>CAMRHE010000143.1:0-1200000 GCA_947044405.1 Leptodactylus fallax
TGATGTCACTGAGTTCCATTGTGATGTCACAATGCCCCATTGTGATGTCACAGAGTTCCTTTGTGATGTCACTGAGTTCCATTGTGATGTCACAATGCCCCATTGTGATGTCACAGTGAGTTCCATTGTGATGTCACAGAGTTCCATTGTGATGTCACAATGCCCCATTGTGATGTCACAGAGTTCCATTGTGATGTCACAATGCCCCATTGTGATGTCACTGAGTTCCATTGTGATGTCACAATGCCCCATTGTGATGTCACAATGCCCCATTGTGATGTCACTGAGTTCCATTGTGATGTCACAATGCCCCATTGTGATGTCACTGAGTTCCATTGTGATGTCACAATGCCCCATTGTGATGTCACAGAGTTCCATTGTGATGTCACAATGCCCCATTGTGATGTCACAGAGTTCCATTGTGATGTCACAATGCCCCAATGCCCCATTGTGATGTCACAATGCCCCATTGTGATGTCACAGAGCTCCATTGTGATGTCACTGAGTTCCATTGTGATGTCACAATGCCCCATTGTGATGTCACAGAGTTCCATTGTGATGTCACAATGCCCCATTGTGATGTCACTGAGTTCCATTGTGATGTCACAATGCCCCATTGTGATGTCACTGAGTTCCACTGTGATGTCACAGTGCCCCATTGTGATGTCACTGTGTTCCATTGTGATGTCACAGTGCCCCATTGTGATGTCACAGAGCCCCATTGTGATGTCACTGAGTTCCATTGTGATGTCACAATGCCCCATTGTGATGTCACTGAGTTCCATTGTGATGTCACAATGCCCCATTGTGATGTCACAATGCTCCATTGTGATGTCACAAAGCTCCATTGTGATGTCACTGAGTTCCATTGTGATGTCACAATGCCCCATTGTGATGTCACAGAGTTCCATTGTGATGTCACAATGCCCCATTGTGATGTCACAGAGTTCCATTGTGATGTCACAATGCCCCATTGTGATGTCACTGAGCTCCATTGTGATGTCACTGAGCCCCATTGTGATGTCACAATGCCCCATTGTGATGTCACAGAGTTCCATTGTGATGTCACAATGCCCCATTGTGATGTCACAGAGTTCCATTGTGATGTCACAATGCCCCATTGTGATGTCACTGAGTTCCATTGTGATGTCACAATGCCCCATTGTGATGTCACTGAGTTCCATTGTGATGTCACAATGCCCCATTGTGATGTCACAGAGTTCCATTGTGATGTCACAATGCCCCATTGTGATGTCACTGAGTTCCATTGTGATGTCACAATGCCCCATTGTGATGTCACTGAGTTCCATTGTGATGTCACAATGCCCCATTGTGATGTCACAATGCCCCATTGTGATGTCACTAGTCCCATTGATGATGTCACTGAGTTCCATTGTGATGTCACAATGCCCCATTGTGATGTCACTGAGTTCCATTGTGATGTCACAATGCCCCATTGTGATGTCACTGAGTTCCATTGTGATGTCACAATGCCCCATTGTGATGTCACAGAGTTCCATTGTGATGTCACAGAGCCCCATTGTGATGTCACAATGCCCCATTGTGATGTCACTGAGTTCCATTGTGATGTCACAATGCCCCATTGTGATGTCACTGAGTTCCATTGTGATGTCACAATGCCCCATTGTGATGTCACTGAGTTCCATTGTGATGTCACAATGCCCCATTGTGATGTCACTGAGTTCCATTGTGATGTCACAATGCCCCATTGTGATGTCACAGAGTTCCATTGTGATGTCACAATGCCCCATTGTGATGTCACTGAGTTCCATTGTGATGTCACAATGCCCCATTGTGATGTCACAGAGTTCCATTGTGATGTCACAATGCCCCATTGTGATGTCACAGAGTTCCATTGTGATGTCACAATGCCCCATTGTGATGTCACTGAGTTCCATTGTGATGTCACAATGCCCCATTGTGATGTCACAGAGTTCCATTGTGATGTCACTGAGTTCCATTGTGATGTCACAATGCCCCATTGTGATGTCACAGAGTTCCATTGTGATGTCACAATGCCCCATTGTGATGTGACTGAGTTCCATTGTGATGTCACAATGCCCCATTGTGATGTCACAGAGTTCCATTGTGATGTCACAATGCCCCATTGTGATGTCACAGAGTTCCATTGTGATGTCACAATGCCCCATTGTGATGTCACAGAGTTCCATTATGATGTCACAATGCCCCATTGTGATGTCACTGAGTTCCATTGTGATGTCACAATGCCCCATTGTGATGTCACAGAGTTCCATTGTGATGTCACTGAGTTCCATTGTGATGTCACAGTGCCCCATTGTGATGTCACTGAGTTCCATTGTGATGTCACAATGCCCCATTGTGATGTCACAGAGTTCCATTGTGATGTCACAATCCCCATTGTGATGTCACTGATTTCCATTGTGATGTCACAATGCCCCATTGTGATGTCACAGATTCCATTGTGATGTCACAATGCCCCATTGTGATGTCACTGAGTTCCATTGTGATGTCACAATGCCCCATTGTGATGTCACAGAGTTCCCATTGTGATGTCACTGAATTCCATTGTGATGTCACAATGCCCCATTGTGATGTCACAGAGTTCCATTGTGATGTCACAATGCCCCCATTGTGATGTCACTGAGTTCCATTGTGATGTCACAATGCCCCATTGTGATGTCACAGAGTTCCATTGTGATGTCACTGAATGCCCCATTGTGATGTCACTGAGTTCCATTGTGATGTCACAATGCCCCATTGTGATGTCACTGAGTTCCATTGTGATGTCACAATGCCCCATTGTGATGTCACAGAGTTCCCTACCCCCATTGTGATGCCACTGAGTTCCATTGTGATGTCACAATGCCCCATTGTGATGTCACAGAGTTCCATTGTGATGTCACAATGCCCCATTGTGATGTCACAGAGTTCCATTGTGATGTCACTGAATTCCATTGTGATGTCACAATGCCCCATTGTGATGTACACGAGTTCCATTGTGATGTCACAATGCCCCATTGTGATGTCACTGAGTTCAATAGTGATGTCACAGTTCCTCAATGTAATGTCACAGAGTTCCATTGTGATGTCACTGAATTTCACTGTGATGTCACTGAGTTCCATTGTGATGTCACAATGCCCCATTGTGATGTCACAGAGTTCCTTTGCGATGTCACTGAGTTCCATTGTGATGTCACAATGCCCCATTGTGATGTCACTGAGTTCCATTGTGATGTCACAATGCCCCATTGTAATGTCACAATGAGCCCCATTGTGATGTCACATAGTCCCATTGTGATGTCACTGAGAACCATTGTGATGTCACAATGCCCTCAATGTGATGTCACAGAGTTCCATTGTGATGTCACAATGCCCCATTGTGATGTCACAGAGTTCCATTGTGATGTCAAAATGTCCCATTGTAATGTCACTGAGTTCCATTTTGATGTCACTGAGTTCCATTGTGATGTCACAATGCCCCATTGTGATGTCACTGAGTTCCATTGTGATGTCACAATGCCCCATTGTGATGTCACAGAGTTCCATTGTGATGTCACAATGCCCCATTGTGATGTCACAGAGTTCCATTGTGATGTCACAATGCCCCATTGTGATGTCACAGAGCTCCATTGTGATGTCACAATGCCCCATTGTGATGTCACAGAGTTCCATTGTGATGTCACAATGCCCCATTGTGATGTCACAGAGTTCCATTGTGATGTCACAATGCCCCATTGTGATGTCACTGAGTTCCATTGTGATGTCACAATGCCCCATTGTGATGTCACTGAGTTCCATTGTGATGTCACAATGCCCCATTGTGATGTCACTGATGCCCCATTGTGATGTCACAATGCCCCATTGTGATGTCACTGAGTTCCATTGTGATGTCACAATGCCCCATTGTGATGTCACTGAGTTCCATTGTGATGTCACATTGCCCCATTGTGATGTCACTGAGTTCCATTGTGATGTCACAATGGCCCCATTGTGATGTCACAGAGCCCCATTGTGATGTCACAATGCCCCATTGTGATGTCACTGAGTTCCATTGTGATGTCACAATGCCCCATTGTGATGTCACTGAGCCCCATTGTGATGTCACTGAGTTCCATTGTGATGTCACAATGCCCCATTGTGATGTCACTGAGTTCCATTGTGATGTCACAATGCCCCATTGTGATGTCACTGAGTTCCATTGTGATGTCACAATGCCCCATTGTGATGTCACAGAGTTCCATTGTGATGTCACAATGCCCCATTGTGATGTCACTGAGTTCCATTGTGATGTCACAATGCCCCATTGTGATGTCACTGAGTTCCATTGTGATGTCACAATGCCCCATTGTGATGTCACTGAGTTCCATTGTGATGTCACTGAGTTCCATTGTGATGTCACAATGCCCCATTGTGATGTCACAATGCCCCCATTGTGATGTCACAGAATTCCATTGTGATGTCACAATGCCCCATTGTGATGTCACTGAGTTCCATTGTGATGTCACAATGCCCCATTGTGATGTCACAGAGTTCCATTGTGATGTCACAATGCCCCATTGTGATGTCACTGAGCTCCATTGTGATGTCACTGAGTTCCATTGTGATGTCACAATGCCCCATTGTGATGTCACTGAGTTCCATTGTGATGTCACAATGCCCCATTGTGATGTCACTGAGTTCCATTGTGATGTCACAATGCCCCATTGTGATGTCACTGAGTTCCATTGTGATGTCACAGTGCCCCATTGTGATGTCACAGAGTTCCATTGTGATGTCACAATGCACCCATTGTGATGTCACTGAGTTCCATTGTGATGTCACAATGCCCCATTGTGATGTCACAGAGTTCCATTGTGATGTCACTGAGTTCCATTGTGATGTCACAATGCCCCATTGTGATGTCACTGAGTTCCATTGTGATGTCACAATGCCCCATTGTGATGTCACTGAGCCCCATTGTGATGTCACAATGCCCCATTGTGATGTCACTGAGTTCCATTGTGATGTCACAATGCCCCATTGTGATGTCACAGAGTTCCATTGTGATGTCACAATGCCCCATTGTGATGTCACTGAGTTCCATTGTGATGTCACAATGCCCCATTGTGATGTCACAGAGTTCCATTGTGATGTCACAATGCCCCATTGTGATGTCACTGAGTTCCATTGTGATGTCACAATGCCCCATTGTGATGTCACAGAGTTCCATTGTGATGTCACAATGCCCCATTGTGATGTCACTGAGTTCCATTGTGATGTCACTGAGTTCCATTGTGATGTCACAATGCCCCATTGTGATGTCACTGATTCCATTGTGATGTCACAATGCCCCATTGTGATGTCACAGAGTTCCATTGTGATGTCACAATGCCCCATTGTGATGTCACTGAGTTCCATTGTGATGTCACAATGCCCCATTGTGATGTCACTGAGTTCCATTGTGATGTCACAATGCCCCATTGTGATGTCACTGAGTTCCATTGTGATGTCACAATGCCCCATTGTGATGTCACAGAGTCCCATTGTGATGTCACTGAGCCCCATTGTGATGTCACAATGCCCCATTGTGATGTCACAGAGTTCCATTGTGATGTCACAATGCCCCATTGTGATGTCACTGAGCTCCATTGTGATGTCACAATGCCCCATTGTGATGTCACAGAGTTCCATTGTGATGTCACAATGCCCCATTGTGATGTCACTGAGTTCCATTGTGATGTCACAATGCCCCATTGTGATGTCACAGAGTTCCATTGTGATGTCACTGAGTTCCATTGTGATGTCACAATGCCCCATTGTGATGTCACTGAGTTCCATTGTGATGTCACAATGCCCCATTGTGATGTCACAGAGCTCCATTGTGATGTCACGATGCCCCATTGTGATGTCACTGAGTTCCATTGTGATGTCACAATGCCCCATTGTGATGTCACTGAGTTCCATTGTGATGTCACAATGCCCCATTGTGATGTCACTGAGTTCCATTGTGATGTCACAATGCCCCATTGTGATGTCACAGTGCCCCATTGTGATGTCACAGAGTTCCATTGTGATGTCACAATGCCCCATTGTGATGTCACTGAGTTCCATTGTGATGTCACAATGCCCCATTGTGATGTCACAGAGTTCCATTGTGATGTCACAATGCCCCATTGTGATGTCACAGAGTTCCATTGTGATGTCACAATGCCCCATTGTGATGTCACAGAGTTCCATTGTGATGTCACATCCATTGTGATGTCACAATGCCCCATTGTGATGTCACTGAGTTCCATTGTGATGTCACAATGCCCCATTGTGATGTCACAGAGTTCCATTGTGATGTCACTGAGTTCCATTGTGATGTCACAATGCCCCATTGTGATGTCACTGAGTTCCATTGTGATGTCACAATGCCCCATTGTGATGTCACAGTGCCCCATTGTGATGTCACAATGCCCCATTGTGATGTCACTGAGTTCCATTGTGATGTCACAATTCCCCATTGTGATGTCACAGAGTTCCATTGTGATGTCACAATGCCCCATTGTGATGTCACTGAGTTCCATTGTGATGTCACAATGCCCCCATTGTGATGTCACAGAGTTCCATTGTGATGTCACTGAGTTCCATTGTGATGTCACAATGCCCCATTGTGATGTCACTGAGTTCCATTGTGATGTCACAATGCCCCATTGTGATGTCACTGAGTTCCATTGTGATGTCACAATGCCCCATTGTGATGTCACAGAGTTCCATTGTGATGTCACAATGCCCCATTGTGATGTCACTGAGTTCCATTGTGATGTCACAATGCCCCATTGTGATGTCACTGAGTTCCATTGTGATGTCACAATGCCCCATTGTGATGTCACTGAGTTCCATTGTGATGTCACTGAGTCCCATTGTGATGTCACAATGCCCCATTGTGATGTCACTGAGTTCCATTGTGATGTCACAATGCCCCATTGTGATGTCACAATGCCCCCATTGTGATGTCACTGAGTTCCATTGTGATGTCACAATGCCCCATTGTGATGTCACTGAGTTCCATTGTGATGTCACAATGCCCCATTGTGATGTCACTGAGCCCCATTGTGATGTCACAATGCCCCATTGTGATGTCACTGAGTTCCATTGTGATGTCACAATGCCCCATTGTGATGTCACTGAGTTCCATTGTGATGTCACAATGCCCCATTTGATATCCATTGTGATGTCACAATGCCCCATTGTGATGTCACTGAGTTCCATTGTGATGTCACAATGCCCCATTGTGATGTCACTGAGTTCCATTGTGATGTCACAATGCCCCATTGTGATGTCACAAGTTCCATTGTGATGTCACAATGCCCCATTGTGATGTCACTGAGTTCCATTGTGATGTCACAATGCCCCATTGTGATGCCCCATTGTGATGTCACAGAGTTCCATTGTGATGTCACAATGCCCCATTGTGATGTCACAGAGTTCCATTGTGATGTCACAATGCCCCATTGTGATGTCACAGAGTTCCATTGTGATGTCACAATGCCCCATTGTGATGTACACTGAGTTCCATTGTGATGTCACTGAGTTCCATTGTGATGTCACAATGCCCCATTGTGATGTCACTGAGTTCCATTGTGATGTCACAATGCCCCATTGTGATGTCACTGAGTTCCATTGTGATGTCACAATGCCCCATTGTGATGTCACTGAGTTCCATTGTGATGTCACAATGCCCCATTGTGATGTCACTGAGTTCCATTGTGATGTCACAATGCCCCATTGTGATGTCACAGAGTTCCATTGTGATGTCACAATGCCCCATTGTGATGTCACTGAGTTCCATTGTGATGTCACAATGCCCCATTGTGATGTCACAGAGTTCCATTGTGATGTCACAATGCCCCATTGTGATGTCACTGAGTTCCATTGTGATGTCACAATGCCCCATTGTGATGTCACAGAGTTCCATTGTGATGTCACAATGCCCCATTGTGATGTCACTGAGTTCCATTGTGATGTCACAATGCCCCATTGTGATGTCACTGAGTTCCATTGTGATGTCACAATGCCCCATTGTGATGTCACTGTGTTCCATTGTGATGTCACAATGCCCCATTGTGATGTCACTGAGTTCCATTGTGATGTCACAATGCCCCATTGTGATGTCACTGAGTCCCATTGTGAGGTCACAATGCCCCATTGTGATGTCCCTGAGTTCCATTGTGATGTCACTGAGTTCCATTGTGATGTCACAATGCCCCATTGTGATGTCACAGAGTTCCATTGTGATGTCACAATGCCCCATTGTGATGTCACTGAGTTCCATTGTGATGTCACAATGCCCCATTGTAATGTCACAGAGTTCCATTGTGATGTCACAATGCCCCATTTGATGTCACAATGAGTTCCATTGTGATGTCACATAGTTCCATTGTGATGTCACAGAGTTCCATTGTGATGTCACAATGCCCCATTGTGATGTCACTGAGTTCCATTGTGATGTCACAATGCCCCATTGTGATGTCACAGAGTTCCATTGTGATGTCACAATTCCATTGTGATGTCACAATGCCCCATTGTGATGTCACTGAGTTCCATTGTGATGTCACAATGCCCCATTGTGATGTCACTGAGTTCCATTGTGATGTCACAATGCCCCATTGTGATGTCACAGAGTTCCACTGTGATGTCACAATGCCCCATTGTGATGTCACTGAGTTCCATTGTGATGTCACAATGCCCCATTGTGATGTCACATTGAGTTCCCATTGTGATGTCACTGAGTTCCATTGTGATGTCACAATGCCCCATTGTGATGTCACTGAGTTCCATTGTGATGTCACAATGCCCCATTGTGATGTCACAGCCCCATTGTGATGTCACAATGCCCCATTGTGATGTCACTGAATTCCATTGTGATGTCACAATGCCCCATTGTGATGTCACTGAGTTCCATTGTGATGTCACAATGCCCCATTGTGATGTCACAGAGTTCCATTGTGATGTCACAATGCCCCATTGTGATGTCACTGAGTTCCATTGTGATGTCACAATGCCCCATTGTGATGTCACTGAGTTCCATTGTGATGTCACAATGCCCCATTGTGATGTCACTGAGTTCCATTGTGATGTCACAATAGCCCATTGTGATGTCACAAAGTTCCCATTGTGATGTCACAATGCCCCATTGTGATGTCACTGAGTTCCATTGTGATGTCACAATGCCCCATTGTGATGTCACTGAGTTCCATTGTGATGTCACAATGCCCCATTGTGATGTCACTGAGTTCCATTGTGATGTCACAATGCCCCATTGTGATGTCACAGAGTTCCATTGTGATGTCACAATGCCCCATTGTGATGTCACTGAGTTCCATTGTGATGTCACAATGCCCCATTGTGATGTCACAATGCCCCATTGTGATGTCACAGAGTTCCATTGTGATGTCACAATGCCCCATTGTGATGTCACTGAGTTCCATTGTGATGTCACAATGCCCCATTGTGATGTCACAGAGTTCCATTGTGATGTCACAATGCCCCATTGTGATGTCACTGAGTTCCATTGTGATGTCACAATGCCCCATTGTGATGTCACAGAGTTCCATTGTGATGTCACATTGCCCCATTGTGATGTCACAATGCCCCATTGTGATGTCACTGAGTTCCATTGTGATGTCACAATGCCCCATTGTGATGTCACAGAGTTCCATTGTGATGTCACAATGCCCCATTGTGATGTCACTGAGTTCCATTGTGATGTCACAATGCCCCATTGTGATGTGACTGAGTTCCATTGTGATGTCACAATGCCCCATTGTGATGTCACAATGCTCCATTGTGATGTCACAAAGCTCCATTGTGATGTCACAATTCCATTGTGATGTCACAATGCCCCATTGTGATGTCACTGAGTTCCATTGTGATGTCACAATGCCCCATTGTGATGTCACTGAGTTCCATTGTGATGTCACAATGCCATGCCCCATTGTGATGTCACAGAGTTCCATTGTGATGTCACAATGCCCCATTGTGATGTCACAATGCCCCATTGTGATGTCACTGAGTTCCATTGTGATGTCACAATGCCCCATTGTGATGTCACAGAGTTCCATTGTGATGTCACAATGCCCCATTGTGATGTCACCGAGTTCCATTGTGATGTCACAATGCCCCATTGTGATGTCACTGAGTTCCATTGTGATGTCACAATGCCCCATTGTGATGTCACAGAGTTCCATTGTGATGTCACAATGCCCCATTGTGATGTCACAGAGTTCCATTGTGATGTCACAATGCCCCATTGTGATGTCACAGAGTTCCATTGTGATGTCACAATGCCCCATTGTGATGTCACAGAGTTCCATTGTGATGTCACAATGCCCCATTGTGATGTCACTGAGTTCCATTGTGATGTCACACTGAGTTCCATTGTGATGTCACAATGCCCCATTGTGATGTCACTGAGTTCCATTGTGATGTCACAATGCCCCATTGTGATGTCACAGAGTTCCATTGTGATGTCACAATGCCCCATTGTGATGTCACTGAGTTCCATTGTGATGTCACAATGCCCCATTGTGATGTCACTGAGTTCCATTGTGATGTCACAATGCCCCATTGTGATGTCACAGAGTTCCATTGTGATGTCACAATGCCCCATTGTGATGTCACTGAGTTCCATTGTGATGTCACAATGCCCCATTGTGATGTCACAATGCCCCATTGTGATGTCACTGAGTTCCATTGTGATGTCACAATGCCCCATTGTGATGTCACAGAGTTCCATTGTGATGTCACAAAGTCCCATTGTGATGTCACAATGCCCCATTGTGATGTCACAGAGTTCCATTGTGATGTCACAATGCCCCATTGTGATGTCACAGAGTTCGCCCCATTGTGATGTCACAATGCCCCATTGTGATGTCACTGAGTTCCATTGTGATGTCACAATGCCCCATTGTGATGTCACAGAGTTCCATTGTGATGTCACAATGCCCCATTGTGATGTCACTGAGTTCCATTGTGATGTCACAATGCCCCATTGTGATGATGTCACAGAGTTCCATTGTGATGTCACTGAGTTCCATTGTGATGTCACAATGCCCCATTGTGATGTCACAGAGTTCCATTGTGATGTCACAATGCCCCATTGTGATGTCACTGAGTTCCATTGTGATGTCACAATGCCCCATTGTGATGTCACAGAGTTCCATTGTGATGTCACAATGCCCCATTGTGATGTCACAGAGTTCCATTGTGATGTCACAATGCCCCATTGTGATGTCACAGAGTTCCATTGTGATGTCACAATGCCCCATTGTGATGTCACAGAGTCCCATTGTGATGTCACTGAGTTCCATTGTGATGTCACAATGCCCCATTGTGATGTCACAATGCCCCATTGTGATGTCACACAATGCCCCATTGTGATGTCACTGAGTTCCATTGTGATGTCACAATGCCCCATTGTGATGTCACTGAGTTCCATTGTGATGTCACAATGCCCCATTGTGATGTCACAGAGTTCCATTGTGATGTCAGAATGCCCCATTGTGATGTCACTGAGTTCCATTGTGATGTCACAATGCCCCATTGTGATGTCACAATGCCCCATTGTGATGTCACTGAGTTCCATTGTGATGTCACAATGCCCCATTGTGATGTCACTGAGTTCCATTGTGATGTCACAATGCCCCATTGTGATGTCACAATGCCCCATTGTGATGTCACTGAGTTCCATTGTGATGTCACAATGCCCCATTGTGATGTCACTGAGTTCCATTGTGATGTCACAATGCCCCATTGTGATGTCACTGAGTTCCATTGTGATGTCACAATGCCCCATTGTGATGTCACAGAGTTCCATTGTGATGTCACTGAGTTCCATTGTGATGTCACAATGCCCCATTGTGATGTCACAGAGTTCCATTGTGATGTCACAATGCCCCATTGTGATGTGACTGAGTTCCATTGTGATGTCACAATGCCCCATTGTGATGTCACTGAGTTCCATTGTGATGTCACAATGCCCCATTGTGATGTCACAGAGTTCCATTGTGATGTCACAATGCCCCATTGTGATGTCACAGAGTTCCATTGTGATGTCACAATGCCCCATTGTGAGCCTGAGTTCCATTGTGATGTCACAATGCCCCATTGTGATGTCACAGAGTTCCATTGTGATGTCACAATGCCCCATTGTGATGTCACAGAGTTCCATTGTGATGTCACAGTGTTCCATTGTGATGTCACAATGCCCCATTGTGATGTCACTGAGTTCCATTGTGATGTCACAATGTCCCATTGTGATGTCACAGAGTTCCATTGTGATGTCACAGATTTCCATTGTGATGTCACAATGCCCCATTGTGATGTCACACGATGAGTTCCATTGTGATGTCACAATGCCCCATTGTGATGTCACTGAGTTCCATTGTGATGTCACAATGCCCCATTGTGATGTCACTGAGTTCCATTGTGATGTCACAATGCCCCATTGTGATGTCACAATGCCCCATTGTGATGTCACTGAGTTCCATTGTGATGTCACAATGCCCCATTGTGATGTCACTGAGTTCCATTGTGATGTCACAATGCCCCATTGTGATGTCACAGAGTTCCATTGTGATGTCACAATGCCCCATTGTGATGTCACTGAGTTCCATTGTGATGTCACAATGCCCCATTGTGATGTCACAATGCCCCATTGTGATGTCACTGAGTTCCATTGTGATGTCACAATGCCCCATTGTGATGTCACAGAGTTCCATTGTGAGGTCACAATGCCCCATTGTGATGTCACTGAGTTCCATTGTGATGTCACAATGCCCCATTGTGATGTCACATGAGTTCCATTGTGATGTCACAATGCCCCATTGTGATGTCACAGAGTTCCATTGTGATGTCACAATGCCCCATTGTGATGTCACTGAGTTCCATTGTGATGTCACAATGCCCCATTGTGATGTCACAGAGTTCCATTGTGATGTCACAATGCCCCATTGTGATGTCACTGAGTTCCATTGTGATGTCACAATGTCACAGTTCCATTGTGATGTCACTGAGTTCCATTGTGATGTCACAATGCCCCATTGTGATGTCACTGAGTTCCATTGTGATGTCACAATGCCCCATTGTGATGTCACAGAGTTCCATTGTGATGTCACAATGCCCCATTGTGATGTCACTGAGTTCCATTGTGATGTCACAATGCCCCATTGTGATGTCACTGAGTTCCATTGTGATGTCACAATGCCCCATTGTGATGTCACTGAGTTCCATTGTGATGTCACAATGTCCCATTGTGATGTCACAGAGTTCCATTGTGATGTCACAATTCCATTGTGATGTCACAATGCCCCATTGTGATGTCACAGAGTTCCATTGTGATGTCACAATGCCCCATTGTGATGTCACTGAGTTCCATTGTGATGTCACAATGCCCCATTGTGATGTCACAGAGTTCCATTGTGATGTCACAATGCCCCATTGTGATGTCACAGAGTTCCATTTAGTACATTGTGATGTCACAATGCCCCATTGTGATGTCACTGAGTTCCATTGTGATGTCACAATGCCCCATTGTGATGTCACAGAGTTCCATTGTGATGTCACAATGCCCCATTGTGATGTCACAGAGTTCCATTGTGATGTCACAATGCCCCATTGTGATGTCACAGAGTTCCATTGTGATGTCACAATGCCCCATTGTGATGTCACAAAGCTCCATTGTGATGTCACAATGCCCCATTGTGATGTCACAATGCCCCATTGTGATGTCACAATTCCATTGTGATGTCACAATGCCCCATTGTGATGTCACAGAGTTCCATTGTGATGTCACAATGCCCCATTGTGATGTCACAGAGTTCCATTGTGATGTCACAATGCCCCATTGTGATGTCACAGAGTTCCATTGTGATGTCACTGAGTTCCATTGTGATGTCACAATGCCCCATTGTGATGTCACAGAGCCCCATTGTGATGTCACTGAGTTCCATTGTGATGTCACAATACCCCATTGTGATGTCACTGAGTTCCATTGTGATGTCACAATGCCCCATTGTAATGTCACAATGCCCCATTGTGATGTCACAAAGTTCCATTGTGATGTCACAGAGCCCATGTGAGTGACTTCCATTGTGATGTCACAATGCCCCAATGTGATGTCACAGAGTTCCATTGTGATGTCACAATGCCCCATTGTGATGTCACAGAGTTCCATTGTGATGTCACAATGCCCCATTGTGATGTCACTGAGTTCCATTGTGATGTCACTGAGTTCCATTGTGATGTCACAATGCCCCATTGTGATGTCACAGAGTTCCATTGTGATGTCACAATGCCCCATTGTGATGTCACAGAGTTCCATTGTGATGTCACAATGCCCCATTGTGATGTCACAGAGTTCCATTGTGATGTCACAATGCCCCATTGTGATGTCACTGAGTTCCATTGTGAGGTCACAATGCCCCATTGTGATGTCACAGAGTTCCATTGTGATGTCACAATGCCCCATTGTGATGTCACAGAGTTCCATTGTGATGTCACAATGCCCCATTGTGATGTCACAATGCCCCATTGTGATGTCACAGAGTTCCATTGTGATGTCACAATGCCCCATTGTGATGTCACAATGCCCCATTGTGATGTCACAGAGTTCCATTGTGATGTCACAATGCCCCATTGTGATGTCACAGAGTTCCATTGTGATGTCACAATGCCCCATTGTGATGTCACAATGAGCCCCATTGTGATGTCACTGAGTTCCATTGTGATGTCACAATGCCCCATTGTGATGTCACAGAGTTCCATTGTGATGTCACAATGCCCCATTGTGATGTCACAGAGTTCCATTGTGATGTCACAATGCCCCATTGTGATGTCACTGAGTTCCATTGTGATGTCACAATGCCCCATTGTGATGTCACAGAGTTCCATTGTGATGTCACTGAGTTCCATTGTGATGTCACAATGCCCCATTGTGATGTCACAGAGTTCCATTGTGATGTCACAATGCCCCATTGTGATGTCACTGAGTTCCATTGTGATGTCACAATGCCCCATTGTGATGTCACAGAGTTCCATTGTGATGTCACAATGCCCCATTGTGATGTCACAGAGTTCCATTGTGATGTCACAATGCCCCATTGTGATGTCACAGAGTTCCATTGTGATGTCACTGAATTCCATTGTGATGTCACAATGCCCCATTGTGATGTCACAGAGTTCCATTGTGATGTCACAATGCCCCATTGTGATGTCACAGAGTTCCATAGTGATGTCACAATCCCCATTGTGATGTCACAGAGTTCCATTGTGATGTCACAATGCCCCATTGTGATGTCACTGAGTTCCATTGTGATGTCACAATGCCCCATTGTGATGTCACAGAGTTCCATTGTGATGTCACTGAGTTCCATTGTGATGTCACAATGCCCCATTGTGATGTCACAGAGTTCCATTGTGATGTCACAATGCCCCATTGTAATGTCACAATGCCCCATTGTGATGTCACATAGTTCCATTGTGATGTCACTGAGTTCCATAGTGATGTCACAATGCCTCAATGTGATGTCACAGAGTTCCATTGTGATGTCACAATGCCCCATTGTGATGTCACAGAGTTCCATTGTGATGTCACTGAGTCCCATTGTGATGTCACAATGCCCCATTGTGATGTCACTGAGTTCCATTGTGATGTCACAATGCCCCATTGTGATGTCACAATGCCCCATTGTGATGTCACAAGTTCCATTGTGATGTCACAATGCCCCATTGTGATGTCACTGAGTTCCATTGTGATGTCACAATGCCCCATTGTGATGTCACAGAGTTCCATTGTGATGTCACAATGCCCCATTGTGATGTCACAATGCCCCATTGTGATGTCACTGAGTTCCATTGTGATGTCACGAGTTCCCATTGTGATGTCACAATGCCCCATTGTGATGTCACAGAGTTCCATTGTGATGTCACAATGCCCCATTGTGATGTCACTGAGTTCCATTGTGATGTCACAATGCCCCATTGTGATGTCACTGAGTTCCATTGTGATGTCACAATGCCCCATTGTGATGTCACTGAGTTCCATTGTGATGTCACAATGCCCCATTGTGATGTCACTGAGTTCCATTGTGATGTCACAATGCCCCATTGTGATGTCACAGTGCCCCATTGTGATGTCACTGAGTCCCATTGTGATGTCACAATGCCCCATTGTGATGTCACTGTGTTCCATTGTGATGTCACAATGCCCCATTGTGATGTCACAGAGTTCCATTGTGATGTCACAATGCCCCATTGTGATGTCACAGAGTTCCATTGTGATGTCACAATGCCCCATTGTGATGTCACTGAGTTCCATTGTGATGTCACAATGCCCCATTGTGATGTCACTGAGTTCCATTGTGATGTCACAATGCCCCATTGTGATGTGACTGAGTTCCATTGTGATGTCACAATGCCCCATTGTGATGTCACAATGCCCCATTGTGATGTCACAGAGTTCCATTGTGATGTCACAATGCCCCATTGTGATGTCACCTAATTCCATTGTGAGTTCACAATGCCCCATTTTGATGTCACTGAGTTCCATTGTGATGTCACAATGCCCCATTGTGATGTGACTGAGTTCCATTGTGATATCACAATAGCCCATTGTGATGTCAGAAAGTTCCATTGTGATCTCACAATGAACCATCGTGATGTCACAATGCCCCATTGTGATGTCACTGAGTTCCATTGTGATGTCACAATGCCCCATTGTGATGTCACTGAGTTCCATTGTGATGTCACAATGCCCCATTGTGATGTGATAGAGTTCCATTGTGATGTCACAATGCCCCATTGTGGTGTCACTGAGTTCCATTGTGATGTCACAATGCCCCATTTTGATGTCACTGAGTTCCATTGTGATGTCACAATGCCCCATTGTGATGTCACAATGCCCCATTGTGATGTCACATTGCCCCATTGTGATTTCACAATGCCCCATTGTGATGTGACTGAGTTCCATTGTGATATCACAATACCCCATTGTGATGTCACAAGTTCCATTGTGATGTCACATTGAACCATTGTGATGTCACAATGCCCCATTGTGATGTCACAGAGTTCCATTGTGATGTCACAATGCTCCATTGTGATGTCACTGAGTTCCATTGTGATGTCACAATGCCCCATTGTGATGTGACTGAGTTCCTTTGTGATGTCACAATGCCCCATTGTGATGTCACAGAGTTCCATTGTGATGTCACAATGCCCCATTGTGATGTCACCTAATTCCATTATGAGTTCACAATGCCCCATTGTGATGTCACTGAGTTCCATTGTGATGTCACAATGCCCCATTGTGATGTGACTGAGTTCCATTGTGATATCACAATAGCCCATTGTGATGTCACGTTCCATTGTGATGTCACAAAGTCCCATTGTGATGTCACAATGAACCATCGTGATGTCACAATGCCCCATTGTGATGTCACAGAGTTCCATTATGATGTCACAATGCCCCATTGTGATGTGACTGAGTTCCATTGTGATGTCACAATGCCCCATTGTGATGTGATAGAGTTCCATTGTGATGTCACAATGCCCCATTGTTGTGTCACAGAATTCCATTGTGATGTCACAATGCCCCATTGTGATGTCACTGAGTTCCATTGTGATGTCACAATGCCCCATTGTAATGTCACAGAGTTCCATTGTGATGTCACTGAATTCCATTGTGATGTCACTGATTTCCATTGTGATGTCACAATGCTCCATTGTGATGTCACAGATTTCCATTGTGATGTCACAATGCCCCATTGTGATGTCACTGAGTTCCATTGTGATGTCACAATGCCCCATTGTGATGTCACAGAGTTCCTTTGTGATGTCACTGAATTCCATTGTGATGTCACAATGCCCCATTGTGATGTCACAGAGTTCCATTGTGATGTCACAATGCCCCATTGTGATGTCACTAAGTTCCATAGTGATGTCTCAGTTCCCCAATGTAATGTCACAGAGTTCCATTGTGATGTCACTGAATTCCACTGTGATGTCACTGAATTCCATTGTGATGTCACAATGCCCCATTGTGATGTCACAGAGTTCCTTTGTGATGCCACTGAGTTCCATTGTGATGTCACAATGCCCCATTGTGATGTCACTGAGTTCCATTGTGATGTCACAATGCCCCATTGTAATGTCACAGAGTTCCATTGTGATGTCACTGATCCATTGTGATGTCACAATGCCCCATTGTGATGTCACTGAGTTCCATTGTGATGTCACAATGCCCCATTGTGATGTCACAGAGTTCCATTGTGATGTCACTGAATTCCATTGTGATGTCACAATGCCCCATTGTGATGTCACAGAGTTCCATTATGATGTCACAATGCCCCATTGTGATGTGACCGAGTTCCATTGTGATGTCACAATGCCCCATTGTGATGTGACAGAGTTCCATTGTGATGTCACAATGCCCCATTGTGGTGTCACAGAATTCCATTGTGATGTCACAATGCCCCATTGTGATGTCACAGAGTTCCATATGATGTCACAATGTCCCATTGTGATGTCACTGAGTTCCATTGTGATGTCACAATGCCCCATTGTGATGTCACAGAGTTCCATTGTGATGTCACTGAATTCCATTGTGATGTCACAGTGCCC
The DNA here is from genome assembly GCA_947044405.1 of Leptodactylus fallax. Classification (NCBI taxonomy): domain Eukaryota; kingdom Metazoa; phylum Chordata; class Amphibia; order Anura; family Leptodactylidae; genus Leptodactylus; species Leptodactylus fallax. The sequence continues at coordinate 18,643 of CAMRHE010000143.1, forward strand.
CATTGTGATGTCACAGAGTTCCATTGTGATGTCACAATGCCCCATTGTGATGTCACAGAGTTCCATTGTGATGTCACTGAATTCCATTGTGATGTCACTGATTTCCATTGTGATGTCACAATGCCCCATTGTGATGTCACAGATTTCCATTGTGATGTCACAATGCCCCATTGTGATGTCACTGAGTTCCATTGTGATGTCACAATGCCCATTGTGATGTCACAGAGTTCCTTTGTGATGTCACTGAATTCCTTTGTGATGTCACAATGCCCCATTGTGATGTCACAGAGTTCCATTGTGATGTCACAATGCCCCATTGTGATGTCACTAAGTTCCATTGTGATGTCACAGTTCCCCATTGTAATGTCACAGAGTTCCATTGTGATGTCACTGAATTCCACTGTGATGTCACTGAATTCCATTGTGATGTCACAATGCCCCATTGTGATGTCACTGAGTTCCATTGTGATGTCACTGAATTCCATTGTGATGTCACAATGCCCCATTGTGATGTCACAGAGTTCCATTGTGATGTCACTGAGTTCCATTGTGATGTCACAATGCCCCATTGTGATGTCACTGAGTTCCATTGTGATGTCACAATGCCCCATTGTGATGTCACAGAGTTCCATTGTGATGTCACTGAATTCCATTGTGATGTGCCCCATTGTGATGTCACTGAGTTCCATTGTGATGTCACAATGCCCCATTGTGATGTCACTGAGTTCCATTGTGATGTCACAGTTCCCCCCATTGTAATGTCACAGAGTTCCATTGTGATGTCACGAATGCCCCATTGTGATGTCACTGAGTTCCATTGTGATGTCACAATGCCCCATTGTGATGTCACAGAGTTCCATTGTGATGTCACTGAGTTCCATTGTGATGTCACAATGCCCCATTGTGATGTCACTGAGTTCCATTGTGATGTCACAATGCCCCATTGTGATGTCACAGAGTTCCATTGTGATGTCACAATGCCCCATTGTGATGTCACAGAGTTCCATTGTGATGTCACAATGCCCCATTGTGATGTCACTGAGTTCCATTGTGATGTCACAATGCCCCATTGTGATGTCACAGAGTTCCATTGTGATGTCACAATGCCCCATTGTGATGTCACTGAGTTCCATTGTGATGTCACAATGCCCCATTGTGATGTCACAGAGTTCCATTGTGATGTCACAATGCCCCATTGTGATGTCACATAGTTCCATTGTGATGTCACAATGCCCCATTGTGATGTCACTGAGTTCCATTGTGATGTCACAATGCCCCATTGTGATGTCACTGAGTTCCATTGTGATGTCACAATGCCCCATTGTGATGTCACAGAGTTCCATTGTGATGTCACAATGCCCCATTGTGATGTCACTGAGTTCCATTGTGATGTCACAATGCCCCATTGTGATGTCACAGAGTTCCATTGTGATGTCACAATGCCCCATTGTGATGTCACAGCAGTTCCATTGTGATGTCACAATGCCCCATTGTGATGTCACTGAGTTCCATTGTGATGTCACAATGCCCCATTGTGATGTCACAGAGTTCCATTGTGATGTCACTAAGTTCCATTGTGATGTCACAATGCCCCATTGTGATGTCACAGAGTTCCATTGTGATGTCACAATGCCCCATTGTGATGTCACTGAGTTCCATTGTGATGTCACAATGCCCCATTGTGATGTCACAGAGTTCCATTGTGATGTCACGAATGCCCCATTGTGATGTCACTGAGTTCCATTGTGATGTCACAATTCCCCATTGTGATGTCACAGAGTTCCATTGTGATGTCACTGAGTTCCATTGTGATGTCACAATGCCCCATTGTGATGTCACTGAGTTCCATTGTGATGTCACAATGCCCCATTGTGATGTCACAATGCCCCATTGTGATGTCACAGAGTTCCATTGTGATGTCACAATGCCCCATTGTGATGTCACTGAGAGTTCCATTGTGATGTCACAATGCCCCATTGTGATGTCACAGAGTTCCATTGTGATGTCACAATGCCCCATTGTGATGTCACTGAGTTCCATTGTGATGTCACAATGCCCCATTGTGATGTCACAGAGTTCCATTGTGATGTCACTGAGTTCCATTGTGATGTCACAATGCCCCATTGTGATGTCACAGAGTTCCATTGTGATGTCACAATGCCCCATTGTGATGTCACAAAGTTCCATTGTGATGTCACAATGCCCCATTGTGATGTCACTGAGTTCCATTGTGATGTCACAATGCCCCATTGTGATGTCACAGAGTTCCATTGTGATGTCACAATGCCCCATTGTGATGTCACTGAGTTCCATTGTGATGTCACAATGCCCCATTGTGATGTACATTGTGATGTCACAATGCCCCATTGTGATGTCACTGAGTTCCATTGTGATGTCACAATGCCCCATTGTGATGTCACTGAGTTCCATTGTGATGTCACAATGCCCCATTGTGATGTCACAATGCCCCATTGTGATGTCACTGAGTTCCATTGTGATGTCACAATGCCCCATTGTGATGTCACTGAGTTCCATTGTGATGTCACAATGCCCCATTGTGATGTCACATTGCCCCATTGCGATTGTGATGTCACAATGCCCCATTGTGATGTCACACTGAGCCCCATTGTGATGTCACTGAGTTCCATTGTGATGTCACAATGCCCCATTGTGATGTCACTGAGTTCCATTGTGATGTCACAATGCCCCATTGTGATGTCACTGAGTTCCATTGTGATGTCACAATGCCCCATTGTGATGTCACTGAGTTCCATTGTGATGTCACAATGCCCCATTGTGATGTCACAGAGTTCCATTGTGATGTCACAATGCCCCATTGTGATGTCACTGAGTTCCATTGTGATGTCACAATGCCCCATTGTGATGTCACAATGCCCCATTGTGATGTCACAGAGTTCCATTGTGATGTCACAATGCCCCATTGTGATGTCACTGAGTTCCATTGTGATGTCACAATGCCCCATTGTGATGTCACTGAGTTCCATTGTGATGTCACAATGCCCCATTGTGATGTCACTGAGTTCCATTGTGATGTCACAATGTTCCATTGTGATGTCACAATGCCCCATTGTGATGTCACAGAGTTCCATTGTGATGTCACAATGCCCCATTGTGATGTCACAGAGTTCCATTGTGATGTCACAATGCCCCATTGTGATGTCACTGAGTTCCATTGTGATGTCACAATGCCCCATTGTGATGTCACAGAGTTCCATTGTGATGTCACAATGCCCCATTGTGATGTCACAGAGTTCCATTGTGATGTCACAATGCCCCATTGTGATGTCACTGAGTTCCATTGTGATGTCACAATGCCCCATTGTGATGTCACAGAGTTCCATTGTGATGTCACAATGCCCCATTGTGATGTCACAATGCCCCATTGTGATGTCACAATGCCCCATTGTGATGTCACTGAGTTCCATTGTGATGTCACAATGCCCCATTGTGATGTCACTGAGTTCCATTGTGATGTCACAATGCCCCATTGTGATGTCACAATGCCCCATTGTGATGTCACTGAGTTCCATTGTGATGTCACAATGCCCCATTGTGATGTCACAGAGTTCCATTGTGATGTCACAATGCCCCATTGTGATGTCACTGAGTTCCATTGTGATGTCACAATGCCCCATTGTGATGTCACAGAGTTCCATTGTGATGTCACAATGCCCCATTGTGATGTCACAGAGTTCCATTGTGATGTCACAATGCCCCATTGTGATGTCACTGAGTTCCATTGTGATGTCACAATGCCCCATTGTGATGTCACAATGAGTCCCATTGTGATGTCACTGAGTTCCATTGTGATGTCACAATGCCCCATTGTGATGTCACAGAGTTCCATTGTGATGTCACAATGCCCCATTGTGATGTCACAGAGTTCCATTGTGATGTCACAATGCCCCATTGTGATGTCACAGAGTTCCATTGTGATGTCACAATGCCCCATTGTGATGTCACTGAGTTCCATTGTGATGTCACTGAGTTCCATTGTGATGTCACAATGCCCCATTGTGATGTCACAGAGTTCCATTGTGATGTCACAATGCCCCATTGTGATGTCACAGAGTTCCATTGTGATGTCACAATGCCCCATTGTGATGTCACAGGATTCCATTGTGATGTCACAATGCCCCATTGTGATGTCACAGAGTTCCATTGTGATGTCACAATGCCCCATTGTGATGTCACTGAGTTCCATTGTGATGTCACAATGCCCCATTGTGATGTCACAGAGTCCCATTGTGATGTCACAATGCCCCATTGTGATGTCACAGAGTTCCATTGTGATGTCACAATGCCCCCATTGTGATGTCACTGAGTTCCATTGTGATGTCACAATGCCCCATTGTGATGTCACAGAGTTCCATTGTGATGTCACAATGCCCCATTGTGATGTCACTGAGTTCCATTGTGATGTCACAATGCCCCATTGTGATGTCACAGAGTTCCATTGTGATGTCACAATGCCCCATTGTGATGTCACTGAGTTCCATTGTGATGTCACAATGTTCCATTGTGATGTCACAATGCCCCATTGTGATGTCACTGAGTTCCATTGTGATGTCACAATGCCCCATTGTGATGTCACAATGCCCCATTGTGATGTCACTGAGTCCCATTGTGATGTCACAATGCCCCATTGTGATGTCACTGAGTTCCATTGTGATGTCACAATGCCCCATTGTGATGTCACTGAGTTCCATTGTGATGTCACTGAGTTCCATTGTGATGTCACAATGTCCCATTGTGATGTCACAGAGTTCCATTGTGATGTCACAATGCCCCATTGTGATGTCACTGAGTTCCATTGTGATGTCACAATGCCCCATTGTGATGTCACTGAGTTCCATTGTGATGTCACAATGCCCCATTGTGATGTCACAGAGTTCCATTGTGATGTCACAATGCCCCATTGTGATGTCACAGAGTTCCATTGTGATGTCACAATGCCCCATTGTGATGTCACTGAGTTCCATTGTGATGTCACAATGCCCCATTGTGATGTCACTGAGTTCCATTGTGATGTCACAATGCCCCATTGTGATGTCACAGAGTTCCATTGTGATGTCACAAGTTCCATTGTGATGTCACAATGTTCCATTGTGATGTCACAATGTCCCATTGTGATGTCACTGAGTTCCATTGTGATGTCACAATGCCCCATTGTGATGTCACTGAGTTCCATTGTGATGTCACAATGCCCCATTGTGATGTCACTGAGTTCCATTGTGATGTCACAATGCCCCATTGTGATGTCACAGAGTTCCATTGTGATGTCACAATGCCCCATTGTGATGTCACTGAGTTCCATTGTGATGTCACAATGCCCCATTGTGATGTCACAGAGTTCCATTGTGATGTCACAATGCCCCATTGTGATGTCACTGAGTTCCATTGTGATGTCACAATGCCCCATTGTGATGTCACTGAGTTCCATTGTGATGTCACAATGCCCCATTGTGATGTCACTGAGTTCCATTGTGATGTCACAATGCCCCATTGTGATGTCACAGAGTTCCATTGTGATGTCACTGAGTTCCATTGTGATGTCACAATGCCCCATTGTGATGTCCGGTCCATTGTGATGTCACAATGCCCCATTGTGATGTCACAAAGTTCCATTGTGATGTCACAATGCCCCATTGTGATGTCACTGAGTTCCATTGTGATGTCACAATGTCCCATTGTGATGTCACTGAGTTCCATTGTGATGTCACAATGGCCCCATTGTGATGTCACAATGCCCCATTGTGATGTCACAATGTTCCATTGTGATGTCACTGAGTTCCATTGTGATGTCACAATGCCCCATTGTGATGTCACTGAGTTCCATTGTGATGTCACAATGCCCCATTGTGATGTCACTGAGTTCCATTGTGATGTCACTGAGTTCCATTGTGATGTCACAATGCCCCATTGTGATGTCACAGAGTTCCATTGTGATGTCACTGAGTTCCATTGTGATGTCACAATGCCCCATTGTGATGTCACATGAGTTCCATTGTGATGTCACAATGCCCCATTGTGATGTCACTGAGTTCCATTGTGATGTCACAATGCCCCATTGTGATGTCACTGAGTTCCATTGTGATGTCACAATGCCCCATTGTGATGTCACAGAGTTCCATTGTGATGTCACAATGCCCCATTGTGATGTCACTGAGTTCCATTGTGATGTCACAATGTCCCATTGTGATGTCACTGAGTTCCATTGTGATGTCACAATGAGCCCCATTGTGATGTCACAGAGTTCCATTGTGATGTCACTGAGTTCCATTGTGATGTCACATTGTGATGTCACTTTCCATTGTGATGTCACTGTGTTCCATTGTGATGTCACAATGCCCCATTGTGATGTCACTGAGTTCCATTGTGATGTCACAATGCCCCATTGTGATGTCACAGAGTTCCATTGTGATGTCACAATGCCCCATTGTGATGTCACTGAGTTCCATTGTGATGTCACAATGCCCCATTGTGATGTCACTGAGTTCCATTGTGATGTCACAATGCCCCATTGTGATGTCACATATGCCCCATTGTGATGTCACTGAGTTCCATTGTGATGTCACAATGCCCCATTGTGATGTCACAGAGTTCCATTGTGATGTCACAATGCCCCATTGTGATGTCACTGAGTTCCATTGTGATGTCACAATGCCCCATTGTGATGTCACAGAGTTCCATTGTGATGTCACAATGCCCCATTGTGATGTCACAGAGTTCCATTGTGATGTCACAATGCCCCATTGTGATGTCACTGAGTTCCATTGTGATGTCACAATGCCCCATTGTGATGTCACATGAGTTCCATTGTGATGTCACTGAGTTCCATTGTGATGTCACAATGCCCCATTGTGATGTCACTGAGTTCCATTGTGATGTCACAATGCCCCATTGTGATGTCACTGAGTTCCATTGTGATGTCACAATGTCCCATTGTGATGTCACAATGCCCCATTGTGATGTCACTGAGTTCCATTGTGATGTCACAATGCCCCATTGTGATGTCACAGAGTTCCATTGTGATGTCACAATGCCCCATTGTGATGTCACTGAGTTCCATTGTGATGTCACAATGCCCCAGATTGTGATGTGAAGAGTTCCATTGTGATGTCACAATGCCCCATTGTGATGTCACTGAGTTCCATTGTGATGTCACAATGCCCCATTGTGATGTCACTGAGTTCCATTGTGATGTCACAATGCCCCATTGTGATGTCACAGAGTTCCATTGTGATGTCACTGATTCCATTGTGATGTCACAATGCCCCATTGTGATGTCACAGAGTTCCATTGTGATGTCACAATGCCCCATTGTGATGTCACTGAGTTCCATTGTGATGTCACAATGCCCCATTGTGATGTCACTGAGTTCCATTGTGATGTCACAATGCCCCATTGTGATGTCACTGAGTTCCATTGTGATGTCACAATGCCCCATTGTGCCACTGGATGTCACATGTCCTGAGTTCCATTGTGATGTCACAATGCCCCATTGTGATGTCACAGAGTTCCATTGTGATGTCACAATGCCCCATTGTGATGTCACAATTCCATTGTGATGTCACAATGTCCCATTGTGATGTCACAATGTCCCATTGTGATGTCACAATGTCCCATTGTGATGTCACTGAGTTCCATTGTGATGTCACTGAGTCCCATTGTGATGTCACAGAGTTCCATTGTGATGTCACAATGCCCCATTGTGATGTCACAGAGTTCCATTGTGATGTCACAATGCCCCATTGTGATGTCACTGAGTTCCATTGTGATGTCACAATGCCCCATTGTGATGTCACAGAGTTCCATTGTGATGTCACAATGCCCCATTGTGATGTCACTGAGTTCCATTGTGATGTCACAATGCCCCATTGTGATGTCACAGAGTTCCATTGTGATGTCACAATGCCCCATTGTGATGTCACTGAGTTCCATTGTGATGTCACAATGCCCCATTGTGATGTCACTGAGTTCCATTGTGATGTCACAATGCCCCATTGTGATGTCACAATGCCCCATTGTGATGTCACATTGCCCCATTGTGATTTCACAATGCCCCATTGTGATGTGACTGAGTTCCATTGTGATATCACAATGCCCCATTGTGATGTCACAAAGTTCCATTGTGATGTCACATTGACACCATTGTGATGTCACAATGCCCCATTGTGATGTCACAGAGTTCCATTGTGATGTCACAATGCTCCATTGTGATGTCACTGAGTTCCATTGTGATGTCACAATGCCCCATTGTGATGTCACTGAGTTCCATTGTGATGTCACAATGCCCCATTGTGATGTCACAGAGTTCCATTGTGATGTCACAATGCCCCATTGTGATGTCACCTAATTCCATTATGAGTTCACAATGCCCCATTTTGATGTCACTGAGTTCCATTGTGATGTCACAATGCCCCATTGTGATGTGACTGAGTTCCATTGTGATGTCACAATAGCCCATTGTGATGTCACAGAGTTCCATTGTGATGTCACAAAGTTCCATTGTGATGTCACAATGAACCATCGTGATGTCACAATGCCCCATTGTGATGTCACAGAGTTCCATTATGATGTCACAATGCCCCATTGTGATGTGACTGAGTTCCATTGTGATGTCACAATGCCCCATTTGTGATGTGATTCACAGAGTTCCATTGTGATGTCACAATGCCCCATTGTTGTGTCACAGAATTCCATTGTGATGTCACAATGCCCCATTGTGATGTCACTGAGTTCCATTGTGATGTCACAATGCCCCATTGTAATGTCACAGAGTTCCATTGTGATGTCACTGAATTCCATTGTGATGTCACTGATTTCCATTGTGATGTCACAATGCTCCATTGTGATGTCACAGATTTCCATTGTGATGTCACAATGCCCCATTGTGATGTCACTGAGTTCCATTGTGATGTCACAATGCCCCATTGTGATGTCACAGAGTTCCATTGTGATGTCACTGAATTCCATTGTGATGTCACAATGCCCCATTGTGATGTCACAGAGTTCCATTGTGATGTCACAATGCCCCATTGTGATGTCACTAAGTTCCATAGTGATGTCTCAGTTCCTCAATGTAATGTCACAGAGTTCCATTGTGATGTCACTGAATTTCACTGTGATGTCACTGAATTCCATTGTGATGTCACAATGCCCCATTGTGATGTCACAGAGTTCCTTTGTGATGCCACTGAGTTCCATTGTGATGTCACAATGCCCCATTGTGATGTCACTGAGTTCCATTGTGATGTCACAATGCCCCATTGTAATGTCACAGAGTTCCATTGTGATGTCACTGAATTCCCCCATTGTGATGTCACTGAGTTCCATTGTGATGTCACAATGCCCCATTGTGATGTCACAGAGTTCCATTGTGATGTCACTGAATTCCATTGTGATGTCACAATGCCCCATTGTGATGTCACAGAGTTCCATTATGATGTCACAATGCCCCATTGTGATGTGACCGAGTTCCATTGTGATGTCACAATGCCCCATTGTGATGTGACAGAGTTCCATTGTGATGTCACAATGCGCCATTGTGATGTCACAGAATTCCATTGTGATGTCACAATGTCCCATTGTGATGTCACAGAGTTCCATTATGATGTCACAATGTCCCATTGTGAAGTCACTGAGTTCCATTGTGATGTCACAATGCCCCATTGTGATGTCACAGAGTTCCATTGTGATGTCACTGAATTCCATTGTGATGTCACAATGCCCCATTGTGATGTCACAGAGTTCCATTGTGATGTCACAATGCCCCATTGTGATGTCACTGAGTTCCATTGTGATGTCACTGAAATCCCCATTGTGATGTCACTGATTTCCATTGTGATGTCACAATTCTCCATTGTGATGTCACAGATTTCCATTGTGATGTCACAATGCCCCATTGTGATGTCACTGAGTTCCATTGTGATGTCACAATGCCTCATTGTGATGTCACAGAGTTCCATGACTCCATTGTGATGTCACTGAATTCCATTGTGATGTCACAATGCCCCATTGTGATGTCACAGAGTTCCATTGTGATGTCACAATGCCCCATTGTGATGTCACTGAGTTCCATAGTGATGTCACAGTTCCTCAATGTGATGTCACAGAGTTCCATTGTGATGTCACTGAATGCCCCACTGTGATGTCACTGAATTCCATTGTGATGTCACAATGCCCCATTGTGATGTCACTGAATTTCACTGTGATGTCACTGAGTTCCATGTGTAATGTCACAATGCCCCATTGTGATGTCACAGAGTTCCTTTGTGATGTCACTGAGTTCCATTGTGATGTCACAATGCCCCATTGTGATGTCACTGAGTTCCATTGTGATGTCACTATGCCCCATTGTGATGTCACAGAGTTCCATTGTGATGTCACTGAATTCCATTGTGATGTCACAGTGCCCCATTGTGATGTCACTGAGTTCCATTGTGATGTCACAATGCCCCATTGTGATGTCACTGAGTTCAGTAGTGATGTCACAGTTCCTCAATGTGATGTCACAGAGTTCCATTGTGATGTCACGAATGTCCCATTGTGATGTCACTGAGTTCCATTGTGATGTCACAATGCCCCATTGTGATGTCACAGAGTTCCATTGTGATGTCACTGAGTTCCATTGTGATGTCACAATGCCCCATTGTGATGTCACAGAGTTCCATTGTGATGTCACAATGCCCCATTGTGATGTCACTGAGTTCCATTGTGATGTCACAGTCCCCATTGTGATGTCACAGAGTTCCATTGTGATGTCACAATGCCTCCCATTGTGATGTCACTGAGTTCCATTGTGATGTCACAATGCCCCATTGTGATGTCACAGAGTTCCATTTGTGATGTCACTGAGTTCCATTGTGATGTCACAATGCCCCATTGTGATGTCACTGAGTTCCATTGTGATGTCACAATGCCCCATTGTGATGTCACAGAGTTCCATTGTGATGTCACTGAGTTCCATTGTGATGTCACAATGCCCCATTGTGATGTCACTGAGTTCCATTGTGATGTCACAATGCCCCATTGTGATGTCACAGTGCCCCATTGTGATGTCACAGAGTTCCATTGTGATGTCACAATGCCCCATTGTGATGTCACAATGCCCCATTGTGATGTCACAGAGTTCCATTGTGATGTCACAATGTCCCATTGTGATGTCACAGAGTTCCATTGTGATGTCACAATGCCCCATTGTGATGTCACTGAGTTCCATTGTGATGTCACAATGCCCCATTGTGATGTCACAGAGTTCCATTGTGATGTCACAATGCCCCATTGTGATGTCACTGAGTTCCATTGTGATGTCACAATGCCCCATTGTGATGTCACTGAGTTCCATTGTGATGTCACAATGCCCCATTGTGATGTCACAGAGTTCCATTGTGATGTCACAATGCCCCATTGTGATGTCACTGAGTTCCATTGTGATGTCACAATGCCCCATTGTGATGTCACAGAGTTCCATTGTGATGTCACAATGCCCCATTGTGATGTCACAATGCCCCATTGTGATGTCACATGCCCCATTGTGATGTCACAATGCCCCATTGTGATGTCACAATGCCCCATTGTGATGTCACTGAGTTCCATTGTGATGTCACAATGCCCCATTGTGATGTCACATTTCCATTGTGATGTCACAATGCCCCATTGTGATGTCACTGAGTTCCATTGTGATGTCACAATGCCCCATTGTGATGTCACTGAGTTCCATTGTGATGTCACTTGAATCCATTGTGATGTCACAGAGTTCCATTGTGATGTCACAATGCCCCATTGTGATGTCACTGAGTTCCATTGTGATGTCACAATGCCCCATTGTGATGTCACAGAGCTCCATTGTGATGTCACTGAGTTCCATTGTGATGTCACTGAGTTCCATTGTGATGTCACAATGCCCCATTGTGATGTCACTGAGTTCCATTGTGATGTCACAATGCCCCATTGTGATGTCACAGAGTTCCATTGTGATGTCACTGAATTCCATTGTGATGTCACAGTGCCCCATTGTGATGTCACAGAGTTCCATTGTGATGTCACAATGCCCCATTGTGATGTCACTGAGTTCAGTAGTGATGTCACAGTTCCTCAATGTAATGTCACAGAGTTCCATTGTGATGTCACTGAATTTCACTGTGATGTCACTGAGTTCCATTGTGATGTCACAATGCCCCATTGTGATGTCACAGAGTTCCTTTGCGATGTCACTGAGTTCCATTGTGATGTCACAATACCCCATTGTGATGTCACTGAGTTCCATTGTGATGTCACAATGCCCCATTGTGATGTCACAATGCCCCATTGTGATGTCACATAGTTCCATTGTGATGTCACTAATAACCATTGTGATGTCACAATGCCTCAATGTGATGTCACAGAGTTCCATTGTGATGTCGCAATGCCCCATTGTGATGTCACAGAGTTCCATTGTGATGTCAAAATGTCCCATTGTAATGTCACTGAGTTCCATTTTGATGTCACTGAGTTCCATTGTGATGTCACAATGCCCCATTGTGATGTGACAGAGTTCCATTGTGATGTCACAATGCCCCATTGTGATGTCACAGAGTTCCATTGTGATGTCACAATGCCCCATTGTGATGTCACTGAGTTCCATTGTGATGTCACAATGCCCCATTGTGATGTCACAGAGTTCCATTGTGATGTCACAATGCCCCATTGTGATGTCACTGAGTTCCATTGTGATGTCACAATGCCCCATTGTGATGTCACTGAGTTCCATTGTGATGTCACAATGCCCCATTGTGATGTCACTGAGTTCCTTTGTGATGTCACAATGCCCCATTGTGATGTCACAATGCCCCATTGTGATGTCACTGAGTTCCATTGTGATGTCACAATGCCCCATTGTGATGTCACAGAGTTCCATTGTGATGTCACAATGCCCCATTGTGATGTCACATTGCCCCATTGTGATGTCACAGTGCCCCATTGTGATGTCACTGAGTTCCATTGTGATGTCACAATGCCCCATTGTGATGTCACATGTGAGTCCATTGTGATGTCACTGAGTTCCATTGTGATGTCACAATGCCCCATTGTGATGTCACAGAGTTCCATTGTGATGTCACAATGCCCCATTGTGATGTCACTGAGTTCCATTGTGATGTCACAATGCCCCATTGTGATGTCACTGAGTTCCTTTGTGATGTCACAATGCCCCATTGTGATGTCACAATGCCCCATTGTGATGTCACAGAGTTCCATTGTGATGTCACAATGCCCCATTGTGATGTCACTGAGTTCCATTGTGATGTCACAATGCCCCATTGTGATGTCACTGAGTTCCATTGTGATGTCACAATAGCCCATTGTGATGTCACAGAGTTCCATTGTGATGTCACAATGAACCATTGTGATGTCACAATGCCCCATTGTGATGTCACTGAGTTCCATTGTGATGTCACAATGCCCCATTGTGATGTCACAGAGTTCCATTGTGATGTCACAATGCCCCATTGTGATGTGACTGAGTTCCATTGTGATGTCACAATGCCCCATTGTGATGTGACAGAGTTCCATTGTGATGTCACAATGCCCCATTGTGATGTCACAGAGTTCCATTGTGATGTCACAATGCCCCATTGTGATGTCACTGAGTTCCATTGTGATGTCACAATGCCCCATTGTGATGTCACAGAGTTCCATTGTGATGTCACTGAATTCCATTGTGATGTCACAATGCCCCATTGTGATGTCACTGAGTTCCATTGTGATGTCACTGAGTTCCATTGTGATGTCACAATGCCCCATTGTGATGTCACTGAGTTCCATTGTGATGTCACAATGCCCCATTGTGATGTCACTGAGTTCCATTGTGATGTCACAATGCCCCATTGTGATGTCACTGAGTTCCATTGTGATGTCACAATGCCCCATTGTGATGTCACAATTCCATTGTGAGGTCACAATGCCCCATTGTGATGTCACAGAGTTCCATTGTGATGTCACAATGCCCCATTGTGATGTCACTGAGTTCCATTGTGATGTCACAATGCCCCATTGTGATGTCACAATGCCCCATTGTGATGTCACTGAGTTCCATTGTGATGTCACAATGCCCCATTGTGATGTCACAGAGTTCCATTGTGATGTCACAATGCCCCATTGTGATGTCACTGAGTTCCATTGTGATGTCACAATGCCCCATTGTGATGTCACTGAGTTCCATTGTGATGTCACAATGCCCCATTGTGATGTCACTGAGTTCCATTGTGATGTCACTGCCCATTGTGATGTCACAATGCCCCATTGTGATGTCACTGAGTTCCATTGTGATGTCACAATGCCCCATTGTGATGTCACAGAGTTCCATTGTGATGTCACAATGCCCCATTGTGATGTCACTGAGTTCCATTGTGATGTCACAATGCCCCATTGTGATGTCACAGAGTTCCATTGTGATGTCACAATGCCCCATTGTGATGTCACAGAGTTCCATTGTGATGTCACAATGCCCCATTGTGATGTCACTGAGTTCCATTGTGATGTCACAATGCCCCATTGTGATGTCACAGAGTTCCATTGTGATGTCACTGATTTCCATTGTGATGTCACAATGCCCCATTGTGATGTCACAGAGTTCCATTGTGATGTCACAATGCCCCATTGTGATGTCACTGAGTTCCATTGTGATGTCACAATGCCGCATTGTGATGTCACTGAGTTCCATTGTGATGTCACAATGCCCCATTGTGATGTCACTGAGTTCCATTGTGATGTCACAATGCCCCATTGTGATGTCACAGGATTCCATTGTGATGTCACAATGCCCCATTGTGATGTCACAGAGTTCCATTGTGATGTCACAATGCCCCATTGTGATGTCACAGGGTTCCATTGTGATGTCACAATGCCCCATTGTGATGTCACAGAGTTCCATTGTGATGTCACAATGCCCCATTGTGATGTCACTGAGTTCCATTGTGATGTCACAATGCCCCATTGTGATGTCACAGAGTTCCATTGTGATGTCACAATGCCCCATTGTGATGTCACAGAGTTCCATTGTGATGTCACAATTCCCCATTGTGATGTCACTGAGTTCCATTGTGATGTCACAATGCCCCATTGTGATGTCACAGAGTTCCATTGTGATGTCACAATGCCCCATTGTGATGTCACGAGTTCCATTGTGATGTCACAATGCCCCATTGTGATGTCACAGAGTTCCATTGTGATGTCACAATGCCCCATTGTGATGTCACTGAGTTCCATTGTGATGTCACAATGCCCCATTGTGATGTCACTGAGTTCCATTGTGATGTCACAATGCCCCATTGTGATGTCACTGAGTTCCATTGTGATGTCACTGAGTTCCATTGTGATGTCACAATGCCCCATTGTGATGTCACAATGCCCCATTGTGATGTCACTGAGTTCCATTGTGATGTCACAATGCCCCATTGTGATGTCACTGAGTTCCATTGTGAGGTCACAATGCCCCATTGTGATGTCACTGAGTTCCATTGTGATGTCACTGAGTTCCATTGTGATGTCACAATGCCCCATTGTGATGTCACTGAGTTCCATTGTGATGTCACAATGCCCCATTGTGATGTCACAGAGTTCCATTGTGATGTCACAATGCCCCATTGTGATGTCACTGAGTTCCATTGTGATGTCACAATGCCCCATTGTGATGTCACAAGTTCCATTGTGATGTTCACAATGCCCCATTGTGATGTCACAGAGTTCCATTATGATGTCACAATGCCCCATTGTGATGTGACTGAGTTCCATTGTGATGTCACAATGCCCCATTGTGATGTCACTGAGTTCCATTGTGATGTCACAATGCCCCATTGTGATGTCACAGAGTTCCATTGTGATGTCACAATGCCCCATTGTGATGTCACTGAGTTCCATTGTGATGTCACAATGCCCCATTGTGATGTCACATTGCCCCATTGTGATTTCACAATGCCCCATTGTGATGTGACTGAGTTCCATTGTGATGTCACAATGCCCCATTGTGATGTCACAAAGTTCCATTGTGATGTCACATTGAACCATTGTGATGTCACAATGCCCCATTGTGATGTCACAGAGTTCCATTATGATGTCACAATGCCCCATTGTGATGTCACTGAGTTCCATTGTGATGTCACAATGCCCCATTGTGATGTCACTGAGTTCCATTGTGATGTCACAATGCCCCATTGTGATGTCACAATGCCCCATTGTGATGTCACAGAGTTCCATTGTGATGTCACAATGCCCCATTGTGATGTCACTTAATTCCATTGTGAGTTCACAATGCCCCATTTTGATGTCACTGAGTTCCATTGTGATGTCACAATGCCCCATTGTGATGTCACTGAGTTCCATTGTGATGTCACAATAGCCCATTGTGATGTCACAAAGTTCCATTGTGATGTCACAATGAACCATTGTGATGTCACAATGCCCCATTGTGATGTCACAGAGTTCCATTGTGATGTCACAATGCCCCATTGTGATGTCACTGAGTTCCATTGTGATGTCACAATGTCCCATTGTGATGTCATAGAGTTCCATTGTGATGTCACAATGCCCCATTGTGATGTCACAGAATTCCATTGTGATGTCACAATGCCCCATTGTGATGTCACTGAGTTCCATTGTGATGTCACAATGCCC
The DNA here is from genome assembly GCA_947044405.1 of Leptodactylus fallax. Taxonomy (NCBI): domain Eukaryota; kingdom Metazoa; phylum Chordata; class Amphibia; order Anura; family Leptodactylidae; genus Leptodactylus; species Leptodactylus fallax. The sequence goes on from CAMRHE010000143.1 coordinate 35,317, forward strand.
CATTGTGATGTCACTGAGTTCCATTGTGATGTCACAATGCCCCATTGTGATGTCACAATGCCCCATTGTGATGTCACATAGTTCCATTGTGATGTCACTGAGTCCATTGTATGTCACAATCCATTGTGATGTCACAATGCCCCATTGTGATGTCACAGAGTTCCATTGTGATGTCACAATGTCCCATTGTGATGTCACAGAGTTCCATTGTGATGTCACAATGCCCCATTGTGATGTCACTGAGTTCCATTTTGATGTCACTGAGTTCCATTGTGATGTCACAATGCCCCATTGTGATGTCACTGAGTTCCATTGTGATGTCACAATGGCCCATTGTGATGTCACAAAGTTCCATTGTGATGTCACAATGCCCCATTGTGATGTCACTGAGTTCCATTGTGATGTCACAATGCCCCATTGTGATGTCACTGAGTTCCATTGTGATGTCACAATGCCCCATTGTGATGTCACTGAGTTCCATTGTGATGTCACAATGCCCCATTGTGATGTCACAATGCCCCATTGTGATGTCACTGAGTTCCATTGTGATGTCACAATGCCCCATTGTGATGTCACTGAGTTCCATTGTGATGTCACAATGCCCCATTGTGATGTCACATTGTTCCATTGTGATGTCACAATGCCCCATTGTGATGTCACTGAGTTCCATTGTGATGTCACAATGCCCCATTGTGATGTCACTGAGTTCCATTGTGATGTCACATTGCCCCATTGTGATGTCACAATGCCCCATTGTGATGTCACTGAGTTCCATTGTGATGTCACAATGCCCCATTGTGATGTCACTGAGTTCCATTGTGATGTCACAATGCCCCATTGTGATGTCACTGAGTTCCATTGTGATGTCACAATGCCCCATTGTGATGTCACAATGCCCCATTGTGATGTCACAGAGTTCCATTGTGATGTCACAATGCCCCATTGTGATGTCACTGAGTTCCATTGTGAGGTCACAATGCCCCATTGTGATGTCACTGAGTTCCATTGTGATGTCACAATGCCCCATTGTGATGTCACTGAGTTCCATTGTATGTCACAATAGCCCATTGTGATGTCACAAAGTTCCATTGTGATGTCACAATGCCCATTGTGATGTCACAATGCCCCATTGTGATGTCACAGAGTTCCATTGTGATGTCACAATGCCCCATTGTGATGTCACTGAGTTCCATTGTGATGTCACAATGCCCCATTGTGATGTCACAGAGTTCCATTGTGATGTCACAATGCCCCATTGTGATGTCACAGAGTTCCATTGTGATGTCACAATGCCCCATTGTGATGTCACTGAGTTCCATTGTGATGTCACAATGCCCCATTGTGATGTCACAGTGCCCCATTGTGATGTCACAATGCCCCATTGTGATGTCACAGAGTTCCATTGTGATGTCACAATGCCCCATTGTGATGTCACCATGAGTTCCATTGTGATGTCACAATGCCCCATTGTGATGTCACTGAGTTCCATTGTGATGTCACAATGCCCCATTGTGATGTCACTGAGTTCCATTGTGATGTCACAATGCCCCATTGTGATGTCACAGAGTTCCATTGTGATGTCACAATGCCCCATTGTGATGTCACAATGCCCCATTGTGATGTCACAGAGTTCCATTGTGATGTCACAATGAGTATTCCATTGTGATGTCACAATGCCCCATTGTGATGTCACTGAGTTCCATTGTGATGTCACAATGCCCCATTGTGATGTCACTGAGTTCCATTGTGATGTCACAATGCCCCATTGTGATGTCACTGAGTTCCATTGTGATGTCACTGAGTTCCATTGTGATGTCACAATGCCCCATTGTGATGTCACTGAGTTCCATTGTGATGTCACAATGCCCCATTGTGATGTCACTGAGTTCCATTGTGATGTCACAATGCCCCATTGTATGATGTCACTGAGTTCCATTGTGATGTCACAATGCCCCATTGTGATGTCACGAATTCCATTGTGAGTTCACAATGCCCCATTGTGATGTCACAGAGTTCCATTGTGATGTCACAATGCCCCATTGTGATGTCACTGAGTTCCATTGTGATGTCACTATGCCCCATTGTGATGTCACAATGCCCCATTGTGATGTCACTGAGTTCCATTGTGATGTCACAATGCCCCATTGTGATGTCACAGAGTTCCATTGTGATGTCACAATGCCCCATTGTGATGTCACTGAGTTCCATTTTGATGTCACAATGCCCCATTGTGATGTCACATTGCCCCATTGTGATGTCACAATGCCCCATTGTGATGTCACTGAGTTCCATTGTGATGTCACAATACCCCATTGTGATGTCACAGAGTTCCATTGTGATGTCACATTGATCCATTGTGATGTCACAATGCCCCATTGTGATGTCACTGAGTTCCATTGTGATGTCACAATGCCCCATTGTGATGTCACTGAGTTCCATTGTGATGTCACAATGCCCCATTGTGATGTCACTGAGTTCCATTGTGATGTCACAATGCCCCATTGTGATGTCACAATGCCCCATTGTGATGTCACAGAGTTCCATTGTGATGTCACAATGCCCCATTGTGATGTCACCTAGTTCCATGGTGAGTTCACAATGCCCCATTTTGATGTCACTGAGTTCCATTGTGATGTCACAATGCCCCATTGTGATGTCACTGAGTTCCATTGTGATGTCACAATGGCCCATTGTGATGTCAGAAAGTTCCATTGTGATGTCACAATGAACCATCGTGATGTCACAATGCCCCATTGTGATGTCACAGAGTTCCATTGTGATGTCACAATTCCACATGTGGTGTCACAGAGTTCCATTGTGATGTCACAATGCCCCATTGTGATGTCACAGAGTTCCATTGTGATGTCACAATGCCCCATTGTGATGTCACTGAGTTCCATTGTGATGTCACAATGCCTGAGTTCCATTGTGATGTCACAATGCCCCATTGTGATGTCACAATGCCCCATTGTGATGTCACATAGTTCCATTGTGATGTCACTGAGTACCATTGTGATGTCACAATGCCTCAATGTGATGTCACAGAGTTCCATTGTGATGTCACAATGCCTCATTGTGATGTCACAGAGTTCCATTGTGATGTCAAAATGTCCCATTGTGATGTCACTGAGTTCCATTTTGATGTCACTGAGTTCCATTGTGATTTCACAATGCCCCATTGTGATGTGACTGAGTTCCATTGTGATGTCACAATAGCCCATTGTGATGTCACAAAGTTCCATTGTGAGTTCACAATGCCCCATTGTGATGTCACTGAGTTCCATTGTGATGTCACAATGCCCCATTGTGATGTCACTGAGTTCCATTGTGATGTCACAATGCCCCATTGTGATGTCACTGAGTTCCATTGTGATGTCACAATGCCCCATTGTGATGTCACGAATTCCATTGTGAGTTCACAATGCCCCATTGTGATGTCACAGAGTTCCATTGTGATGTCACAATCAGTGCCCCATTGTGATGTGACTGAGTTCCATTGTGAATGTCATTGTGATGCCACTGAGTTCCATTGTGATGTCACAATGCCCCATTGTGATGTCACTGAGTTCCATTGTGATGTCACAATGCCCCATTGTGATGTCACAGAGTTCCATTGTGATGTCACAATGCCCCATTGTGATGTCACTGAGTTCCATTGTGATGTCACAATGCCCCATTGTGATGTCACATTGCCCCATTGTGATTTCACAATGCCCCATTGTGATGTGACTGAGTTCCATTGTGATATCACAATACCCCATTGTGATGTCACAAAGTTCCATTGTGATGTCACATTGAACCATTGTGATGTCACAATGCCCCATTGTGATGTCACATGAGTTCCATTATGATGTCACAATGCCCCATTGTGATGTCACTGAGTTCCATTGTGATGTCACAATGCCCCATTGTGATGTGACTGAGTTCCATTGTGATGTCACAATGCCCCATTGTGATGTCACAATGCCCCATTGTGATGTCACAGAGTTCCATTGTGATGTCACAATGCCCCATTGTGATGTCACCTAATTCCATTGTGAGGTCACAATGCCCCATTGTGATGTCACTGAGTTCCATTGTGATGTCACAATGCCCCATTGTGATGTCACTGAGTTCCATTGTGATGTCACAATAGCCCATTGTGATGTCAGAAAGTTCCATTGTGATGTCACAATGACCCATTGTGATGTCACAATGCCCCATTGTGATGTCACAGAGTTCCATTGTGATGTCACTGAGTTCCATTGTGATGTCACAATGCCCCATTGTGATGTCACAGAGTTCCATTGTGATGTCACAATGCCCCATTGTGATGTCACTGAGTTCCATTGTGATGTCACAGAGTTCCATTGTGATGTCACAATGCCCCATTGTGATGTCACTGAGTTCCATTGTGATGTCACAATGCCCCATTGTAATGTCACAGAGTTCCATTGTGATGTCACTGAATTCCATTGTGATGTCACAATGCCCCATTGTGATGTCACTGAGTTCCATTGTGATGTCACAATGCCCCATTGTGATGTCACAGAGTTCCATTGTGATGTCACTGAGTTCCATTGTGATGTCACAATGCCCCATTGTGATGTCACTGAGTTCCATTGTGATGTCACAATAGCCCATTGTGATGTCACAGAGTTCCATTGTGATGTCACAATGAACCATTGTGATGTCACAATGGCCCATTGTGATGTCACTGAGTTCCATTGTGATGTCACAATGCCCCATTGTGATGTCACAGAGTTCCATTGTGATGTCACAATGCCCCATTGTGATGTCACTGAGTTCCATTGTGATGTCACAATGCCCCATTGTGATGTCACTGAGTTCCATTGTGATGTCACAATGCCCCATTGTGATGTCACAGAGTTCCATTGTGATGTCACAATGCCCCATTGTGATGTCACAGTGCCCCATTGTGATGTCACTGAGTACCATTGTGATGTCACAATGCCTCATTGTGATGTCACAGAGTTCCATTGTGATGTCACAATGTCCCATTGTGATGTCACTTAGTTCCATTGTGATGTCACAATGCCCCATTGTGATGTCACAGAGTTCCATTGTGATGTCACAATGCCCCATTGTGATGTCATTGAGTTCCATTTTGATGTCACTGAGTTCCATTTTGATGTCACAATGCCCCATTGTGATGTCACTGAGTTCCATTGTGATGTCACAATAGCCCATTGTGATGTCACTGAGTTCCATTGTAGATTCACAATGCCCCATTGTGATGTCACTGAGTTCCATTGTGATGTCACAATGCCCCATTGTGATGTCACAGAGTTCCATTGTGATGTCACTGAATTCCATTGTGATGTCACAATGCCCCATTGTGATGTCACTGAGTTCCATTGTGATGTCACAATGCCCCATTGTAATGTCACAGAGTTCCATTTTGATGTCACTGAGTTCCATTGTGATGTCACAATGCCCCATTGTGATGTCACTGAGTTCCATTGTGATGTCACAATAGCCCATTGTGATGTCACAAAGTTCCATTGTGATGTCACAATGACCCATTGTGATGTCACAATGCCCCATTTTGATGTCACTGAGTTCCATTGTGATGTCACAATGCCCCATTGTGATGTCACTGAGTTCCATTGTGATGTCACAATGCCCCATTGTTGATGTCACTGAGTTCCATTGTGATGTCACAATGCCCCATTGTGATGTCACAATGCCCCATTGTGATGTCACTGAGTTCCATTGTGATGTCACAATGCCCCATTGTGATGTCACAGAGTTCCATTGTGATGTCACAATGTCCCCATTGTGATGTCACTGTGAGTACCATTGTGATGTCACAATGCCCCAATGTGATGTCACAGAGTTCCATTGTGATGTCACAATGTCCCATTGTGATGTCATTGAGTTCCATTTTGATGTCACTGAGTTCCATTGTGATGTCACAATGCCCCATTGTGATGTCACTGAGTTCCATTGTGATGTCACAATGCCCCATTGTGATGTCACGAGTCCATTGTGATGTCACAATGCCCCATTGTGATGTCACTAGAGTTCCATTGTGATGTCACAATGCCCCATTGTGATGTCACTGAGTTCCATTGTGATGTCACAATGCCCCATTGTGATGTCACTGAGTTCCATTGTGATGTCACAATGCCCCATTGTGATGTCACAATGCCCCATTGTGATGTCACAATGCCCCATTGTGATGTCACTGAGTTCCATTGTGATGTCACAATGCCCCATTGTGATGTCACTGAGTTCCATTGTGATGTCACAATGCCCCATTGTGATGTCACAATGCCCCATTGTGATGTCACTGAGTTCCATTGTGATGTCACAATGCCCCATTGTGATGTCACTGAGTTCCATTGTGATGTCACAATGTCCCATTGTGATGTCACAATGCCCCATTGTGATGTCACTGAGTTCCATTGTGATGTCACAATGCTCCATTGTGATGTCACAGAGTTCCATTGTGATGTCACAATGCCCCATTGTGATGTCACTGAGTTCCATTGTGATGTCACAATGCCCCATTGTGATGTCACTGAGTTCCATTGTGATGTCACGATGCCCGATTGTGATGTCACTGAGTTCCATTGTGATGTCACAATGCCCCATTGTGATGTCACAGAATGCTCCATTGTGATGTCAATCCATTGTGATGTCAGATGCCCCATTGTGATGTCACTGAGTTCCATTGTGATGTCACATGCCCCATTGTGATGTCACAATGCCCCATTGTGATGTCACATGAGTCCCATTGTGATGTCACAATGCCCCATTGTGATGTCACTGAGTTCCATTGTGAGTTCCATTGTGATGTCAGAATGCCCCATTGTGATGTCACTGAGTTCCATTGTGATGTCACAATGCCCCATTGTGATGTCACTGAGTTCCATTGTGATGTCACAATGCCCCATTGTGATGTTTCATGAGTCTCCCCATTGTGATGTCACAATGCCCCATTGTGATGTCACTGAGTTCCATTGTGATGTCACAATGCCCCATTGTGATGTCACAAGTTCCATTGTGATGTCACTGCCCCATTGTGATGTCACAATGCCCCATTGTGATGTCACAGAGTTCCATTGTGATGTCACAATGCCCCATTGTGATGTCACTGAGTTCCATTGTGATGTCACAATGCCCCATTGTGATGTCACTGAGTTCCATTGTGATGTCACTGCCCCATTGTGATGTCACTGAGTTCCATTGTGATGTCACAATGCCCCATTGTGATGTCACAGAGTTCCATTGTGATGTCACAATGCCCCATTGTGATGTCACAATGCCCCATTGTGATGTCACTGAGTTCCATTGTGATGTCACAATGCCCCATTGTGATGTCACAGAGTTCCATTGTGATGTCACTGAGTTCCATTGTGATGTCACCACCATTGTGATGTCACTGAGTTCCATTGTGATGTCACAATGCCCCATTGTGATGTCACTGAGTTCCATTGTGATGTCACAATGCCCCATTGTGATGTCACTGAGTTCCATTGTGATGTCACAATGCCCCATTGTGATGTCACTGAGTTCCATTGTGATGTCACAATGCCCCATTGTGATGTCACAGAGTTCCATTGTGATGTCACTGAATTCCATTGTGATGTCACAGTGCCCCATTGTGATGTCACAGAGTTCCATTGTGATGTCACAATGCCCCATTGTGATGTCACTGAGTTCCATTGTGATGTCACAGTTCCCCATTGTGATGTCACAGAGTTCCATTGTGATGTCACTAATCTCCACTGTGATGTCACTGAGTTCCATTGTGATGTCACAATGCCCCATTGTGATGTCACTGAGTTCCATTGTGATGTCACAATGCCCCATTGTGATGTCACAATGCCCCATTGTGATGTCACATAGTTCCATTGTGATGTCACTGAGTTCCATTGTGATGTCACAATGCCCCATTGTGATGTCACAGAGTTCCATTGTGATGTCACAATGCCCCATTGTGATGTCACTGAGTTCCATTGTGATGTCACAATGCCCCATTGTGATGTCACAATGCCCCATTGTGATGTGACTGAGTTCCATTGTGATGTCACAATGCCCCATTGTGATGTCACTGAGTTCCATTGTGATGTCACAATGCCCCATTGTGATGTCACAATGCCCCATTGTGATGTCACAATGCCCCATTGTGATGTCACTGAGTTCCATTGTGATGTCACAATGCCCCATTGTGGTGTCACAGAGTTCCATTGTGATGTCACAATGCCCCATTGTGATGTCACTGAGTTCCATTGTGATGTCACAATGCCCCATTGTGATGTCACAGAGTTCCATTGTGATGTCACTGAATTCCATTGTGATGTCACTGATTTCCATTGTGATGTCACAATGCCCCATTGTGATGTCACAGATTTCCATTGTGATGTCACAATGCCCCATTGTGATGTCACTGAGTTCCATTGTGATGTCACTATGCCCCATTGTGATGTCACAGAGTTCCATTGTGATGTCACTGAATTCCATTGTGATGTCACAGTGCCCCATTGTGATGTCACAGAGTTCCATTGTGATGTCACAATGCCCCATTGTGATGTCACTAAGTTCCATAGTGATGTCACAGTTCCCCATTGTAATGTCACAGAGTTCCATTGTGATGTCACTGAATTTCACTGTGATGTCACTGAATTCCATTGTGATGTCACAATGCCCCATTGTGATGTCACAGAGTTCCTTTGTGATGTCACTGAGTTCCATTGTGATGTCACAATGCCCCATTGTGATGTCACAGAGCTCCATTGTGATGTCGCAATGCCCCATTGTGATGTCACAGAGTTCCATTGTGATGTCAAAATGTCCCATTGTGATGTCACTGAGTTCCATTTTGATGTCACTGAGTTCCATTGTGATGTCACAATGCCCCATTGTGATGTGACTGAGTTCCATTGTGATGTCACAATGGCCCATTGTGATGTCACAAAGTTCCATTGTGATGTCACAATGCCCCATTGTGATGTCACAGAGCTCCATTGTGATGTCACTGAATTCCATTGTGATGTCACAGAGTTCCATTGTGATGTCACAATGTCCCATTGTGAAGTCACTGAGTTCCATTGTGATGTCACTATGCCCCATTGTGATGTCACAGAGTTCCATTGTGATGTCACTGAATTCCATTGTGATGTCACAGTGCCCCATTGTGATGTCACAGAGTTCCATTGTGATGTCACAATGCCCCATTGTGATGTCACTGAGTTCCGTAGTGATGTCACAGTTCCTCAATGTAATGTCACTGAGTTCCACTGTGATGTCACTGAGTTCCATTGTGATGTCACTGAGTTCCATTGTGATGTCACAATGCCCCATTGTGATGTCACAGAGTTCCTTTGTGATGTCACTGAGTTCCATTGTGATGTCACAATGCCCCATTGTGATGTCACTAAGTTCCATTGTGATGTCACAATGCCCCATTGTAATGTCACAATGCCCCATTGTGATGTCACATAGTTCCATTGTGATGTCACTGAGAACCATTGTGATGTCACAATGCCTCAATGTGATGTCACAGAGTTCCATTGTGATGTCGCAATGCCTCATTGTGATGTCACAGAGTTCCATTGTGATGTCAAAATGTCCCATTGTAATGTCACTGAGTTCCATTTTGATGTCACTGAGTTCCATTGTGATTTCACAATGACCCATTGTGATGTGACTGAGTTCCATTGTAATATCACAATAGCCCATTGTGATGTCACAAAGTTCCATTGTGAGTTCACAATGCCCCGTTGTGATGTCACTGAGTTCCATTGTGATGTCACAATGCCCCATTGTGATGTCACTGAGTTCCATTGTGAGTTCACAATGCCCCATTGTGATGTCACTGAGTTCCATTGTGATGTCACAATGCCCCATTGTGATGTCACTGAGTTACATTGTGATGTCACAATGCCCCATTGTGATGTCACTGAGTTCCATTGTGATGTCACAATGCCCCATCGTGATGTCACAATGCCCCATCGTGATGTCACAATGCCCCATTGTGATGTCACAGAGTTCCATTGTGATGTCACAATGCCCCATTGTGATGTCACTGAGTTCCATTGTGATGTCACAATGCCCCATTGTGATGTGACTGAGTTCCATCTGTGATGTCACAATGCCCCATTGTGATGTCACAGTGCCCCATTGTGATGTCACAGAGTTCCATTGTGATGTCACAATGCCCCATTGTGATGTCACTGAGTTCCATTGTGAGGTCACAATGCCCCATTGTGATGTGACTGAGTTCCATTGTGATATCACAATGCCCCATTGTGATGTCACAATGATCCATTGTGATGTCACAATGCCCCATTGTGATGTCACTGAGTTCCATCGTGATGTCACAATGCCCCATTGTGATGTCACTGAGTTCCATTATGATGTCACAATGCCCCATTGTGATGTGACCGAGTTCCGTTGTGATGTCACAATGCCCCATTGTGATGTGGAGTTCCATTGTGATGTCACAATGCGCCATTGTGGTGTCACAGAGTTCCATTGTGATGTCACAATGTCCCATTGTGAAGTCACTGAGTTCCATTGTGATGTCACAATGCCCCATTGTGATGTCACAGAGTTCCATTGTGATGTCACTGAATTCCATTGTGATGTCACAATGCCCCATTGTGATGTCACAGAGTTCCATTATGATGTCACAATGCCCCATTGTGATGTGACTGAGTTGCATTGTGATGTCACAATGCCCCATTGTGATGTGACAGAGTTCCATTGTGATGTCACAATGCGCCATTGTTGTGTCACAGAATTCCATTGTGATGTCACAATGCCCCATTGTGATGTCACAGAGTTCCATTATGATGTCACAATGTCCCATTGTGATGTCACTGAGTTCCATTGTGATGTCACAATGCCCCATTGTGATGTCACAGAGTTCCATTGTGATGTCACTGAATTCCATTGTGATGTCACAGTGCCCCATTGTGATGTCACAGAGTTCCATTGTGATGTCACAATGCCCCATTGTGATGTCACAGAGTTCCATTGTGATGTCACTGAATTCCATTGTGATGTCACTGATTTCCATTGTGATGTCACAATGCTCCATTGTGATGTCACAGATTTCCATTGTGATGTCACAATGCCCCATTGTGATGTCACTGAGTTCCATTGTGATGTCACAATGCCTCCATTGTGATGTCACAGAGTTCCTTTGTGATGTCACTGAATTCCATAGTGATGTCACAATGCCCCATTGTGATGTCACAGAGTTCCATTGTGATGTCACAATGCCCCATTGTGATGTCACTAAGTTCCATAGTGATGTCACAGTTCCTCAATGTAATGTCACAGAGTTCCATTGTGATGTCACTGAATTTCACTGTGATGTCACTGAATTCCATTGTAATGTCACAATGCCCCATTGTGATGTCACAGAGTTCCTTTGTGATGCCACTGAGTTCCATTGTGATGTCACAATGCCCCATTGTGATGTCACTGAGTTCCATTGTGATGTCACTATGCCCCATTGTGATGTCACAGAGTTCCATTGTGATGTCAGTGATTCCTGAGTTCCATTGTGATGTCACAGTGCCCCATTGTGATGTCAGAGTTCCATTGTGATGTCACAATGCCCCATTGTGATGTCACTGAGTTCAGTAGTGATGTCACAGTTCCTCAATGTAATGTCACAGAGTTCCATTGTGATGTCACTGAATTTCACTGTGATGTCACTGAGTTCCATTGTGATGTCACAATGCCCCATTGTGATGTCACAGAGTTCCTTTGTGATGTCACTGAGTTCCATTGTGATGTCACAATAGCCCATTGTGATGTCACTGAGTTCCATTGTGATGTCACAATGCCCCATTGTAATGTCACAATGCCCCATTGTGATGTCACATAGTTCCATTGTGATGTCACTGAGAACCATTGTGATGTCACAATGCCTCAATGTGATTTCACAGAGTTCCATTGTGATGTCGCAATGCCTCATTGTGATGTCACAGAGTTCCATTGTGATGTCAAAATGTCCCATTGTAATGTCACTGAGTTCCATTTTGATGTCACTGAGTTCCATTGTGATGTCACAATGCCCCATTGTGATGTGATAGAGTTCCATTGTGATGTCACAATGCGCCATTGTTGTGTCACAGAATTCCATTGTGATGTCACAATGCCCCATTGTGATGTCACTGAGTTCCATTGTGATGTCACAATGCCCCATTGTAATGTCACAGAGTTCCATTGTGATGTCACTGAATTCCATTGTGATGTCACTGATTTCCATTGTGATGTCACAATGCTCCATTGTGATGTCACAGAGTTCCATTGTGATCTCACAATGCCCCATTGTGATGTCACTGAGTTCCTTTGTGAGGTCACAATGCTGCATTGTGATGTGGCGGAGTTCCATTGTGATGTCACAATGCCCCATTGTGATGTCACTGAGTTCCATTGTGATGCCTGCCCTGCATGTCACTGGGTTCCATTGTGATGTCACAATGCCCCATTGTGATGTCACTGAGTTCCATTGTGATGTCACAATGCCCCATTGTTATGTCACAGGGTTCCATTGTGATGTCACAATGCCCCATTGTGATGTCACTGAGTTCCTTTGTGAGGTCGCAGTGCCGCATTTTGATGTGCCTGAGTTCCATTGTGATGTCACAATGCCCCATTGTGATGTCACAGAGTTCCATTGTGATGTCACAATGCCCCATTGTGATGTCACAGAATTCCATTGCAATGTCACAATTCCCCATTGTGATGTCACTGAGTTCCATTGTGATGTCACAATGCCCCACTGTGAAGTCACAGAGTTCCATTGTCATGTCACAATGCCCCATTGTGATGTCACAATTCCATTGTGAGTGTCACAATGCCCCATTGTGATGTCCCAGAGTTCCATTATGATATCACAATGCCCCATTGTGATGTCACTATGCCCCATTGTGATGTCACTATGCCCCATTGTGATGTCACTGAGTTCCATTGTGATGTCACAATGCCCCATTGTGATGTCACTGAGTTTGATTGCGATGTCACTGAGTTCCATTGTGATGTCACAATGCCCCATTGTGATGTCACAATGCCCCATTGTGATGTCACAGAGTTCCATTGTGATGTCACAATGCCCCATTGTGATGTCACTGAATTCCATTGTGAGGTCACAATGCCCCATTGTGATGTCACTGAGTTCCATTGTGAGGTCACAATGCCCCATTGTGATGTCACTGAGTTCCATTGTGATGTCACTGAGTTCCATTGTGATGTCACAATGCCCCATTGTGATGTCACTGAGTTCCATTGTGATGTCACAATGCCCCATTGTGATGTCACTGAGTTCCATTGTGATGTCACAATGCCCCATTGTGATGTCACTGAGTTACACTGTGATGTCACAATGCCCCATTGTGATGTCACTGAGTTCCATTGTGATGTCACAATGCCCCATTGTGATGTCACAGAGTTCCATTATGATGTCACAATGCCCCATTGTGATGTGACTGAGTTCCATTGTGATGTCACTATGCCCCATTGTGATGTCACTATGCCCCATTGTGATGTCACTGAGTTCCATTTTGATGTCACAATGCCCCATTGTGATGTCACAGAGTTCCATTGTGATGTCACAATGCCCCATTGTGGTGTCAATGAGTTCCATTGTGAAGTCACAATACCCCATTGTGATGTCACTGAGTTCCATTGTGATGTCACAATGCCCCATTGTGATGTCACAGAGTTCCATTGTGATGTCACAATGCCCCATTGTAATGTCACTGAGTTCCATTGTGATGTCACAATGCCCCATTGTGATGTCACTGAGTTCCATTTGTGATGTCACAATGCCCCATTGTGATGTCACTGAGTTCCATTGTGATGTCACAATGCCCCATTGTGATGTCACCGAGTTCCATTGTGAGGTCACAATGCCCCATTGTGATGTCACTGAGTTCCATTGTGATGTCACAATGAACCATTGTGATGGCACAATGCCCCATTGTGATGTCACAGTGATCCATTGTGATGGCACAATGACCCATTGTGATGTCACAGAGTTCCATTGTGATGTCACAATGCCCCATTGTGATGTCACTGAGTTCCATTGTGATGTCACAATGCCCCATTGTGATGTGCCTGAGTTCCATTGTGATGTCACAATGTCCCATTGTGATGTCACTGAGTTCCATTGTGATGTCACAGATGCCCCATTGTGATGTCACAGAGTTCCTTTGTGATGTCACTGAATTCCATTGTGATGTCACAATGCCCCATTGTGATGTCACAGAGTTCCATTGTGATGTCACAATGCCCCATTGTGATGTCACTAAGTTCCATAGTGATGTCACAGTTCCTCAATGTAATGTCACAGAGTTCCATTGTGATGTCACTGAATTTCACTGTGATGTCACTGAATTCCATTGTGATGTCACAATGCCCCATTGTGATGTCACAGAGTTCCTTTGTGATGCCACTGAGTTCCATTGTGATGTCACAATGCCCCATTGTGATGTCACTGAGTTCCATTGTGATGTCACAATGCCCCATTGTAATGTCACAGAGCTCCATTGTGATGTCACTGAATTCCATTGTGATGTCCAGATTCCATTATGATGTCACAATGTCCCATTGTGAAGTCACTGAGTTCCATTGTGATGTCACAATGCCCCATTGTAATGTCACAGAGTTCCATTGTGATGTCACTGAATTCCATTGTGATGTCACAGTGCCCCATTGTAATGTCACAGAGCTCCATTGTGATGTCACTGACCACAATCCATTGTGATGTCACTGATTCCGTTGTGATGTCACAGTGCCCCATTGTGATGTCACAGAGTTCCATTGTGATGTCACAATGCCCCATTGTGATGTCACTGAGTTCAGTAGTGATGTCACAGTTCCTCAATGTAATCCCACAGAGTTCCATTGTGATGTCACTGAATTTCACTGTGATGTCACTGAGTTCCATTGTGATGTCACAATGCCCCTCATTGTGATGTCACAGAGTTCCTTTGTGATGTCACTGAGTTCCATTGTGATGTCACAATACCCCATTGTGATGTCACTGAGTTCCATTGTGATGTCACAATGCCCCATTGTAATGTCACAATGCCCCATTGTGATGTCACATAGTTCCATTGTGATGTCACTGAGAACCATTGTGATGTCACAATTCCTCAATGTGATGTCACAGAGTTCCATTGTGATGTCGCAATGCCTCATTGTGATGTCACAGAGTTCCATTGTGATGTCAAAATGTCCCATTGTAATGTCACTGAGTTCCATTTTGATGTCACTGAGTTCCATTGTGATTTCACAATGACCCATTGTGATGTGACTGAGTTCCATTGTAATATCACAATAGCCCATTGTGATGTCACAAAGTTCCATTGTGAGTTCACAATGCCCCATTGTGATGTCACTGAGTTCCATTGTGATGTCACAATGCCCCATTGTGATGTCACTGAGTTCCATTGTGAGTTCACAATGCCCCATTGTGATGTCACTGAATTCCATTGTGATTTCACAATGCCCCATTGTGATGTCACTGAGTTCCATTGTGATGTCACAGTGCCCCATTGTGATGTCACTGTGCCCCATTGTGATGTCACTGAGTTCCTTTGTGATGTCACAATGCCCCCATTGTGATGTCACAATGCCCCATTGTGATGTGACTGAGTTCCATTGTGATGTCACAATGCCCCACTGTGATGTCACTGAGTTCCATTGTGATGTCACAATGCCCCATTGTGATGTCACATTGCCCCATTGTGATTTCACAATGCCCCATTGTGATGTGACTGAGTTCCATTGTGATATCACAATACTCCATTGTGATGTCACAAAGTTCCATTGTGATGTCACATTGAACCATTGTGATGTCACAATGCCCCATTGTGATGTCACAGAGTTCCATTGTGATGTCACAATGCCCCATTGTGATGTCACAGAGTTCCATTATGATGTCACAATGCCCCATTGTGATGTCACAATTTCCCATTGTGATGTGACTGAGTTCCTTTGTGATATCACAATGCCCCATTGTGATGTCACAATGCCCCTGTGATGTACCATTGTGATGTCACAGAGTTCCATTGTGATGTCACAATGCCCCATTGTGATGTCACCTACTTCCATTGTGATTTCACAATGCCCCATTGTGATGTCACTGAGTTCCTTTGTGATGTCACAATAGCCCATTGTGATGTCACAGAGTTCCATTGTGATGTCACAATGCACCATTGTGATGTCACAATGCCCCATTGTGATGTCACTGAGTTCCATCGTGATGTCACAATGCCCCATTGTGATGTTACAGAGTTCCATTATGATGTCACAATGCCCCATTGTGATGTGACCGAGTTCCATTGTGATGTCACAATGCCCCATTGTGATGTGATAGAGTTCCATTGTGATGTCACAATGCCCCATTGTTGTGTCACAGAATTCCATTGTGATGTCACAATGCCCCATTGTGATGTCACAATGCCCCATTGTGATGTCACTGAGTTCCATTGTGATGTCACAGTGCCCCACTGTAATGTCACAGAGTTCCATTGTGATGTCACTGAATTCCCCATTGTGATGTCACTGATTTCCATTGTGATGTCACAATGCTCCATTGTGATGTCACAGAGTTCCATTGTGATCTCACAATGCCCCATTGTGATGTCACTGAGTTCCTTTGTGAGGTCACAATGCTGCATTGTGATGTGGCGGAGATCCATTGTGATGTCACAATGCCCCATTGTGATGTCACTGAGTTCCATTGTGATGTCACAATGCGCCATTGCTATGTCACAGGATTCCATTGTAATGTCACAATGCCCCATTGTGATGTCACTGAGTTCCTTTGTGAGGTCACAATGCCGCATTGTCATGTGCCTGAGTTCCATTGTGATGTCACTGAATTCCATTGTGATGTCACAATGCCCCATTGTGATGTCACAGAGTTCCATTGTGATGTCACAATGCCCCATTGTGATGTCACTAAGTTCCATAGTGATGTCACAGTTCCTCATTGTAATGTCACAGAGTTCCATTGTGATGTCACTGAATTCCACTGTGATGTCACTGAATTCCATTGTGATGTCACAGAGTTCCATTATGATGTCACAATGTCCCATTGTGAAGTCACTGAGTTCCATTGTGATGTCACAATGCCCCATTGTAATGTCACAGAGTTCCATTGTGATGTCACTGAATTCCATTGTGAAGTCACAGTGCCCCATTGTGATGTCACAGAGTTCCATTGTGATGTCACAATGCCCCATTGTGATGTCACTGAGTTCAGTAGTGATGTCACAGTTCCTCAATGTAATGTCACAGAGTTCCATTGTGATGTCACTGAATTTCACTGTGATGTCACTGAGTTCCATTGTGATGTCACAATGCCCCATTGTGATGTCACAGAGTTCCTTTGCGATGTCACTGAGTTCCATTGTGATGTCACAATACCCCATTGTGATGTCACTGAGTTCCATTGTGATGTCACAATGCCCCATTGTAATGTCACAATGCCCCATTGTGATGTCACATAGTTCCATTGTGATGTCACAATACCCCATTGTGATGTCACAATGCCTCAATGTGATGTCACAGAGTTCCACTGTGATGTCGCAATGCCTCATTGTGATGTCACAGAGTTCCATTGTGATGTCAAAATGTCCCATTGTAATGTCACTGAGTTCCATTTTGATGTCACAATGCCCCATTGTGATGTCACTGAGTTCCATTGTGATTTCACAATGACCCATTGTGATGTGACTGAATTCCATTGTAATATCACAATAGCCCATTGTGATGTCACAAAGTTCCATTGTGAGTTCACAATGCCCCATTGTGATGTCACTGAGTTCCATTGTGATGTCACAATGCCCCATTGTGATGTCACTGAGTTCCATTGTGAGTTCACAATGCCCCATTGTGATGTCACTCAGTTCCATTGTGATGTCACAATGCCCCATTGTGATGTCACTGAGTTACATTGTGATGTCACAATGCCCCATTGTGATGTCACTGAGTTCCTTTGTGATGTCACAATGCCCCATTGTGATGTCACAATGCCCCATTGTGATGTGACTGAGTTCCATTGTGATGTAACAATGCCCCATTGTGATGTCACTGAGTTCCATTGTGATGTCACAATGCCCCATTGTGATGTCACATTGCCCCATTGTGATTTCACAATGCCCCATTGTGATGTGACTGAGTTCCATTGTGATATCACAATACCCCATTGTGATGTCACAAAGTTCCATTGTGATGTCACATTGAACCATTGTGATGTCACAATGCCCCATTGTGATGTCACTGAGTTCCATCGTGATGTCACAATGCCCCATTGTGATGTCACAGAGTTCCATTATGATGTCACAATGCCCCATTGTGATGTCACTGAGTTCCATTGTGATGTCACAATGCCCCATTGTGATGTGACTGAGTTCCTTTGTGATATCACAATGCCCCATTGTGAGGTCACAATGCCCCATTGTGATGTCACAGAGTTCCATTGTGATGTCACAATGCCCCATTGTGATGTCACCTAATTCCATTGTGAGGTCACAATGCCCCATTGTGATGTGACTGAGTTCCATTGTGATATCACAATGGCCCATTGTGATGTCACAAAGTTCCATTGTGATGTCACAATGAACCATTGTGATGTCACAATGCCCCATTGTGATGTCACTGAGTTCCATCGTGATGTCACAATGCCCCATTGTGATGTCACAGAGTTCCATTATGATGTCACAATGCCCCATTGTGATGTGACTGAGTTCCATTGTGATGTCACAATGCCCCATTGTGATGTGATAGAGTTCCATTGTGATGTCACAATGCCCCATTGTGGTGTCACAGAATTCCATTGTGATGTCACAATGCCCCATTGTGATGTCACAGAGTTCCATTGTGATGTCACAATGCCCCATTGTAATGTCACAGAGTTCCATTGTGATGTCACTGAATTCCATTGTGAGTGTCACAATGCCCCATTGTGATGTCACTGAGTTCCATTGTGATGTCACTGAGTTCCATTGTGATGTCACAATGCCCCATTGTGATGTCACTGAGTTCCATTGTGATGTCACAATGCCCCATTGTGATGTCACTGAGTTCCATTGTGATGTCACAATGCCCCATTGTAATGTCACTGAGTTACACTGTGATGTCACAATGCCCCATTGTGATGTCACGAATTCCATTGTGATATCACAATGCCCCATTGTGATGTCACAGAGTTCCATTATGATGTCACAATGCCCCATTGTGATGTGACTGAGTTCCATTGTGATGTCACTATGCCCCATTGTGATGTCACTATGCCCCATTGTGATGTCACTGAGTTCCATTTTGATGTCACAATGCCCCATTGTGATGTCACAGAGTTCCATTGTGATGTCACAATGCCCCATTTGTGATGGCACAATGCCCCATTGTGATGTCACAGAGTTCCATTGTGATGTCACAATGCCCCATTGTGATGTCACAGAGTTCCATTGTGATGTCACAATGCCCCAGTGTGATGTCACTGAGTTCCATTGTGATGTCACAATGCCTCATTGTAATGTCACAGAGTTCCATTGTGATGTCACAATGCCCCAATGTGATGTCACAGCGTTCCATTGTGATGTCATAATGCCCCATTGATTTGTCAGAGAGTTCCATTGTGATGTCACAGAGTTCCATTGTGATGTCACAATGCCCCATTGTGATGTCACTGAGTTCCATTGTGATGTCACAATGCCCCATTGTGATGTCACTGAGTTCCATTGTGATGTCACAATGCCCCATTGTGATGTCACAGATTCCATTGTGATGTCACAATGCCTCAATGTGATGTCACAGAGTTCCATTGTGATGTCACAATGCATTGTGATGTCACATCCCCAATGTGATGTCACAGAGTTCCATTGTGATGTCATAATGCCCCATTGATTTGTCAGAGAGTTCCATTGTGATGTCACTGAGTTCCATTGTGATGTCACAATATCCCATTGTGATGTCACAATGCCCATTGTGATGGCACAATGCCCCATTGTGATGTCACTGAGTTCCATTGTGATGTCACAATGCCCCATTGTGATGTCATAGGATTCCATTGTGATGTCACAATACCCCATTGTGATGTCACTGAGTTCCATTGTGATGTCACAATGCCCCCTTGTGATGTGACTGAGTTCCATTGTGATGTCACAATGCCCCATTGTGATGTCACCATTGTGATGTACAGTTCCATTGTGATGTCACAATGCCCCATTGTGATGTCACTGAGTTCCATTGTGATGTCACAATGCCCCATTGTGATGATGTCACAATGCCCCATTGTGATGTCACTGAGTTCCATTGTGATGTCACAATGCCCCATTGTGATGTCACAGAGTTCCATTGTGATATCACAATGTCCCATTGTGATGTCACTGAGTTCCATTGTGATGTCACAATGCCCCATTGTAATGTCACAGAGTTCCATTGTGATGTCACTGAGTTCCATTGTGATGTCACAATGCCCCATTGTGATGTCACTGAGTTCCATTGTGATGTCACAATGCCCCATTGTGATGTGACTGAGTTCCATTGTGATGTCACAATGCCCCATTGTGATGTGACTGAGTTCCATTGTGATGTCACAATGCCCCATTGTGATGTCACAGTGGATTCCATTGTGATGTCACAATGCCCCATTGTGATGTCACTGAGTTCCATTGTGATGTCACAATGCCCCATGGTGATGTGACTGAGTTCCATTGTGATATCACAATATCCCATTGTGATGTCACAATGACTGCCCCATTGTGATGGCACAATGCCCCATTGTGATGTCACTGAGTTCCATTGTGATGTCACAATGCCCATTGTGATGTCACAATGCCCCATTGTGATGTCACTGAGTTCCATTGTGAAGTCACAATGCCCCATTGTAATGTCACAATGCCCCATTGTGATGTCACATATTTCCATTGTGATGTCACAATGCCCCATTGTGATGTCAGCATGATGCCCCCATTGTGATGTCATTGAATTCCATTGTGATGTCACAATGACCCATTGTGATGTCACTGAGTCCCATTGTGATGTCACAATGCCCCATTGTGATGTCACTGAGTTCCATAGTGATGTCACAATGCCCCATTATGATGTCAAAATGTCCCATTGTAATGTCACTGAGTTCCATTGTGATGTCACAATGCCCCATTGTGATGTCACAGAGTTCCATTGTGATGTCACAATGCCCCATTGTGATGTGACTGAGTTCCATTGTGATATCACAATACCCCATTGTGATGTCACAGAGTTCCATTGTGATGTCACAATGCCCCAGTGTGATGTCACAATGCCCCATTGTGATGTCACTGAGTTCCATTGTGATGTCACAATGCCCCATTGTGATGTCACTGAGTTCCATTGTGGGGTCACAATGCCCCATTGTGATGTCACTGAGTTCCATTGTGATGTCACAATGCCCCATTGTGATGTCACAATGCCCGATTGTGATGTCACATTGCCCCATTGTGATGTCACTGAGTTCCATTGTGATGTCACAATGCCCCATTGTAATGTCACTGAATTCCATTGTGATGTCACAACCTGTGATGCGCCCATTGTGATGTCACTGAGTTCCATTGTGATGTCACAATGCCCCATTGTGATGTCACTGAGTTCCATTGTGATATCACAATGTCCCATTGTGATGTCACAATGCCCATTGTGATGGCACAATGCCCCATTGTGATGTCACTGAGTTCCATTGTGATGTCACATGCCCCATTGTGATGTCACAGGATTCCATTGTGATGTCACAATGCCCCATTGTGGTGTCACTGAGTTCCATTGTGAGGTCACAATGCCGCATTGTGATGTGCCTGAATTCCATTGTGATGTCACAATGCCCCATTGTGATGTCACTGAGTTCCATTGTGATGTCACAATGTCCCATTGTGATGTCACAGAGTAACATTGTGATGTCACAATGCCCCATTGTGATGGCACAATGCCCCATTGTGATGTCACTGAGTTCCATTGTGATGTCACAATGCCCCATTGTGATGTCACTGAGTTCCATTGTGATGTCACAATGCCCCATTGTGATGTCACAGAGTTCCATTGTGATGTCACAGTGCCCCATTGTGATGTCACAGAGTTCCATTGTGATGTCACAATGCCCCATTGTGATGTCACTGAGTTCCATTGTGATGTCACAATGCCCCATTGTGATGTCACTGAGTTCCATTGTGATGTCACAATGCCCCATTGTGATGTCACAATGCCCCATTGTGATGTCACAATGCCCCATTGTGATGTCACTGAGTTCCATTGTGATGTCACAATGCCCCATTGTGATGTCACAGTGCCCCATTGTGATGTCAAAATGCCCCATTGTGATGTCACTGAGTTCCATTGTGATGTCACAATGCCCCATTGTGATGTCACAATCCCCCATTGTGATGTCACAATGCCCCATTGTGATGTCAAAATGCCCCATTGTGATGTCACTGAGTTCCATTGTGATGTCACAATGCCCCATTGTGATGTCACTGAGTTCCATTGTGATGTCACAATGCCCCATTGTGATGTCACAGAGTTCCTTTGCGATGTCACTGAGTTCCATTGTGATGTCACAATACCCCATTGTGATGTCACTGAGTTCCATTGTGATGTCACAATGCCCCATTGTAATGTCACAATGCCCCATTGTGATGTCACATAGTTCCATTGTGATGTCACTGAGAACCATTGTGATGTCACAATGCCTCAATGTGATGTCACAGAGTTCCAGTGTGATGTCGCAATGCCTCATTGTGATGTCACAGAGTTCCATTGTGATGTCAAAATGTCCCATTGTAATGTCACTGAGTTCCATTTTGATGTCACTGAGTTCCATTGTGATTTCACAATGACCCATTGTGATGTGACTGAGTTCCATTGTGAT
The DNA here is from genome assembly GCA_947044405.1 of Leptodactylus fallax. Classification (NCBI taxonomy): domain Eukaryota; kingdom Metazoa; phylum Chordata; class Amphibia; order Anura; family Leptodactylidae; genus Leptodactylus; species Leptodactylus fallax. The sequence continues at coordinate 58,196 of CAMRHE010000143.1, forward strand.
ATCACAATAGCCCATTGTGATGTCACAAAGTTCCATTGTGATGTCACGAGTTCCATTGTGATGTCACAATGCCCCATTGTGATGTCACTGAGTTCCATTGTGATGTCACAATGCCCCATTGTGATGTCACTGAGTTCCATTGTGTGATGTCACAATGCCCCATTGTGATGTCACTGAGTTCCATTGTGATGTCACAATGCCCCATTGTGATGTCACTGAGTTCCATTGTGATGTCACAATGCCCCATTGTGATGTCACTGAGTTCCATTGTGATGTCACAATGCCCCATTGTGATGTCACATGAGTTCCATTGTGATGTCACAATGCCCCATTGTGATGTCACTGAGTTCCATTGTGATGTCACAATGCCCCATTGTGATGTCACAGAGCTCCATTGTGATGACACTGAATTCCATTGTGATGTCACAGATTTCCATTATGATGTCACAATGTCCCATTGTGAAGTCACTGAGTTCCATTGTGATGTCACAATGCCCCATTGTAATGTCACAGAGTTCCATTGTGATGTCACTGAATTCCATTGTGATGTCACAGTGCCCCATTGTGATGTCACAGAGTTCCATTGTGATGTCACAATGCCCCATTGTGATGTCACTGAGTTCAGTAGTGATGTCACAGTTCCTCAATGTAATGCCACAGAGTTCCATTGTGATGTCACTGAATTTCACTGTGATGTCACTGAGTTCCATTGTGATGTCACAATGCCCCATTGTGATGTCACAGAGTTCCTTTGCGATGTCACTGAGTTCCATTGTGATGTCACAATACCCCATTGTGATGTCACTGAGTTCCATTGTGATGTCACAATGCCCCATTGTAATGTCACAATGCCCCATTGTGATGTCACATAGTTCCATTGTGATGTCACTGAGAACCATTGTGATGTCACAATGCCTCAATGTGATGTCACAGAGTTCCAGTGTGATGTCGCAATGCCTCATTGTGATGTCACAGAGTTCCATTGTGATGTCAAAATGTCCCATTGTAATGTCACTGAGTTCCATTTTGATGTCACTGAGTTCCATTGTGATTTCACAATGACCCATTGTGATGTGACTGAGTTCCATTGTAATATCACAATAGCCCATTGTGATGTCACAAAGTTCCATTGTGAGTTCACAATGCCCCATTGTGATGTCACTGAGTTCCATTGTGATGTCACAATGCCCCATTGTGATGTCACTGAGTTCCATTGTGAGTTCACAATGCCCCATTGTGATGTCACTGAGTTCCATTGTGATGTCACAATGCCCCATTGTGATGTCACTGAGTTACATTGTGATGTCACAATGCCCCATTGTGATGTCACTGAGTTCCTTTGTGATGTCACAATGCCCCATTGTGATGTCACAATGCCCCATTGTGATGTGACTGAGTTCCATTGTGATGTAACAATGCCCCACTGTGATGTCACTGAGTTCCATTGTGATGTCACAATGCCCCATTGTGATGTCACATTGCCCCATTGTGATTTCACAATGCCCCATTGTGATGTGACTGAGTTCCATTGTGATATCACAATACCCCATTGTGATGTCACAAAGTTCCATTGTGATGTCACATTGAACCATTGTGATGTCACAATGCCCCATTGTGATGTCAGAGTTCCATTGTGATGTCACAATGCCCCATTGTGATGTCACAGAGTTCCATTATGATGTCACAATGCCCCATTGTGATGTCACAATTTCCCATTGTGATGTGACTGAGTTCCTTTGTGATATCACAATGCCCCATTGTGATGTCACAATGCCCCATTGTGATGTCACAGAGTTCCATTGTGATGTCACAATGCCCCATTGTGATGTCACCTACTTCCATTGTGATGTCACAATGCCCCATGGTGATGTGACTGAGTTCCATTGTGATATCACAATACCCCATTGTGATGTCACAGAGTTCCATTGTGATGTCACAATGCCCCATTGTGATGGCACAATGCGCCATTGTGATGTCACAGAGTTCCATTGTGATGTCACTATGCCCCATTGTGATGTCACAGAGTTCCATTGTGATGTCACAATGCCCCAGTGTGATGTCACTGAGTTCCATTGTGATGTTACAATGCCTCAATGTGATGTCACAGAGTTCCATTGTGATGTCACAGAGTTCCATTATGATGTCACAATTCCCCATTGTGATGTGACTGAGTTCCATTGTGATGTCACAATTCCCCATTGTGATGTCACAGAGTTCCATTGTGATGTCACAATGCCCCATTGTGATGTCACAATGCCCCATTTTAATGTCACCCTCCATCTGCCCCCCAGTTTAATGTCCCTCCCTGCATCTGCCCCCAGTTTATTGTCCCCCTTTATCTGTCCCCAGTTTAATGTCCCCCTTTATCTGCCACCATCTTAGTTTCCCCCTTTATCTGCCACCAGCTTAATGTCCCCCTTTCATCTGTCACAAATTTAATGTTCTCCCTTCATCAGCCACCATTTTAATGCGCCCTTTATCTGCCACCAATTTAATGTCCCCCCTTCATCTGTCACCAGCCTAATGCCCCCTTCATCTTCCCCAGTTTAATTGCCCCTCCATCTAACCAATTTAATGTCCCCCTTTATCTGCCACCAGCCTAATGTACCCCTTTATCTGCCATCAGTTTAATTGTCCCTTTCATCTGCCTTCAGTTTAATTTCCCATTCATCTGCCCCCAGTTTACTTGCCCCCTACATCTGCCTTCAGTTTAACTGCCTCTACATATACCCCCATCTCTCTCCTCTTGCTCACACATGCCGTCTCTTCTCTCCTCATCTTCGATCACTCTTGTTCCCAGCAGCTTTCTGTGTAACATCACACTGTCCCGCGGTATCCAGAATAGCTCCGCACACACAAGAGTCTGATCACATGGTCATGACGTCATCAAAGGGCCTTTAGCCACTAGGATTTAAGATCTACCATTTAGCCATTATCCTACTCTAATAAAGTTTGTTAACGGTCAACCCGTTCTTTAAAATACTTAGGTGTTCATCTCACATCCGATCCGAAAGACGTCTTCCGGCACAATTTTCCACCCGCTTTGGTGTCCATTCATGCCGATTGTAATAGATGGACAGCTGAGACATTCACTTGGTTTGGGAGGTGCACAATCTTTAAAATGAATATCCTACCACGTCTTCTTTACCTCATGCAGACTTTGCCCATTCATATCCCTTCCTCCCTTTTTTCAGACTCTTTCCTACATCCAACTGGCATTCATCTGGTCAGGCAAACCGGCAAGAGTTAGTAGGTCCCTCCTTTTTCGCCCCAAGAATTGTGGTGGCTTATCCCTTCCTGACTTAAAGTCATATTATCTCGCTGCTCACCTGGTCCGGATAGTTGACTGGTGTAGACACGGTTCTATTAAACCCTGGGTTTACATCAAGCAAGCATTTTCTATGGTTCCATTGCAGACGGCCCCTTGGTTTGAGCCCTCTCTATTGTCAGCCCTCCGTTCCCACCCCACCATTGGCCCTACGCTCAACATCTGCTCCAGACGTCTGATTCGCTCCCACTTTCTCCCTCTGGATTCGTCATTTTACCCCATCTTGGGGAATCTCAGGTTTCCTCCGGGAATCTGTGACAGGGTATTCCACAACTGGCGTTGCCATGGGATCTACCATATATGTCACCTCCAAAGTGACTCCAGTTGGCGGATGACGCCGGCTACCCCTGCCTCGACTGACTTACCCCCCTCTTACCACCTGGAGCGATATGCAGCTTCATCACTTTTTGAACTCATTCCTGGCTCCGACTGAATTTAGGTCAGAACCTACATTTTTGGAACGCATCTGTGTGGGTGACAGTTTCCTGTGCCATTCCCTCTCAGTCATTTACAAGCTACTGATTGATCCTCCTCACGGGTCTGTTCCCCCCCTTTATGTTGAAATGGGAAGCGGATCTGTCTCTCTCTCTCCCAGGAACAAAGAGAATGTATTTTCCAACTCACACATGGGGCTTCTGTCAGCTCCCGCTACCAGGAGGCCAGTTTTAAGATCTTGTCCCGATGGTATAGGGTCCCCGTAAAGCAACATACGCTTTTCCCGCAGGTCTCCCCGATGTGCTGGAGGTGTGGGCAGGAGGAGGGCGACATGCTTCATGTTTTCTGGTCCTGTTCAGCTCTTTCCTTGTTTTGGGATGGTGTTAAGCGGATCATTTTGCAAATTACAGAGACGTCTCATCAAATGGGCCCTGCTTTGTTTCTACTTTACCACTGCGAGTCTCCGGTGTGTGTATACAGGTGCTCGCTACTCCGTTTTTTGGTCCTCGCGGCCCGAGCTTGCATTCCGCAATTTTGGAAGTGAGTGCCGCCTCCTCCTCTCTCCCTCTGGATTATGAAGGTCAATGAGATTATGCACATAGAAAACCTCACTTCCTTCCTGCATGACACAGGTGAAACCTTTAACAAAACTTGGTTTTACTGGTTGGAATCCCAACGCATTGCAGAGTATCAGGTGCTTCTGGGCTCTAGGCCCCCCTCCCGGGCTTGAACGCTGGTCTCTGAGCTCTGAGCATAGTCTCCCACCGTTAGCATCTGTCCTGCTATTGAATTTGTTTCTACACCTGACCTTACATAGTGAACTTCAGGTCCGTCTACTGTGGCCCTGACACGTGTTGTCCTCCAGGCCTCCCTCAAGGCCCACACATGGTATGTTACCCTGTTCACTCCCCCGTTACCCTCTCTGCCTGACCAATACCCCCCTCCCTTTTATTTTTTTTTTCTTTTCCCTCCTCTACCTCTTTCTCTCTCTGCTCCCCTTCTCTCCCCTCCCCACTCTTTTCTCATCTTCTAACTAATTAATGTTTATGTTGCCTTGCTGACTGTAGACGCCTTGGGTTTGAGTTGCAGTTGGAGTTGGAGTTGGAAGGGACCTCAAGGGCCATCGAGTTCAACCCCCTGCAAAAGCAGGAATTCCTAAAACATCCCAGCTATATACCTATCCAGTTTCCGCTTGAAGATTTCAATTGATGAAGAACTCACCACCTCCCGTGGCAGCCTATTCCACTCTCTCACTACCCTTACTGTTAGAAAGTTTTTCCTAATGTCTAATCTGAATCTCCTTCCCCTTAGTTTCATCCCATTACTTCTCGTGCTTCCTTCTGCTAATGAGAAAAGGGTAGATCCCTCTGCACTGTGACAACCTTTCAGATATTTAAATACCGCTATTAAGTCTCCCCTTAGCCTTCTCTTCTGCAAACTAAGCAGTCCCAATTCTTTTAGCCTCTCCTCGTAGGACATGGTTTGTAGACCTTCCACCATTTCGGTTGCTCTTCTCTGGACCTGCTCCAATAAATCGATGTCTTTCTTAAACTGGGGAGCCCAGAACTGTTCACAGTATTCCAGGTGGGGTCTGACCAGGGCAGAGTACAGCGGAATAATTACCTCTCTTGATCTAGCTTCAATGCTCGTCTTGATACATCCTAGAATTTTATTAGCCTTTTTAGCCACCGCACCGCACTGTTGACTCATGTTGAATTTGCGATCTATTATTATGCCCAGATCCTTTTCCCCTGTACTCTCACAGTACTATTCCTCCCATACTATATATGCTTCTTGCATTTCTGTTACCCAGATGTAGAACTTTGCATTTGTCCCTGTTGAATACCATTTTGTTCACCTCAGCCCATTGTTCCAGTGTGTCCAAGTCCTTTTGGATGCATTCTCTCTCCTCTCTAGTGTTGGCCATTCCTCCTATCTTTGTATCATCTGCAAATTTTATTAGTTCCCCATTAACTCCATCATCCAGATCATTTATAAAAATATTAAAAAGTATTGGGCCCAGGACAGAGCCCTGTGGCACCCCGCTTTTTACTTTCTTCCAGTTTGATGTATAGCCATTTAGAATTACTCGTTGTGCCCGATCATTAAGCCAATTGTGAACCCACCTCACTGATATTTTATCAAAGCCATACTTGATCATTTTTTCAATAAGAATGTTATGTGATACTTTATCAAAGGCCTTACTAAAGTCAAGATATACTATGTCCACTGCATTTCCCTGGTCCAACCATTCAGTGACTTTATTATAGAAGGAAATAAGATTAGTCTGACAAGATTTATTAGGCATAAAGCCGTGCTGGCTCTGATTAATTAAAGCCTTCCCATCCAGGTACCTAATTAAATGTTCTTTAACTATTTGTTCAAAGATTTTTCCTACTATCGAGGTCAGACTTACCGGCCTATAATTTCCTGGGTCGTCCCTATTCCCCTTTTTGTAGATGGGGACCACATTTGCCCTTTTCCAATCTAGAGGGACCACTCCTGTTTCCCATGACTTATTAAAGATTATTGCAAGGGGTTCTGTTATTTCCTCTGCTAATTCTTTTAAAACTCTAGGGTGTAAATCATCCGGTCCTGGGGACTTGGTTTCCTTAATCTTAGCTAAATGTTCTCTTACCAAACCTTTGGTGGCTCCAGTCTGCATTGTTTGTATTTCTGGTCTGTTGTTTTGTGTTGATTATTCGTAAAAATTCAATAAAATATTTGAATTGAAAAAAAAAAAAAAAGTTTGTTAACAGCAAAACACTTCAGGGGCAAAGCCGGACAAACTGTAAGCTTTGCGAGACCACGGGACAGGAATGTAAAATCGGGACTGTCCCACCAGATGCGGGACGGTTGGGAGCTATGCAAAAACCCAGAGGGCAGGGTGGGCGGGTGTTCCTCTCACCAAGTTTCTGGAAGAAGGTAAGCCCCCTCCTACGTGCCCCTGATTATAAGGACTTCCTTAAAACTCCTCCCCTTGCATAGACACGTCACATAGGGTTTGAACATCAACAATCTTCCTGGCCAATAAGTCTAGAGCCCTTTCATTAACCATTTCAGGGCTCTCCATACAGTTATCAGAAAGATAAAGACAGTAAAAAAACATCCCTGCCTTTTCTCTGGGATGACCTACTGTTCTACCGGCCGGCTCCCTTCTTCTGCAGCTGCACAATCTTGTGCAACTGATTATCTCTGCAAGGACGTATAGGTATTTCCTTGCAGAGATAGATGTCGACCAAGGCATTTGGTTTATCTGACCATTCTGTTTGTCAGTGTTACCAATGGTTTGCATCTTTTATACATACTATATTTTTGGTAAGAAAAAAAAATTCAATACAGAAGAGAATCAGAAGGACAACTTGACATTATGATAAAAAAATAGATCAGAATAGTAAAGTTACAATACAACATAGCCGATAAACTTTATAATATTCTCAGATAGGTACCGTAAATAAAGAATATAAAAAAGATTATCTAAAAAAAAAGGTAAAGGTAAAGAAATTAACTGAAAAAACACTATAAAAAGAGCTAGATTTGTTACATATTTTCCAGCCAAAATTCTAATAAAAATGGAATTAATTGTTCTGTGTTCAAAGATTAAACCTAATTTCTTCTTATGAATTTTTTACTTATAAACAAGATTGAAATAAATAAGACTTAGGCCGGTTGCAGATGACTGTGCTGCAACTGGCCGGCCATGAATTAAAGGCACGGGCAGCACAAGGGGACACTGGGATGTCCCCCGTGTGCCGCCCATGTACGGGCCTGTGCTTCTGCGGCTCCTTTCATTAAATAAATAGGAGCCACGGAAGCAAGGGCCACAAAATAGGACAGGAATAGGACCTAATCTATATTTTGCGGCCCGGACTGTCGGCTCGCACACGGGACCGTGATATTCACGGTCGTGTGTACAGGCCCATAGAAAAGAATGGGTCAGTATGCTATCTGTGAAATACACGGATAGCACACTGATCACGGCTATGGTCATCTGCAAGGGGCCTTAATGAAATTTAAAAAATTGTTCTTTATTATCAATCCTTTGGTATGGGTCAGACAGTGTTAAATTCAGTAAGATCCTTGCCAGTTGAGATGGATCCTGTAGACAATATAACGCGTGCATGTATTTTATTATTTTCAGCTGAGTCTCTTCTTTTATGATGTGCGTTTGCCAATAAAGCTGATAGTGAACTTGTGGGAATTTACGGTGTTTGTGCTTGCTCTCATGTTCTCTTTAGAGGTTGATTTACTAAACTTCTGTTGTTCTATCCACCAGCAATACCATTATATTGCATGTATAAAACCACAGCCTAGAAGCCACAACGGAATTCCATGACAGTGTTAAAGACTGTCATCCTATTGCCTCTATAAAGTACACTGAATTGTTAGTTGGCTCCTGACAGTGCTTCCGACCACTAGAAAAGGAACTTACCTTCCCCATTTACAGCACAGCTCTACTCGCCATTCATCATGGCATGTAATGGGTAATGTACAGTCAGCAAGCCAGACTGGCATTTCCCTCAGATAAAATAAAAACAAGGTGACGAACAATAAGGCTACTATTACAGCTTCCACAAAGGTTATCACCCAGTTTTTCCAGTCTCAGGTATGAGCATGTTATTCAGTAGTACATCCCCTGTTGCCATATCATTGCATACAAGAAGTGTGATTGTTTGACAGTTTACTCTGAAGTTAGTGGGAGGATACAGAAGGATACGGTATCAAGGATATAGGCACACAAGTTACTTATTTAGTCAGCTACAGTTAGTCAGCTTAGCTACACAGAGGTTTTACACCCCACTGCCCTCCTGATGTAGACGGGCATAAACTTTTCTAGAAGCAAGAAAATTTCTGTGTAGTGCACCTAACTCTTAATAAACCAGACTAATAATACCAAGTCTACAAGTGATTCCTTAGAGTCTATCAATTGTTTATACCAGGTGTGTGTGTTGTGCGCATATCTTATGATCATTTGCTGGGAATGTTGCCTTGAACCAGCAGTGCCAGGAGGCCTCCCCTTCAAAATGATAAAGCAAAGTTGAGAATTTGCTAGTTATGTTGAAACTTAGGACACTGACGTGAAAGTATCAAACTGTTTTCAATACAGTGATAAAAGTCTGTTTGGCTGTCACCCAGCTTTTCTAGAAACAGAAAATGATAACTTGTGTGACTTTAGACACGTAACGTTCTTTTTTGTTTCATAGAGAATAAATAACACTTTATAATGAAAAGGTCTGTGACTTTTTAATGTACTTTGTGTTTTAATTTCTCATTGTTTTCAAAATCTCTGCTTGCTGTCAGTTAATATAAACATTCTTGTTAAAAGAGGACCTTTCACCACCTCAGTCAAGTGCAGCTCTTTGAATCATTTAAAGGCATTCTATCATTAAAAAAACGTATTTAAAGTAAAAGCACTTAGGAATAGCCTTTAGAAAGGCTATTCATTTCTTACCTTTATTTTGCTGGTCCGTGCCGCCGTTATTTAATTTTTCGTTTTTTCTTCATTATGCTAATTGTGCTCAGAAAGCACAGGGGGATTTCCCCCTGTGCTCAAAGCACAGCCTCGTCACAGCTTCCAGTTCCACCTCTCTCTTCTCGTCCTGACGCGTCCCCTCCTCTTCACAACGTCAGCACCCGCCGAGCACGTCTTCGGGATCCAATTCCTGCGCATGCTCAGTTGGCTCTGCCACTTCGGGTTGAACAGAGCTGACAGCTCATGTTCCGTCGGCCATCTTGATGTGATCTCTTACACCAGCCTACTGCACTTGCTCGTGTAAGAGACCACATCAAAATGGCCGACAGAACATGCGCAGTCGGCTCTGTCCAACCTGAAGTGGCAGAGCCGACTGAGCAGAAGCGTTCCCCCTGTGCTCAAAGTACAGTCTCTTCACAGCTTCCAGCGCCGCCTCTCTCTTCTCGTCCTGATGCGTCTCCTCCTCTCCGCAGCATCAGCGCCCACTGAGCACGTCTTCGGGATCCAAATCCCGTGCATGCTCAGTCGGCTCTGCCACTTTGGGTTGGACAGAACCAAGTGCGCACATTCCATCGGCCATTTTGATGTGGTCTCTGACGTTGCGAAGAGGAGGAGACGCGTCAGGACAAGAAGAGAGAATCGGCACTGGAAGCTGTGATGAGGCTGTGCTTTGAGCACGGGGGAACACCCCCTGTGCTTTCTGAGCACAATTAGCATAATGAAGAAAGAGTGAAAAATTCAAAAACGGCAGCGAGGACCTGCAAAATAAAGGTAAGAGATAAATAGCCTTTCTAAAGGCTATTCCTACGTGCTTTAAATACGTTTTTTTTAATGATAGAATCCCTTTAATAAGCTCTGCTCCACTAATTCCAGCACTAATTCCGTAAGTGTGGTTAGTTTTAGGCTGAAGACCCACAGTACCTGCGAAGTGGATGGGATTAGCTCGAAAGCCACTTTGCAGAACAAAATCTGCAACAGAAAAGTTGCTTTTTCAACAACGCTTGCGTTTTTGAAAATCGCAGCATGTCAAGTATACCTGCATTTTCTGTATAGGTACAATAGGGGCAGAAAGTCCGCAAAGGAAAACTCTGCGTAAATGCAATGAAAAACGCTGTGGGAAAAAAAACATGATGCGTATCCACCACATTTTTTCCGAGGCATTTTTTTTGCTGCGTCTCACTATGTGGAGCCTTAGCCTTAGTGACTCATATGCTATTTAGGGTTTGTATTGTCAAGTGGCCAGTGTCAGGCTTGACACTGCACATCTGACAGTAGAGAGAGTAATTAGCATATCAGGCACCAAAACTAACTGCATTGATTGAACACGGATGGAGGGGGCCAGAGAAAATGCTTGCAGAACTTTTCTTTCCGCATGTTTCTAAATGTTTCGTGCGGAAACTGAGCGGCAACCACACGGACCCCATTATAGTCTATGGGGTCCACAGGTTTCCTTAGGTAAACCACTTTTCTATGCTTATAGATTTCTGTTCGGGGGTCCCCAAGTGGACTCCCCCGAACGGAATCCCAAACACAGATGTGAACCGGGCCTTACAAGTGAGAGTTTGTTACAATGTATTCAACCAAGATAATACTCTGTGAGATAAATACTTTGGCAGCATAAATCTCTCTTGTCCTGATAGATTGTTATCAGTGCAGGTAAAATGCACCAGTCTAAAGTCCAAAAAATTGTCTAGACTGGATACAATTGTAGCAAACTGTCAGATGTGAGTAATCAGACCTGTTTCAGCCTTCAGACAAAAATATTCTTATTTTTATTATTATGAGAAAGAATTAAAATGCAATGGGGAAGTCATTTATTAATCTACATGAGCCAGAATTCTGACCTAATTACTTTGCTCCACATTAATTATACATTTTAGACACTTTTATCACCTCAATTGATAAGGGAGTGTGGCTTAACAAGATGAGCATGTCTTACTAGAAATAATGACTAAAGATGTACCACATTTGTCATCCAGAAAGAGCCACTATAATAAATTTGGAACATCTTTAGATTGCTTGGTCTATGTATAATGTCAAAATAATAGAATGAGTAAATCTGCCTCATTGTGCTGTATATTAAAAGGCAGCAAATTTCTCACCTGTTTACCTCCAGTATAAATCAGTAATTAGATATGATACAAAACAATAATGAAACACTAAAAAAAAGGTGTCCTTCTCCTTTAAGACGATGTAAACGTTTGCCTCTTTACTGCTGGCGTACAAATTGAAGCCATAGACATATTTTAATTAGTGTAATTCCGCTGATATCGTGAGCAGCGAAACTCTGGAACATCAGCCAGTCATTGGGATTGATTTTTCATACCTGTTCAATTATTTTTTTTAAATTCCTTGGTACTGAGCGCAGCGTCCGGCGTCAAACAAGGGATTAGAGGCGTTTTACCCCCTGACTCTTTATTGATAGAACTGAAACACTTCTCTGACCTGATCCTTGAAAAAAAACTGAGATTTTACTTTTTATTAGCACCACTTGAGACTGTAAAGCACTAAAAACTAAAAAAAGCTCCAGGCATTGTGTAACCTTGAGTCATCTCAACGACAAGTGTCAATAATGAGAAATTAAAGTCACAAGCAAGTCTCATCCCTTTCAATAAGTGCCCAGCAAGCTCTTGAATTGTCCTATTCTGTCATATTATACAATATAGTCAGCTATTCTAGTTGTCACCCAGCTTTCCTAATGCTCCTGAAGAGCAAGTCATCATATTGATGGAACAATATAGTTGAAGGTGTTATATCACAGCATAATACATATTTGCAATGTAAATGTCTAAGAAAGTTAAGTAGATCCATTTCTAAGCTATAACGGCTACTATATTGATTGTCATCCAGCTTTTCCAGGAACAGATGCTACTTTCACTTCAGGCCTCATTACTATGATTTATGGTATCCTCACTAATCCTGACCCAGATATGGCCAAATAGCAGGGACTTGAAGTCCCTTACTGGAGCTACTTGAATTTGGGATAGGGCAGTCAGGACATCACTATGTATCACTAGTACACACCATACTCCTGCATACTCCTTCATACACTAAATCCCACAATCGCTGATGTTTGCTGGCAGTGTATCACCCCTATGGCAACCTTGTTCCACCTATTCTGGGAATGCCCTTCATATATAATCTTTCTGGTGTTAGGTGAAAACTATACTTTCCCAGATTTTGGATCTTGACTAGAGGTAAGTGAACCTATCAAGATTTGTTTTGGGTACAGGTGGCTCAGGTCTCAGAGTTGTATTGGGTTGAACAAGTTCAGTATGAACCACTGTATTGCCAAATGAAAACAGATTCTTTGGATTCCGTGTAATAGAATAAAGTTATAGAGTAAAAACACTGGACTATCCCCTATAGCTTAACATTTTATTAAGAATAGTATAAGAAGATAGCAAAAGGTAACATTTCACTAAGAAGAGTATAGCAAAAGGTCTTATAACAAGGAAAAGTATAACAGATATTAGAAGGTATAATCAAACTTAGTCAAACTGTGACTTAATCAAAACTTGTACTAAAGCAAGGTATATTCAACACTAGCAATAAAGCAAGGTATATTCAACACTAGCAATAAAGCAAGGTATATTCAACACTAGCAATAAAGCAAGGTATATCAAATATCAAAAGTCAATCAAACTATGATATATTCAACACTTACAATACAACAGGTATAGCAAGGTGATCAAATCAAATACTTACAACACTGTCAAGCTTCATAGAGGAGTTCTGATAAGGGTATCAGTAGGAAGCATCACTCAAGCCATGTGACAGGTATCATCAAGCAGAACCAGGCATCCCCAAGGATCTGCTATCAAGAATGCAACTCTATGCTGAGGGATGTCTTCCAATCTTATACCCTTTGTGTGTGTCATAAAGTGGGCGTCTACAGAAGTGATACACCTCTGTAAGGCCTCACTTATCTTCAAGATCATATTCACGTGGAAGGGGCCAGTTTTCACTAGAATATGTCTTGTGACATACAGTACAGACCAAAAGTTTGGACACACCTTCTCATTCCAAGAGTTTTCTGTATTTTCATGACTATAAAAATTGTAGATTCACACTGAAGGCATCAAAACTATGAATTAACACATGTGGAATTATATACTTAACAAAAAAGTGTGAAACAACTGAAAATATGTCTTATATTCTAGGTTCTTCAAAGTAGCCACCTTTTGCTTTGATTACTGCTTTGCACACTCTTGGCATTCTCTTGATGAGCTTCAAGAGGTAATCACCTGAAATGGTCTTCCAACAGTCTTGAAGGAGTTCCCAGAGATGCTTAGCACTTGTTGGCCCTTTTGCCTTCACTCTGTGGTCCAGCTCACCCCAAACCATCTCAATTGGGTTCAGGTCTGGTGACTGTGGAGGCCAGGTCATCTGGCGTAGCATCCCATCACTCTCCTTCTTGGTCAAATAGCCCTTACACAGTCTGGAGGTGTGTTTGGGGTCATTGTCCTGTTGAAAAATAAATGATGGTCCAACTAAACGCAAACCGGATGGAATAGCATGCTGCTGCAAGATGCTGTGGTAACCATGCTGGTTCAGTATTCCTTCAATTTTGAATAAATCCCCAACAGTGACACCAGCAAAGCACCCCCACACCATCACACCTCCTCCTCCATGCTTCACGGTGGGAACCAGGCATGTAGAGTCCATTCGTTCACCTTTTCTGCGTCGCACAAAGACACGGTGGTTGGAACCAAAGATCTCAAATTTGGACTCATCAGACCAAAGCACAGATTTCCACAGGTCTAATATCCATTCCTTGTGTTCTTTAGCCCAAACAAGTCTCTTCTGCTTGTTGCCTGTCCTTAGCAGTGGTTTCCTAGCAGCTATTTTACCATGAAGGCCTGCTGCACACAGTCTCCTTTTAACAGTTGTTGTAGAGATGTGTCTGCTGCTAGAATTCTGTGTGGCATTGACCTGGTCTCTAATCTGAGCTGCTGTTAACCTGCAATTTCTGAGTCTGGTGACTCGGATGAACTTATCCTCCGCAGCAGAGGTGACTCTTGGTCTTCCTTTCCTGGGGCGGTCCTCATGTGAGCCAGTTTCTTTGTAGCGCTTGATGGTTTTGGCCACTGCACTTGGGGACACTTTCAAAGTTTTCCCAATTTTTCGGACTGACTGACCTTCATTTCTTAAAGTAATGATGGTGTGAAGGATCCGAGTTTACCAGGGACCGCACCTGGCCTTACCTGCGATCACTTCGATTACCTCACACCCACTTTGCATGAGTGAGGCGGGTCAACAGAGGGTAGTACGCAAACGAGCCTTCTAAATTTTATATATTTATTAACCCCTAAATGGGTCGATACTAGACAGTCAACACATACATAGAATACATGCAGCGATTAACAAGCAGATACAAGTGAAAATAACATAACACGGTACATAACAAATAAAAAATGGGGATAAAAGAAAGAAAAAGATATATATTACCAACACCAGCTTGTGCAGGCTATCTCTGGCTTCCAAGTGGGATTCAACCAGGGCTCTTTCTTATGGGACGACCGGCAGCACAGCACCTTAACCAGGTCAGATGGCACCAGAACCTCTGGAGCAGGCAGTTAGTCCATGTCTCTGAGCCCATGTGGTAGGCTCAGAGAACAGTCTTGGGCAAAGCATGTGTTGCTTACATGCAGTGACACCTCTTCCAGGGTCACAAGGCCTCAAGCCTGGCTGCTAGGCCGCATGGCAGCCACATGTTGGTCACATGGCTCCCCCCCCCACAGCTGGCCTCCAAAAAGCGTGCATCTCCAAATCCACAAGACAACCGAGCCTGGTTCAGCCTGGGCGGAGCCTTTTTGTTTCCCCTGGTCTCCTCCCTGAGTGAGGTCACCAGGGGGAGAAACCCCGCCCCCTCTCTACATCTCTCAGAATAACTTTTCAGTATAAGTCTATGCCTGATGTTTATAGAGTCTGGCTGGTAGTATAATGGGGTTCCTGGCAAGATCCCCAATACATAGACTCCAAGTTTGACACTCCAGCTCCCTTTGGGTAAGGAGATCAGTGCCTGCACCTTTCCTGGCCTTTGAACGGTGTTATGTGTATATTCCGAGCGTGCGCCTTGACTGGACGCATCTGGGGCATTTATCGGGGCAACTATAAGATGTTCCCCAGGCCAGATATTGTCATAAAACCATAACTCCCCAGAACTAATAAAGGTGCCAGGGTGCCTGGCAGTTACATGTGGATCATTTGCATACCATATCCTGTCTAAATGAACCCCTGCTGGGTTAGTGGGGGTTGTAGTCTTATGCAGATGAAGGCTTTTGACCAAATGGCTGCTTGCCTCAGGGACAGGACAATAGACCTGAACTAGAGAGTAGTTTAACCACTTTCCAGGTACTCTGCTGAGCCTGATTCTAGGCACCAACCCCCGCTGTGCAGTAATATAGAGGGATATTGATATTCCAAGACTATCCCTGCACCTCATATCATCACAGATGGCCACTCGTTTTTCTTTACTTAGCTGCTTTTTTCTTGCCATAATACAAATTCTAACACTCCATTCAGTAGGACTATCAGCTGAGTATCCACCTGACTTCTGAACAACACAACTGATGGTCCCAACCCCATTTATAAGGCAAGAAATCCCACTTATTAAACCTGACAGGGCACACCTGTGAAGTGAAAACCATTTCAGGTGACTACCTCTTGAAGCTCATCAAGAGAATGCCAAGAGTGTGCAAAGCAGTAATCAAAGCAAAAGGTGGCTACTTTGAAGAACCTAGAATATAAGACATATTTTCAGTTGTTTCACACTTTTTTGTTAAGTATATAATTCCACATGTGTTAATTCATAGTTTTGATGCCTTCAGTGTGAATCTACAATTTTTATAGTCATGAAAATACAGAAAACTCTTGGAATGAGAAGGTGTGTCCAAACTTTTGGTCTGTACTGTATATGCTTTAAACAGAGTTGCTCCTTTCATGCAAATATAACCTGTTGATCTGGTTGGTGTAGATATGTAGATATCACCCTAGACAGCGTTGATCTAATCTGTATAGGTATGTAAATATCACTTCAGACAGCGTCGTTGATCTAATCTGTATAGGTATGTAAATGTCACTTCAGACAGCGTCGTTGATCTAATCTGTATAGGTATGTAAATATCACTTCAAACAGCGTCTTTGATCTAATCAGTATGGATATGTAAATCTCAGTACAGGTACTGGGTTCAAATTAAGGTTACTTATGGCCTGGCTATCATAAACATTTTTTCATAAGCAGCCATTTTGTCAAGGGCTGCTATTTTGCAATACATTCCACCCTAGACAGGTCAAGTAACCTTATATGCACTATAAGCTACTTTTCCTAGTGGGTTTTAACATAGTGTATAAGGATGGAATACATTGCAGACAGCAACAGCTCATAATTAAAAGAGTTATTATACAAAGGATAATTCCGACAATTTGTCGAAGATATCCGAAATCAGGTAGGAAGGCTAATAGCCAATCCCACCACCCTTGATTTACATCTTGTTTAATGTGAGTAATCATTTCCTGCAGTTGCTGCAACCTGTCATGAACATCTTCTGAATGATCAGACAAATTGAAGCAACACATTCCTGCAAAACTGTTACATCCATAACCATGCTTAAGTAATAAGTAATCTATAGCAGCTCTATTCTGTAATATTGCTTTCTTATGTGATTGTAAATCTAACAAAACATCCTTTATAATGGCACTAGTAATATTCATATTCTTTACCATAAAGCAAGCCATACATGATATAGTTTTATGATTATATACTGCTAAGCCTGGTAGTCCCACCAGTGATACAACCATACTTATATATACACATGTTCTGATGTTTACACAATCATAATAAGGACTTATCCAATCCACATGGAAATGTAGATCGGCTTCCTGTAAGTCAGTATCATTTAACTGAATTTGTAACAATTTAGTCCATACTGCAACAGAAGTTGGTACAGTGACCAAACAAGTTTCCAGGACATTGCTGGAATATGCATTTTTCAGCCAAAAATCTGTCATATTCAGGACTCGAGCTAGGTACAGCCACATATTCTCTTTTGTTCTCCTCACTCCCGATTTGGATTGTCCTCTGACCCGCAGTGGTCTTGATAATGCTCGTGCCAGATCCATAAGAACACTACCAGAAGGCATCCACTGAGGGCTAACAAAATCCAAACCTGAGAGGGAACACAAATTACTCACGTAAATACACATTATTGGCTGGAGTGTAATGATATTGAGTTGTACCAGGAGTCATAGTAACTAGCACGTTGTCAGTCCCCTTTGCAATCACTTCAGCTGGTGTGGGAGGACCTTGTGGCTGTTTTACCCACACCTTGGCTCCAATTTGAGTGTCCAAAACCATCAGGGCCTTGTACAGTCAGCTGTGTAGGAGCCTCTCCTTTAGCTAATGTGATTAGTAAATATAACAAGACTAACAATTGTGCTAGTTTTTCTCCCTCTTGTATTCCCAATGCTTCTGCTCCAGCATTGTGTAAAATCACTTTCATTTCACCTTGGTAATCAGGATTAATTACCTCATCAGTTAGCTATTGCAACTGTTGTTTAAACATCCCATTCATCCGCTCAATTAAGCCTGCAATAGGGGACATGAAAGATCCACTCCACATTGTGCTCCTGGGCAAATTGCTGCACTCTATTGTTTTTAAAATGGCTACCATTATCTGATTGCATTTGCAAAGGTATGCCATAATACAGCACTATATTTTCTAGCAGGCGGATGGTTGAATTAGCATTGGCAAACTTACAGGGGTGTACCATCAGTACACCTGAGTATGTATCCACTGCTGTGCAGGCAGATTTACATCCTTTGGACTCAGTTAATGATCCAATGAAGTCTATCTGCCAAATATGGCCAGGCAATGTGCCTAGCAAGATATATCCCTTTACCACCCTGGGTACTACCCTGTGTGTGAATGTTGACACACAGGACTCTGTTATATTATTGTTTTTATAACCTCTAACCTGAGGGGAACACCTCTGGTCTGTTCCCACTGGAAGGTGGCTTTTTGGCAATCTTTGATTGTTCATCAGCTATGCTGTTGTAAAGTCTGTCAAGAGAATTGATATTAGTATGAGCATCCACATGAAAAACGGTTACATTCGTTTTATGACATATTCCCTATATTTCTTTGGTCCCTATTTTCCAATCATGAGAATGCCAGGTGGGCATCCAGTTTACCAACCCATTTGCCACAGACTATGAATCAGTGTTTTTGTGGCTCTGGGAATCTTAACAGGTTTCATTTTCAATTTCCCTATCAAAACAGGATTAATTTGCACAGATTTTACTCCAAAAGAATACTTACTATCAGGCAAGTGTAACTGCATTCCCTTCAAAATGTCTTCAGGCACTGGAACTACAATTACACTGTACTGCCTAACAGGAAGGTCTCCTATTGTTAGCAAAATTTGCTTATTTGGGTTCCCATAAATGAGTGTAGCCTCCGCCCCCGTATCTACTAATGCAATTACATTTTGTTCATTTTTGTGTTTCCAATCAATCCTCAAATTTACATGGGGTCGGGCATCTACACAATGGGCTTGGCTAATCTGTTAATCATATTGTTCCCGGGAAGAATATCCCTGGAACATTCTTTCTCTCTCCTGTGCTTTGTGTTCTAATAACAATGCCTTCACCTCTTTGAATAAACCTGTGAATTCTGCAGAGGGAGGGGCTGTCTGCTCAAGGGAATCTGCCCAATCACCATCCCCCTCAAAATCACCTGGGGGGTCTTCATCAGTGGAGGAGAACACTGAGGCATCAATTTGTTGTTTATTAGTTTTCCCTCTCCTCTTCCTATATTTGTATTGAGCAATCCTAACCGCTGCTCGTTCAACATAACTCTTGAACTGATCAACTTTATGAGCTAAAATCTGCTTTTGACATCTAGTCATAGTTTCCTGAGACTGGAGGATTAACAATTGCTGTGACAACATCTGTTCCTCATTCTGCTGTCTGTAAGCTGATAGCAAAATCCCGCCCCTCCTCCTACTCACAGCAACATATGCATTTCCATTGTTTACTAATTCCCTTTGTAAATACTTCACTGCATCTTCCTGGCTGCCAGCTAATTGATCTTTCCAATCCTCCCCCAGTCCTGTGAATTTAGCACATTCCTGAGCTAGAATCAAGTAAAGAGCCTGAATAACATCAGGAGACACATTAGAACTAGCTTGTGTTTTACGCTTAAACATTTTATTCTATAAAATGGAATCCTGCCGACTACGCCAAAAATGTATTGCCAAATGAAAACAGATTCTTTGGATTCCGTGTAATAGAATAAAGTTATAGAGTAAAAACACTGGACTATCCCCTATAGCTTAACATTTTATTAAGAATAGTATAAGAAGATAGCAAAAGGTAACATTTCACTAAGAAGAGTATAGCAAAAGGTCTTATAACAAGGAAAAGTATAACAGATATTAGAAGGTATAATCAAACTTAGTCAAACTGTGACTTAATCAAAACTTGTACTAAAGCAAGGTATATTCAACACTAGCAATAAAGCAAGGTATATTCAACACTAGCAATAAAGCAAGGTATATTCAACACTAGCAATAAAGCAAGGTATATCAAATATCAAAAGTCAATCAAACTATGATATATTCAACACTTACAATACAACAGGTATAGCAAGGTGATCAAATCAAATACTTACAACACTGTCAAGCTTCATAGAGGAGTTCTGATAAGGGTATCAGTAGGAAGCATCACTCAAGCCATGTGACAGGTATCATCAAGCAGAACCAGGCATCCCCAAGGATCTGCTATCAAGAATGCAACTCTATGCTGAGGGATGCCTTCCAATCTTATAACCTTTGTATGTGTCATAAAGTGGACGTCTACAGAAGTGATACACCTCTGTAAGGCCTCACTTATCTTCAAGATCATATTCACGTGGAAGGGGCCAGTTTTCACTAGAATATGTCTTGTGACATATATGCTTTAAACAGAGTTGCTCCTTTCATGCAAATATAACCTGTTGATGTGGTTGGTGTAGATATGTAGATATCACCCTAGACAGCGTTGATCTAATCTGTATAGGTATGTAAATATCACTTCAGACAGCGTCATTGATCTAATCTGTATAGGTATGTAAATATCACTTCAAACAGCATCTTTGATCTAATCAGTATGGATATGTAAATCTCAGTACAGGTACTGGGTTCAAATTAAGGTTACTTATGGCCTGGCTATCATAAACATTTTGTCATAAGCAGCCATTTTGTCAAGGGCTGTTATTTTGCAATACAACCACAACTTAAAGGGGTTGTCCGTGTTTTTTATTTTAAAAAAAGGTCTGTTAGTGCTATTAATGGGTTAATAAGTGCACCCAAATACCTTTAGCAGTGTTTTGAGTGATTTCTGGGTTTCTCTGGGAGCTCCTGGCATCCTTTGCATTTGCTTACATGGTGTAGCTTCCTGTTCTTTTATCCTACAACTACCATGGTGCATTGTTCTTCACTCAGAGCTGACTCACACTACCTCCCCATCACTCCTTCCCCCTCCCTCTCTCACACACCCTCCCTGTTTCTCTAGCTAGCCCGCCAACTACTAGCCCTCCCTAACTATATAACTCAATACCACCACCCCCCCCAAACCCCATCATACTTACCTTTCTTCCTGTCTGGATCTTCTGGGCACGGGAGATCACATCCTTCTGCAGGGCCAGCTCCTCTTCCTCTTGCCATCTGCCAGCGCCTGCGCAATAGAGCTGACTCTATTGCACAGGCGGGGGAGGCAGGCTCCTCCTCTTCTTGATGTTTGCCAGCCTCCCACGCCTGCGAAATAGAGCTGGCTCTTCCAGAAGGAAGTCACGTTCCGTGCCCAGAAAATCCGGACAGGAAGACAGGTAAGTATGATGGGGTAGTATTGGTGACATTCTGTTTACGGAAACGCGGAAACAGAATGTCACCGGAAAATCTGAAAATGTGCCTGGGGTGGCCACATGGCTGTCCCAGTGATCTAGGTAAATATACATTTTTTAGTATAGAACACCCTCAGGTCTCATATGAATCTATCTATCTATCTATCTATCTATCTATCTATCTATCTATCTATCCAATTTCTAGCTCTCTAAGGCAAATAAAGCCGAAGTTATGTCAAAGCGACAAGTGACATGTACAGTATGTCTATGAAAAAACAGATGGTGAGCAGTGGATACAAACTCTGAATTTAACCATACACTGCGCTAACACTCACTTTTACATATTTTAACATTTAAAATGCTCCAAAAATTACCATGTTTTTTAGACACACAAGGTGGATATACTGCAAAAAGCAAAGGTTTTGTACAAAAATTAGCCCATTTTGATGACTTTGATATGTACTACAGGCTTTTTATTTGGGAGATAAAGTGGCTGTGTGAGCCTAGTTGAAAAATGATGAAGAATTGGATTTTCAGAAGAGAAAAAAAAAGCCACCAAAAATGAACCCAGTGGCACTGCTAACTATAGGAGTTGAAAACACACTATTAGCGTGCCTACCACTTGAAAAGAAGAGAGATAAAGAACTGACTTCATAAAAAAGCCACCAAAAATTGTCCCTTTATAGGAGCAGATGCAGCAACAATGAGTGACAGTTACAAGATTTGAAAAAAATTTTGTGACACACTGGCCAACCAGCTGAAAAAGCTAGAATATACTCTAGAATGCAACAGATTCAATTACCATGTGAAGAACACTAGGGAGGCAGAAAAGAACCTGGATTATCCTGCCAGTTATACCTCTATGATAGCACTTGACACATCAACATTGTGTTGGCAGACTGACAATTTACAGTACATAATTAAAAAAAAAAAATTAAGACACACTATCAGCATGCCTGGCCTCTAGCTGAAAAAGTTAGACTAACCTCTGAAATGCAAAGGATTTTAGTGACCATGAGAACAGGATTGGGAGCCAAAAAGAATCTGGATTATCCTGCTGGTTATCCCTGAATGAGACCAAATGTCACATCAACACTGAAAATTTGTGGCACACCATCATTGTGCCACCTACCTGCCATATTAGAATATAATAAAGAATTGAGTGTAAAAAAAGGTAAACAAAAAAGGGTGCAAGTGCAGCACCAATTACTGACAATTTTCATGGTTTCAAGAAAAATGTATTACTCCCTAGCTTGCCAGCTGAAAAAACTGGACTATCTTCTAAAAGTGAACATGAGGTAGAAGTTGTTCTTCTTCTTCTCACAGTTGTCTGCTCCATCGTGTCTGTGGTTTGCTGCATGCAGTAATCATTCATCGTATACTGCTGCTCAAACTGACACTCCAGCATATGCAATAGTGCCACTCTATGTGCACTTCACCATACAGCCATGAACTGAGGGAGGGGAGTGTAAGCAATGGCTTGCCCTGGTAAAGTTGGGGGCAGATGGGTGTGGAAACTGTGCCTGCCCTGTACCCTTGAGGTAAAGTCAGTACTTGAAAGCATCGGGCCTTGCTCCATTTCTAGACTGGCCTCTGACACTTAAATCATTGACTCATCGGGCCATGAAAGCCATGTATTGTCCCTGCCCATAATTGCTACTCCACGTTTGGCGTTGGTGTGCACCTTTCCCCATATGCACATTTACAAGAAGAGTCCACATAGCGATATCAAGCAAGGACAGCTCTCCCTGAGAAATAATGGTGGATAGGTATTTTCCATTGAGACTTTGTGCTGCCATCAGTTGGCTAAATGCAGTGGATTCCACTAAGTGGCATGGCAGTGACTGCACCGCAAGTAACTTGACCAGGTGGGAGTGAAAGTTCCAAATCAGACAGATGACTGGGCACAAATTGCTGTTTATTGGACACCTTTATGGATGATGACTGATCTTGGCATGGAGGAGGAGGAGAAGCAGATGGCGATGATAATGACGATGACATAGGTGCGGATGTGGCCTGCCTACAAAGACGATCATGGGGAGAAGGAATAGAATGGTTTTGCTCACTTGGTGCACTACAAATTCCATTTTGCCAAATGAGCTGGTGACATCATTTTATGTAAGGACAAAGAGACTTAGTTCAGCAGTGGAAACGTGTCTGCCAATTCCACCACCACCCGAGCTTGCCTTAGATCTACCCCAGACAGGTCTTTTGGATGTTAGGGCTGCACACTGTATGGAATTCTTACTATTGCAGCTGCCACCTCTTTGTTTGATATCACCCTGACCCGGTTGCCAGGAATCGGTGTTTGTTAATCTCTCATCCCTGAAGATGAGGAAGAACTCATTACGGCTCCTTCTCTATATCCTAACCGCAAACAAATGTCTAATATCTGCTGGGTCGCAAAAGATTTATAATAGACACTTGCTTAGGGTGGGTTCACACTTGCGCCGGAGTCCGTCTGCCACGAATCCGCCTGAAAATCTTGGGAAACTGTATAGGCACTGGATGGCGAAAGGGTTAACCTTTCGTTATGCAGTCCCCATACAGTTTCCCAAGATTTTCAGGTGGATTCGCGAAAGATGGACTCCGGCGAAAGTGTGAACCCACCCTTAGTATGCTTCCAGGCTTACTACCTCTCCCCCCACCCTTACCTCATTCTGTGTCTTGTCCTGTCTGTCTAGTCCTCTTACTCCTCATCAGTTATCTGGAATGGCTTTCACGCTGTTGTTTTGACAAGTGTGTACAGTTGATTTGTGGATACCATTTATAAGTGTTTTGGTGCAGGGTCGGCCCAACCCGATATGGCCACTTGCCTATTTATCTTGTGTTCCTTACCTATATCCACTGTTTTTACATTTTTACATATGCTTAGGTGATTCTGTGTTGATTATGGCATCTTTAACCTTGCTTTTCCTTTTTTTCATTTTTGTACCCCCCTTATTTTTTTTAATAACGCTTAATAAAATTTCAGTTAAACAAATAAATTTCCACTTTTATTAAGTCCTTTATTCAGGGACCACAAGGGCAGCATGGAGGCTAAATGGTTAGCACTGTTTCCTTGCAGAGCTGGCATCCTAGGTTTGAATCGGCCCAAGGATGACATCTGTGAGGAGTCTTTGTATGTCCTTACTTTGTTTCCTCCCAAAGACACACTGATAGGTAACTTAGATTGTGAGCCCTATATGTAACAGTGACTTACGATATCTGTAAAATGCTGGGGAATATGGTGGCGGCATTGTACAAGCAAGAGAAATACATAATATGTATACCATTAAAGCACTTATAGAGGTTGCTATCCACCTCCTGAATAGTAAATAGGAAGGGGTACTGCATAACTAGACAGATTTGTAATTTGTGGCCTTAGAAAAGCTGAGCTCTGTAATATTTATAATAGGGGTTTTTCCAGAAGTAGATAATCTCCAGTAAACATTTTTGTTCTCCAAAAAGCTGTCAAGAAAGAAAAGCTGGCAAGAATTGCACCCAGTCTGTCACCCAGCTTTCTAGAAAATTTGTGCCATTTCAGGTCCCATATTTATGGTCACCCAGCATTCCTAGACTTCTTAATAGTAAATTTGCACTGTAATGAAGAGTAAAGGATTTCTCAGGTGCCTGGGAAAGCTGGATGCTAATCCCTAAGGAATTTCATTTAGTTCTAAGATTCTCAATTGTTCTTCATTTTTATGTTCATTCTTGTCTCAGTTTCATAACCACCTCTTACCTGCACATCTGACCTCACTGCTTGTCTATGAGGAATCAGACTGCTGCTTCAGTGTTTGGCGGAATCCCAAGAGCAACGTATCAATATTCTTCTAGTGTCAGAGGTGAACATTCATTGACCCAAACCAAACATTCAGTAGTGTCAGGACTAAAACCGAATAATAATTCAGAATTAACTTATTGCTGTAACGAATATTTTCATCTGACAAATTATAAATTGAAAAAGTCAAGCTTTGTATTCATGTGTATTTAGGTTCAATATATTTTTATAACGGTAGCACAAAAGAAAATATTACAACTTGTCCATTCAAATTCTAAACAGTAATAGCAGAGCGTAAAATAGACAAAAATGTATAGACGGTAAAAAGGAAAAAAAAAAGGCACTAAAGAGAAGAAAGGAGAAGAAAGGAGAAGAAAATCGGCAACATTGCTTCTGACAAACAGCTAGAGTCATGTCTTCAGGTGAGTGGCCACCGACCATCAGACATCCACAGGTTAAAGTCCCATGAGAAGTGAAATGCAAGCCACAACCTCCAGGTAGTATTGAAAACGTTGTGTCTGTCAGCAGTCTCCGTTCTTAAAGGGGTTGTCCAAGCTAAAATTTTATTTATTAATTAAGCCAGGGCAGGTGAAAAAAATAAAAGAAAACCATGCTCACCTTTCCACGATGCCTTGACGCCTCTCCGCGCAGTCCGGTCCTGCAGCTCCATTGTTGTCTTCCGGTGGAAGTACCTGTCGTACATGACCGCTGAGGTTAATTAGCGGCCTCAAGAAGCGAACCGGGGACGTCGCAGTCGGCAAGCAATTTCACACCAAAAAGGCAGCAGAGCAGAAGGGTGGGTGAAAGTGTGGGTGGGTTCACACCTGCGCATGAGTCCGTCCGCTGCCAATCCAAGTGAAAATCTCGGGGAACGGGATCGGCATCGGATACCGACAGGTTAGCGATGCATTGGTTAAAAACCCATTCATTTGAATGGGTTTTCAAAGCAATGCGCGGGTGTGCGCTTACACCATCTGCGCTGCGAAGCCGTTTTTTTTTCGTCGGACACGAAGTCCTGCATGTCCGACTTTGTTTCCGACGAAAAAAAAAGGATTCGCAGCGCTGAGGGTGCAATCGGACACCCGCGCATTGCTTTAAAAACCCATTCAAATGAATGGGTTTTTGACCAATGCGTTGCTAACCTGTCGGTATCCAATGCCGATCCCGTTCCCTGAGATTTTCACTCGGATTGGCAGGGGACGGACTCAAGCGCAGGTGTGAACCCACCATTAGACATTTTTCCATTTTTTTGAAAAAACTAACTCATATAGAAATTGAGCAGCTACACATCTTAAAAAAGTTGGGACAGTGCCATGTCTACCATTGAGTAGCATCCACTGTTCTTTTCAGAGTGGTCTGTAAAAGTCTGAGCGGTGAGGGGACCGATTGCTGGAGTCTGGGAGAGGAAAGCTGCCCCACTCTGTCTGATTTTTTGTTTCATAATGCACCAATATCTTCTATTAGTGAACGGTCAGACTTCTTCTGCGCAACCATGCTGTTGTGATGGATGCAGTATGTGGTTTAGCATTGTTTTACTAAAATATGCAACGCCTTCCCTAAAAGCGATGTTGTCTGGATGAAAGCATATGTTGCTCTAAAACTTCTATATACTGCTCAGCATTGATAGTGTAAGCTTCCCATGTCAAAGGCACTAATACCATACCATCAGAGATACAGGCTTTTGAACTACGTTCTGATAACAAACTGGATGGTCCCTCTCCTTTTGAGTCCGCAGGACATGGCATCAGTGGTTTCCATAAAAATTTCACATTTTGATTCATCTGAGCACAGAACAATTTTCTATCTTGCCTCAGTCCTTTTTTAATGAGCTTTGGCCCAGAGAAGATGGTGGCGTTTCTGAATTGTGTTGGTATATGGCTTTCTCTT
Source organism: Leptodactylus fallax (assembly GCA_947044405.1). NCBI lineage: Eukaryota > Metazoa > Chordata > Amphibia > Anura > Leptodactylidae > Leptodactylus > Leptodactylus fallax. Next base: position 84,964 of record CAMRHE010000143.1, read on the forward strand.
TGCATTATACAGCCTTAACTTGCATCTGTGGATTGCACAACAAACAGACAATGATTTCTGTAAGCATTCCTGAGCCCATGCAATGTTTTTAATGTAGTGCAGCCCAAGGGCCCATAGATTTCAAGCATCCAATATCAACAATCAACCTTGTCCCTTGTTCACACAGATTTTTCCAAATTTTCTGAATATTTTGATGACATCATGTAGTGTAGATGGTGGAATATTCAAAGTCTTTGCAATTTTACATTGAGGAACATGTTCCACAAATTTTAGATGAAGTTTTTTACAGACTGGTGAACCTCGCCCCTCTTTGCTCTGAGAGCCTCTGCCTCTCTAACATGCTCTTTTTATATACAGTCGCTTGACTTAGTTGAAAATTGACCCTTCAGATATTTTTCTGAAATAGAAAAATGTCTGACATAATTACTATAATACTACCTCTATGTACAAGAATATAACTACTAAAATACTGCCCCTACAGTATGAAAAAGAATATATAGCTACAATAATACTGCTGCTTATGTTCAAGAATTTGACTACTATAATAATGTATCTTATATACAAGAATATAACTACTATAATACTGCCCCTATGTACAAGAATATAACTACTATAATACTGCCCCTACAGTATGCACAAGAATATATAGCTACTATAATACTGCTGCTTATGTACATGAATTTGACTACTATAACAATGTCCCCTATATACAAAAATATAACTACTATAATACTGCCCATACAGTATGTACAAAAATATATAGCTGCTATAATATTGCTGCTTATGTATAAGAATTTGACTACTATAATTATATCTCCAATATACAAGAATATAACCACTGCAATACTATGCCCTATATGCAAGAATATAATTACTTTACTACTGCTACTTATGGACAAGAGTGTAAAGAATATAATACTGCCTCCATATACAAGAGTATTGCTACTATACTACTGCCTCAACAATATGTAAAAGGATAAAACTACTCTAATACTGATACTTATGTATAAGAATTTGACTACTATAATAATGTCCCTTATATACAAAAATATAACTACTAGAATACTGCCTTTATGTACTAGAAAATGACTGCTATAATACTGCCTCTACAGTATGTGCAAGAATATAACTACTATAATACTGCTGCTTATGTACAAGAATTTGACTTCTATAATAATGTCCCCTATAAATAAGAATATAACTACTTTAACACTGCGGCTTATGTACAAAAATGTAACTATAATACTGCCTCTATATACAAGAATATAGCTACTATACTACTGCCTCTAGTCTAGAGTATGTACAAGGATATTACTACTATAATACTACTATGTATAGGTTGAGTCACAGGAACATCTTTACCCCTCGAGTTTTGAAATTGCTGCAGTTCTTTGCTTCCCATCCCCCTCTCATTTTTCTCAACAGCCCAAACACCTTGCGAGCTCTGAGGTTTCAGTCATATAAATCAGGGCATGAATTATGGAGTGGCCTTGCTGTCATACACTTAGCAATATTAAATTAGATTTTCAATTCCCACTACAACCTGCTTTCTGTTCTCCTTAATCATTTTTGTGATAACAGCTGGTATTCAGTCAGAGGGAAAAAAAAGGCAATCGTAGTGACGTTCCTGCATCCTTGGCTCATGTCGTGATTGCCACATAAACCGATGGCGGCTTCGAGATTGAAGATGCTAATAGACATTACGCAAAGATGCAGCTATTGACCACATAGAATGCAAAACAACAATTTACTGGACAGAGAATATGTCTTTTACCAACAACAGTTGTTTTTAAGAAGAATCCGGGGTTGCCTGTAGATCATTAGTAATACCTGGAAAAAGTTCAGTGGCTACATTATACTACTTATCCTATAGTGACCACCTGTATTGCAGTCACTCCATTGCAGATACAGTCGTGTATATATACTACATTACAATATTTGTGCTGATTCTGGGTTACATACAGTATACATTGAACAGGCAGCACTCACATCGTCTCTGGTGTGGGTGCAAACTTCAACAGGGATGAGCCACACATAGGACAGTACTCCAATGTGTTTGAGATTGCTTTTACTTTTATACACTGACAATTCTTCTGATCCAAGTTTAAGTTGTTTAGTGTCAATAGCTAGAAGTTATTTAGCAAGGTATTGAGCTAGGAAGCCCTTCTTTAGGCATATAAACATATAAGGCCCGGTTCACATCTGCGTTGGGGTTTCCGTTCGGGAAGAGCGTTTGGGGATCCCCGAACTGAAACCTATACACATAAAAAAGTGGTTTACCTGGGAAACCCGTGGACCCCATAGACTATAATGGGGTTCGTGTGGTTTCCACTCGGTTTCCGCATGAAGAAAGCAGCACTTTCCTCTCCGCATGTTTCGTGTGGAAACCACACGGACCCCATTATAGTCTATGGGGTCCGCGGGTTTCCTAGGTAAACCGCTTTTTTATGTGTATAGGTTTCCGTTCCGCGGGGGGTCCCCCAAGCGGACTCCCCCGAAAGGAAACCCAAACACAGATGTGAACCAGGCCTAAGAAAAGCGATACAGTGGGGAAAAAAAGTATTTAGTCAGCCACCAATTGTGCAAGTTCTCCCACTGAAAAAGATGAGGCCGGCCTGTAATTGACTTCATAGGTAGACCTCAACTATGAGAGACAAAATGAGAAAACAAATCCAGAAAATCACATTGTCTGATTTTTAAAGAATTTATTTGCAAATTATGGTGGAAAATAAGTATTTGGTCAATAACAAAAGTTCATCTCAATACTTTGTTATATATCCTTTGTTGGCAATGACAGAGGTCAAACGTTTTCTGTAAGTCTTCACAAGGTTGGCACACACTGTTGCTGGTATGTTGGACCATTCCTCCATGCAGATCTCCTCTAGAGCAGTGATGTTTTGGGGCTGTCGCTAGGCAACACGGACATTCAACTCCCTCCAAAGGTTTTCTATGGGGTTGAGATCTGGAGACTGGCTAGGCCACTCCAGGACCTTGAAATGCTTCTTACGAAGCCACTCCTTCGTTGCCCTGGCAGTGTGCTTGGGATCATTGTCATGCTGAAAGACCCAGCCACGTTTCATCTTCAATGGCCTTGCTGATGGAAGGAGGTTTGCACTCAAAATCTCACGATACATGGCCCCATTCATTCTTTCATGTACACGGATCAGTCATCCTGGTCCCTTTGCAGAGAAAAAGCCCTAAAGCATGATGTTGCCACCCCCATGCTTCACAGTAGGTATGGTGTTCTTTGGATGCAACTCAGCATTCACTCTCCTCCAAACACGACGAGTTGTGTTTCTACTTTGGTTTCATCTGACCATATGACATTCTCCCAATACTCTTCTGGAACATCCAAATGCTCTCTAGCAAACTTCAGACGGGCCCGGATATGTACTGGCTTAAGCAGGGGGACACGTCTGGCACTGCAGGATCTGAGTCCCTGGCGGCGTAGTGTGTTACTGACGGTAGCCTTTGTTATGTTAGTCCCAGCTTCTGCAGGTCATTCACTAGGTCCCCCCGTGTGGTTCTGGGATTTTTGCTCACCGTTCTTGTGATCATTTTGACCCCACGGGGTGAGATCTTGCGTGGAGCACCTGATCGAGGGAGATTATCAGTGGTCTTGTATGTCTTCCATTTTCTAATTATTGCTCCCACAGTTGATATCTTCACACCAAGCTGCTTGCTTATTGCAGATTCAGTCTTCCCAGCCTGCTGCAGGTCTACAATTTTGTTTCTGGTGTCCTTCCACAGCTCTTTGGTCTTCACCATAGTGGAGTTTGGAGTGTGACTGTTTGAGGTTGTGGACAGGTGTTTTTTATACTGATAACAATTTCAAACAGGTGCCATTACTACAGGTAATGAGTGGAGGACAGAGGAGCCTCTTAAAGAAGAAGTTACAGGTCTGTGAGAGCCAGAAATCTTGCTTGTTTGTAGGTGACCAAATACTTATTTTCCATCATAATTTGCAAAAAAAAATTCTTAAAAAAAATCAGACAGACAATGTGATTTTCTGGATTTGTTTTCTCATTTTGTCTCTCATAGTTGAGGTCTACCTATGATGACAATTACAGGCCGGCCTCATCTTTTTAAGTGGGAGAACTTGCACAATTGGTGGCTGACTAAATACTTATTTTCGCCACTGTACAACTTAGTATATTCCTTAAAAATGGTTATCCAAGTGACATATAACAAAAAAACACCTACATGCTAGGTACCACATCCATGTATAATAACTTGTGATACAGCATAAAGGATAGACATCCTGCATTATATACCAGAGCAGCACTCACTGCTTTATTGCTAGAGTCACTCTATGCTATCATTTATCTTGTACTGATTCTGTATTGTACTCGAGAGCTGCACACTCTGTTCTGCTGGTGGGGTCACTGTGTAAATACATTACTTATACTGTACTGATCCTAAAATATATCCTGTATTATACTCAAGAGAACTTATGCCTCTGGCTTCACTCATTATTCTGCTGGTGGAGGCACTGTGTACATACAGGTGCATCTCAATAAATTAGAATATCTTTGAAACGTTCATTCATTTCAGTAATTCAATTCATAATCAGCGTCTTCCATTATTGTGTCCTACTGAACTAGACTGAGGGACCATTTAAAGGCTTAGGAAACCTTGGCAGGTGACACACTGAATTTACAATACTGAACTTTTTTACAATATTCAAATTTTCTTAGATTTGGGTTTTCATTACCTGTAATCCATAATCAACATTTACAGAAATAAAACACTTGAAATAGAACACTCTGTGTGTAAATAATCTAGAAAATATAGGAGGTCACTTTTTTAATTTACTGAAATAAATAAACATTTCAAAGATATTCTAATTTATTGAGATGCAACTGTACATTACATTACTTATCCTATACTGATCCTGAGCTACATCCTGTATTATACTCAAGACCTGCACTCACTATTCTGCTGGTGGAGTCACTATGTAAGTATTACACTACTTCCCTTGAACTGATTAATAAGAAACATCAGTGTCAGATGTGCTGTTCTCCTCATATTTGTTAGTTAACTGTCCTGTATTACCAATTCCTTTTCATGTTGTTTCTATGCATTCTTTGTTGCTGCCATCTGCTGGCCAGAATTTGCACGCCTTGTTCTTATACAGTGCTGGCCAAAAGTATTGGCACCCCTGCAATTCTGTCAGATAATACTCAATTTCTTCCAGAAAATGATTGCAATCACAAATGCTTTGGTAATAATATCTTCATTTAATTTGTCTTCAATGGAAAACCACAAAAAGAATTGTCAAAAAGCCAAATTGGATATAATTCCACACCAAACATAAAAAAGCGGGTGGACAAAAGTATTGGCACCCTTTGAAAAATCATGTGATGCTTCTCTAATTTGTGTAATTAACAGCACCTGTTACTTCCCTGTGGCACATAACAGGTGGTGGCAATAACTAAATCACACTTGCAGCCAGTTGAAATGGATTAAAGTTGACTCAACCTCTGTCCTGTGTCCTTGTGTGTACCACATTGAGCATGGAGAAAAGAAAGAAGACCAAAGAACTGTCTGAGGACTTGAGAAGCAAAATTGTGAGGAAGCATGAGCAATCTCAAGGCTACAAGTCCATCTCCAAAGACCTGAATGTTCCTGTGTCTACCGTGCGCAGTGTCATCACGAAGTTTAAAGCCCATGGCACTGTGGCTAACCTCCCTAGATGTGGACGGAAAAGAAAAATTGACGAGAGATTTCAACGAAAGATTGTGCGGATGGTGGCTAAAGAACCTCGACTAACTTCCAAACAAGTTCTAGCTGCCCTGCAGTCTGAGGGTACAACAGTGTCAACCCGTACTATCCGTCGGCGTCTGAATGAAAAGGGACTCTATAGTAGGATACCCAGGAAGACCCCACTTCTGACCCAGAGACATAAAAAAGCCAGGCTGGAGTTTGCCAAAACTTACCTGAGAAAGCCAAAAACTTTTTGGAAGAATGTTCTCTGGTCAGATGAGACAAAAGTAGAGCTTTTTGGGAAAAGGCATCAACATAGAGTTTACAGGAAAAAAAAGAGGCCTTCAAAGAAAAGAACACGGTCCCTACAGTCAAACATGGCGGAGGTTCCCTGATGTTTTGGGGTTGCTTTGCTGCCTCTGGCACTGGACTGCTTGACCGTGTGCATGGCATTATGAAGTCTGAAGACTACCAACAAATTTTGCAGCATAATGTAGGGCCCAGTGTGAGAAAGCTGGGTCTCCCTCAGAGGTCATGGGTCTTCCAGCAGGACAATGACCCAAAACACACTTCAAAAAGCACTAGAAAATGGTTTGAGAGAAAGCACTGGAGACTTCTAAAGTGGCCAGCAATGAGTCCAGACCTGAATCCCATAGAACACCTGTGGAGAGATCTCAAAATGGCAGTTTGGAAAAGGCACCCTTCAAATCTCAGGGACCTGGAGAAATTTGCCAAAGGAGAATGGTCTAAAATTCCAGCAGAGCATTGTAAGAAACTCATTGATGGTTACCGGAAGCGGTTGTTCACAGTTATTTTGTCTAAAGGTTGTGCTACCAAGTATTAGGCTGAGGGTGCCAATACTTTTGTCTGGCCCATTTTTGGAGTTTTGTGTAAAATGATCAATGATTTGACTTTTTTTTTCATTCTCTTTTGTGTTTTTTCATTGCAAGCAAAATAAATGAAGATATTATTACCAAAGCATTTGTGATTGCAATCATTTTCTGGAAGAAATTGAGTATTATCTGACAGAATTGCAGGGGTACCAATACTTTTGGCCAGCACTGTAATTAAAGTTTTTTTCTCTCTGGGCATGGTTTTAGTTAGTCCTGTGTGATGATTCCACTTAAATATGGCTATAACTCAAAGATGTATTTTGATCTCTGGGTAGCGTATCTCCCTCTTAGTTCCATTTATTCATAATGTGCGCCGCCCTAATCCTAGGTGTATGGCCAGTAGTGGCAACATTGTGACAATAGGGCTTTGTATCCATCCCAGAATGGCTCCATTGTATTCATACACAGACCTGGGTGATCAAATAAACATGCATTGTTCAGCCTGGGCTGTTGATCAGATATGGCTGATAACATTGTATCATTTCACTTGGTCTCAGCTCCATACAAAGAATCTGGACTTGAGTGCATTAATCAATCAGACTTGCCATCGCCGGTGACCTCATTCTGGGAGGTGGCATAAAGGGTATATAAGATGAGGTAGGGATCAGTGGGAGAGTTGCTACTATGAGGAGAGACTGCTGTGATGAGTTGCTGAGATGCTGGAGTTGATACCGCTGCCTCCACTGGTTAGCCCCACATGCCATGTGTGAGGGTTGGATTATAGAGCCACATCCAAGATGTGTGTGGTAAAGTAATTATTTCACTTTTATTCCCTTTTATTTTATTGCACTGTATCTTGTAACTAGTAACTGTTAATGCTTGTATATATCTGCATATCTGTTCTGAACTGCATGTGTTAGATGTTAACACTGACCCATTTAGGGGTTAATATATAAAATTTAGAAAGCTTGTCTTGTATTTATCTTGTGAACCCAGCACTCACTGGCGGTAAGTGTGGTTTTTATGAAAGAAGTCTCAGGTGTTGGCGCATGGAGGATCTTTCACACCCTGGTCCATGTCACTTCCTGCAGCCATTTTAGTTCAAAGCTGTGTGACTAGACATAGAAACACTTTGGGCTTGTGAAGGCATCAGTTTTTGACCAGCAGTTAGCCTCAGGAAAGACACCAACAGGACAGCATCATACCACTACTAAGCCATTACAGTATTGTGCCATCGTTTGTCGCTGTTTTTGGATCAAATAAACCCATGTTGATTCATATCATCGAGTCTACATTTGAATTCATCTAACCTGAGCTTGTGACGGTCTGGTCTTCTTCACTGCTTGGATACAAAGGTAGGAAAGTCACACAGCTGCTATCAGTTACACCTTCATTCGCCTTCATGTGGGGACAGAACATCAGATACGTCTGCCTAGGGACTACCAGTAAAATCCATTCTAGAGGCCCATCATACCTGTTCATAGCATAAATTATTATTAAGACATTATTACACCAACAAGCTTATTGTCATTCATCCCCTTAACAGGCCCAAAGCAAAACTGGTATCTAGGCTCTCCACTTACCATGCACCTTTTGTAATATTGGTATAATTTTTATGCGCCTTTGGGCTTCCTCAGGCACAAGGATCAGGGATGCAACAACTATTTCTATAGCTACTATAGTTATAATTCTATTCTGCCTCTTATATAAAAGGCAGAGATGAGGTTGACATCATTTATAAGAGGCTGTATAGTGTCTGGTATCATTTGTAAGGGGCAGTGTAGCCACATTTATAAGGGTCAGTATAGAGAATTGCCATATTTAAGGTGTATGTCAAGTATCAAGCAGTATAGAAGTTAGCAACATTTAGGAGCAAATATAGAGACTGACAGTGTCTACAAGGGGTTTTCTGAAGGATGTCTGTATCTATAAGAGGCAGTATGTAAACTGGAAGTATCTGTAAGGGGCAGTACAGTAGCCAGGGCCACCTACATAGAACATTTTAGCTTTATATTGTATGTAAACCCAGAAGACCAACATAACTAATCTAAATGAGTCCCCTTCTTTCTTGGCAGTGAACATGTAATTAATATTCAGATGAGAAATTCTACTGAGAAATAAGGAGGGTCCAGCATCCTAAGATATTTGCATGAATACAGTAGAAATGTTGGTTTTTCTGTTCGCCTCCTAGCTGATAAGGATGTATATGTGAGCAGGTACAGCTCACAACACAAGGTTTTGCCGTCTCAGCAGTTGTTTTTATGATTGATATATATATATATATAAGCTCTTTCTGCATTTCAAAGCCTCAAACACAAAACAAGAAACAAACTTGTAACGCATCAGTGTCTGAGAAAAGGAAGTTCTGCTTATCTAGACTAAACATACCTCATGTATCGTCAATGCCAGAACTGCAGGCTAATACAAAGAGATCCCACATCACAGGCGAGTTCAAAGCGCGTTTCAAGACAGAAGACACGCGCAAAGAAACAATATCTTGGCAAATGTTTACGAAGAAGTATTCAGCAGCATATAACTAATTGCTGCTACCTGAAAATGGACGTGTCATAGGTCACATGATCGTAAGCAGAGGCGCACGTCATACATACATAAAAGGCTATATAATTTTGTTTAAAAATTGGGAATAAGTTCTTATTTATGAGGAAAGCAGCTTATTTGGGGCAAAATTCCTCCAAAATATTATATGCGGAAAGATAAGGAATATACAGTATGATAGGATGGTCACCTCAAGCTTGCATCTAATTTGGGATGTTTTGTAACGCGTTTCATGACAAACTGACTTTTTACTTCGAAAAACTATATTGTGGTTATAATACATGGAAATACACCATATCATGGGAAGCTTCAAGCTCAGGCTTGGGGCAAACTGACCATTTAATGAAAAAGTTTGTTGAAAAATTTTGTTGCCTGGCATGAACATATATAGCATGGATGGTCACTTCAAGTTTGCATGTAATGTAAAGGCAATGCAACACATTTCTGGTCAATCTGATCTCTGAAACATACTGCCATTGCCGGCAGTAAATTGCATGACAGGAAGCTGAAGTTTATCAGAATTGCAATGCATTTCAGGTTGAACTGACTACTTTCTCCGAAATATTATACTGTAGTAGAGAGGAAGAAGGACACTGTATGATAAGACTGTCACTTCAAGCTCACTTTTATCAGAAATGCCATTCGTTTCAGGTCAACCTGTCTCAATCCTCAGTACTGTGGTTACTTTATGGACAGACACTTCACAGTCGCATGAACATTTCAGAACCAATTTTATTAGCAATGCAAGGAATTTGAGGATGTCAGTGAATTATGATTCCTTCTTCACACAGAATTGTAATGTTCCCCTACAATAAGAGTCGCTGTTAAGGAAATTCCTCAAACAATGCAGAAACTGGCTGATACCAGAAAGAAGTAGAACAAGCAACCTAAAATCTACACAGTGGTGGGAGAGAGTCTAAGGTTGTTCAGATGACTTCACCAGAGCCTGCAGCAAGGCCAGTTGGTTTTTGCCGGATCTGAGGCCCAGGTTCCCCCGAAGATTAGTGCAAGAAATAGATACCTCTACAATCTGAAATCTAAAGAATAATCCACAGGAAAACTTACAATACAGGTCAAACCAGGAGAGCGGAATCAAAAGAGTAAACGTAACCGGACCAATTTCAATCCGAGAGTACACAGTCAATGCCAAAATCAGAAAACAGATCTGCTTAAAATTCCTCATGCATGATTTTTTGATCAAATTCCTCAGTGTGAACAAAACTAATGTTAGCACAAAATGCATTAGAAATATTCAGAAATATTTTCATGGTTCCATTGGTAAAAGCCAGCACTTAGTTAATGGTCCTTCCAGTCTCAGTGGGCTCTGACATTTGCCAAGGTTGATACCAGGTCAGAACATCCAGTCTTCACAACTATTGGAGTACCTTTTCCTTCAGAAGATAAGAAGCAGCCAGTAAAGCTCCACCTTCTACTCTATACAGACTTAACAGGCCCAGTTGTGGTCCAAAGGTTTGGTGGCATAGATTACTTTCCAATCCCTGGCAGCTTTTTAAGTTCAGAAACAAGTGCGACAGGTATATCCAGTGATAGCTCCAGTGCCCATGGCAGTCTCCCTGGCACCTATGACCAGCTGTACTGACATGCTTCGTATCTTCTCAACTTCTCTGCTGCTATGTGATCTTACTTCTTTCAGCCGCATCATAATTGTGCCTGAAATTCTTGATCCTTTTGCCCAAGAAGAACTGTAGTCATTTGATGCCACTTGAAAGTGGCGCAGTTCTTAGAAGAAATTGTGTTTGTACTTTTTGTTACTTTGATGAACGGCTGTACGAGGTCAATGTTTAGTCAAGGGCAAAATAAAGTCATAACATTCATTCAGATTAACTGCAAAATCTCTATTCCCATTTCTATAGCCTATTCCCTCATCCCTCTATAGACAGAAGCTATTGTGCAGCAGTGTTCAGAGACTTTACTGACTGAGAGTTGATTATATTACTGCAAAGTTATTGTGAAGGCCTCATCGGGCGATGCCAGTGTACACCAACATGGCTTCGTGCTGGCATACTGCAGCTCTATGCTGTTAAAGGGGTTAGCCAATGTTTTAAAACTGATGGACTACCCTTAACATAGGTCATTCATTTTAGACTTTTGGGGGTACACCTCTTGACACCCCCATCGAAAGTCAGACTAAAATTGCTGGTATATCTTTAAAAACATATACATTTACATTTTTATTAAAGGTTTTTGCTTTTAAAACAATGAGGTACATAACACAAAAAAGCAACATAATATAGAAAAATAGAAGAACCATACAAATAGCCAATCAATACAATGAAACATAAGAACAACACAAAAATATTGGGTAAATATAAAAATATAGGGTAGCAATGAATCCGTACATACAATAGGTTGAGGGCTAAAGCCTCTAGTAATCATCCTTCTCATTGCCATCATAGGATTACACACCTCATAGGGCAGAGCGGCAGAACAGAACAAGGGCACCTCAAAAAGTCATGGTGCCCCAGACAAGCTAGGCATCATGCCCCTCAGGAATTGGCTATTCTTTTTAAGCTGTCCATACGCATTATATGTATGTCAGCTGAAATTGCTGATTTCTATGGGATCAGCTGACCACCATATGTGTATGGGGTCTCCTGAGTCTTCCCTAACGGCAGATGACCACATGCATGCTCAGTCAAGTGTGCACAACTGGAAGAGATAGATGTCAACCAAACAAACATTCAGCCATGTATGTCATTTATGTGGCTAGCTTTTACTGTTATCTGGCCATAAAAAGTTAGAATTGTTCTAAATGCACTGAGTAAAAAAATCATTAAACATAATGGCTGAAACTGCTCATTGGTTACTATAGCTCATACATATTCAGAAGGCACTGTGGTTGGCACTGCTATGGACACTGTGGCTAGTTGTCACAAGCACAGGATCCAAGAAATCATAAAACTTAACCTTTAATGTAAATAATAATAATAAATATTTAAGATGGTCAGAAAATATCACCAATTAATGTGCACAAAACAAACCGTGCTCTAGATAAAAAAAAGGGAACGGTCTTACCCGGACCTACTGAGAGACGTTGGGGACTCAACGGGACTTACAGATGAAGGGCTGGTATAATTATACCCTATCTCTCACCTATGTCCTACAATGACTCCTGTCCTAACAAGGACAGTGCCAAAACTCTCCCTGTATCTCCCTATCAAATTAGATCCATTTTTGCAGAGTTTCTCTCTGCAGGCTTTCTGCTCTCATTATACCTATACGGAAAACAACAGAGTTTCTGCAGGTGTGATTGACATGCTGCGATTTTCAAAAACCCCAGCGTTCAGCAATGTGTGGATGGGATTAGCCAGAATCCCACTCACTTTGCAGGTACTGTAAAAAGCATATTTTTGCCACGGCGTTCTCCCACAGAAAACGCTGTGTTTTTGCTATGTAGGGCTTCAGCCTAAGGCTAAGGCCCCACGTTGAGGAAATGCAACTTTTTTTGTTGCAGATTTTGCTGCAGTTTTTTGAGCCAAATCCAAGAATGGCTACAAAAGGAATGGGAAATATATAGGAAGCTCTTATACGTCTACCTTTTGCTCAATCCACTCCTAGCTTTCGCTCAAAAAAAACGCAACAAAAAAACTGTATTTCTGCAACGTGGGGTAAGGGGTTTTCCCACTAATATAACATATTTAGATTTGGAGACAATTAAAAGTTAAACATTTTTGGAAATATAAATAAACATTTTGCAGAGTTTTAAAGATTTTCTCTAACCACAGTCTGTTGTCTTGACTGTTGCCAATGGATATGACCGTGAATGCAGGAATTTTCTATGGTCTGACACTAGTTTTCTTTATCATGGACAGATTATCAGGCAGTGACACTACATGTATGAGAAGATAACCTGAACACAATAAGGAAATCATGGCCGGGTTCCCAGACCATAGAAAATTCCTGCCTTCATGGTCGTATCCACAAGCAATCGATCAAGACAACAGATTGTCACCACTAGAATGGTTATAGAAAATCTTTAAAAGTCTGCAAAACTTTTATTTATATTTGCAAAAAAGTTTAGCTATTAATTGTCAACAACTTTAAATATGGTTAAGTTCACAGGAATACCCCTTTAATTCCATGCCATGGCACACTATGCTATTTGTGTAGTGTGACCACTTTACTACAAAGAGAATGGGTGGCCATGATACACAAACGGTGTAAGTGTGCCACTAACATTCAATACTTTGTACATCTGTATACACATATCTATCTATCTATCTACACTCACAATATATAAGCAAAGTATATAAACGCATAGTTTATCCTTACACATATTAATAAATTAAACACATATATATATATATATATATATATATATATATATATATATATATATATAAACAATGCTGCACAACCTTTGGAGGCAATCACTGCAGTCAAACAATTCCTGTAACTGTCAATGAGACTTATTCACCTCTCAACAGGTATTTGGCCCACTCCTCACGAGCAAACTGCTCCAGTTGTCTCGGGTTTGAAGAGTGCCTTTTCCAGACGGCATGTTTCAGCTCCTTCCAAAGATGCTCAATAGGATTTAGGTCAGGGCTCATAGAAGGCCACTTCAGAATAGTCCAATGTTTTCCTCTTAGCCATTCTTGGGTGTTTTTAGCTGTGTGTTTTGGGTCATTATCCTGTTACAAGACCCATGACCTGCGACTGAGACCAAGCTTTCTGACACTGGGCAACACATTTCTCTCTAGAATCCCTTGATAGTCTTGAGATTTCATTGTACCCTGCACAGATTCAAGACACCCTGTGCCAGATGCAGCAAAGCAGCCCCAGAACATAACAGAGCCTCCTCCAAGTTTCACAGTAGGAACAGTATTCTTTTCAAGATATGCTTCATAATAATAATAATAAATTTTATTTATATAGCGCCAACATATTCCACAGCACTATACAATTTGTAGGGTTCAAGTACTGACAAAAAAGATACATTACAAAGAAATAGTCAATTCACACGCTGGGACTGAGGGCCCTGCTCGCAAGAGCTTACAACCTATGAATTTTTCCGTCTGTGAACATAGAGCTGATGTGCCTTGCCAAAAACTTAGATTTTTGTCTCATCTGTCCATAGGACATTCTCCCAGAAGCTTTGTGGCTTGTCAACATGTAGTTTGGCAAATTCCTGTTTTGTCAGATTCAAGTTATTTCTGTGACCATTGTGGGTTTTTCTTTCATTAAACGAGGGGTACCAACAATTTTGTCCATGTGTATGTATATATACAGTACAGACCAAAAGTTTGGACACACCTCATTCCAAGAGTTTTCTGTATTTTCATGACTATAAAAATTGTAGATTCACACTGACGGCATCAAAACTATGAATTAACACATGTGGAATTATATACTTAACAAAAAAGTGTGAAACAACTGAAAATATGTCTTATATTCTAGGTTCTTCAAAGTAGCCACCTTTTGCTTTGATTACTGCTTTGCACACTCTTGCCATTCTCTTGATGAGCTTCAAGAGGTAGTCACCTGAAATGGTTTTCACTTCACAGGTGTGCCCTGTCAGGTTTAATAAGTGGGATTTCTTGCCCAATGGGGTTGGGACCATCAGTTGTGTTGTTCAGAAGTCAGGTGGATACACAGCTGATAGTCCTACTGAATGAAGTGTTAGAATTTGTATTATTGCAAGAAAAAAAGCAGCTAAGTAAAGAAAAACGAGTGGCCATCATTACTTTAAGAAATGAAGGTCAGTCAGTCCGAAAAATTGGGAAAACTTTGAAAGTGTCCCCAAGTGCAGTGGTCAAAACCATCAAGCGCTACAAAGAAACTGGCTCACATGAGGACCGCCCCAGGAAAGGAAGACCAAGAGTCACCTCTGCTGCGGAGGATAAGTTCATCTGAGTCACCAGCCTCAGAAATCGCAGGTTAACAGCAGCTCAGATTAGAGACCAGGTCAATGCCACACAGAGTTCTAGCAGCAGACACATCTCTACAACAACTGTTAAGAGGGGACTGTGTGCAGCAGGCCTTCATGGTAAAATAGCTGCTAGGAAACCACTGCTAAGGACAGGCAACAAGCAGAAGAGACTTGTTTGGGCTAAAGAACACAAGGAATGGATATTAGACCTGTGGAAATCTGTGCTTTGGTCTGATGAGTTCAAATTTGAGATCTTTGGTTCCAACCAACGTGTCTCTGTGGGACGCAGAAAACACATGTACACATGTACATATCAGAAAGATACATACATACATATTTGCATATTACACACAGACATTTTGCACAAACATTCACTTCTTATGTAGGATCATTGGGTGCAGTGAAAAAGGAGTTGCTTGATGCTTAGCTGAACCTTAATATGGTTTTAAAGTTGCTCGCCACCTTCTGTCTTGACTGCTGAGCAATATTACACTACACAGCAGTGAATCGAGGAGGACAAGGAGTTATTAAGGGATCCCAGGGAAAATAGAGGCAATACTGCATCACATTTTCTGCAAGCTGCTGCCCCTAACCCACAGCAGCTGCCTCCATTGTACTAATGGTAAACAACTGTCAGGGGTCCCCTTGGGAAAAAAAGGACCCCCTGCAATTGCCCAGCTGGCTGTCCCCCCCCCCCCCCAATACTGGCCCTGTAAGGAGAGGGGGGCTTTGTGTCTGCAGCTGTATTGAGGTTACTGTGACTGTTTCCTTTGAGAGGACATACATGTAGTAGATGGCTCTGTTTTGAGGCACTCTTTCAGGCCTTGTGGTTCAATATTAAGATGGCAGAATGCTTGGCACCGTAAACAGAGAACTGTACCTGTCTTATATAATGGTATCTATCACAGTTATGGCAGCATTAAGGCATCATCGATGATTGACATAATAATCCAGGTTCCTACTCAAAGAGATGTTCTGAAGCAGTTGAGATTTATATACGTCTAAAGATTCACAGAAACATTTGGTTGAGAAAACAACTTTGCACACAAGTCTCAGAAATGTCTCAGGTAATTTTGATGCAACTTGCAGGACATATTTTATGATGGCTCCCCAGTAAGGAATTTTTTTATTTTTCTTTGAGCTCTTCATCAAAGACCTGTGACTTTGAGCTTGATATGGTGATGTAATACTCATTTATTGTGTATACTACACACATTTAATGGATCTGCATTCCTTACATCTACACATCTCACTTCCTGCCATCATGTGTATCTGAGGTTTACAGTCATAAAATAATTAACAACTGCAGCCCTGATCCCACGCAGGCCGCTGTTCATTCATATCTATGTACACAGAGATATATTAGGTTTTGAATGTATCTGTTTGCATTGGGAGCCCCATTCATCACTGTCAGTGGCAGGTCTGATCTCTGATAATAGCATATTCCATATTGTGATTTCTTCATCACA
Organism: Leptodactylus fallax; assembly: GCA_947044405.1. Classification (NCBI taxonomy): domain Eukaryota; kingdom Metazoa; phylum Chordata; class Amphibia; order Anura; family Leptodactylidae; genus Leptodactylus; species Leptodactylus fallax. The sequence continues at coordinate 101,418 of CAMRHE010000143.1, forward strand.
TTGCATTGATAATCTCAGAACTCCTCTCTCCCCCACCAAAAAAAAAATAAAAAAAATCACAGCATTCTCCTCACCTCCCTAAGCCAATAGGTTGCTTTAGAGTGTTGTCTCCCTGAGACAGGAGTCTGCCCATAGAACATAATTTGTTTTGTCAGCTTTTCCAAAGTAGTCGAGGAAATAATTGGCTGCTTTGAATTGAAGCGTATTATCTGCCGCCGGTTCTCTACCTGTAAAGAGCTCATCTCCGCGTTCCTCCACTAGGTTTATCTCAAAAGCAAAAGCGAAAAATGTTGACAGAATAAGAATGCGTTCCTGCCATCTGGGGAATAATTCCAAGTGTTCAGTAGAGCCATCCATCATAAGAGGGCAGGCAAGATGGAAGCTGCGGAATATCAATTCCTCTGCTCGCTGCCTGTGCTACAAGGTTTAAAGGGAACCCATAACCCGGACAGGTTCCCTTTAAATAGAGTTTTCATTATATTACTGGCGTTTAATGATTGCGTAATGAAGATATACAAATTTCTAATATACTCTGTTGCTATTATTTTTGAGAACCTTGCTTGCAGTCAGTGAAACACCTATATTTAAAATGAAAATCCATCCTGTTCTACTCACAGCTGAGGGTTTGCTACAACTGTATGCAGTCCAGACATTGGTGTGGGAGCTAAGGATATCAGGAGTATACATCTCTCTTCTGTCCTTATGTTTTGCCTCAAGGTATCACTGCAGGAAAATGTAGCATTCTAGAATTCAATTATTCTAGCTTACATACAGTGGGGAAAAAAAGTATTTAGTCAGCCACCAATTGTGCAAGTTCTCCCACTTAAAAAGATGAGGCCGGCCTGTAATTGACATCATAGGTAGACCTCAACTATGAGAGACAAAATGAGAAAACAAATCCAGAAAATCACATTGTCTGATTTTTAAAGAATTTATTTGCAAATTATGGTGGAAAATAAGTATTTGGTCAATAACAAAAGTTCATCCCAATACTTTGTTATATATCCTTTGTTGGCAATGACAGAGGTCAAACGTTTTCTGTAAGTCTTCACTAGGTTGGCACACACTGTTGCTGGTATGTTGGCCCATTCCATGCAGATCTCCTCTAGAGCAGTGATGTTTTGGGGCTTTCACTGGGCAACACGGACTTTCAACTCCCTCCAAAGGTTTTCTATGGGGTTGAGATCTGGAGACTGGCTAGGCCACTCCAGGACCTTGAAATGCTTTTTACGAAGCCACTCCTTTGTTGCCCTGGCAGTGTGCTTGGGATCATTGTCATGCTGAAACACCCAGCCACGTTTCATCTTCAATGCCCTTGCTGATGGAAGGAGGTTTGCCCTTAAAATCTCACGATACATGGCCCCATTCATTCTTTCATGTGCACGGATCAGTTGTCCTGGTCCCTTTGCAGAGAAACAGCCCCAAAGCATGATGTTGCCACCCCCATGCTTCACAGTAGGTATGGTGTTCTTTGGATGCAACTCAGCATTCACTATCCTCTCTCATCTTTTTAAGTGGGAGAACTTGCACAATTGGTGGTTGACTAAATACTTTTTTTCCCCACTGTATGATTGTCTAGAATTGATAGAATTATAAGCAATTGTAAATGATTACAATATTAAAGCAAAAGGATACAATTATTAAAGAAAACTGTCCACCTGAAAGGAGGCTCTAGTACCCTGTTGGCCGCCTATAGCCTGATGAGATACTGATGGGCATGGCGGCATACAGGTTCTGGATCATGGATCAAGTAGGTGGTCCTGGCGTGCTCACTGTGCAGTCTGGCAGGATTGGCCTGCCAGCCCATCACAGATAACATAACCTTTGCCTCGGCATTTATTGTTGCAGCATGGTCCAAGCCACATGAACTCAAAATGCCACTCCTAAATGTAACCCCTAACCTGCTTAGTTTCACGTGAACACAGGGCATGGTGGCTAATACTAGCAGTCACAGGAGGTGGCATGAACACCGCAGTGCCTCATATTGGATCCGTGCCATGCCAGGGAGAACCTATTTTTAGCCACTCAATTCTAGCATATTCCCAATAAACAGTGACTGCACAAATGAATAAGTGCTGCTAACAATACATACACATAGCACTGCTAACTATGCAAATAAAAATTTATACATACAGTACAGACCAAAAGTTTGGACACACCTTCTCATTCCAAGAATTTTCTGTATTTTCATGACTATAAAAATTGTAGATTCACACTGAAGGCATCAAAACTATGAATTAACACATGTGGAATTATATACTTAACAAAAAAGTGTGAAACAACTGAAAATATGTCTTATATTCTAGGTTCTTCAAAGTAGCCACCTTTTGCTTTGATTACTGCTTTGCACACTCTTGGCATTCTCTTGATGAGCTTCAAGAGGTAGTCACCTGAAATGGTTTTCACTTCACAGGTGTGCCCTGTCAGGTTTAATAAGTGGGATTTCTTGCCTTATAAATGAGGTTGGGACCATCAGTTGTGTTGTTCAGAAGTCAGGTGGATACACAGCTGATATTTCTACTGAATGGAGTGTTAGAATTTGTATTATGGCAAGAAAAAAGCAGCTAAGTAAAGAAATCCGAGTGGCCATCATTACTTTAAGAAATGAAGGTCAGTCAGTCCAAAAAATTGGGAAAACTTTGAAAGTGTCCCCAAGTGCAGTGGCCAAAACCATCAAGCGCTACAAAGAAACTGGCTCACATGAAGACCGCCCCAGGAAAGGAAGACCAAGAGTCACCTCTGCTGCGGAGGATAAGTTCATCCGAGTCACCAGCCTCAGAAATCGCAGGTTAACAGCAGCTCAGATTAGAGACCAGGTCAATGCCACACAGAGTTCTAGCAGCAGACACATCTCTACAACGACTGTTAAGAGGAGACTGTGTGCAGCAGGCCTTCATGGTAAAATAGCTGCTAGGAAACCACTGCTAAGGACAGGCATCAAGCAGAAGAGACTTGTTTGGGCTAAAGAACACAAGGAATGGATATTAGACCTGTGGAAATCTGTGCTTTGGTCTGATGAGTCCAAATTTGAGATCTTTGGTTCCAACCACCGTGTCTTTGTGCGACGCAGAAAAGGTGAACGAATGGACTCTACATGCCTGGTTCCCACCGTGAAGCATGGAGGAGGAGGTGTGATGGTGTGGGGGTGCTTTGCTGGTGACACTGTTGGGGATTTATTCAAAATTGAAGGAATACTGAACCAGCATGGTTACCACAGCATCTTGCAGCGGCATGCTATTCCATTCGGTTTGCGTTTAGTTGGACCATCATTTATTTTTCAACAGGACAATGACCCCAAACACACCTCCAGACTGTGTAAGGGCTATTTGACCAAGAAGGAGAGTGATGGGGTGCTACGCCAGATGACCTGGCCTCCACAGTCACCAGACCTGAACCCAATCGAGATGGTTTGGGGTGAGCTGAACCGCAGAGTGAAGGCAAAAGGGCCAACAAGTGCTAAGCATCTCTGGGAACTCCTTCAAGACTGTTGGAAGATCATTTCAGGTGACTACCTCTTGAAGCTCATCAAGAGAATGCCAAGAGTGTGCAAAGCAGTAATCAAAGCAAAAGGTGGCTACTTTGAAGAACCTAGAATATAAGACATATTTTCAGTTGTTTCACACTTTTTTGTTAAGTATATAATTCCACATGTGTTAATTCATAGTTTTGATGCCTTCAGTGTGAATCTACAATTTTTATAGTCATGAAAATACATTAAACTCTTGGAATGAGAAGGTGTGTCCAAACTTTTGGTCTGTACTGTAATTAATGTTGTGAAAAAAGTCAATGTATACATACACATTAAACACATATATGTGCATAATACACACATTACACATGCACTTATATTAGTTAGCTGAAGTTTGTACTTCATGCAGGCAGTTCAGGCCAGCAGTAGTAAAGTTATATGGGGTGGTGGATCCTCTACTACGTCTACTACTACAGTGATATTAGCACTGACAGGGGCTACTGGAAGTTGTTTAGTTACATTTGGCTGGTCCCATTGGAGGATTTCCAGTTCTTTGGTGAGCCAGCCTGATGCTCTTTATGGGTTTTCAACCTATGGCTATAAACAATGGAGAGCTAAAACCTTGAAACACAGTGCATATTAGAAAATGGCTAATTTCTTTTTTATTATACAATTCATGTGTAACTGTTGTTTCACTTTTTTTTTTCTATTGTATATAGAGGAAGTTGCTGAACATTTGTGTGATGTACATCATTAACCTATTGTACTTTCTTTTAACAGAAAGTCATAAAGTTATCCCTAGCAAGCTCTAACTAAGCATTGCTATGGAGATCCATTCCGTATTTACCCTTTAGTGATAGTATAGACAGATATAGCAAATGCCAAAAATAAGGGCGATGTCACTCCAAATAGCTACATCTCTGGTTCTATAGTTTTCTTTGCATCGTTGTTTCTTACCACTTTTTTTTTGCATCGTTGTTTCTTACCACTTTGAGAGTTTCTTGTTGGGAATCTCTGCAACTAAAAATGATCCACTACACTGCAGCATGATAGTAAGTGCCAGTATAATCTGTTGGATGTGTTGCTCAGATGGATTTAAAATACTCTGAATCAATCTGAGCAATGCATATGGCTTTTGTGTTTACCTTCTTTAGATCCTCTAATGAGTCCTATAAGGTATTACTATTTTGAATTGGTGAGGGCTAGCAATTTGAGACTGCCCTTGTGAGGATAGGAGTCATGAGTCATAGTATACTATCCCTGTCATTAGGGATAGTATACTTCCCAGTCTTGTTGATTGACTGTATCCTTGAATAATACAAGACGACCCCCGGCAACCCTAAAGATCCATTTTAACATGGGTGAGACCATTCCATTTGTTACTTATTTACTAACTACTTTGATTTTTGTGGTGTTTTTAGCTGTAAGTGTGTCTATATGATATGACAATTACACTTTAATAAAATTTATTTATATAAAGGTATATATATATATATATATATATATATCTATACACATACATATACAGTGGGGAAAAAAAGTATTTAGTCAGCCACTAATTGTGCAAGTTCTCCCACTTAAAAAGATGAGAGAGGCCTGTAATTGACATCATAGGTAGACCTCAACTATGAGAGACAAAATGAGAAAACAAATCCAGAAAATCACATTGTCTGATTTTTAAAGAATTTATTTGCAAATTATGGTGGAAAATAAGTATTTGGTCACCTACAAACAAACAAAATTTCTGGCTCTCACAGACTTGTAACTTCTTCTTTAAGAGGCTCCTCTGTCCTCCACTCATTACCTGTAGTAATGGCTCCTGTTTGACATTGTTATCAGTATAAAAGACACCTGTCCACAACCTCAAACAGTCACACTCCAAACTCCACTATGGTGAAGACCAAAGAGCTGTGGAAGGACACCAGAAACAAAATTGTAGACCTGCACCAGGCTGGGAAGACTGAATCTGCAATAGGCAAGCAGCTTGGTGTGAAGAAATCAACTGTGGGAGCAATAATTAGAAAATGGAAGACATACAAGACCACTGATAATCTCCCTCATTCAGAGGCTCCACGCAAGATCTCACCCCGTGGGGTCAAAATGATCACAAGAACAGTGAGCAAAAATCCCAGAACCACACTGGGGGGACCTAGTGAATGACCTGCAGAAAGCTGGGACTAACATAACAAAGGCTACCATCAGTAACACATTACACCGCCAGGGACTCAGATCCTGCAGTGCCAGACGTGCCCCCCTGCTTAAGCCAGTACATATCTGGGCCCGTCTGATGTTTGCTAGAGAGCATTTGGATGTTCCAGAAGAGTATTGGGAGAATGTCATATGGTCAGATGAAACCAAAGTAGAAACACAACTCGTCGTGTTTGGAGGAGAGTGAATGCTGAGTTGCATCCAAAGAACACCATACCTACTGTGAAGCATGGGGGTGGCAACATCATGCTTTAGGGCTTTTTCTCTGCAAAGGGACCAGGATGACTGATCCGTGTACATGAAAGAATGACTGGGGCCATGTATCGTGAGATTTTGAGTGCAAACCTCCTTCCATCAGCAAGGGCATTGAAGATGAAACGTGGCTGGGTCTTTCAGCATGACAATGATCCCAAGCACACTGCCAGGGCAACGAAGGAGTGGCTTCGTAAGAAGCATTTCCAGGTCCTAGAGTGGCCTAGCCAGTCTCCAGATCTCAACCCCATAGAAAACCTTTGGAGGGAGTTGAATGTCCGTGTTGCCTAGCGACAGCCCCAAAACATCACTGCTCTAGAGGAGATCTGCATGGAGGAATGGGCCAACATACCAGCAACAGTGTGTGCCAACCTTGTGAAGACTTACAGAAAACGTTTGACCTCTGTCATTGCCAACAAAGGATATATAACAAAGTATTGAGATGAACTTTTGTTATTGACCAAATACTTATTTTCCACCATAATTTGCAAATAAATTCTTTAAAAAATCAGACAATGTGATTTTCTGGATTTGTTTTCTCATTTTGTCTCTCATAGTTGAGGTCTACCTATGATGTCAATTACAGGCCTCTCTCATCTTTTTAAGTGGGAGAACTTGCACAATTGGTGGCTGACTAAATACTTTTTTTTCCCCACTGTATGTGTTTATATATATATATATATATATATATATATATATATATATACACACACACACACACACCTATTTTAGACAAAAATATGCAGCTAAATATCTGTTTGTTGTAAGTGAATGGTGGCTCTCTTGTTTACATTGGCAACTGACCAATATCCTAGTCTATAGTTTTATAGCTTATATAGCTTTACAGACACAACCAGTATAGTTACAAGTGCTATTGCAGCGTTTTTTTCCCTGTAGCCCATCCAGTCATCACTGCACGCACCAACCACATAAATATTTGAATGTTTACAAAATCTCTGCACCACCATAATTGTGACTCCTGCCATTTCCAGCACTGTACACAATGTTCTAATGCCTCTGTCTTATGTGTTGTTTTAAGGGCATATAAATCAATGGCGCTGAAAACATTTGTCAGAAGCAGTGACACAAACAAAGAAGAGTTGGGAAAGTTGAAGTTAGAAGCCAAGCAAACATTCTGAATGCGGCTGGTCTTGGATTATATTAGACCATTTCTCAATTATAGTGCAACATCGCCATCTTCTGGACAAAAAGTAGAATACACTATAAAGAACTAGAGGATACTCAGTTGTAGTAGCCTACAAATTCAGGAAATTTACCAAGTGACCTCAATATCTGTTTGTCTCCACCACTTTTTGCAAATGCTAAGAATTTGAAGGAAAAAAGTTCATTATAAAACTGCTTTACTTTGGAAGTTTAGATATAATTCTTTATTCGTGGCAGTGTTCTTCACAAAATGTGAGTGAGCCTACTCCTTTGGATGAAAAACAACCCTATACTTGAATGGTCTCAGGATGATTTACTGTTGGCATAATACAGTATTCATAGTAGCATTAACCTTTTCTTCAGACAATTATCTTCCAGATGTCCCAAACAGTCAGAAGGGGACCTCATCACAGAAACTTTACCTCAGTCCTCTGCAGTCCCGTTCCTGTACTTCTCCCAGAATGTCAGTCTGTTCTTGAAAAGAATAATTGTCTGGAAAAGAAAATAAGTATTTCAGTATACTATAGAAACATCTGACTAAAAGACCTAAAAACACAGGAGCAGCAAACTTTGAGAAAAACTATTGTGTCAGTTTTAAAATGTTTGGCCATGACTACACAGTGAAGAAGAGAGTTTCCAGTGTTAGAGGGCAGCTCAAGAGAATTCCTATTATCGTGCATAGTAGAAGCCAGTAAATAAGAGAGAGCGCCTGTAGGAGGAATGATATATTTCACCTGTATAGACTAAATGCTCTTTTGTAGTAGAAGAAAAATATACTTTAAACAGAAAACCTTAAGACTGGACTTCCAAGTGATCTGTGATGGTTTAATAGGTGGTTGGATAAACTCACTTTCAGGGATTGAAGCAGTGTAAACCCTACCTCTAATGTCCCCAAGCAAACCACATACTTTGCCAGGTATAAATACCAAAGGGGGGTATACTCCTTCCTTGGGAGTATAAACAACAAAACCCTTTACGCACCTCCTTTTTTATATATATATATATATATATATATATATATATATATATATCAATGTAGTATATCCTCTGTGAAGTCTTAGGTTCCTTTCACATATGGTTCCCATAGTTTGAGAATCTAACAACTTAAAGTTTAACGTTGTCTGAAGTAAAGGGATTTTTCAGGCTAAGACACCTGGGACCCTCACAGATCAGCTGTTTTAACATAAATTGTATAGTGTTTGTGTTTGGTTTTGCAGATCAGACCCATTCACTTGAATGGGATTGAGATGCAAACAAGCTAAGTGTCTGATGAACTTGATGTCACATGGCCTGTGAAGCAGAGAACAGTCCATCCTTTTTATAAGCCTAGAAAACCCCTTTAGGCTAAGGCCCCACGTAGCGGGCCGTAGCAAAAAAGTGCTGCGGGAAAAACCGCAGTAGAAATGCATTCCATTTTTCAGCAGCGATTTTCACAGAAAGTCCACAGAGGTTTCTTCTGCTTACATTATACCTACAGGTAAACTGCCGGCGTTTCCATAGGTATAATTGACGTGCTGCAATTTCCAAAATCATATTTATACGCAATGTGTGAATGGGATTTTGCAGCAACTGTAAAACGTTGCGTTTTTTTTTCCGCTGTGTTTCCGTCGCAGCCAAACCACGGCATTTGCGCCACGTGGGGCCCACAGCGTTAGGCTAAGGTAAAGTGGTCGCACTACACAAATAGCGTAGTGTGCCATGGCATGGAATTAAAGGGGTATTCCCATGAACATAACCATATTAAAAGTTGTTGACAATTAATAGTTTTTGCAAACGTAAATAAAAATTTTGCAGAGTTTTACAGATTTTTTATAATCATCCTAGTGGTAATAGTCTGTTGTCTTGATCGATTGTCAGTAGATACGACAATGAATGCAGGAAATTTGCATGGTCTGGGAACCCAGCCATGATTTCTTTATTGTGGTCGGGTTATCTTTTCATACATGTAGTGTCGCTGCCTGATAATCTGTCCATGAAATAGAAATCATGACTGGGTTTCTGACAAATGCTAGACCATAGAAAGTTCCTGCATTCATGGTCATATCCATTGGCAACCAGTCAAGACAACAGACTGTGGTTAGAGAAAATCTTTAAACCTCTTAAAATTAAAACTAAAATTTTTAATTATATTTGCAGAAATGTTTAACTTTTAATTAACTCCAAAAATAAATATGGTTATATTAGTAGGAAATTGTTGGCATATACTATATACATATATATATGCAACAGATAGACTTATTTGTGTGCAGGAGGAGTTTACATCTATCTGACAGTAGATGGCGATGTTATTAGTGTTATATGCTGAATAGAGTGTAATAATAATAATAATAATAATAATAATAATCCTTTAATAGTCCCACAATGGGGAAATTCAGTGTGTTACAGCAGCAAAGATAAGATAAGATAAGCAGATACAAATACAAATACAACATGTACAGGAATGTTCCAAGGTGAGAGGCATTACATTAATAGCAGACAGACAGATAGGGCGTAGCAGAGGGGGGGGGGATTTAACAGGCAGAGAGATATTTCAGTTCTCTGTGTGTAATGATCTCCGCTTAGGTCGGTGTTGGTTGTACAGCCTAACCGCGGTGGGGAGGAAAGACTTCCGATAGCGCTCCTTCTCACACCTAGGGTGGAGCAGTCGGTCACTGACAGTACTGCCCAGCGCGATCACAGTCTCATGCATGGGATGGGACTTCTTCTTCTGCATGGAGCTCACCACGGACAGTATCCTTCTGTCACCCACCACCTGCACTGGGTCCAGGGGGCTCCCCAGGACAGAGTGCGGTGACCAGATGGAAGGTAACGCTGCAGTTGGGATTGCGGGGTGCAAACAGCGCAGACTTGTCACGGTCTCTGCACGAGGGCGCAGCGCTGGTGCTGTCCCACGTTACCACCACTGGTACCGGTGATGAGGGGGCTGCACAAATGTTGGTGGTGATTGTTCCCCCGGGGCGCTTCCCCTATACTGTGCCGACTGGTGGTGTTTGGGGCGCCCTGATGTTGTCGGTGCAGAGTCAGACACAGAAACGGTTGTAAAGTTGAACTTTTACTTCCATGGGTGTGGAGGCACAAATGCTTAAACAGTTTCTTCAATACAAAACAACGGGGTACGCCTGGTGACACAGCAAAGTCCTGGGGTGCAGGGTAGACTTGATGAAAGGTGTTCCTAGCCCCTTATACTTCAGTGTTACAGCCCTAAGGTGCGTCTGGGCTCCTATTTGGCACATAGGAGGATGCCCACCATGATACTAGTACATAATATTCCCCACTCACGTTATGTGGTCCTGATAGCTCAGAGTTTCGGGGTACAATAGTCAGGGTGGCAGGATATTCCACAGGTCTGGCCTTGGCCCCTGGATCCTGTGATACTTGCTATGGAGCACGTGTTCCAGAATGTTCTCTCCACAGTCTCATGCTGACGAGATAATGATGCTTGACTTCCTTCAGGGCGATGGCTAGGCAGACAGGGGACAGGATCTTCTGAATAGCTGGAGTATGTCAGCTCTCCAACCTTCCTGGGCCTGTCTAGGACTTGAGATTCCTGCACTAAACTCACTGCTTTCTTCACAGAACATCACACTTATCTCCTCACCTCCTCCTCCTAACACTCCACACTTCTCACTCCTCACACGCAGGACCTTCCTGCAGGGGTGTTACCATGGGGACCCAGTGATCAGCTGACTCCTCCCCTTTTCCCAGGCGATGTCCTCCCATTGGACATTTGGTTACTATTCAATCCTATGGGAGGTGTAATGCATGTGTGAGGCTCACTAGGTGGCGCTGTGTTGTGTGAGACTCAGGACCCCCTGCTATGTCACACAGGCTATGAAGCAACAGGAAATAATACAATGCACAGAGATCACCCTCAGCCCAGCCATAGCCAGCTCTGGGATGCCACATACTCCCCCTCTTTCACTGAGCCGACCTCGGCGACGGGCTGGGGTGAAGGTGAGAAATGTAACATAACGTTAATAAATACGAATAAAGTGCAAATGGGTCCAGAGGCTCTCTGGCACAAATTTCGTGAGTGTCCATTATCATGAGAGTCTCTCTGAGAAACAATAAACAGTCCTTTCTGTAAGGAAGAGTAGGCACTCTAGCACGAATGTCCATACCGCAATGGGGTAACAGAACTTCCTTGGCTCGGTGAGCCAGGCACTATGGCTTGGATTGTTGCATATAAATGTAAATACTATATTACATGGCAAGATATTATATATATACTGTATATACACACAGGAAAAACATTAATGTAATCAGAGCAGGAATAACATATATACAGAAGCAGAGACAGTTAACCTCTTTTACCCAAGGACAGCCATGGCATCACTATAGCGTGTTGGAGGTACGCCTTTTGTGGTACGCTCAGAACGCCTAAGTGGAACGAGATTTGAATCAGGAACAGAGTCACTGAAATCAATTAAATCATCTGTCGAAGGGTTCTCTTGCACTAGAGCAATTGGTGGATAGCAGCTAAATGGTAGTAGTTTAGGCGCCCACATAAGCTCAGTTAACGTTGGGGGTCTCTCTTTCGCTTCAGAAGGTGACAAGATCTCTGTACTCGTTGTCTCAGCTGGGGGCACCTCTGTGGGTAGTCCTTCTTTAAGGCAGAGCTTCAGACGGTTTCGGTGTACTACTTGGGGCTGTCTCCCAGGTTTAGAGATCTCATACACGTCGGATTCAGGATATGGTATGGAGATGACACTGTATGGTTCTTTCTCCCAGAATGGATCCAATTTCCCATTCCGATGGTTATTCCTTAACCATACACAGTCGCCAACTTTCAGGGGCGCTGCATGGGCGCGATGGTTGTAATCCTCCTGTTGTCTCCTACGAACCTCATCCATGCGCGTTTCAACTATCTCTTTAGCTTCCTCCAAACGTCGGCGGTGTTCAATAACCCAGTCTGTTATGGGTAGTGGATTGATGGTGTCAGGGACCTTCACACCAAGGGTTAAGTCTGAAGGAAGTTGACCTTGTCTTCCAAACATTAGATAAAATGGTGCGTATCCCGTAGATGTTTGGGGTGTGTTGTTGTAAATATAGGCCAAGTCCTTGATACGCTCAGGCCACTCAACACCAGGTGTAACTGCGGCTGTTCTTAGCATGCCGATGATCACTTGATTTGCCTTCTCGCACATACCATTCCCTTGAGGGTGATACGCTGTGGTTCGCAACTTCTTGCAGTCTTGGAACTGACACAGCTCACGGAACAATTGGGATTCAAACGCCGATCCACGGTCGGTGAGGATATGCTCAGGACAACCGTAATAGCGGACAAACTCTGCGTAGAAGGTCTCAGCCGTAGTTCTTGCTGTAAGATCTCTGACAGGCACGATGACAAGGAACTTGGAGTAATGATCCACCATTGTCAGAGCGTAGCTGTAGCCGGAACGTGTGGGACCCAACTTCACATGGTCCAGAGCAACAATTTCACACGGCTTTTGAGTCTTAATTGGATGTAGAGGGGCCTTCTGATCTCTTCGACCTTCCTTGGTGATACTACAGGCGGGACACTCTCGGCACCAACTCTCAATGTCACTCCTCATCCCAACCCAATAGAAGCGACGACGGATGGTAGCTTCGGTCTTTTGTACCCCGAAGTGACCGGATCTGTCATGATACGCCTCAAGTATCATCTGTGCGTCTCTTCTTGGTACAAGGATCTGATGAAGCCTTTCACCTGTGACAGGATCAAGAGTGTTTCTATGTAGAAGGCCTCGTTGGACAAACAGGCGCTTCCTCTGTCGCCAAAGGCGTTTTAATTCCACGTCATGAAGACCTCTCTTTACACGGGTTGGTATTCTTCCTGTAAGCAGGAAATCTGACAATTCTCCTAAAACTCTGCTCTCTTCTTGGAACGTTTTCCACAGAGATGGCTCCTGGAGGGATTCGGCAGCTGTTTTCGCCAGAGATTCTCCTTCTACAGGGACACCAATAGCAACCTGTTGGGCAAACTTGTTGTAGAATGGTGGCATCTCCACCTCTTCCCAGATGTCTTCTCGGGGTGGTTCTTCTCCCACAGGCAACCTTGAGAGTGCATCAGCGTTAGCGTTGGACTTGCTACTGCGATACTTGACAGAGAACTTGTAATTCGCGAGTCTTGAGGCCCACCGTTGTTCAAGGGCTCCCAGTCGAGCAGTGTCCAGATGCGCCAACGGATTGTTATCTGTGTACACGGTAAAGGGTGTGGCAGCCAGGTAGTCTTTAAACTTCTCTGTCACGGCCCAGACAAGCGCCAGAAGTTCGAGTTTGAAAGAACTATAGTTCTGGTCGTTCTTCTCCGCGCCTCTCAGACTCCTGCTGGCGTAGGCGATGACTCGCTCTTTGTTGTCCTGAACCTGGGACAACACTGCACCCAAACCTTGGTGACTTGCATCTGTGTACAAGCGGAATGGCTGACTGTAGTCGGGATAGGCTAGAATTGGTGGTTGCGTCAGAAGTGCTTTAAGCGCTTGAAAGGCTTCCTCTTGACGCGCTGTCCAGTCTACCGGAAGCTTTCGGTTGTAGTTTTCTCTGGGACAACCGCGCAACAACTCGTTCAGAGGCTCGGCTACTTGGGCGAAGTGTGGTATGAAACGCCGGTAGTAACCTGCGAATCCAAGGAAGCTTCGGACTTCTTTGACGGTAGTTGGTCTTCGCCAGTTCTGGACTACAGTGATCTTTTCAGGATCAGGTTGGACGCCTTGTGCGCTCACGACATGCCCAAGGTAGTGAACTTGGGGTTTCAACAGGTAGCACTTGGAGGGCTTCAACTTTAGGCCGTGCTGTATAAGTACCTTGAATACCTCGGACAGGTGACGAAGGTGTTCTTGGTATGTCCGGGAGAATACAATAACATCGTCCAGGTACAGTAGCACACTCTGGAAATTCTCATGGCCGAGGCACCTCTCCATAAGCCGTTGGAATGTGGCTGGGGCATTACATAGCCCAAATGGCATACTATTGAATTCAAAGAGTCCCATCGGGGTCGTAAACGCAGTCTTTTCACGATCTTCAGGCGCCATAGGGACTTGCCAGTATCCACTGGTTAAGTCCAGGGTCGAGAAACAGGTAGCTGATCCCAAAGCCGTTAGAGATTCCTCAATCCGCGGCAATGGGTATGCGTCTTTGTGCGTGACGTTGTTGAGTTTACGATAGTCCACACAAAATCGTAGGGTTCCGTCTTTCTTCTTGACAAGGACTAGCGGGGCTGCCCAGGGGCTGTTACTCTCCCGGATGACATCAGCATCTCGCATCTCTTGGATCAACTTTTTCACCGGTTGGTACATCGCTGGTGGTATTGGACGGTGACGCTCCTTGATTGGATGGTGGTCGCCAGTCAGAATGCGATGTTGTATGGTCGTGGTCTTACCAAAGTCCAATGGGTGTTTGCTGAATGCCTGTTGGTAACGCTTGGCCACATTGCGAACCCCATTGATGTGCTCTATAGGGGTATTGGCGTCTCCCACGTTCAATTCATCCCACCAGGACTTCGTGGCTCCATTCTGAATGTTCTCAGCAGCTTGGGTGGAATGCTGTGTGGCGGTAGAATCACCAGAGAGAATGTCTTCTGGTGCTAACCGGTGTAGCAGGGCCACAGAGTGGAACTTGTGGAGGTTCACGGGAGCATCGCCCAAGTTGACTAAGCGGACAGGAACACGTCCATTGGAAACTGTGACAAGGCTGCGGGCAGCCATGACAAGTGGTTGGCCATCTACCTGTATGGGTTGTAGCAAAGCCTCGTAGTCCTGATTTTCTATGCCCGGACGGGCACGGCACCACACCATAGTTTCTGTTCCAGGCTGTAGGGTTACTGGACGGGTATCGTGGATCCGGACTCGACCAATTTCACCTTGTTTGTTGGCGAACTTGTGCTGGGCATTGAGTACACGAATGGCCCGCTGAATGGTCTGCTGGTCACTGGGAGAAGCTGTAAGGAGAGAGGCATGCAAGGCATCCAACACTTCTGCAAAGCAATGGCGTAAAACATTCATGCCTAATATTACAACTGCAAACCTATCATCCTCTACATCAGTGACAATTACACCCTGTCTAGGCAGTTTCAAGTCCCCAATCTGGATAGTGGGTTCCCAATAACCCTGCTGTGGTATGGGCTGTCCATTGCTGGCACACAGATTTATCCATGTGTCAGGTGTTCTATTCAACACACCTAAGTCCCAATGTTCAAGGAACACCTGCTTGCGCAGGGTTGTTACCTGAGATCCAGTGTCCACCAACGCTGTCAGAGGGACGCCGTTCACCCGGATTGTGATGTGTGGGCAGGCTGAGACGAAGCGTGACAATGGCACTGAAGATTCACCTGGGCCCTTCTTCTTTCCTCCCGAGGGGCGGCCCACGGCCTCGGGGGTGGCCCGTTTAACTGAAAACACTGAGGCCTGGTGTGTCCATATCTATGGCAATAGGTACAGTATGGCCTCTTACTCTGCGGAGGTTTCACTGAAGAAGGACGTCTGGGTGGCGACTCAGGTGAGATGTTGAGACTTCGCAAAGGATCACTGGACGATGAAGACGGCTGGGTCAGACGATCTAGACGGACGGTGATCTGTTCCATGGCACGGGTCAGATGATCCACTCGGGCCAGAAGGTCATCTCTGGAGTCTGCTGGTGTAGTCTGCGCAGTTTGGGCAGCAGGTGAGGTACCCAGAGGTAGTGGCAGGACAACTGGAGCAATGCTTGTTGAGGGTCCAGGTGAGGGAGCACAGATGACTGGGCTCGGCTGGGGCTGCTCCTGTCCCAAGACCTGGATGGCAAGGGCCTTGAAGTCAGCAAACGTGATGCTGGGATGTTGTGCAGCAAGCATTCGCAACTGACTCTGGAGCAATGTGGTACCCGCCCCTTCTATGAAGCGGTCAAGCAAGATTTTATCAGAGTCCACATTTTCACCTGGATCCACTTGCACCACAGCTCTGAATGCCTCTTGGAGGGATAAAGCATAGTCCCGCAGGGTCTCACCAGGTAGTTGTCGTCTGGAAAAGAAGCGCATCTTTACCTCGGAGACAGATCGCACGTCAAAGTTCACCTGGAGTTTGTCCAGAATTTGCCCAGGGGTTCTTTTGTCAGAGGCAGGCCAGGATTTGACCTCCCTAGCTGCAGCACCCTCAAGCTGGCCCAGCAGGATCTGTATCTGCTGTTCTGTATTCAGAGGATAGAACCGGAAGAGAGACAGCATCTTCTCACGAAAGTCCCTGAGGGTATGCGCCTCCCCTTTGTAGCGCGGCAGCCATGGTGCGCCAGGGTAAAATGGCATGGAGAATGGTAGGCTGCTCGCCATGGGCACTGCTGGATCACTAGAAACAGATGGCACAATGTCACTTTGCTCAGTCATGTTGTTTGCAAGTATGACTGGAATTAGGTCGCCGTCTCTTTAAGAAACTCAACTGCTTGCTGGCAGGGAATGGAGACTACAACTTGGAATGCTGTCCCTTTAAGAATGCTGTAGCTATTAACAGAGTCACTGTGATGCAGGCTGACGGTGTGCTCCCCCTCTTTAATGGTGGCACTCCCCACGGACACTGTACACGGAAAACACTCGCTGGGGCCGTGGGAGGACTGAAGACAAGGACAGGGAGGCACAGTACTCACTGACAGCAACTGCAGCATGGACCAGAGATCAGCGGTGCACAGCAGGGACGGTGATGCGGCACCGGAGAGTCAGAAATGGTGCTGGCACGTTCGCCTTTCACTTTCTTGTATGGGTGCACTGGAGCATTGCGCTCAGCATTCTGGGCTCTCCTAAGATGGCGGCAGATGGGTCTCCTGGCCTCATGGGCAGTGCTAAAAATCTCCCGCACTTTTGCAAGATACAGTTAACCCTTTGTGGGCGTTCTTACACAGCGATGTGGCGCAGCAAACAAGTCCTGGGCGTTTTAACTCTTCCAGGGCTGTAACACACTGAGAGGACAGTCTTTAGGGCTTACTTCAGGGGTATAGGGCTCCCCCTCTTTGTGGCAAGCACTCTCAGGGAATAAACTTGATCTTAGCAAAGTCCACAATAAAGACCAATGCTCTGGAGACAATTTGGCGCACTTTTCGTGGCGACTTTCTCAAAATGGCACACACCCGTATCCTGTTCGTGACGCCAGTTTTTCTTGCGGTGACCAGATGGAAGGTAACGCTGCAGTTGGGATTGCGGGGGTGCAAACAGCGCAGACTTGTCACGGTCTCTGCACGAGGGCGCAGCGCTGGTGCTGTCCCACGTTACCACCACTGGTACCGGTGATGAGGGGGCTGCACAAATGTTGGTGGTGATTGTTCCCCCGGGGCGCTTCCCCTATACTGTGCCGACTGGTGGTGTTTGGGGCGCCCTGATGTTGTCGGTGCAGAGTCAGACACAGAAACGGTTGTAAAGTTGAACTTTTACTTCCATGGGTGTGGAGGCACAAATGCTTAAACAGTTTCTTCAATACAAAACAACGGGGTACGCCTGGTGACACAGCAAAGTCCTGGGGTGCAGGGTAGACTTGATGAAAGGTGTTCCTAGCCCCTTATACTTCAGTGTTACAGCCCTAAGGTGCGTCTGGGCTCTTATTTGGCACATAGGAGGATGCCCACCATGATACTAGTACATAATATTCCCCACTCACGTTATGTGGTCCTGATAGCTCAGAGTTTCGGGGTACAATAGTCAGGGTGGCAGGATATTCCACAGGTCTGGCCTTGGCCCCTGGATCCTGTGATACTTGCTATGGAGCACGTGTTCCAGAATGTTCTCTCCACAGTCTCATGCTGACGAGATAATGATGCTTGACTTCCTTCAGGGCGATGGCTAGGCAGACAGGGGACAGGATCTTCTGAATAGCTGGAGTATGTCAGCTCTCCAACCTTCCTGGGCCTGTCTAGGACTTGAGATTCCTGCACTAAACTCACTGCTTTCTTCACAGAACATCACACTTATCTCCTCACCTCCTCCTCCTAACACTCCACACTTCTCACTCCTCACACGCAGGACCTTCCTGCAGGGGTGTTACCATGGGGACCCAGTGATCAGCTGACTCCTCCCCTTTTCCCAGGCGATGTCCTCCCATTGGACATTTGGTTACTATTCAATCCTATGGGAGGTGTAATGCATGTGTGAGGCTCACTAGGTGGCGCTGTGTTGTGTGAGACTCAGGACCCCCTGCTATGTCACACAGGCTATGAAGCAACAGGAAATAATACAATGCACAGAGATCACCCTCAGCCCAGCCATAGCCAGCTCTGGGATGCCACAAGAGCTGGCCCTTCTAATCAGCTTGTCAAGTTTATTTCTGTCCCTGGTTGATATACTGCTCCCCCAGCAGGCCACTCCAAAGAAGATGGCTGATGCCACTACCGAGTTGAAGAAAGTTCTAAGAAGTGCCCCCCGGATTCCAAAGGCTCTCAGTTTCCTAAGCAGGTAGAGCCTGCTGTGGCCCTTCCTGTACAGGACCTCCATATGATCTGCCCAGTCCAGCTTATTATTAAGGAGCAAACCCAGGTACTTATAGGTGTTCACAATCTCGATGCCCGTCCCCAGGATGTCCACTGGTTTAGGAGGGCTTCTGCCTTTGCGGAAGTCCACCACCATCTCCTTGGTCTTCCCCACGTTAATCTTCAGGTGGTTCCGGTGGCACCAGTCCACAAAATGCTGGTTCAGTTCTCTGTACTCCCTGTCATCATCATCTGTGATGAGACCCACTATTGCAGAGTCGTCAGAATACTTCTGTAGGTAGCAGCTGGATGAGTTGCACCTAAAATCTGCAGTGTACAGTGTGAAGAGGAAAGGGGCGAGAACCGTACCCTGAGGTGCCCCCCGTATTACAGATCACGGTACCTGACACACAGTCTCGGGCTCTCACGTATTGAGGTCGATTTGTGAGGTAGTCTAGGATCCAGTTGGAGAGGTGGTGGTCCACTCCAGCAAGGCCCAGCTTGTCCCTCAATAACCTGGGCTGTATGGTGTTAAAAGCACTGGAGAAGTCAAAGAACATTATTCTCACCGTGTTCCCTGGTTTCTCCAGGTGAGACAGAGCCCTGTGCAGAAGATGGATGATGGCATCATCTACCCCAATGCCCGGCCGATAAGCAAACTGGAGTGGGTCCATAGCGGGGCTCACTAGAGGGCGGAGATGTGTGAGAACCAATCTCTCCAAGATCTTCATCAGGTGGGATGTCAGTGCTACAGGTCTGTAGTCGTTGAGGTCCATAGGGTGGGGTTTCTTTGGAACTGGTACCACACAAGAAGATTTCCATAATTCAGGGACTATTTCCTGCCTCAGGCTCATATTATACATATATGTAATTATACCACACAGCTGGTCCCCGCAAGTCTTAATTAGCCTTGCACTGATGTCATCTGGCCCTGCGGCTTTCCTCGCCTTGATCTTTTTCATCTCCTTCCTCACCTGGGCCCGTGTGAAGGTCAGACTGTGGCCAGATAAAGATGGAATTCTGGATTTACTGGTCTGTTGGGAAGTGGCCGCATAGGGAGAAGTCATTGTGGTGGAGGGAGCTGAAGGACATACTGGGGTGGGAGGAGCTGGTGTGTGATCAAATCTGTTGAAGAATAGGTATGCTGGTGAGGTATGCTGGTATGCTATGTGAGACTTGTTGTACCTTGCTTTTTATCTCTCTATTGTAAAAGGTCCTATTTACTTTCAAGTTTTGCTGTGTTAACGTTTTGATGCTGTTTACCTCATGTTCTAAAAAGTAAATGCTGATTATCCCATATAATCTACTCTCAAGCTTCTTCTGTGACACAACTATGCAACAGGTTATGGGCCCAGGCATAGAAGACAAAAAGACCCAGTGAATGCAAAAGGATTCTTCAGAACAATTTTCTCCAAACAAGTAAGACAAGTTAAAATGACCAGCAATTCAGAGCTCAGACTTACAGTAGCTAAGCTGAACAATGAGAACTATCAGTTATGGAAGTTCAAAGTGGAGATGTTATTGTCTAAAGATGATTTATGGGATGTAATCACTACAGATAGACCCAATGATAATAATGAGACATGGGATAAGAAAAACAGACAAGCAAGAGCAACTATCAGCTTATTAGTGGAACATGATCAGTTAATCCACATAAGGAATGAGAATACAGCAAAGGGAATGTGGGAAGCATTGAGAAAGTTACATGAAAGATCCAGCTTAACTCACAAATTGTTTCTGCTAAGGAAACTTTACAAGATAAGATTAAGTGCACAGGAAGACATGCAGGAGCACATAAACTCCATGATGGAAGTGATAACACAGCTGAGATCAGTTGGTGAAGATATTAAAGAAAGTCATGTAGCAGCAATATTATTGTGTAGCTTGCCGGATTCATACACTGCTTTGATAAATGCACTAGAAACAAGACCTGAAGCAGACATTACACTAGAGTTTGTAAAAACACGACTCATAGATGAATACCAGAGAAGGAAAGAACAAACAAATGATTCCACAGAAAAGGACAGTGTAAATGCTCTTAAAATTACAGATAAGAGGACCTATAAAACAGAAACAAGAGTATGTTTCAGATGCAAGAAAACGGGACATTTAAAGAAAGATTGTACTATATGGAAAGCAGAACAGAAGTTATACCATAAAGAAAGTAAACAGAACGTGAAAAGCACAATATCTAACCCACATGCACATCACTGGAACGGTACATTTAAAGTAACCGATAAAAGGTTATCAATGAGTTGGTATATTGACTCAGGAGCAACAAGTCACATGACAAGTAATAAGAGCTTCTTTACTGAACTTGATCTAAATAAGAAGGAAGCTATTTACCTTGCAGATGGGAGCAAAATAACCGCGGAAGGTACTGGACAAGGAATGCTAATCTATTCTGATAAATTTGGGCATAATTCAAAGATACTAGTAAAGGATGTGTTATATGTTTCAGGACTAGATGGAGGACTATTATCTGTAAAACGTCTAACAGCTAAAGGACTTACTGTAAAATTCAAAGATGATGAATGTACAATCCTAGCAGGAGACAAGATAATAATAAATGTAAAAGCAGGTGAACAATTATATCATCTAGACACATTAAAGGAACAGATTAAGTTATGTACACATGATCACAAGAATTGTATTCACATGTGGCATAGACGCTTAGGACACAGACATCCTGAGAGTATCATGGCATTACAGAACAAAAATTTGACAAAAGATCTGTTGATATCTGATTGCTCAATTATTGTAAGATGTGAATGTTGTATAAAATCTAAAGCTACAAGAGTGTGTATACCTAAAGAGAGTGAAACAAAAGGCACAAAACCACTTGACTTGGTGCATACTGATGTATGTGGACCCATGAAAGTAACCACATCAGAAGGTAATAGATATATGGTGTCTTTTATAGATGACTACTCAAGATACACAGTCACGTACTTAATAAAGAACAAAAGTGAAGTTTTCAGTAAATTAGAAGAATACGTGTCAAAGTCGTATAATAAGTTTCAGAGGAAGCCAATCATCATTAGAAGTGATAATGGAGGTGAATTCACAGGACACCAAATAGAGAACTATTTAAGACAGAATGGAATAGAGCATCACAAAACTGTTCCATACACACCTGAACAAAATGGCGTAGCAGAAAGGAAAAACAGAACTCTGACTGAAATGATAAGATGCATGCTAACAGATTCCAAACTACCAGAGAAATACTGGGGTGAAGCAGCAATGACAGCTACTTATCTGCAAAATAGACTTTTTTCAAGAAAACTGAAAAAAAACCCATATGAACTGTGGCATGGTAAGAAACCAAGTGTGAATCATTTAAGAGTTTTTGGTTGCAAAGCTTTTGTTTTTGTTCCAGAAGAGAAAAGCTCCAAACTTCAAAACAGAGCCATAGAAGGAATATTTGTTGGATATAGTGACAACTGCAAAGGATACAGAATCCTAGATCCTAAAAAAGACAGAGTTACGGTGAGTAACAGTGTAACATTCATTGAAGATCTAAATGATAACATTATGACATCACTGGAAATGAGAAATGAGAGAGACAACAGTGATATAAGTGCAGGAACATCTGATGAAAAAGAAGTTGAAATTGATAAAGTTCAAAATACTGAAAGTGAAGAGATAGAACTACAGACAGACACAGAACCAAGACGTTCAATGAGAGAAAACAAAGGAAAACCACCTGTACGTCTTTCATACAAGGCAAGTACAAATAAAGTATATGAACCTACATCTTGGGAGGATATATCTCAACTCTCAGAAGAAGCAGCCAATAAGTGGATAAAGGCTACAGAAACAGAAAAGAAATCCATGCATGATTCAAAGACATGGACACTGACAGAATTACCAAAAGGGAGAAAAGCTATAGGATATAAATGGGTTTTTAAAGTTAAATACCAAACAGATGGCACCGCTGAACAATACCGAGCAAGACTCGTAGCTAAAGGTTATTCTCAAAAATACGGAGAAGACTATGATGAAACATTTGCTCCGGTTGTCAAGCATACTACAATCAGAACTTTGCTTGCGGTTGCAGCTACTAAAGGAATGCAATTGAAACATCTGGATGTAAAGACAGCATTTCTGAATGGAGATTTAACAGAAGAAATTTACATGGAACAACCTCCAGGATTCAAAGATAAAGAGAAACCAAACATGGTTTGTAAGCTACAGAAAAATATATACAGTTTAAAACAAGCCGCTAAAGCGTGGAATGATAAAATCACTGAAGTGCTCATAAATGAACATTTTCTAAGAAGCAAAGCGGATCCCTGTCTATACACAAAGAAACTAGATGACAGATGGATCTATGTACTGATATATGTTGATGATATTTTAGTTTGTTTTGAAAGAGAAAGGGATGAAGCCGAAATACGGAAAATTTTGGATCAACACTTTGAGATCAAAGATCTGGGAAATGTGAAGCATTACCTAGGGATACAGATAGAAAGAGAAGAAGATGGGAGTTTCCAACTTAACCAAAATCACATGATCAAAGATATAATAGAAACATTTGGACTGAAAGATGCGAAACCAGTAAAGTCTCCAATGGAAACTAATTATCTGAAGGAAATTAAAAGTGAACAAAATATGTTACCAGATAATGAGCTATACAGAAAAGCAATGGGAAAATTACTATATTTAGCGACTGTTACAAGGCCAGACATTGCAGCAGTAGGAGGAATTTTGAGCAGAAAAGTGTCAAACCCCAATGAAATGGATTGGAAAGCTGTAAAGAGAGTAATACGTTATCTGAAAGGAACTAGCAACGTTAAACTGAAACTACCTGCAAGTGATGAATGCGTTTTAACTGGATATGTTGATGCAGACTGGGCTGGAGATCCAATTGATAGAAAATCTACCAGTGGCGATCTTTTCTTACTCTCGGGCGGACCAATTAGTTGGACTAGTAAAAAACAATCTATAGTAACACTATCGTCTACAGAAGCAGAATATGTAGCCGCCACTCATGCGAGTCAAGAAGTTCTTTGGTTAAGACAACTACTAACAGACTTAGGACAACAACAGTTAGGACCAACAACGTTACATGAAGACAATCAAGGATGTCTTGTTCTTGCTCAGATGGAAAGAGTTAATCCCAGAACTAAACACATTGATGTGAAGTTTCATTTCTTACGGGATCATCAGGAACAAGGAATTCTGAATTTAGAATACTGCCCAACTGAAGATATGACAGCAGATATTTTCACAGAGGCGTTGAGTGCTGAAAGACACCAGAGACTGATGAAGAGATTATATTTAACTGAATAAGTTCTTACTGTTGAGAAAGGGTGTTGGTATATACTATATACATATATATATATGCAACAGATAGACTTATTTGTGTGCAGGAGGAGTTTACATCTATCTGACAGTAGATGGTGATGTTATTAGTGTTATATGCTGAATAGAGTGTAATGGTATGCTATGTGAGACTTGTTGTACCTTGCTTTTTATCTCTCTATTGTAAAAGGTCCTATTTACTTTCAAGTTTTGCTGTGTTAACGTTTTGATGCTGTTTACCTCATGTTCTAAGAAGTAAATGCTGATTATCCCATATAATCTACTCTCAAGCTTCTTCTGTGACACAACTATGCAACAGAAATTCCCTTCAGGTTGAGACCCCACGTTACAGAAATGCAGCTTTTTTGTTGTGTTTTTTGAGCCAAAGCCAGGAGTGGATAGAGCAAAAGGTAAAAGTACTGTATAAGAACTTTTGGCTCAAAAATCTGCAACAAAATCTGCAACAAAAAAGGCTGCGTTTCTGCAACGTTGGGCCTTTGCCTTGAGGTTACAAGGAAACATGGAGTGTGATAGGGGTGAATGAAGAACAGCGGTGGATCCACAATAGTGTGTGAGCTAACTGGTGTTTCACCACTTTCCTCACTTGTCACTGCCCTTTATGGCTCTCTCCTTCTATTTCTAAGTCTTTTTCTACAGGACTACTAAAGTTGAGCGAACCTTTCATGGTTTGATTTGAGTTTAAACCAAATGTTCGATTTGGGTACGAAGTAAAAAGTTGTGTATTATGCTCTGAGTGCTCATTGGACTCTAACACCTTTGTAACTCTTTAACAGCCTGTTCAAAAACACACTACTACTGTTGGATTTGTTACACTTTCTAAAAGTAATTTTTAAATGAACAAATGAGTTTTATGCAGCAAAAATTCAATGAAAATACAGAGGAACATGGATTGTACTAGTATTATCAATGAAAAACAAAGTAAAATATTAAATGAACGAAAATTTGTTTTAAGAAAAAAAAAATATAGTAGTTTTAATGTATATCACACTCATTGGCAAAAAGAAAAAAACGTACCCAGACCAAAATTTTGGATTGCTGCAAAATTTGACAAGCAGTTATTATTATGATTTATTTTTAGAGCACCATTAATTCCAGGGTGCTTTACATTTAAAAAGATGTTTACATACAAAACGCAAATTAAACAAGAAAAAGTACAACAGACTAACATTATGACCAAATGGTACAGTGGAACAAAGGGCCCTGCCTGTAAAGGCTTACAATCTATAAGGAAAGGGGATAGAGACAGTAGACAGTAGAATCTGTTCAGATGGTGGTACGGTGGCAATGAGGTTATTGAGGGTTGTAGACTTTCCCAAAGAGATGAGTCTTCAGGGTCCTCTTGAAGGTTGTGATTGTGGCGTACAGTCTTATGTATCGTGTTAGTGAGTTCCAGAGTATAGGGGATGAGTGGAAGAAGTCTTGGAGGCGGTTGTGAAAAGTGGATAACAGCAGAGCAAAGAAGGACGTTTTGTGTGGGGAGGTAGTGGGAGATTAGGTCAGAGATGTATGGAGAGGACATGTTCTGGATGTCCATATATGTCAGCATAAGCATTTTAAACCCCAGATCCCAGAGTATAATAGGTGGAGGCCCAGAGGAGCTGGCAAAAAGAAAAAAAACATTCATATTCGCTGCGTCTGGAGTTCTCCTGGTGACGTCAAGGTCACCTTGGTCCTGGGTGCATGACGTCACTGAGGAGGTGTAGCAAGAGCACCGGACGCAGCAAGGAGGCCCAAAAGAGGTAAAAGAAGGTGAGTATGAATTTTTTTTTTTTTTTTTTTTTACACCTCCTCTGGGCCTCCACCCATTATACTCCCAGATTACAAAAATAACACATTAAGGCTAGGTTCACACTAGCACTCGGTTTCAGTCCTTCAAGTCCACATGGGGATCCGAAGGACGGAAACCCTGTCTACCTAAAAAAGCGGTTGCCCTTGAAAACCCGCGGTACCCCCTAGACTATAATGTGGTCCGCTGGGTTTCCGACGATTTTATACTGAAATTGGCGGAGAGAAAAGTCCTGCTTGCAGAACTTTTCGCTCCACCATTTTAAGCAGAATCTCGGATGGATTGGTCGGAACGCAAGTGTGAACCTAGCGTTACTTTGACATAACTTCAGTAGTGTTTGCAAGAAATTGGATAGATAGGTTTCTAGCAGCCTTGAGAGTTTTGGAACTGTTTTAGGCTGGGGCCCCACATGGCGTAAACAGTCTAGCGAATCCCATCCACACATTGCAGAAAAATACGTACAGCAGAAATGCTGCGATTTTCAAAACCATTGCGGTTTTGGAAATCTCAGCATGTCCATTACAGTATATACTACCGTTCAAAAGTTTGGGGTCACCCAGACAATTTTGTGTTTTCCATGAAAACTCACACTTATTTATCAAATGAGTTGCAAAATGAATAGAAAATATAGTCAAGACATTGACAAGGTTAGAAATAATGATTTTTATTTGAAATAATAATTTTCTCCTTCAAACTTTGCTTTCATCAAAGAATGTTCCATTTGCAGCAATTACAGCATTGCAGACCTTTGGCATTTTAGCTGTTAATTTGCTGAGGTGATCTGGAGAAATTTCACCGCATGCTTCCAGAAGCCCCTCCCACAAGTTGGATTGACTTGATGGGCACTTTTTGCGTACCATACAGTCAAGCTACTCCCACAACAGCTCAATGGGGTTGAGATCTGGTGACTGCACTGGCCACTCCATTACAGATAGAGTACTAGCTGCTTGCTTCCTCCCTAAATAGTTCTTGCATAATTTGGAGGTGTGCTTTGGGTCATTGTCCTGTTATAGGATGAAATTGGCTCCAATCAAGCACTGTCCACAGGGTATGGCATGGCGTTGTAAAATGGAGTGATAGCCTTCCTTATTCAAAATCCCTTTTACCTTGTACAAAACTCCCACTTTACCAGCACCAAAGCAACCCCAGACCATCACATTACCTCCACCATGCTTGACAGATGGCATCAGGCACTCTTCCAGCATATTTCAGTTGTTCTGCATCTCACAAATGTTCTTCTGTGTGATCCAAACACCTCAAACTTCGATTCGTCTGTTCATAACACTTTTTTCCAATCTTCCTCTGTCCAATGTCTGTGTTCTTTTGCCCATATTAATCTTTTCCTTTCATTAGCCAGTCTCAGATATGGCTTTTTCTTGGCCACTCTGCCCTGAAGGCCAGCATCCCTGAGTCGCCTCTTCACTGTAGACGTTGACACTGGCGTTTTGTGGGTACTATTTAATGAAGCTGCCAGTTGAGGACCTGTGAGGTGTCGATTTCTCAAACTAGAGACTCTAATGTACTTGTCTTGTTGCTCAGTTGTGCAGCAAGGCCTCCCACTTCTCTTTCTACTCTGGTTAGAGCCTGTTTGTGCTGTCCTCTGAAGGGAGTAGTACACACCGTTGTAGTAAATCTTCAGTTTCTTGGCAATTTCTCACATGGAATAGCCTTCATTTCTAAGAACAAGGATAGACTGTCGAGTTTCACATGAAAGTTCTCTTTTTCTGGCCATTTTGAGAGTTTAATCGAACCAACAAATGTAATGCTCCAGATTCTCAACTAGCTCAAAGGAAGGTCAGTTTTATAGCTTCTCTAACCAGCAAAACTGTTTTCAGCTGTGGTAACATACTTGCACAAGGGTTTTCAAGGGTTTTCTAAACATCCATTAGCCTTCTTACACAGTTAGCAAACACAATGTACCATTAGAACACTGGAGTGATGGTTGCTGGAAATGGGCCTCTATACACCTATGTAGATATTGCATTAAAAACCAGACGTTTGCAGCTAGAATAGACATTTACCACATTAACAATGTATAGAGTGTATTTCTGATTCATTTAATGTTATCTTCATTGAAAAAAACTGCTTTTCTTTCAAAAATAAGGAAATTTCTAAGTGACCCTAAACTTTTCAACAGTAGTGTACCTACGGAAACTCCGGTGTTTTCCCTATAGGTATAATTGAAGCAGAAAGTCTGTAGAGGAAACCTCTGTGGACTCTCTGTGAAAAGAGCTGCAGGAAAAACCACATTGCATTGCCGCAACAGTTTTTCCTGCAGCGCTTTTTCACTGCGGCCCACTACATGGGGCCTTTGCCAAGTTTTCCTCCACGGACTTTCTGCCCCTATTATACCTATATGGACAACGCCAGTGTTTTTGTAGGTACAGTGCCTTGCGAAAGTATTTGGCCCCCTTGAAAAAATTTTTATTTTTTGGTGAAGAATCAACAAGTGGGACACAATTGTGAAGTGGAACGAAATTTATTGGTTATTTTAAACTTTTATAAAAAATAAATAACTGAAAAGTGGGGCATGCAATATTATTCGGTCCCTTTACTTTCAGTGCAGCAAACTCACTGCAGAAGTTCAGTGAGGATCTCTGAATGATCCAATGTTGTCCTAAATGACTGATGATGATAAATATAATCCACCTGTGTGTAATCAAGTCTCCGTATAAATGCACCTGCTCTGTGATAGTCTCAGGGTTCTGTTTAAAGCGCAGAGAGCATCATGAAGACCAAGGAACACACCAGGCAGGTCCGTGATACTGTTGTGGAGAAAAGCCCGATTTGGATACAAAAAGATTTCCCAAACTTTAAACATCCCAAGGAGCACTGTGCAAGCGATCATATTGAAATGGAAGGAGTATCAGACCACTGCAAATCTACCAAGACCCGGCCGTCCCTCTAAACTTTCATCTCAAACAAGGAGAAGACTGATCAGAGATGCAGCCAAGAGGTCCATGATCACTCTGGATGAACTGCAGAGATCTACAGCTGAGGTGGGAGAGTCTGTCTATAGGACAACAATCAGTCGTACACTGCACAAATCTGGCCTTT
The DNA here is from genome assembly GCA_947044405.1 of Leptodactylus fallax. Classification (NCBI taxonomy): domain Eukaryota; kingdom Metazoa; phylum Chordata; class Amphibia; order Anura; family Leptodactylidae; genus Leptodactylus; species Leptodactylus fallax. Next base: position 130,079 of record CAMRHE010000143.1, read on the forward strand.
ATGGAAGAGTGGCAAGAAGAAAGACATTTCTCAAAGATATCCATAAAAAGTCTCGTTTAAAGTTTGCCACAAGCCACCTGGGAGACACACCAAACATGTGGAAGAAGGTGCTCTGGTCAGATGCAACCAAAATCGAACTTTTTGGCCACAATGCAAAATGATAAAGCAACACAGCTCATCACCCTGAACACACCATCTCCACTGTCAAACATGGTGGTAGCAGCATCATGGTTTGGGCCAGCTTTTCTTCAGCAGGGACAGGGAAGATGGTTAAAATTGATGGGAAGATGGATGGAGCCAAATACAGGACCATTCTGGAAGAAAACCTGTTGGAGTCTGCAAAAGACCTGAGACTGGGACGGAGATTTATCTTCCAACAAGACAATGATCCCAAACATAAAGCAAAATCTACAATGGAATGGTTCACAAATAAATGTATCCAGGTGTTAGAATGGCCCAGTCAAAGTCCAGACCTGAATCCAATCGAGAATCTGTGGAAAGAGCTGAAAAGTGCTGTTCACAAATGCTCTCCAACCAACCTCACTGAGCTCGAGCTGTTTTCTAAGGAAGAATGGGCAAGAATTTCAGTCTCTCGATGTGCAAAACTGATAGAGACATACCCCAAGCGATTTGCAGCTGTAAATCGCAGCAAAAGGTGGCGCTACAAAGTATTAACTTAAGGGGGCCGAATAATTTGGCACGCCCCACTTTTCAGTTTTTCATTTTTTTACAACAGTTTAAAATATCCAATAAATTTCGTTCCACTTCACGATTGTGTCCCACTTGTTGTTGATTCTTCACCAAAAAATTAAAATTTTATATCCTTATGTTTGAAGCCTGAAATGTGGCAAAAGGTTGAAAAGTTCAAGGGGGTCGAATACTTTCACAAGGCACTGTATAATTGACATGCTGCAATTTTCAAAAATGCTTGCGTTTTTGAAAACGCAGCTTTTCTGCTGCAGATTTTTTTCTGCAATATGTGGATTGGATTAGCCAAAATCCCATGCACTTTGCAGGTACTGTAAAACGCAGTGTTTTTTCTATCTCTGCACGGACATCATCATTAGATTCATTTTCTCTGTACTGTTACATCACTGTGTGCATTAGCCCTATACTGACATCACAATATTCATTATCTCTGTACTCTGTACCTCAACACTGTGTTTATTATTCCTGTACTGTGACATCACTGTGTGCATTAGCCCTATACTGACATCACTATATTCATTACCTCTGTACTCTGTACTGTTATTCCTGTATTGTGACATCACTGTATTATTCTGTAGTGTAAGATCACTGTGTTTATTATCCATGTACTGTGATATCCCTAAGTGTATTTTCCTAGTACTGTGACATTACGATTTTCATTATCTCTGTACTGTGATATCACTGTGTGCATTATACCTGGACTGTGACATTACTCTGTGCATTTTCACAGTAATACAACATCACTTTGTGTATTATCCCTGTGTGTAAAAGAGACCAAAATAATTGTATATTTTTCAAGTTCTGAACTTGCGGCTTAAACAAGTTGTGTCACTAAAGAAAATAAGCAAAAAGGCACACTGGCAGACAGAAGCCCACTGATGACAAGCGGGATAGTGTCAAATTACATCAAAATTCAAAATAGCATATAAGCACTGATGAAAATATAAAACTTAACGTTTAATAAATACCCCTAAAACACATCTATAAAATAGAATAAAGTGAAGAATACCAAAAATTGGTACAAACACAGTATCAGATTATGGTAATCCCGATATATTCCAGATCAGGGGAAATCAAACACCTTACTGTAACTAGATAGTTCACCAGACAAAATAATGGTTTGATCTTACCTGGTCCGTAGTCACAAAGGTGCAGGCAGATATATCTGAGTCATGGAGCCAATAAGACAGTCCCTAAACTGCCCTAAAATAGAACAACAAGCGAACACAGCCCTAACACAGTGGTGAACAGACAGAGGCTCATACCACTAAACGGTTAAGAGACCCCTAAATAGAGTACCAAAAAATAGCATAATTCCTGCTATCTAACTGAAGTATTGGCAGTGGCAAACAAATACTCACACAGGGAGCTATTTATAATATATACACAGCACAACCAAACAAATTAGGAGGCATTACATTAGCACTCACCTGTTCAGGGAGAGGCAAACAAATCCACGTGGAACACCACAGCGGCGCCTGGGTACACGCAAAAGCAGAGCAGAGATCCCACATAGAATTACCGCAACATAGCAATGAAATGTATAAAACAACACGCTGGTCTGCTATAAAAACAGGGAAAAACACATAAAGGTCACAATAAACAGATACTGACCCTGTTTACCCTAAATAATTAACTAGACATTGTCAGTAAAATAGATATAGATGCAGCAAGAATATACTCAAAAGTTTAAAAGACGCACTACATAAAGATGCATTAATGTATCATCAAGAAAAAAGATGAACCAAATACAGTATAGATAGAGGTGGATGGTATTTAACCTCATACAACTGACCAAATCCAAACAAGTTGTGTCACTAAACACACTTATCCCCTAACCACAGTGTAGGATAAGTGCCAGATCACTGGAAGTCTAAATGTTGGGACCAGCGATCAGGAGAATGAAGGCCCAAATGTCCCCCTCAATCCATCCTGTGAATGGAGCGCTAGTGCTTTTGTGTGCCTGGTGCTCCTTTTACTTCTTTGGGGTTGTCGGGACTGGAATCCCCATAGGAGCACTTGTCACAGGGAGGATTCAGGGGGACTTTCGGGCCTCCATTCTCCTCATCCCTGGGAGTCCCAGCAGTCTGACCTGCAGCAATCTGATACTTATCTCCTGTGCTGTGGGTAAGTGCCTGTAATGGCACAACCCCTTTAAGGTGGTCATGGCGGCGTGGGTCCCCATGGTTACTTGTTACACCTTTGCAGGACAGATAAGTTGGTTGGCATATTCAGGATGGGATGATGGTTAATGGAGAAGGTTCCAGTGGATAGTGATGAGGTGGGTTAGGGTTGGGATAAGTACAGGATAAATAATGTAATGCATACAGCAGCAATTCTTTTAGACTGATTGTACACAGTGGCAGAAAATGTTTTGCAGCAGGCATTACAAAGCAGGTTCCACTTCACAACCTTCTGTTATATGGTCATTTTTATTAGCCAAATTTAAATTAGTTTTGATTTTAGACTCCATAAAATATTTTTTCATTATCCCTAAACATTCTGATTCAGAATGTCGCAGATTACCGACTGTTACATCATTGAAGCATCACGCATCAAAATAACTGCAACATAGTCTCCATCCCCGGACCATACCATAGAAGTGTAGGGTAGTCCTGCTGTCACACCCCCTTCAGCTTCCTCGCAACTTTCTCTCTACGTACTTCCAGTCTTTAGCAAAGAACCTGCTTTACGTTTTCGTAAACACTAACTGCTAACCCCTCTCATTCCTGTAGGGTAGTACAATCCAGGCACGCAGTACCATTGCTTATACTGGAAGTTACCATCTCTCTGCGAAGGAAAGTATTTTCACTAACAGCAATGAAACACAAATTTTAAGTTGACAGTTTCCTCTTAAGATCGGGTAAACGTTATGAGACTGCATTTTCTATCGCCTGGATGTAACAGTTAGAGGAAAAAAAAATTACTATTTTCTATACACCCCCATCCTCCATAAAGAGTGGTACGATCTAAATACGCAGATGCATAGACTGGAATATACCATCTCACTGTAGAGGGGAGACTGTTGTCAATGATGAATGACACGAGTGAGAGGTTTCATATAAACCTCGCTGTCGTTTTACTACATTCCTTCCCTTTTCCTGCTGTCCGCCACTTTCGGCTACAAGAGAGTAAAGTGCAGGGGGAATTCGCACTAGATATTTCACCCCCGGGCTTGCTGTGGGTGGTAGATTCCGCAGCGCAGTGTGATCTGGGCCCGCCTTCCCTGTCACCTCAGCTTGTTGTTCCCCGGGGTCCAGAGCGGACACTCGGCCACAGGCGGCACTCGCTTCCCGGTCTCTTCCATGGCTCTGTGCGGGGATGTGGGAGCCTCGTCCCTCCCCAGTGAGCTCGTCGTGCATATTTTCTCGTTCCTCCCGGCCTCAGACCGGTTGCGGGCCTCGGCCGCCTGCTCTCACTGGCGGGAGTGTCTCTTCTATCCGGCGCTATGGCCGGAGCTGCGTCTGAGTCTTCAGGCGTCCCTGGCCGAGCGGCCGCGTCTCGAATTCCTCATGCGCAAATGCGGCTGCTTCGTCCGGGAGCTGCGGGTGGAATTTGCGGCCGAAAATTACCTGTCCGGTTCTGCCGAAGCCAGCAGCGCCTCTTCCCCCTCCTGCTCCACGCAGGACTCTGGGGACGGAGACTCGCAGCCCTCAGGCAGGTGGCTGGAGGTGCTCAGGACCTACCTGGAGCTGGTACTGTGCGTACTCAGCAGTATCCGGGGCAACAGGTGAGTGACGGCCCCGCCCACTTTTCCAAATATTTCCAGCACCCTTTCTGTCCTCCTCCTGTAGGGCTCCCTATGATGAGGTGACACCTTGTCTTCATTATAGAGTCCTGCACCGCCATAATCTCTGACCCCCATTATAGGAGTTCTTGTAATTACTGCACACCCCACATACAAATCGGGGATCCCTTCATCCTATAGGACCATCCATAACTATGAAAATTTGCAGTGGCCTCTATAACTGTAAAGTGACTCTAACCCTTCCATTTTTATTTTTTGCTGTGACTTTTTCCCAGTCTGTTCTACATCTTGTTCCTATAAAGCCTGCCACCCCTCCCATACTTATTTACCTGGCACCCTTTTGGTTGTGTGCACCCCCTGGCAGGAATCTGACATGCAGCAGGTGCAGGACCATTCTCTATACTTTAGTATTGAAGCCTAGATACAAGGGGATCCAATAGTGCCGCAACAAAGGAGCAAGGTTGGAAACTTATGACCCGTTATATACTCTAGCACAGTCTGGGCAAAACTCAAACGCCCACTAGGTTCCGCTTTGTGCCCATTGTGCATGAGTAGTGATCTGTCCCCATTGTTCTCTGCATTCTAGTACCACTAGTGGTGTCAGTCATATAATGCATGATGAACATGCACACGTTTTATGGGTGTATTCTTGTGTATCTTTGTACTATATATGTGGATGTTATTTGTTATTCAACATGCTATGATTAAGGAGCTGTGTATGCTCTCCAACGCGTCAGTTGGTGTGTTGTGGGTTTTTTGTTTGTTTGTTTTTTGGGGTACACTATATCCCCCCATGTTTTAATGGATTATTAAAAGTTTGAGTGCTGGAAATTTTATCATAAATTTATTTCTAATGCATGATGTTACCCTTCATAACATATCAGCAAGCAGGGGGTACTATGGATGCAGCTGTCATATGTTTACATGTGCCTCCACCCTGTGACATACATTACTAATCTTGCAAATATAGGTTCACTAGTACTAAGGAGGAAAGCCTTCAACTTCTAGCATGCCCTGACAACCTGCAGCTTTCACGGCATGTTGGGAATTGAAGTTCTGCAGCAGCTGGGGAGCTATAGGTTGGTTATCACTGATATGTAAAGGGTGGACTCCCTCATTGTTCAGTAAACAGTAGGTTTTGGGCAATCTCTGGCTGTAGCTATGACACAGTAGCAGGGGTAATGACAGAAGCGGGATGTTTCTATGATGGTCTGTAAACTATCAGGTCCCATGGGTGCCAAATTACTGGGATATCACTGCACTTTTTATTTGCCTACACAGTGACGTTTACAATACATTTTGTAGTTATCCTCTTTTGTTGGTGCCAGTCCATGTGAAGTGATACGTACATGTCTCTATAGCAACAGCCAAGGAGGTGGAGCCATATTTGTCCTATGTTACTCTACGCATGGCAATGTTGAAGCAGACTCTTGGGGAATCCTGCTGATGTGCTGCTAACAGGGAGTCAGCATTTTGCTTGCCTGTACGGTTCTCTCTTTGATCAGGCAGATAATACAGAAGCGCCTGCTCCCAATGTGACCTTACACAGAGCATGACCTTGTGAAAACCACGGCTGTGGAATCGGCAGGCCAAACCTCCGACTAGTCTATTTTTCCACAGCCGAACTCTAACTCTTGCTGAGTATCTGACTCTATAAATGGCTGACAGCCATGGCTAAACAGAAGTAGCAAAGCTTTTCTAATTCACAATAGCCAGTGATTAAATGCCTAGGAAGGTAAATATTCAATAAAGTATACATCTAAGTATACAATATTAACAATTGTATAGTATAATATAATTATTTTATATTATAATCGGAAATTAACTTTTTTTTTTTTTTTAACTGACTCCATAGCCCTGATGAAAAAAATTAAACCTGGTAGTGTTGGGTGATGTTTGACTGAACTGTTCACAAGAAAGCAGATTTTCTCTTTGCCAGTAGTGACCTGGCAGGATGTTTCTCCTCAGTGCTCTCATCATATAACGTGGGGGGGCACATTCTTTCATAGTGTCTGCTCATACAGTACACGTTTTACTTCTACCAATAGATGGCAATAAGGGCATGAGTATGACAGGGCTTTCATAATAATGAATGAAAAGGGGGATGGTAGAAGTGTTCATGAATCATGTGGGTGTAACTATAAAGATTTGTGGGAGACTGGAAGAGTCCAACCCTAGACTTTCTCCCACTCCCTCATAATACCTTTATTTTCTTAAGCTGATGTTTACTATTTCGTCTTTTTTCAGGAACCTTCAGAAGCTGAGCCTTTTTGGTGACATAAGTATTTTGCAACAAAATGGCACCATAACAAGTACTTACTTAAATAAAGTGGATCCGGGCGGCAAAAAGATGCAACAGTAAGTTGAGCAGTGTGGTATTTGCTTACCTGTGATGTAAGATTGTCATTCAACTCCTTCTTGATACTCTTACTGCTGCATTGGTTTGCACAGTTTTGTGGTTTCCTGTCGTCTTATTGCAGAACTGTAACTTTCAGTATGCCCTTTGGGGTAGGTTTATAGGTCTTTTGTCTGGAAATGTTGGTTTTGCAGAGTCTGTGTATTTATATAAGTTTCTATCTGCAGGATCCAGCAGTTATTTGAGGAGATCCTGTCAAACAGTCGGCAGTTAAAGTGGCTTTCCTGTGGATTTATGCTTGAGATTGTGACGCCAACCTCTCTGGCATCCTTGTCAAATCCAGTGGCCAATACCATAGAGCATCTGAGCTTACTGGACAACCACACTTCAGCTAATACCACCCTAGTGACGGCCATTGAATTGGAGCGGTTCGTCAACCTGCGCTCCCTAGCTCTGGACTTCTGTGACTTCACAGCAGAAATGACACGAGTGTTGGCAAACAATAACCATGTGCCTTTGCATCGACTCTCTCTCCTGGTCCATAATACGTCACTTAAGAGCAAAACCCTGGACAAGATGCCGGAAGATGAGGACTGGAGAGCACTGACACGGAACAGCGCCAACCTCAGAGTGTACATGATGGCGTTTGATGTGAAGAGCGATGACATGTTACGAATACTTAAGCCCAGCATACCGCTCGAGAGGATTCACTTTGACAGCTACATCACATGCGTGTCTGGGGCAGTGGTGGACCTCATCTCCCGGCAGTACGACACATTCCTCACCCATTTCATCCTCATGAATGATGTCAATGACATGTCTGGGTTTCCGGATCTCAGTGACAATAGGAATGAAGACCCTTTGGTCCTCTTGGCTTGGAGGTGCATGAGGCTCTCTCTTCTGGCTATACATGGTGAGGAAGGTTGTGGGAGCGCTGGTTTGGCTGTATGTGTAGAACATGCTAAGACTTTTTAATTGGCTCATTTCCCTTGTTGTGGTGCTAAATGTTTTCTAAAAGGTTTTTTTTTACAGATTACAACTCGTCACTATGAGCTCCAACAGAGGGGCACATTGTGGCAAATTTATTAAGACAGGGTTGTTGTACGCCACTTTTAATAAATGGCCTGACTGGTGCAGGGAACAGGAGATCTATGAAGAGACTGCAGCCTCTTCATAAATCTACCAGATGTCCCTGTGCTAGAATGGAAATCTATGCCAGGTACGGGGGGAATCTATGCCAGTTCCTAACGCAAAAGAACCCTTTAACACACATAACAGCTGACCTGAGACACTGGCATAAACTTACTATTGTGGTTACAATAGCATTGTATGTCTCTATTTATTTCATGCAGTTCTGTATTGGCCAGCGCAATAATGGAACACTTCTCTGGTCTCTGACTGCCCTACTCACCAGCTACCAAGCTTGATCTTAGGGTTTTTGGAAGGCATATTAGCAATTAATATCTATAGAAGAAAATGTGGTGTGTGTGTTGTAAAATATAATATAAAATATTTAGATGGTGGTTTAAGAATAATATCTACGTCAGAATTCCTTTAATCTGGCATTAGTGGTACGTGTTTTCTAAGTTATCTGATAATCTGGTTTTTAGGATAAGAAGCATAGGGTTCAGTAACCCAAACAAGGACTGTCCGCGCTCCTTGGAGGAAGAATCCTGGACCACTGAGGTATGTGTAGCAGGTCTCTTTATTGAAGAAATATAAAAGGTACGACGCGTTTCAGGGACAAGTCCCCCTTTATCAAGTGCAATAGTTAAACCCTGTAGTGGGTGCCCTAAGACTTCTCCTGGTTTCTTTCTATGAGATTCCAAGTCGAACTTCCTCTTCATTCCTGCTTCCCTACAGGTGTCCAAGGCAAGCACCCAGCTTTGATCTTTTCCGATGAATGAACGATTCGGGTGAATGAACAAACACAGACTTGACATTTATCCAGTACTCTAAATATACTCAAGCCTGCAAACGATCCTCCTGCAAATCTCTCTGTCTTGCTGAGCCATCTTCAAGTCATCTCTTCCCTTGAAGATGGCTCAGCAAGACGGAGAGATTTTCAGGAGGATCTTTTGCAGGCTTGAGTATATTTAGAGTACTGGATAAATGTCAAGTCTGTGTTTGTTCATTCACCCGAATCGTTCATTCATCGGAAAAGATCAAAGCTGGGTGCTTGCCTTGGACAACTGTAGGGAAGCAGGAATGAAGAGGAAGTTCGACTTGGAATCTCATAGAAGGAAACCAGGAGAAGCCTTAGGGCACCCAGTACAGGGTTTAACTATTGCACTTGTCTCTGAAACGCGTCGTACCTTTTATAATTCTTCAATAAAGAGACCTGCTACACATACCTCAGTGGTCCAGGATTCTTCCTCCAAGGAGCGCGGACAGTCCTTGTTTGGGTTATTGAACCCTATGCTTCTTATCGTATACACTTACGTCTTCTGACGTTGGACACGTCTGCTGCCAGCCCCATCATTCCAAAGTGATTTTTGTTGTGACCCATCACAACACAGTAAGGTGAGGGGCCATCTTGGCTTTTTTTTGTTATCTTTACTCGCACTGTTTCCTACACAGAAGTGAGATGGGAATATCCCTTTTCTGAAGAGTATACTACTTTAATGGTTAACTTTCAGAATTATATTAAAGTTTATAGACTGACATGCATTTGGTTATACTATCAGATTCTGGCATCTGATAATCCAGATAGTTTGACAATTCAGCACAGGACTGTAAATCACAGGAACCACACAATACATTTACTTTGTGCTCCTGTCCTTCCTGAACACTTCCAGCAAAAAACATCAATTTTTTTTTTTTTTTTAAACCCAATAACCTAGGATATCTGATAATCCAGCACCTATCCTGTTTATGCCAGTTTAAAGGATTTTTACTATACTCATTTCTAGGAGCAGTTTTTGGTATGGAGTCTGTTGGGCTAATATCACACCTGTAGGTAAAACCTTTAGTTTCTCATTAAAGTGGATGTAAATATCACCTACAGGAAAAATGTTGTCTTTCCTATTTGTCATGGTCCTTGTTGCAGTTTCTTCCCATAGGAAGAATGAAAACAACAATAATAACTTAATGCAAAAAACGCAATGTGCCAGGTGATCCACCTCCATGCCGCCAAGTGGGTTCAGAGGTTTATCTGCTTCTACTGTACCCTGCACTGTATCTTACTCTAGGTCTATTGTGGTTGCAGCTTCCCTGAGCAGAAATGGGACATCTTATACATACCACCATCTCTACTTTCCATCAGAACTGTAACCGAAAAGTTACATAGTTTAGTGGAGTGAAAAAAGATCTAATCCATCTAGTTAACCGGTTTTATGTTAATAAACCAAATTGATCCAGATGAAAGCAAAAAAAAAAAAAACTGTTTTTAGCAGTGACCCAATTTTCCCTAACTTTACAGTTTACACGGTATAGTAATTCTGCAGACTTTGTGGTAAAATTGCACTTGAAAGGGATTTTCTGACAGATTAATATTGATGGCCTGTCCTTTGGATAGCTCTCTTATCACTATCTGAACATTAGGGTTCTGAGACTGTCGATCCCCACAGATCAGCTGTTTAGTTGCACACCACTTCTGCATCCCAGGCCAGTGATGCCACGTTTTATTCATTGTTTGCACCTCAGTCCCATTAACCTTTACAGAACAGACTTTTTTTTTTTTTTTTGTGTGTGTGTGTTTTTATTTATTTATTTTTCTCCCTGCATTCCCCGACCTGTTGCGGAGCGTAGTATAGAAAGTCTAAGTAACCACTTAGATGCCGTGGCTGCATTTAACCATGGCATCTGAGTAATCTCTGATCACTGACAGTGCTGCCAGGTCCCCAGTGGCTAGTGTGTCCGCTCTGCTTCAGAGCTGACGCCATAGTTGGTCACATGCGCCATGTGTCCTGGTGCACGTAGGGGTTAAAATGGTTATGCCGTTAAGGGCACTATGCAGTTGCATGACCGGGGATGCAGGCAATTGCAGCCCTGACAGCCCCATAGGAGTGAACTCAGTGCCAGTCACACACACACACTGGCACTTCATACAAAAGGATGCCTTAAAGGGAATTTTGGTCTTCTGATTGTTGGAGGACCCAGCAGTCGGACTCCCAGCAATCTGACACTTAATCCCTATCCACAGGAGGTAAGTGTTCTTAACAGCACAGGCCTTTTAAAGTGAGTAGTGGGCTGTGCAGTAATGCCAAGCACATTTCCTACACATTGTGTGGAATAGATATCTATGTAATACAGACCTCAGTCTCATAAATAGAGAAGGATACAAATATTTAATAGGATATTAGTTTTTTTATTCATGTGGTCAGGTCATCATTATTTAACTTCCAGAAAAGTGCGTGAACTGTAAGCAGTGACCCCATGTTCTTTGTGTGATCTGTGTAACAAATAATTTATTAAATTGGTTATTATAGGGAATAGTATATATTTATATAAAAATATTAATCTAACCCTCCATTCCCCCAACCTTATTTTCTCTAGACTAAATACATTTAGTTTGATATACTAACTTTATACACGAGATCTTCCATACCACATATTAATTAATCTTTTGTATTGAGAATTTCTGGCTGTGGTTTGGTCAAAATTTAAGAGTTTAGAATGATCTAACAAATTTTACAGATTACTTGCTATTTTGCCTAAATTGTCATCCCCCACTTATCAGTTTAGTTTGTTTGATTTACAAATAATCCCATATTGATCGAACGGTAGCATCACAACCAACTTTTTAACTTGCCTGTATGGGCAGCTTTACCTGTAAGCCACACATTCTTTTAAATTCCAGATATTTTAGATTTTTGTGCTTGCTTCCCATAGGAATATTCTGGATAGTGTGTAGATAGATCGATCTGTCTATCTCTTGTCCCTTTTGAACAACTCCCATTTTTCCCTCACTGCCCATATTTAAACAGGACCTTTCACCGCCTCCACCAATTTGAGTTCTTAGCATCTGTTAATAGACAGACAGACAGACAGCTCTACTGATTCTAGCACAGTTGGAATTTTTTTTCTTCAGCCCCCAACTTTCCCGAACAACTAGCACAGTTAGTTTGACGCTGCACTCCTTGACAGTACAAAACCTAAATGACATCAAGGACCAAAACTAAGAAAAAAAAAATTCCAACTGTGCCAGAATCAGTGAAGCTGTGCCTATTAATTGATATAAAGAGCTGGACTTGTAGGTGATAAAAGGTCCTCTTTAAGAACACAGTCCCAGTCTATAGACTGGAGCGGTGGCCTAAAGTTAGGAAAATTTACCTTCTTAAAATGCCTTTATTTTGCTGTCAGGCTACTCTTTCTTCATCTGAAGGCAAAAGTTATGACTGTACATTGTAGTGGTAGCCCTGCAGAACTGCAGGCCTGCTTACATTCATAGGATCAGGACTACTTACAGCCATTTACTTAGTATATGACTCTTGGAGGCTGCATAAGATGATTGATTTGGTGTTTGACCCTATGGATAGGTCATCAGCATCAAATGCCCTCGATCCTGGACAATCCCTTTAAGTTTCTAGTGTAAGTTTCCACTGTATCTTTTAGGCAGTATTAGTAAATCTACCCCAGTGTGTATGAACTCAGTGGTACAGACTGCTCTGAGGTGATTTTTTTCTAAATCGGGTCAGAAGATAAAATGCTGTCTGACATTTGGGGGTCATGCAGAAGCCTTTGTAGCCAGCTCTGTGTACAGAACAGCTATTAGTGGGATGGTGTTTTGAATTTCCATTATGGGATTTCTATCCATTAGATGCTGCTAGAAGTTCAGGATCTCTGTCTTTTTATGTTGCATGGATGCATCTTAATCCTACACCCAAAAATGTAGTAAGGGCAAAATATTGAGGGACTTGGACCATTGAAGTACGAGTGGGAAAAGCCAAACTTTTGTTGTTCCAGACACAGCCACATCTAATATAGTGCTGTTTCTGGATTAGTAGTGAAGCTATTGTGAACCTAGAGTAATGCTTGTTTTGTTTTTTTGAAAAAAATGAAAAACTCCTGCCTGTCATGGCTATGGCTTTTGGAAGGTGGGAAGTAAAAAAAAAAAAAAAAAAAATTTTTTTTTTAAAGATGGCTTCGGCGGGAAAAGTGGTATTGCCACATCCATAACAACCCACGACATAAAATGGCGTACGTTATTTATCCTGCATGATAGGCTTCATAAACCCTAAAGTTTAGATGCCAGAAATGTTTTCTATTCAACTCATCTCTTGAAAACATGATATAATAAAAACTGATGATAAAAAAAAAAAAAAACCTTCTGTCAAAGCAAGCCCTTTTGATGGAGGGAAAAAAAAATGTCTCAAATAAAGCGATCTCACCAACCAGTTAACTTATTTTCCAAAAAAAAAAAGTGTAAAAATAGAAAAAAAAACTGGTTTTTTGGTATTATCATAATCATAGCAACCAAAAAATAATGAATGCCATAAAAATATATCTAGATAAACGGTTATTTTTCCACTCTATACACCCCAAGAAGAGAAAATTTTAAGTTATAAGTGCTGAATAAATGGAGGGATAAATGTTACTGGTTTAAAGGGAATCTGTCAGGGCAATTTGGGACACTAAACCACCCACACGTCCATATGGACCTGGGGTTTAGTGTCCCAAATCGCCCTGTTATAACGCAATCCATGGCCGCATTAAAAATAAAAAAGCTTTATACTCACCCTGCCGTTGTACTCTCCGCACCTGCGCAGTTCTTCAATGAAGCCAGAGGAGTACTCCTCGGCTTCAGTGCGCATGCCCCGCAATTATGCAGTGAAGCCGGGGTGTTCATCTTTGGCTTCATTGAAGAACAGCGCAGGCGCCGGGAGGTGTACCTCATGAATAAGCCGGACTGTACTCACCAAACAGCATCGATTGGACCCTTCTCTAGGTAAATATAAAGGTTTTTTATTTTTAATGCGCCTTCGGATTGCATTACAACAGGGCGATCTGGGACACTAAACCCCAGGTCTATAAGGACCTGTGGGTGGTTTAGTGTCCCAGATTGACCTGACAGATTCCCTTTTAAGGGTTGTACATTTACCTCTGATTTGCAAAGTACTTGAGCCGTAAATTCAAAAGCCACAATAAAAAGTGACCATTTTGGGAGGGGTTTTGCAATTCTGATTGGGGATAATTGCATGGATCGCCTACTCTGTGGCAGTTTTAAAGCTGAGATTCTCTGTTGGAGATCTAAGCAGGACTGTTGCAATTCCGAAAAAAGTTGCCAAAATGAAATCATTAAATTTTTTTTTTTTTTTTTTAATTAATTTACCATTTTAAATATTGTATTTAGAGGGTTTGTTGCATATTTACTTTCATAGTAATTCAGTCACTAGATTTTTAATAAATTAGAGGATTTTTACGGCTTCTGTTTGACCATGGCTGTCATGGCTGGTTTGGCCTGCTGACTCCTGGTGCTATTATCAAGTGACCTACCGCTCCAGCCTCCATGTTATCTTTTCAGAAAACAGGCCAATGTGACTCTGCTCAGCTAATTTGCATATAGACAACCTCATGATGTAAAGTTATGCCACTGTCTAATATAATTTTCAGTCACTCATTCTTTGCTAAATCTGAGCACACTACTGGTTTTACAGTCTGTTGCTCTCATCCGTCATAGGATGAAAGCAACAGACTTTAACGATAGTAGAGAGACAGATGCAGATGGAACCTGCGGCCATGTCAAAAGAAAAATGTGATGGAAAAAAGTTTTTTTTTTTTTTTTTTTTTTTGTTTTTTTCCCCCTTGGTCTCTTTCGTTTTTTTTTTTTTTTTTTTTTTTCTCACTAATGCCCCTTATTATCTTTCTCCTGCAGGTTACACTGTCTGGGCCCACAACCTGATAGCGATTGCTCGTCTCCGAGGGCCGGACTTGAAAGTCCTGGAAGTGACAGAAGAAAGCATAGACTTTGACCAAAGTGAGCTGGCTGACCAGGACGTGGACCCAGTACACAACCTAATAGAGCAGGTGTCCATCGGACTGGCCCGGCCCTGGCGTGCTGTCATGGACATCGAATTGCTGAGTGTTTTCACTGAGCCCGCTCGCCACTTTTATCGAGAGATGCAAAACTTCAGCGAAGGCATTTAATTTTTTTTTTCTCCAGTTTATTTTTTTATTTTTTTTCCTCCCTCCTTGTGGTTACAATATGCAAATAGGGTCTTGATCATGTTTCCTCGGTAGAGTGAGTTAACCCTTTGTGCTGTGTTTAATCAGTATTAGCGCTATATAAAAATCGTATGTGTGTATCTACTTTATCAGACTAAGGAACGTCAGGTCTTGGTTCAGAAGCTGAAAGTGACACCGTTCAGGGTCTTTTCACGGTTAAAAGCGATTCTCTAGGACTAGAGCTCAGCAGGCCATGGGCGGACAGTAGAGAATTCCCTTCCTGCACCGGTAGCCGGTGCAATTAACAAAGAACGAGAGCACTTACAACAGAAACTTCTTGTATAGGATGTCTTATTTTTAACTGAGTGTTTTTTTTTTGTTTGTTTGTTTTTTTTTTGTTTTCTGTTTTTCCTCCATATCCATAGATGAAGTTTGCCTTTGCATGAACTCCATTGTGGGGCCTGTGTATGAAAGCTGGTGATTGGCCAAAGAGCATTTAGCCCCTGAGGTCAAAAACTCCCTATACAATAGAAATTGTAATAAACATTATAACAACTTAACAGTTGACTCAAGGATAAAGACGCACTGGGGAGTTGTCTGACTGTAGGGCTAAGTGCTCTTTGTGTGTGTGTGGTTGTTTTTTGTGTTTGTTTTTTTTTTGTTTTTTTTTAATTTGGCTGTTACCATTATGTACCCTGTGGTGTGTGTGTTTTTTTTTTTTTTTTTTTTTTTTATATTTCTATGCCAGAGATCTGTATACAATGTGCAGAGTACTTAATCTAAATTGTGCTTGGTAAGGGGAATCTCAACATACCTAATTACCAGTCAAGTTTTATATAAGGCCAAGGCGTAGGTATCAACTCTGGGCATGTCAGTTCTGTCACTTGTCTTATTTTTTTTTTTTTTTTTTTCGTTTATGCCCTTTTGAAGCATTCACAGACTAAAACAAAGTATTCCAGCCAGTGTGATCACTGATCACTTTGGTCTGTATGGAAACTATTCTATGCCACAGTTGTGAAGAGCTGCCACCAGGTGATGTTGCTCTTGGCGTGCATTACTGTGGTTGAACAGACGGTTTTTATTTTATTTGTTTTTTGTTTTTTTCTGTAATGTGCTGGTGTAAATAATTGTGTGGTTTTGTTTTGTCCATCCGGGGTTTTTTTTTTTTTTTTTTCTCCCTTATATCGAATTAGATCTATATGTACACAGTTAGATGCTTGCAAGCTTTTAGTTGAGATACCTGACAACAGAGTCACTGGATTTTCTCTGTCAGCGCCTGTTTCAGCTGCCAAAGAATAGATTTTAAAAAATAAACTTTAAAGAAGTGCCCACATGCTGGCAGGAGGGGGAGGTCTGTGCCGCCTTCAGGGATGGTGCCGGCCAAGAAACTGCTAGATTGTAATATAAAAAAAAAGGTCGGGTTTCGACCTGCGGTACGCAGCTGTGCTGTGGTTCAGTGCGAACAACGCCTCAGAATTCTTAAAGAAACACACCTGTTTTCACTGTGACTAGCGAATGTAAAAAGAAAAAACAAAACCGTGAAGTGATATCGCTGGTGTAAGCTGCTATCATGCATTACTATGAAGAAAACATTCCATAACGTTTGTTTTAATATCTCGTTCTATCCGAGAGGCTTTAAAAGCCGACTTTATCTCGTTTCAGGGCAACCGCGGTACGGACGTGGTCTCTGTGAGACTTCCATCTGACCCCAGTTTTAAGTGGTACGAATGTTGTGCATTTAACGATATAAAATATATATATATATGGACAGTCTGCAATAATGAAACAATAGCCGACGAAGTGTGTGTTGGGGGGTGTCCAGCAGAGCTGACCGCACCCGGGCCGCGACTTCGGAAATCCGATGATCTATGTTCACAGATGTCCGGATGTGAATTCTATTTATGGAAATATATTAAAAGTTTAAAAAGTTTCTATGTGTTTTACAAATGGTTTTACCATCTTATATTTAAGGACGCTGCTCTTGGACAGGTGTGCGCTGTGTTTATTTTTCGTCTCCAGCAAGCACATACCATGTGGATGATTTTATATGATGTACATCAGTGTAGAGGAGCCACTGGCACGCTGTGTGTGGGGGGAGGGTGGGGGCGGGAAACAACATGCCAGATGTGGTGATATCAATTGCGGCAGTGGTATTTTATCAACAAGGTCGGAATCAAACGGGGGAGAGTAATTTGGAAACTCCTGACAGGGGAAGAATCTAAAAGAGGAAACAGCTGAATGTTAGCAACGACTGATGTTGTTTGGTTTATGTTCAATGTATATTCTTTTAATCGATGAATAAAGCATTAAAATACTGAAGCGGCCTGGACAGTTTTGTGTGTTTTTGTTTTGTTTTTACACACTAGGGGTGCATTGACTCATGGCAAGGTTTTATTTTATTTCATATTTTGTGTTTATAACTGGAATGAGAGAGGAAAAAAAGAGTACATTGTAAAAAGCTAGGTATATGTTTTTTTTTTTTTGTTTGTTTTTTTTATTGATTCCCAATTCTCCAGTTTAAATTTTTTTTTTTTTTTAACAGAATGTGTTATCAGAATTTCATTTTTTTTTTTTTTTTAAATCAAGTTTTACGTCACATGAATTTTTGGTGAGATTTTAAAAAGTTTCAATTACCTATGTTTTAAAAATAAAAAATAAAAATCCTTCGGTTCTGATTCTGGCTACTAGGCTTGTTAGTATGGTGAGACTTTGTTTTCTGTAGGAGATTTCTTTGCAGCAGCGACCTCATTTACCAGCACACTGATGATCACAGCCATCATGAATTGAGAAGCAGAATCCACCAGTCATAATAGGTGATTTCAGATTTACAACCCCCTTTGTGCAATGACCATTGCAGAGGTCAAAGAACATGCCTCAAGGAATCTATCAAGGGTTATAGTAAGTACTTACACCTTTCGTGTGTTTCGCAGAATTGTGCCGTGAAAATAGAAATCGTGGTGTTTTTTGTTTTTTTTGTTTTTATTATAAATAAATGGAGTATTTCCTTATCCCCATTTTGGAACACACCCTGCACTTTTTCTTTTCTTTTTTTTTTTTTGGGGGGGGGGGTGAAGGGGGGAGTCTTCACTGGGAAAGTGTTGCCCTGGTAGTACGGACACCTTCAGTTCCTGGAGTACTGGGACCAGGCCCTTCCTGGTCCCCAAATATCAGTCTTGATAACTTCCTGAAGCTGAAGGAAAGTTTCTGTCCTGCCTGCAAATTGTAATCTCACAAAAGTTATACAGTGCAATCTGTACGATATGCATGGCCAGCTTTTTGTACCACATTTTTGTTATACTCATGGCACTATACAGCTTCAGGACTTGATCAGATAGAGCAACCCCTCTCATGTACCTATTATATTCCAGGATGCAGTCTGGCTTGGGGGTGTTGGTACTGGTACCATGTAGATCTGTGTCCTAAGGAAGCCTTTCTGATTTCTGTGCACTGTTCCACAAGCTGCAGTTCCTCTAGAACTGAGGCACCTAAAGAGTGGGATGCTGGTGTAGGTGGTCCCTGGTCCAGCAGTGGGTGCAGCAAATCCCACACTATTATCCCACTAACTCCTAGGATCTGGGGGCTCAATTCTGGTGTCCCTTCCTTCATACACCCTAAACTTGTAGGTGTACCCTGAGCTGCTCTTGCCCAGTTTATACATTTTAATGCCGGACTGTGCCCTCTTATTGGGCAGGTATCGACAGAATTTCAGCCTCCCTTTGAAACTGATCAGACACTCATCTATAGAAATGTTCTGATAAGGTATGTATAATGCTGCAAATTTGATGCTGAAGTGGTCCATGACTGTTCTGACTTTGAATAGGTGGTCAAAGTTTGAGGCATCTCGGGGCAGGCACTGTGCATTATGATTGTGTAAAAATTTCAGGATAATTTCAAAACATGACCTGCTCATAGCCATTTGATTGGAGTGTTATGCAAAACATCTGTACTCCAATACTGTCAAATTTTTTGTTTCTTCACTATGCCCATTGTGGTGATTCTGCTTAAATATGGCTATAATTCAGAGCTGTATTTTGGTCTCTGGGTAGCGTATTTCTCTCTAGTTCCATTTACTCATAATGTGCGCAGCTATAAGCCTAGGTGTATATTGGCAGTAGTAGCAGCACTGGAACAATAGGGCTTTGTATCCATCACAGCTGGGCTCCATTGTATTCATACACAGCTCTGAGTGATCAAAGAAACATGCATTGTGCAGGGAGATCAGATATGGCTGATAACATTGTATCCTTTCACTTGGATCAACCATATACAAAGAATCTGGACTTGATTGCATTATTCAATCAGACTTGCTGCCGCCGGTGACCTCATTCTGGGAGGTGGCATAAAGGGTATAAAAGATGAGGTAAGAGGCCTGTGGGAAGAGATTATGCTATGGAGTTGAGACAGACCATCACAGACTTCCGCTGAGAGACTATCACTGAGATGCTACTATGAGCAGGCAGGTTGGAATGCTGCTGCTGACGATGATGAGCCTACAAGAGACTGAGAGAGACTACTGGACTAATGCTGAGAGACTGTGATGAGAGCATGCAGGCTGGATTATTGTATTAATGCCACATGCTAAACAGCCTCCACTGGTTATTCACACATGACAGAGCATGTGTGAGGGTTGGACTACAGAACCACATCAAGGAGATGTGTGGTAAAGTAATCATTTCACCTTTATCCCTTTTATTTTATTTGTACTGTATCTTGTAACTAGTAACTGTTAATGCTTGAATATATCTGCATATCTGTTCTGAACTGCATGTGTTAGATGTTAATACCGACCCATTTAGGGGTTAATAAATACATAAAATTTAGAAAGCTTGTCTTGTATTTATCTGGTGAACCCGACATTCACTGGCGGTGAGTGTGGTTTTTATATGAAAGAAGACTCAGGGGTGGCCACAGCGGTGTTGGCGCACTGAGGATCTTTCACACCCATATGCAGAACAAGACCCCAGAATATTTTCATCTCTACTGCATTTAGTGCGGTCCACCTCTGGGGCCTAGCACATGAAGAGGTAACATTTTGTTCTATAAATTGTTGGGCATACAAATTTGTTTGGGCCACGATTTAATCAGAGAAAAACAATTTGAAAAAAATCAGTTTCTGTGAAGCCTTCAGTCTCAATTGGATTCCTGACCTTCCCACAATGTCAGGAAACTGAGGCTCAAGGTTTTCTGGGGGTGGGGTCCACATTGGGTCAATAATTTGAGTTGCCTCAGCCAGTGGCGTAAGTATCATGGTAGCAGCTGTAGCGGCTGCCACAGGGTCCCTGGTGGGCCCCTGATGAGGGGGTGTGTGTTTTTTTTTTTTTTTTTTTTTTATTATATATACACTAGGCCATTACCTGCTTGAGTAACCCCAGCAGGTAACAGCCCCTATTTACTTACCAATCCCCGCTCCTGCTAACGACTGCCTCCACTTCCCCTTCTGTGTCCCATATCATGACACTGGGGCCCCTTTGAGGGCAGAAGGGGATGTCGATGTGGCTGTGAGCAGGCCAGCGAACCCCAACAAATACTGCTATTATACTCTGGGGTCTTTAAAAACCAGTGTTACACTCCTCTCCTGTGCTCAGGCATGACTCCTTGCAATCTTCAGGCCTCTTTAGTGACATCCCAGATATCATGTGGCCCAGGCCAGCGTCATTATGCGTCACAACACCAGCCTGGCCCAAGTGACGTCTGTGCTGACACTGAAGAGGGCTGGAAGCAGCAGCGAGTGCACCGGAGCCCAGGAGAGGTGAGTACCACTGGTTTTTGTTTGTCACCTCCCCTGGGCCTCCGATCATTATACTCTGGGGTCTGAAAAGACCCCAGAGTAGAATGATAGTTCATGGATGGTCCAGTATGGGGCATAATACTGTGTGGAGGCCAGGAAAGGGGGCGCCATGCTGTGATGGGTGGGGCCCAGTCTTTGCTAGTTACGCCCCTGGCCTCCAATTGTTCTGGGGTGCCTCCTTTGGGGTCACACATCACTGGATGATGAGGAGGAAAAAGAGTAATGGGGCATCTTCCTCTTCTCCCCACTAGCAGTATTTGCTGAATGCCTTCTATGGGATGTTTGGCACATTTTATATTTTGTGTTGTGTTTTCACACATCTATAGAAACTTTAGTTGTTGAAAGTGTAGGGTGTATGTTATGGTTCAACACATGCATATATGTAAAGATGTCAAACTTTAAAATAAAAGAGAAAACCGGGCCTAAAATTCAACTAATTCTAACTACTGTTAGATAAGAAAAAAAAATAAAAAATCTGCACCAAAACAATTGAACACATGTGATAAGTAACGTATAAATTTTTTAAAAATAAATTAACTTTTTACCTGTCCCACAAACTCTCTAACATGACTTGCACCAAATTTACAGGTGTTGTTTGTCTTGAATAGAAGCGGCGCTACATGTGCTGCCTGTCCACTAGCATATTCCAGTACCAGGATGCTGTGAGAGAGCAGCGGCCTAAGTAAAGGACACTGTCACGTTTCCTTTACATAGGCCACTGATTTGCCTCAGTGGCCTATCGTGCAGCGAGGACTTCTGCCAAAACAAGACCCCAGGTGCAACGGTGGGAGACACTGGAGTACTGGGGACAGGTGAGTGGTTTTTTGTTTTTTTTCACCTTCCCCAGCCTCCTTGCCAAAACAGGTTATCCTGGGCAACCCCTTTAAGTGCCAAAAATGCTAACTGCTGATTTCTAGAATGGGCTCTTTATATGTGATGAGCTATCCAACCATAGGCATAACTACCAGGGTAGCAAACATAGCAGCTGCTATGGGGCCCAACAACTAAGGAGGTCCATTTTCCTCTGAGACCTAGGTGGTAATTAGTGATAACTATGAAGGGGATGTGGAAGACTGACTGAGCCATCATAATGCCTGCACGTGAATTCATTATAATTACTTTCTTCATATGCTGTGATATCTGTGTGTGCATTATCCCAGTGCTATGATGTCATAGTGGGCATTGTCTTTGTACTGTGACATCACTGGATGCACTACACTGCTTCTGCGATATCACTGTGTACATTGCCTTGCTGTAAAACCACTATGTCTATTATTCCTGTGTTAACAAGACCAAAATAATTTTACACACTTAAGTTTTGAATTTGCTGCTTAAGGTGGATATGGTAGAATGGGGCCCCACTATTTATTTTTTTTTTTCTATGAGGCCCCATGATCACTTGTTATGCCCCTATGTGAGTTGTGGATGTGTGTTTAATGTATTAGTGTCCCATGCTGGCTACCGTTTCCTAAGAAAGGTGAAAGATGTGGTGTTGGAGCCTCCTGTATTATAAAGTTTTGGCATTGTATACCACAGAAATTGTGATTTCACAGAATACATATATATCACTGCAGCAATGATATGCAATAGTAACATGACTGCTACAGTTGGGACCATAGATCACTATGGGATATAAAATGTATGTTATGTGCCCATAAGCAGCTGTTTGGGGGTTTTTTTTTCCCCTGTTTTTAAAAGCTGGATTGTCTAGAAGGTCTTTGTTATTTTTCATGATGCTTGATGCCTGGAGTGTGGTTTGAAAAGGTGACAACCCTAGCAGGAGAAGAATGGAAAATACCTCTGTGGGATTAGGCCTAAGTAAGTATTTCTTTAATTCTGACATGACTTCAGTGTGGTGAGCCACTGAAGGGATCATTAAATTGTTCAGTGCACTAATGGGACATCATACTATGCAGGGTCACCAAGTGGGCATTATGCAGTGTGTGGGCCACTTAGGGACATAATACTGTGTTTGAGGGCACTAATGGGACATCATTGACATAATACAGTGGGGGTGGGCAACTAAAGAGGCATCACAACTATGTTACACAAATAAGGGGTCAAAGGGGACACAGGCAGGGTTAAGGATATGGCTAAACAAAAAAAAAAAAAAAAAAAAATTTGTCGCTCTTGTATCCTCTAAAAGTCCTTGGTTCCATGCAGTTTCTAGAGAGTCCTTAACTATATTTTAGGACTCTTACTGTTTTTATGAATACAGATACACTAAGCTTGAGCTTTCTTTTGCAGCTGTGCAATAAGCTGTTGCATGTGTACATGAGGAATAACACTATTTCTGGCCATTATATTATCAGTTTTCCTTCTGCAGGCTCTCTACTTCTCTGTTTACTCACAGCTAATGGGCAGACACTAGCTGCTATTAGGTCTCCCTTCACTGCACACACAAGAGATCCTGCTCCCCTATCTGTAGCAGATGCATAGGGCACAATACTGTATATAGCAGAGATGAGTGGTTGAGCACTGTGGTCAAATAAATGACTTAATACAGACAGTGGTGTACCTGTGTGTGCCTGTCTCTCTGCAGCTGCCACTTATGTCAAGGTCAGCAACCATTTTTGAATGGGGCACAGATTTTGGAAAAAAAAAAAAAAAAAATCAAAAAGATGTAGTAAGTGTGAGTTTTAAAGAAAGCCATAACAGCATGTGCAGCAGCTCTAACCTGATATCTCAGTGAGCTAATAATCTGTGTGAGTAACTGATCAGTGCAGGAGGCAGGGGAGCACAGAAGAGGCATATGAGAAGGGGAGACAGGCATTTTTCTATAATAAGACAGGTTACAAACTTACGATATTCAATTGTACTGTATGGAAAAAATAGAAACAATAGTTACTCTAAGATTTATCAATACTGTCCTTATGTACAAAAGAGTAGACTTTATTAATAGAGACATCTCAGACATATCTTGTTTACACTAAAGTCAGCTCCTATAATTTAATTAAAAAAAAAAAAAAAAGGAGAAGACTTAAAACCTCAACCTCCCCATTTCTAAAATAAAACCAAGAGCGACAGCAGACATGCATCCTCCAGCCCACTGTACACAGGGCAATTATTCACATCAGGTAAGGTAGCTTTTTTTTCTTTAGAAATCAATATCCTAAAACATCTTCAATTTAACTAAATCTATAAATATTTTTGCAGGTGCAGTCTTTTTTTTTTTTTTTGCCTCCTGCATCAAGTCGTTGGTTCTGGCAACTTGTCTTGGGCAGAGAGGCTGCTGGCGGGGGGAGGAGCAGAGTCCGAGGTAGGTGGTCTTATAGGTTGTGGAGGGAAGTACACCTCACAGTGCATTGGGTAAGTGGGGTAGTGATGTTGCTGCAGAGGGGGCACAGGGCTTCTCACTGCAAAAAAAACAAGTTATAATAATGTTTATGTAAATTAAGTTAATTCATTATAAAATGAAAAGTGTGATATTTTCTATATACCATTTACTATAAATCTGCCTATTGTGAGTGAATAGTAACTTCTGTTTACATCTAAAGGCTTAAAGGGGTTTTCCAGGATTTTGTTTTTGATGAGGATCGGTACATTACATAGTAACATTGTGATATTACTGCAGCTCAGCTCTCTCAGCCACTATACAACCTATGAAGCCCTCTGCTTCAGGCTCCATACACTGTATATTACTGGGCGTGGCAGCCATCCCAAACAGCTGATTGGTGCAGGGGCCAGATATCACTACCCCCATCAGGTATTGATAATGCCTAACGATAAGCCTTTAAATCTCTCCTGACTCAGACTCCATGCACAAGTCTGAGTGTGCCATGTGATGGTACAGTGCTGGCCAAAAGTATTGGCACCCCTGCAATTCTGTCAGATAATACTCAATTTCTTCCAGAAAATGATTGCAATCACAAATGCTTTGGTAATAATATCTTCATTTATTTTGCTTGCAATGAAAAAACACAAGAGAGAATGAAAAAAAAGTCAAATCATTGATCATTTTACACAAAACTCCAAAAATGGGCCGGACAAAAGTATTGGCACCCTCAGCCTAATACTTGGTAGCACAACCTTTAGACAAAATAACTGCGAACAACCGCTTCCGGTAACCATCAATGAGTTTCTTACAATGCTCTGCTGGAATTTTAGACCATTCTAATTTGGCAAATTTCTCCAGGTCCCTGAGATTTGAAGGGTGCCTTCTCCAAACTGCCATTTTGAGATCTCTCCACAGGTGTTCTATGGGATTCAGGTCTGGACTCATTGCTGGCCACTTTAGAAGTCTCCAGTGCTTTCTCTCAAACCATTTTCTAGTGCTTTTTTGAAGTGTGTTTTGGGTCATTGTCCTGCTGGAAGACCCATGACCTCTGAGGGAGACCCAGCTTTCTCACACTGGGCCCTACATTATGCTGCAAAATTTGTTGGTAGTCTTCAGACTTCATAATGCCATGCAGACGGTCAAGCAGTCCAGTGCCAGAGGCAGCAAAGCAACCCCAAAACATCAGGGAACCTCCGCCATGTTTGACTGTAGGGACCGTGTTCTTTTCTTTGAAGGCCTCTTTTTTTTTCCTGTAAACTCTATGTTGATGCCTTTTCCCAAAAAGCTCTACTTTTGTCTCATCTGACCAGAGAACATTCTTCCAAAAAGTTTTTGGCTTTCTCAGGTAAGTTTTGGCAAACTCCAGCCCGGCTTTTTTATGTCTCTGGGTCAGAAGTGGGGTCTTCCTGGGTATCCTACCATAGAGTGCCTTTTCATTCAGACGCCGACGGATAGTACGGGTTGACACTGTTGTACCCTCGGACTGCAGGGCAGCTAGAACTTGTTTGGATGTTAGTCGAGGTTCTTTAGCCACCATCCGCACAATCTTTCGTTGAAATCTCTTGTCAATTTTTCTTTTCCGTCCACATCTAGGGAGGTTAGCCACAGTGCCATGGGCTTTAAACTTCTTGATGACACTGCGCACGGTAGACACAGGAACATTCAGGTCTTTGGAGATGGACTTGTAGCCTTGAGATTGCTCATGCTTCCTCACAATTTTGCTTCTCAAGTCCTCAGACAGTTCTTTGGTCTTCTTTCTTTTCTCCATGCTCAATGTGGTACACACAAGGACATAGGACAGAGGTTGAGTCAACTTTAATCCATTTCAACTGGCTGCAAGTGTGATTTAGTTATTGCCACCACCTGTTATGTGCCACAGATAAGTAACAGGTGCTGTTAATTACACAAGCATCACATGATTTTTCAAAGGGTGCCAATACTTTTGTCCACCCCCTTTTTATGTTTGGTGTGGAATTATATCCAATTTGGCTTTTTGACCATTCTTTTTGTGGTTTTCCATTGAAGACAAATTAAATGAAGATATTAATGCCAAAGCATTTGTGATTGCAATCATTTTCTGGAAGAAATTGAGTATTATCTGACAGAATTGCAGGGGTGCCAATACTTTTGGCCAGCACTGTATGTTCCAATGAAAATCGAGCAGCACCTATCCTGTTCATTTTCACCGGAACAAAGGATCGGTGTAAAAAGGAATGCACTTGGATGTTACTCAGTGTCATCTGACTACATTCCACTGCAAACTCTGCCCCACCTCTGTTTCACACTTAATTGTGTGCATGGGGTCTTAAAGAGAACCTTTCACGTCCTCATGTATATGCTGTTTTACATACCGCTAGAAAGCCAACAGCGCGCTGAATTCAGCGCACTGCTGGCTTTCCCGGTATGTGCCCCGAGGCTGGAGATATCTGGTGTCTAAATTTCACCATTCACTGTCAGAAGGGCGTTCCTGAAAGTCTAGCTTGGCTGTGAGGAACGCCCTACCTGATAGTATTCCTCCATAGCACTGTACTCATCCCATAGCCGAGTAATGTCAGAGGGGGCGTTCCTTACAGCCCAGTCATGATGCTGAGCTGTGAGGAATGCCCCCTCAGTACAGGGCTATGGAGGAGTACTATCAGGGAGGGCGTTCCTCACCGCCAAGCTAGACTGTCAGGAACGCCCTTCTGCCAGTGAATGGTGAAATTTAGACCCCAGATATCTCCAGCCTGGGGCACATACCGGGAAAGCCGGAAGTGCGCTGTCTGCTTTCTAGCGCTATGTAAAACAGCATATACATGAGGACGTGAAAGGTCCTCTTTAAACGCTCTCTCAGGTGAGGGTTTGCTACAGCTACATTAACATTCTCCTACTGTTTGTGTGTACAGCTCCTATGCAAATTTATATAACTCCATAGTATGATTGCAAACAAAGCCTGTGTAGTCTGACCCTACAGTCATGTGTTACTGCCCCACTCCTTGCTATTAGAACAAATGTATGTTTGGATGAAGTAGGAGAGAGATTGATAGGTGTATAAATGCAGGATCACACTACACAGGATTTGTGTGTATTATATTACCATGGACACACACTCCCGCTTTGTTAGAGGGGTAACACCACTTAGGAAGTGTCTGGTCCAAGCATGAAACACATGGCTTGAAGTAGCCAACAAAGTTAAAATAATTCCTGGTAGCCCTACCCTTTCCTTCATCAGGCTGGACAATGCAGCTGAGTATATCAAACTTTCCCAGGAGGGGGAAAACTGAATGGTAATCTAGGGATCCTGATTCTTCTATAGTCATACAATGAGACATAACTTACTTGGGATGTGGGGAGGTGGCATGCCAGGATAGCCAGGTGGTCCGTACATCTCCATTGGAGGGGGCATAAGAGGTCTTCTGAAATAAGGTGCTCTGGGGTCTCTGGATAACAGAGGAACTCTCATTGGTGGAGGTGGATGCATGGGAAACTCTCCAGGTGGACCGTCCAATATTTCATTATCCTGACTGGATGCACCAGAAACATTCTGCAGAAAAGTATTCTTAAGTTAAAAGGCCAGTAACCTTAAAATCTGCAGCTAACATCAGTCACTACAAGTATTTATGAAGGGGTTAGGAGTTTTTAACACTTAGCCCTCTTCTAGCTTGAAATGGCTGGTAACAGGGAATAATAGCAAGTGTCCCAAAACTTACATTGGCCTCTTCCTCTCCATTTCTACTTGTATTTGTCCTTGCTTTATACTCTGGAGAAGATCGACCATCTGTGGATTTAACACAAACATAAATATCCTCTCAAAAAAGCGGTTTCTCAGTTCTAACAGTTTCATAGCCAAAATAGCCATGGTTACAGGTTGCACAGGCTTTCCACACTCCCTGAATGGAAAATGTCTTTCTAGGCAGTGATATAACCAACATCATCATGACTTTAGAAAAGCTGGGTGACAAAATATGGTCATATTAGCTATCTCCTAGCTTTTCCAGAGATAAAAATGGCTAAGATGTAACTGAATACAATAACCAACAGAAGAGGATTATTTCAGGATTATACTGACTGGTGAACCGCTCATTTTATAAGATATATATATATATATATATATATATATTACACAGGATATTATAGGTGTCGTCCCCCCCCCCCCAACTGCTGCAGGTCACATCTCCTCTTCTATTTCAGCATAACGTTACCTTGAGTGTCCATGAAGGGTCTGCCCTGATTCCTGGTTAGTTCTGCTGGGCCTGAGAATCTTCCTGATGGTGCTGGATAATGATAAAATCTCTCTGCCCGCTTGGGTGGGAAGGGGGGCTCAGGGTAGGGCAAACCTGAAAAAATATTTAAAGAATTGAAACACTAATGCCTTTATATTGATGGGATTTGTTAATGTAAACTCCCTGTCACTGCAACAAAAATTGAGTTTTTCTTAAAGGGATACTACAATTTAATTAGTGCATCCCCTAGACAGCTACCAGGGCAGGGTGCAACTTTCAACACCCTTCTTTATTTTTACTGTTCCAATCATGGGTCTGGTGGAGCCATAAGACTTCACAGAGGTTCCTCCTAAGTGCCCTGTGACAAGCAAAATCCCCTATTGTCAGAAATTACAACTCCTAACATTCCCCTGCGACTGACAGGAGCACATCTTACACTCCCATCCACTGACAGCAGAGAGTTGTGAACTCCAGTCACAACTGGGAGCAATGCATCTTCAATCCCAGCTACCAGCAGGAATGCGTCTTGTTTTCCAGTCACAACCAATTGTGGCGAATATGTCTTAAAATCCAGTGGTGAGCTACTACAAACTTAAAGGGGTTGTGCCGTTATAGACTCTTATCCTCTATCCACAGGACAGGGAATAAGTGTCTGATTGCTGGGGTCCCCCAGTGTGCAGGAGGAAGGGCAACTGAAGCTTCCTTGTCAATGAAGTACCAATGCGCTTGCGTGACAAGCACTCCTATCACTTTTATGGGGCTGCAAGCACTGCCGGAAATTACTATGAGCCAGCAGGGAATCAGAAATTTGAACAGAACTCTCGATGTGCTACGGCAAATGTCCATTTCACAATATGTAAAGGATTTGCAGAGTTGTTCAACGTTACATTCAGATTGCTTGAAAAGCAAAGCTTTAAAATAAAATGAGGGGGATCAGAAGTGAGGCATTACACTCACATTACTGCTCACCAGTCATTCTAAGAGATACAATATGACAGTATAGATATGGGCAGGGCAGTTACCTGGAGGAGGGACATTATTTCTCTGTTCCCTGTCCCAGGGTGGAGATAAAGAGCCTGCATCTGACAAGGTGCGCTGGTGGTCTGCTCTTCTGTCTGAGTTTACATCTCCTCGTTCTCTAGGTCCGGGGTATCCTGGATAATATCCTGGAGGTCTCACACCTGTCATCAGAACCAAATTCTCATCAGGGATTTGGCAAATATTTTGTTTTAAATTTGAATGCTTGAGTTTTACTGCAGTTTGTGCTCCAGAGCTGCTTGTCCTACTGTAGTTAAGTTATGCCTGTCAACCTTGCACCAATGCAGCATGGAAGCTAGCAATGTAAACTGTTCCTCTCAGGGAAATAAATAAGAATATAGCATTTTTATAACAGATCCTGGGACACAATTACACATCCCTGGCACTTTGATATGCTATAACATGTATTGTTTTTCAGTTCCATTACGTTTTTACAACTCTAAACTTAAAAGGGGTTGTCGAGGATGGATATATAAGTTTATCCTGGACAACCTCTTTAAAATAAATTTCAGCCTGATGAGGCATCTGAAAAATAGCAAGCAACTTTGGATGTAACTAGAGTTACATTTTAAAATAATGTATCTAGGTAAACATAATACTATTACCCCAACAGCTAGAATATATTCAGGAAAGAGTTGAGAGATCCCCTGCTAAGATACAGTGTAAAAGAAACTTTGTGAGGCGCCCCCTCCACACAAGAACAGGGGTTTTCCAGCAATGACAACCCCATTCCTAAATGTAGCAGCTGGCTGAAGAATTTGCTGATGTTTGCACAGCTCACATTGAAGTTATTAGGCAACCTTGACCATTATAGATACTTTCCCCTCTGAGGAGTCCTAAGTAGGAGACTTCACCCTTTGATGCCTATTTGCCCTAACAGAACGTATGGTCTGGAGATGTCCTGAGCAGTCTATATGAAGCTTCCAATATACCTCTGTCTGCTGTAGGGAGCATTGGAGAAAGTCTCAATGGACCTTCCAAGAGAGTCGGAGGTGAAAGAAATGCTCGACTTTCAGGGTGACGATTGATTGGAGATAGTCCGAACGGTGAATTCTCTATAAATAGTAAAGAAGGGTGAGCACAATAGGAGTGTGTGGAGCAAACACAAATATACAGGACATAGCCAAAAGTATGTTGTGGTTATTTTCTGTGTACAGCTCTGCAAACTCTATAAAGACCCATCAGCAGAATGGGTCGTACCAAACATCTAAATGTGGAACAGTCAGAGATACCAATGTCATGTGTAAGAATTGAACATGACTGCCCTGCACAAAAGTTAAACTCCATGTTAATGCCCATAGTGGGGGTGTTCAGAAGGATAGAGTGCACATACTTTTGCCTATGTACTTTATTTGTATGACAATTGTAGTAATGAAGACGTATAAAGCATAAGTATGGTAAAACTAAAGCTAATATCACAAAACACAACTTTACAGCATACAGCAAAACTAGAAACACAATGGGTTAAATATACCTTGATGGTTAATAAAAGCATCTGCATAAGCTACCGGGAAAGAAAAAACAGAAACAAGACTGTTTACAGCAGCTACAAACAGCAAAACATCGGCCCCTGAACACACAACCTGCAGCATGGTAGTATTGCTCTGGGGCAGTTCATAGCAAACCTGATGGCAACCTGTTGACTGGATACGCTAAAAACATATACAAACAATGCCAATAGAAGGGCATCTATTTTATATGAATTAAAAAACAAAACAAAAGACATGCCAGTCAATTTTAGGTAATTTGATGGACAGAATAGTGTATTCTACCTCAATTTTGAGTTGGAAAAAACCCGACCAGTCTATCTAAAACAGATGCAAATGAATGCCCTTATATAAAACCAATCCGTTAAGGAGATAATAGAAGCATGATGTGAAAAGAGCCTAAGTGATGGCTTTATGATTTATGATCATGGGGGGGATGGACAACCTCTGGGATTTCCAATCTTGAGAAGAAAGGGCTGAGGTACCGACTACCAGCTGCTTCCTTTTCTCAATGTTTTGTGCACAGTGGCAGCCTGGTCACTGGAATGCAGCTGTGCTGGGAAAAACGGTGAAAGGGTGCAACACTAAATCAGGATGAGTTTGGGCTCCAAAGGTCACACCCACACAGATCATAATGTCCTGAACTATACTAGCTATATGCCATCATTTTATAATATGGAAAAACCCCATTAGGCTACGGCCCCATGTTGCGGAAACGCAGCTTTTTTTTGTTGCAGATTTTTGAGCCAAAGCCTGGAGTGGATTGAGCAGAAGGTAGAAGTATAAGAACTTCCTATATATTTCCCATTAATTTTGTAGCCATTGTTGGCTTTGG
The DNA here is from genome assembly GCA_947044405.1 of Leptodactylus fallax. Lineage (NCBI taxonomy): Eukaryota > Metazoa > Chordata > Amphibia > Anura > Leptodactylidae > Leptodactylus > Leptodactylus fallax. The sequence continues at coordinate 161,624 of CAMRHE010000143.1, forward strand.
CTCAAAAAGCCACAACAAAATCTGCAACAAAAAAAAAAGCTGCGTTTGCGCAATGTGGGGTCGTAGCCTTAAAGTAGAATCGCAGCTCAATATAGCTTCACAAAAAGTGAACGGCCAAGTCTCACTGCCCATCAGCTGCCCCTAAAGGAATACGAGCAATCACAGAGTAGGTACTACGAATGTGTTTAGGGTACATATTATGGATAATAGAGCCCTAGCAAAAAAACAAAGTAAAGTGAGCGCCTTTGCTTATTATTTGCATCCATTCTTCACGTAATTTCAAAAGCCGTGTATATATCTATATATATATCTATCTATATCTATCTATATCTATCTATATATATCTATCTATCTATCTATTATTTTATCTATCTATCTATATATATATCTATCTATCTATATATATATATATCTATCTATCACAAAAAAAAAAAAAAACACCATACATCATCTAATAACACTACCATATAGTGCCCACTTAACATAACCATGTATTGCCCACACAGTATTGACTTACAGTATACACACACACGTACGACTATAAGCAGTAACAATACCTCTGCCAATCGCTTGTATTACATCCAGAGCAAAGGGGTCTTTTTCCAGAAGTTCCAGTTTATATTCAGCCTCTGTTAACCTATTGACAAAATGTAAAAGGGTCACAAATACCTCTGGAACTAAGAGATTATGTGATCAAAAATATAAATACGGCAGAAAATGATGTGCCAAGAGGAAAGCACAGAGTACCCATCTCTCGAACTGGGTTGTGTGGGGAATCTTTGCTGACACTTGGACAGAAAAACAGGATTTTTGTACTCACTGTAAAATTCTTTTCTTGTTGTATTCACTGGGGGACACAGCACCATGGGTATAGACCTGGCCATTAGGAGGCTGACACTAAGAGAATGAAAAGCTGTCGGCTCCACCTCTGGGCTATACCCTGCCACAACCTGTCTCAGGTCTTTCTGTCTTATTGGACCACTCTCTTCCCGTCGTTCGTATGCTTCGTTCATCCTCCCGGAGGGCCCTCGAGGGGGCCTGCCTGGGTCCTAGGCTTCCATCTCCCGATGGTTCCAGTCTGCGATCAGGGAGGCCTATTGGCTTATGGGTATAGCCCAGAGGCGGAGCAGACAGCTTTTCATTCTCCTATTGCAGGCCCCTAGTGGCCAGGTCTATACCCATGGTGCTGTGTCCCCCAGTGAAATAAGCAAGAAACTAACAATTCCAATATAAACTGAAGCATTTCACTTTAATTAAATCTGATATGTGGTTTTATTCCCTAATCAACAATTCTCAATAGCAAAGATAGGTTATAAATACCCACAATCAAAAACCAAAAAATATGGGATGTGTCACTATCCAAATAGGGTATATTAAAACATATAAATCTTTATTAAATCAAAAATTAAAATGTTGAGATTATCACTTCAAAGATGTTAAAAACATAGCTTAGAAATAGTCTGGGGGTAGAAGAGAAGACAAATATGTTGGACAATCAGTCCTTCTCCAAAAGATGCACCCAATTCAAATATAGAGTGACACCTCAGGGGAAAGGGAATGCTGCTCCTAACCCTAATATCAACTAGCGATACACCAAACATGAATGGCCCACGATTTGTCTAGGCTATTCCCTCAACAATCCACCCCTGGGTGTAACTCATACATCAAAGGTAAAAAAAAAAAAAAACCTCAGGTGGTAATGACCACAGACAGACAAGGGTTTCTCCAGCAAGTCATAGCGGAGTAGACCTATACTGTCCTGAGAAATCCAAAGGCTAAAGGCATATAAGCCTAAGGCGTTAAGTAGATAGCGCTAATCCACAGCAAAGTGCCGATATAATATCAATGCAGCACTTGGCAGGTAGCGTTCATCATATTTTTTTGGTTATTCTCTAATCACATCCAAAGCTGTACTGATAATCTGTTGGTTCCCAGTTCTTTAAAGGGGTTGTTCTGTTATATTCTTCCAGTGATCAGGAGGACGGGGTTCCGAAAGTTCAACTAAAGCTTTCTTGTGAATAGAGTACCAGTGCACTTGCAAGACCAGTGCTCCCATTCACTGCTATGGGGCTGATACGACTATAAATTTCCACCAGCACCCACAGCCTCAAAAAAGTGAATGAAGCGCTGGTCACGCAAGCTCGATCCCCTGTCCTCCTGACTGCTGTTGATAGGGGATAAGTGTCCATAATGGCACAATCCCTTTAAAAACCAGTGACAATTACATAGTTACTAGTAAGTGTCTATCTTGGACAGTGGGATGAAGCTAAACCATTTCCTACGGCAACCAGCATCATTCTGAAAGCAGCTCTGGATGTAATTGGAGAAATGAATATGAAATTATTCAAATTACTTTAGATTCAGAATATATTGCTCATGGTATGAATACAATTGTCTGCTCGGCACTCACTTCTGTCTCAAGTGTGCAGTTTCTTTTTTGACATCACTCAGGTATCTTTCTGCTGCCCTTGCAGTGAGCTAGGGTTATAAAAAAAAAAAAAAAAGTTAGTCCTGATATTAAAAAATGGGTTGACAATTCTTTCTCATTTACCCCTTTCAGTCCCGGGTCAATTTTTTTTTTTTTTCTCTTTAGTTATTGCTTCCTATCTTCCAAGGACTCTAACCTTCTCCCTTTTCCATCAACATACCAATGTGAGGCTTACTTTTTCAGGACAAGTTGCATTCTGTAATGGCACCATTTCATTTTTTTATATAATATACTTGTAATTCAACCAAACAGCATCCTTCCCCCATGACATTGCAGGTAGTGCTGATCGGTACGGGAACAGTTAGGGTGGGTTCACACTTGCGCCAGCACTCCGTCCGCCGTGAATCCGACCTAAAGCTGTTTTTTTTCGGACATGCAGGACTTTGTTTCCAACAAAAAAAAAAAAACGGCTTTGCAGTGCAGAGGGTGTAAGCGCACACTGGACCACTCCTTTAAAAACCCCACTCAAGTGAATGGTTTTTTAAGCAGACAGTCTTAAACCTTTCCCTATCCAGTCCCCCGACATTTAAGTCGGATTCACGGCGGACGGAGTGTCGGCGCAAGTGTGAATCCACCCTGAGATATACAACCTTTTAGATGTCATGATCGCAATAAACTGCAGGAACTGAAAAGTTAACAGCCACGAACAGTATTTACTGTTTGTAGGTATTACCACCAGGTGTCAGCTGTATAATACAGTCAGCACTAGTGTGATATAGCATAGGCTCAGCTCCCGAGCCTGTGTCAGACAACCCTTACACCCCCCCACCATATATTTAAATTGGCCATTCGCAAAGGGGTTAAAGGAGCAAGACTTTTCACAGTGTTGAAATTATACAAAGTACATTGCATGCAGTGTTCTAGGAGAATGATGCGGTGTCCTCAACTTACCCAATTATCATGAGATTTTTTTTTCATATGAGGTAACCTGTTTAAAAAAAAATAAATAAAAAAGATACAACAATTTTTCTTGAAAAAATGTTCAAAAGTGTACAATTCAAGCTAGAGGCAGGATGACTATGGCTGAAATAACATGATGAGGCTGATAACAAGCATTATACTCCAGAGCTGCATTCACACTTCTGTTGTTTACTATTGAAAACAGTTAGGTTTAGCACAAGCATGCTTGTAGAAAGCCTGGTGCAAATCACCAGAGCTAGTAGTATTCATAAACCAACCAAGTAAGGAATGCTGAGAGATTTCAGCTCAAGGGTTTGCAGAATTATGATAGCAGTTGTGTACAGTGCACAGTGACTCCACCAGCAGAATATTGAGTGCAGCTCTAGCCTACAATACAGACTGTAACTCAGCTTTAGTACTGGATAATAAATCTGATGTATGTACACAGTAGACTCCACATACTATTATTGTTGATCTAATCTATTTCTGTTACCAGTATTTAGAGATGATAACTGCCACAAAGTAAACTGCCCCATGTTATATCCACACGAGCAGATCCAGTGTCATACCCACACAGCAGTAATATTGTAGTAATACTACATTAATTGCCAATTAACTGAGTATGTGTGCTCCATTCCACCAATCAGGAAGGACCAAGAATGATTAATCTCTGATGTGGTTTGCTTTTTGGCCACATCATTGCTAGTTATCACATGACCCAAAAGTCATTAAGTCCAAAAGGTCAGTGAAACCTTCACACGCAAGTTCCTATATCGGCACCAACACATGCACACTTCTACTCTTAAGCTGCATGCACACAGTCATGTGCAGTGTACAGGTCAGTAAAAACGACATGGATGACACATGGATTGCGATCTGTGTGTTATCTGTGATTTTCAATGACCCATACATTCAAATGAACTGACCGAGCTGCAAGTGTCGACAGGTATAGGACCTGCTCCCTATTTTGCGGCTCTTTTCTACGGTCCGGACACACATCTGTAAAAACTACAGAAGTGTGTATGGGGCCAAAAACATGTAATGGATCCAAAATTGCAGACAAAAAGAATGGTCGTGTGCATATGACCACCTGGATTTAGTCTCCAGCAGGGATGTGTTTATAAATCCATAGTGCCTGCTCCTGAATCTGAGCACTTATTGCCAGCACCAAACGTAGTCTTCTACCACTATGTATAAATTGTGCATGTGCTGCCCCATTATATCTGGACCTCAAGGGTATATCTGAATTGGTCAATGAGAACTATATGAATTGTCAATACTATTAAATCATTAAATTAAAATTACAAATATCATGAATGGGTACAAGTATTAACTACAGTATTAATTTAGCTTCTAATATTTATTTATCGATTACACTCTTTCATTTTACACACAACCTATATTACACATCAATGGTATAAACTCAAACTGGTAAGTATATTGTACAGGAATACTGGCAATAGGGATAAATCAGATCAACAATGACAGTATGTGGTGCCTGGCACTAGATTTTAGAATAATTTAATATATAAGATTTGGAGTGCAAATTTTAAAGGGGTGTTCCGTTTTTATTTTTTTAACCCCTAGAGAGGCTTATAATAATAATCAGTGCACGCATACCTATCTGTTCAGTTGGTGGACCAGCAGGGAATCTCCATTCACCTCCCATTCTTTGTTTACTTTCTACCTATGCACGAGCACATCAGGCAATGAGTGGCTGAACGCTGATGCTGCATTTGAACACAGTTTCACGTGTTATTGTGGCTTGTGCTTAGGCCAAAGGTCAGGAAGATCAAGAACCCAAACAGAGATTCTCTGCTGGATCCCCAGACGAATTGAAAGGCGAGTATGCACTGTTTACTATTTTAAGCCTCCCTAGGGGGTTTAAAAAAAATAACAAACACACCTTTAACATTATTGCTCTCAAAGCGTGCAATAAAAGGGTGCCAAACAGGTCTCTTTTCTGACCTGTTTGGCACTTTAGAGAAAAGAGGGTAGAGCAGGGTGGGAACCAAAGTTGGCCTTGGTCTGATAAATTTACAATAAATTGTGCCAAAAACTGAAGTCAGTTATATCTGAAATCTATGCCAGTCCCTGACTAGTGTATATTTCAAATCTGGCGCACATGACCTCACATAGCATGCCATAGATGCTTAATATTTCAGGTGCATCTGCCGCCAGCATTAAGAATATACTCCCATTGATTACACCAGATGAATAGCAAGTGCTGCTCTGGAGTGTAATACAAGATGTAACTCTGGATCTGTACAGGATATGTAAATAATTTACATACTGACTCAACTTTTATAAACATTTGCAAAATATGGTTGAATGTATAGGATTTAATGGCATGACACTAAGAGCACTAACCTGGTTTTGATAAGAGGAGATAGTTTTGTCCATTTCTTCTTCCAGTTCAGAGACTCTGGTCCTAAGAGAGACAAGACTTGTGAGCTATGACCAGCAAAGAGTGTGGGTTCTGACTGTAAAACTAATCTTACTTGACAGTGACGAGTTCACTGGCTGCCATGTTCATCTTCTCATCTGCTTTAGATAGTTTTGCCTCTTTTTGAATCCGCTCCTTTTCCTGTACAGTAAGTTTCCTAGAGAATTAAAATGTGTATGTCGTAAACCATGGTGGAAAATGTATTACGTATGACTGGACCAATGTCTATGCACATGTTTGAGGAGTGGGAATAAAAGTAGCATGATTTCAGGATCTGCACTAAAGACACATACTTTAGGTTTGTGAAAAAGATAAAAAAAAAGAAAAAAAAAAATTGTATTATTTGCAAAGCTGCTTCATTTATTAATTATGTCCACCCTCAAACACTAATAAACAGCTGAAATATGCAAAATAATTCTCCTCCAGAAAGAAGAAAACCATGTCTCTAGCGTTATCTAGGATCTTTAACCCCTAGTATACAGCTTAAGGACATAAATATTATTTTATCACCTCATTACGAGAACCATAAGTAGAATGGGGGCTTGTGTTTTCTGACAGGCTGTAATTTTAATGGCACCATTTTGGGATACTTTATTGAAGAACTTAATTATTTTTACACTAATGGAACTTTATGTTTTTTTGCAGGACTAGGTGGTGTTTTTATTGGTACCATTTTGGGGTACACAGGATTTATTCCTTTTTTTGTGGAGGGTTGGGATGATCAAAAATACTAATTCACTGTGGATTTTATTTGTACAATTCACTGTTAGTTAACTTTATTACATGGTCATTTCAGACTTTTAAACTTTGAGATTGTTGTTAGTACCATAGTTTCCCAAAGCCATAAATGGCCAATGAGCACATTTGTTAAATTACCTGTGCAGCTTTCTCTCATTCTCTTGATAGACCTCCATCATGACACTCATTTTTTGCTTTAATTTTTCCACCTCTTCCTCCAATTGCCCCTTCTCATGTGCCAGTGACTGGCTTGTATTCTGGAGATTTGTGATACATTCTGCACATATAGGCAATGGGTAAAAATATTTATAATTATGTACAGCCCCCAAGGGTCCCAAAAAAGAACCTGGTCATTTAATGTGAGAAAATATGAGTCTACCTGCCAGCTGCTCTTTCGCCTTCATTTCATCTGAGAGATTATCACACAGATGCTTCTTCTCGGATTCCACACTTTTCAGAGATGCATTCAGCTAGAACACAAAGATGGTGATAAATATATAAACTACAGCCTAAGAGGAAGCACCTTAGATTTCATATCTATATTCATAAGCAGGTTGGACCCTTTTTCTGATGTAGAGCTCCAAATTGTCTGCTTCTCTTCAGTTACTTTATTAAATTTCGGACAGCAGGCAATGCTAGGGGGAGCTCACTAGAGATATACATAGCTATTAACTCATTAAAGACCACCTCCATTGCTGCACCCTTTCACAACCTGATTATGTATCACACTCTGCATTTCTTTCATGTATACTGTACTTCCATTTTGCAGTGCAGACACAGTCTTGATTTTTCAGACGCAATCTTTATTTTTAGATTTCACCTGTTTTCTCTATGCCTCCCCCTCTATATTCTCTTAAATAATCTAAGAGACCATAAGTATATGGTCAGGGAGCTGCATGTTCTTCATTATAGCTGTGGGAAAGGGAGCTGTCTAATTATCAGCACTAACTGTGATAGGAGAGTATGTCTTCCCGTTTTCAGATCATGTGTGGTACATGCAATTTCATCATACAGGATGTTCTAATGTATTTATGAGTGACACATAGATCCCGCATAAGACCTAAGAGAAAATACATGTCACTGAAGTCTGATCCACACTGATTCAGGCTGCTGGAGAGCAGGGAATCATTTCAGTGAGTGTGCCTGCTCCTACTGATTTATAGCAGCAACTAGACAATACGTAGCTAATAAGCCATAGGCTCCACATAGCCTATTACCTAGAAATATTACCTATTCCTGATTAGTGTTAAGATCTGTCTATAACCGTGGACGATACTTACCATGGCAGCATAGATCAGCTTCTTAATCCTTTGTTTTTGGGGATCCCCTAAAATTGATGGACAAAAACACAAATTCAGCAAAAATAGTATCCCCATTGAAAAAGAAGACATGGGGGTCATTAAAAGGGTATTCCCATCTCAAGGATACTATATATACTGCTAGTTTATGTAAATTCAAGAGTTTCCCTAAATACATTGTTGCTTTGTTTGCCTGCTATGTGAAATTATTCCACACATTGTTTACACAACGTTGTCAAGGAACCCGGCCTAGTCTATCTCCTTATCTAGGCTTATAAGATGGAAAACTCACTGCTCTCTGAATGGTAGAGGGGAAGAATTCTGTGCATTGCTTTCAGCGCTGTTATCTCTTGTTATTTCGCCCAGGCAATCAGGTAAGCTAATTACAGTTTGTTGCTAAAAGCTCAGACAGTGTGATTATCTCTACTGAGCTTACTGCAAGCCCATTATCACTCATGGGAGCATGTAAGTATTCTCCAACCCTGTGTAATGTAATATACATTTACTGTACATGTTTGATCTGCATTATTATAGATTTCTAGTAATCGTAATAAATAATCTTTCATGGCAAAGGCAATGTCTATATCTACTGAGGTACTTCATAGTGTTCAGTCCATCAAACAGTCAAAGCTGCCCACAAGCTTGTCGAATACAAGAAGTGTGAAGAAGAGACAGCAGGCAAAGCTGATTAGACAGGGAGATAGGAAAACCCCTTTAACCTGATGGTTCTTACCAAGGGGCTCGCCATTTTCAAAATCCCACTTAATAGTTGATAAAATGTCATTGTCATCTTCATCATTGACTTCATCCAGCTCCGAACTCCAGTCTTTCAGAGACAGCAAATTTTCAATCAGTGACTAGGGAAGAAATAAATAAATAAATAATGATTAGATATAAATAAAATTATAAACTATCTTTCCTAGACTTATGATATAATTCAACTATATATGACAGCTCTGTTATTCAGTGTTCTTAGGAAACTGTGTGACAAACCACTCACCTTGATCTGGTTCTGTTTGCTGCTCAGGTCTTCTTGCATGACTCCTACAGAGGAGCTGAGGATTTTGGAGTTCTCAGACAGTTCACTAAACCTTTCTTCCCAGCCTTCAGCTTCCTTTGAAAGCTGCAAATCAAACATCAGAGGTAGATCTGATCATTTTTCCCCTGTGTAAAGGCAAGTCCGATTCTCTATTCCTCATAAAATACATTTTACCATAGTCCGTATTATACTCCAGAGCTGCACTCACTATTTTTCTGGATTTCAAGCTAAATTTCCCAACATTACTTAATACTATAATTCAGTGTCCCCTTGTATTACATGAGGTTAGCTAGCTGGGGAGTCTGTTATTAAATTTGCTAATGGTTCACATTTACAAATAACAGGATAGTAAATGCAGTAGAATGTAGTATAATATAGGCTGCAAATCAGAATCAAGATAGCAAAAGTAATGTATGCATACAAGGACTTCACAGGCAGAATAGTGAGTGCAGCTCTAAATTATAATACAGGATGTAACTCAGGATCAGTGCAGAATAAGTAATGTAATGTATGTACACAGTGACTCTACCAGCAGAATAGTGAGTGCAGCTGTGTCGTATAATACTGGAAGTAACTCAGGATCAGTTATTCTTTATATACACAGTTAAGTCACATTACTATAACCACATACTACTTTCAACATTGGTAACACATAACCAATGAAGGAAGTAATATGTCATGGGCTAGCTTTGTGGAGTACATAAGTTGTGCGACAGGCTATCTGAACACACACATTACTCGTTATTGTCATGGATAAAAGGAGCAATTTATCAAGGGTTGCAAAAAGGGCTGATTATTGGCTTTCGGGCCAAGGCTGGAAGTAATTCACAAATAGCGCAGTTTGTGAACTGTTCACATGCTACTGCAGTGACAGTGTATCATCAGTGGGCAAATGGCACCACAGGGAATAACCAATGTGGAAATTGCGGAACACCATGTGTCATTGATGTGAAAGATGAACTTCAGCTATGAAGGTGCACAGGGGTTGAATTACATGCTACAGTGGATAATAATGAGCAGGGGGCTTCCAGATGTGTGTCTAAATGAACAGTTCAGGGAATCCTACTGTGTATGAGGCTCTGAAGCAGACACATGGTTACTGCACCTATTATAATAAAGGTGCATTGGAAAAAAAAAAGGCTTCAATTTGCATGGCAATATTGCAATTGAGCCACCGCTGATTGGCAAAGGGTTGCCTACTCCAATAAGTCATGTTTCTTGCTTTATCGAATGGATAGGCATTGGCTTGTCAGTTGAGAAATATCAGAGAACAAACACCCTGCAACTATTGTAGAAAGAACACAAGCTGGTGGCGGTAGCATTATAGGACATTTTTTCATAACATTCTCAGGTCCCACTAAGCCATGAGGAAGGCACTCTGATTTGAATGGCATAAATCCATCCTTGCAGTTCATGTGCACCCAATGCATGCTGTTGATCTTCTCTGGGCAGAATGAATCTTCCAGCAAGACAATAAGACATGTCACATGGCTAGAAATGTCCGACAGTGGTTGGAAAAAAATATGACCAAGACTTCCAAGTACTTCCCTGGTCCCCTAATTGCCCAGACCTGAATCCAACAGAGCATCTGTGGGACCACCTCAATAATAAGTTCACTCTGTGGATCCTCCCCCATGCACCCTCCAGCAAATGTGGGATGCACTGCAGTCAGCATGACTCCAGATACCTGACACAATCTAACAGAACCCTACTGAGTCATTCCCAGTCCGTCTAACTGCTGTCCATGCAGCACATGGCAGTTACTCTGGATTTTAGCTGGTGGTCAAAATAATGTGACTCGACTCTGTAGATCACATCAAAATTGTGTTTATAGCGTCAACCATTAAAAAGCTGTACCTGCTTGATGCTCTCCTCTAGGTGAGATTTTTCCTCTGCAGCATCTTGATGCGATGACTCTAAACGACCTTTGTTAATTTCAAATACCTTCTGAGTTGTGCGAGTCTGCAGAAGAAAATGAGGTCTTGTTCCACTCTGCAGCCATTTGTGAATATACAGTACAGACCAAAAGTTTGGACACACCTTCTCATTCCAAGAGTTTTCTGTATTTTCATGACTATAAAAATTGTAGATTCACACTGAAGGCATCAAAACTATGAATTAACACATGTGGAATTATATACTTAACAAAAAAGTGTGAAACAACTGAAAATATGTCTTATATTCTAGGTTCTTCAAAGTAGCCACCTTTTGCTTTGATTACTGCTTTGCACACTCTTGGCATTCTCTTGATGAGCTTCAAGAGGTAGTCACCTGAAATGGTCTTCCAACAGTCTTGAAGGAGTTCCCAGAGATGCTTAGCACTTGTTTGCCTCTTTAGCCTTCACTCTGCAGTCCAGCTCACCCCAAACCATCTCGATTGGGTTCAGGTCTGGTAACTGTGGAGGCCAGGTCATCTGGCGTAGCACCCCATCACTCTCCTTCTTGGTCAAATAGCCCTTACACAGTCTGGAGGTGTGTTTGGGGTCATTGTCCTGTTGAAAAATAAATGATGGTCCAACTAAACGCAAACCGGATGGAATAACATGCCGCTGCAAGATGCTGTGGTAACCATGCTGGTTCAGTATTCCTTCAATTTTGAATAAATCCCCAACAGTGTCACCAGCAAAGCACCCCCACACCATCACACCTCCTCCTCCACGCTTCACGGTGGGAAACAGGCATGTAGAGTCCATTCGTTCACCTTTTCTGCGTCGCACAAAGACACAGTGGTTGGAACCAAAGATCTCAAATTTGGACTCATCAGACCAAAGCACAGATTTCCACAGGTCTGTCCATTCCTTTAGCCCAAACAAGTCTCTTCTGCTTGTTGCCTGTCCTTAGCAGTGGTTTCCTAGCAGCTCTTTTACCATGAAGGCCTGCTGCACACAGTCCCCTCTTAACAGTTGTTGTAGAGATGTGTCTGCTGCTAGAACTCTGTGTGGCATTGACCTGGTCTCTAATCTGAGCTGCTGTTAACCTGCGATTTCTGAGGCTGGTGACTCGGATGAACTTATCTTCCGCAGCAGAGGTGACTCTTGGTCTTTCTTTCCTGGGGCGGTCCTCATGTGAGCCAGTTTCTTTGTAGCGCTTGATGGTTTTGGCCACTGCACTTGGGGACACTTTCAAAGTTTTCCCAATTTTTTGGACTGACTGACCTTCATTTCTTAACGTAATGATGGCCACTCGTTTTTCTTTACTTAGCTGCTTTTTTTCTTGCCATAATACAAATTCTAACACAATCCATTCAGTAGGACTATCAGCTGTGTATCCACCTGACTTCTGAACAACACAACTGATGGTCCCAACCCCATTTATAAGGCAAGAAATCCCACTTATTAAACCTGACAGGGCACACCTGTGAAGTGAAAACCATTTCAGGTGACTACCTCTTGAAGCTCATCAAGAGAATGCCAAGAGTGTGCAAAGCAGTAATCAAAGCAAAAGGTGGCTACTTTGAAGAACCTAGAATATAAGACATATTTTCAGTTGTTTCACACTTTTTTGTTAAGTATATAATTCCACATGTGTTAATTCATAGTTTTGATGCCTTCAATGTGAATCTACAATTTTTATAGTCATGAAAATACAGAAAACTCTTGGAATGAGAAGGTGTGTCCAAACTTTTGGTCTGTACTGTACTTCTGTTCACTATCCCACCCCAATACCCCTAGTTGATAAAGGATCTGCCTGGCAATGCATTAGACAAGTGTACAAGGGCAGTCAAGGGCTTGATTTCCCAGATATCATATCCTGTTACTTAACTTACCTCTTCTTTCTGAGATGTTTCCTTGCTGATATTGTCCTCCAGAGCTTTGATTTTATCATGTAAATCTGCAAGCTAGTTTGAAAAAAATGAATATATGGAAAAAATATACCCTAATCTACAAGATTAACCATTCATGTTCTGAATCTTTCACATTACATATATATTACCGAATTGTCCAGCACTGATCCCCGCTGTTTCTCTTCTTCCAGATCCCGCTCCAGTCTGGCAATGTTCTCTTCCAGTTCCTTGTTTGAAGCTTGCAGAGATTCCTGTTGAGCCTAAAATATGGATTAAAGGAACAAGTCAATGTAAAGTTCATGGGTAAAAGGCCAAATTACCAGGAAGGATTTGTACCAGGGGAGCTAAGCAAATCACATACCATTATTTATGCAAGAATACAAGAACTTTACCCAATAGTCTACTAATCCCTGTTATCAGCCAAAGGGATGAGTGGCAGGAAGTGCAGAAATCTCCCTGACCCTGACAGTCACCATGTTATGTTACATATCTCCAATACTGAGAACATCCAAAGACATTTACATCCATGTGTGACCGATATCAGCTGCTCTTTTTATAATGCTATTGCACTATAATAAATTGCTGACTTTCAGGTCCTTTAATAATCAATTCTATGCAGTTCAAAGAGAACCCAAAAGCAACATTCTATTCTTTACATACTTTCTGCTCAGAGATCTCCGTTAGTAACTTCTGGTGACCCGATTCCTGTAACTTTTGTTGGACATCTTCATACTGTTTTGATGAGAAAATAAAAAATTAAGTTATCAGTAGTTTAAAGCACCCCTCTCTAGTGGACGTCCCCTAGCATGTTATAGTTTACATCTACAATTATTATACACAAGAAATGGAGTACGTGGGCTCCCTGTCTGGGGTTCAGTTACAGTTGAACCTTGAAATGGACCCCCTGGTTCCCACTGTACCTGCTTTTGTACAATGCTGAGTTTCTCAAGTACTTCTCTTTTACTGCTCAGAACTTCAGCAACCTGATTTCCAAGTTTACATTCACGACCTAAAGATGAGAAATATCAAGTGCAAAACAGATCTAGTGAAATCAAAGAGTTAGAGGAGTAGGTGAGGATTAAGGGCGAACAAATACACTCCACTGGTGTACCCCCTACAATCGATATTTATCATCTCTCTACAGGACAGATGATAAATGTGATCACTGGGGATCCTTCACTGATCATGAAAACTGGGGTTCCAATCCCCACTCCCCTATAGTGCCACCTCACTGCACTGCCACAGAGAGGAGTAAAACTTACAATGATATATATATATATATATATATATATATATATATATATATGTATATATATAGTACATATTTTGTTGCTGTATTTAAAGGGGTTGTCCATGATACTTTTTGCCTTAACAGCAGGGAATGCTTTAAAAAATAAATCCACATTACCACCCATTAAATTCCTGCGACTCTAGTCATTGTTTCTTTCCAATAGCTAATCACATGCTGTCTACCCATGCGACATGGCTGCAGAGGTCACATGGGTAGATGGAGCATGCTCACCTGTGAGGACCCAGTGGAGAATCAGACAGGTTTTTTTTTTTGTTTAGCTTCTTTAAAGCATTCCCTGCTGAACCACCCCATTAACCCCTTTCCTCCACAACAATTTTTATTTTTTACATTTTTTTTTACCCCCTGCCTTTCAAAAGGCCTTATCTTTTTCTTTTATCAAGCTGATTCTTTTTGCAAATAAATAAATATTCCTTAAATGAACCATCTAATATTCTGTATAATGTACTGGGACGCTGAAAAGTGGGATTTTTGTATACTCACCGTAAAATCCTTTTCTCGTTGTATTCACTGGGGGACACAGCACCATGGGTATAGACCTGGTCACTAGGAGACAAGACACTAGGAAAAAGCAAAAGCTGTTGGCTCCGCCTCCAGGCTATACCCTGCCACAGCCACTGTGCATGAATCAGTTTGTACCGTAGCAGTAGGAGAGAGAGACACAAAGGAACATGGAACCAACAACCACCAACAATGCCTGAACCCAAAAAGGAACCAACACAGTTCGGGCAGGAACACTGAAAAAAAAAAAAACAAGGGAGGGATCTGTGTCCCCCAGTGAATACAACGAGAAAAGGATTTTACGGTGAGTACACAAAAATCCCACTTTCTCGTCTACTTCACTGGGGAACACAGCACCATGGGATGTCCTAAAGCAGTCCCAGAGGGTGGGAATAACACGGCCATGCAAACCTGTAATACTCAACCGCATCCAGAAACTTACAACCCAAATTGGCATCAGCAGAGGCCACAGAATGAATCTGGAGAAACTTAGAGAAAAAGGATGGAGGCCCAGTGGGATACTTACAGACCTGGGAAGCATAAGCCTGATGCCGGAGGCCCGGGAACTCCAACAGCTCTAGAGGAGAGAGCCGTCACACGGGAGGCAGAGCCGTACTCTTAAATCGATAGGTCTCCCTAATCTCAGACCAAAGCCATCGGAAGATGAGAGCTCTGGAAGCAGACAGGCCCTGACAAGGGCACTCAGGGAGAATGAGCAAAGCGTCCGAACAAGAGAAAAGGTCCGTGAGGAACAGTATACACGCAAATTGCCCGGGCAACAACCGGGCAGGGAAGAGAAAGCACTCACACGGACGCCTGGGGACCGAGCAGAAAGAGGGCAAGACCAAGTTCTCGAAGTGGAAGCAGGAAAAACACCCTAAGAAAAAAAGACTGGCAGACAGAGGAAAACCTTATCCTTGTGGAGGACCAGAAAGGGAGGCTGCCGAAAAAAAGGGGCAGCCAATTAGGGACCCCTGCGGATGGAGGTAATGGCCACCAGAAACTCATTCTACCAGGACAGAAGGCAAAAAAAAAAGGGATATCATAGGCTTGAAGGGGAGAACCTGAAGCACCTTAAAGATGAGGTTAAGATCCCACGGATCCAAGGGTTCCAAAGGAGCACAGAGTGGCACTCCTGTAGGAAAGTCTTTTAAAAAGAAAGAAGACTAAGACCTTGATCCAGACCAGACTGGAGAAGATCCGATGAGAATCGTTACTCTTCCAACGGTGGACGTAAGCCTTCCACGTTTGATGGCAGATCTAAGCTATCTGGAATTTCCGGGCCTTGAGTATGTTAGAATAACAAACTCCGAAAAAACCACAATGCCTCAAACCTCGGATTGAACAGCCACACCGTGAACACAGCTGAGTCAAGGTGGGGAGGAACAGCAGTCCTTGAGACAGAAGGTCGACCAGCAGAGAAAGAGGCCAGGAGCATCCGCCAACAGGAAAATGAGATCCACATACCAGACCCGGCAGGGCCAATCTGGTGCCACCAGGATACCTTGAAACCCCTTGGTCTTGAGATTCTGGAGGACCCAAGGGAGAAGAGGAAGTGAAAAACCAAACTTACAAGAGCGCCAGCGGTGATGGCTCGAGGATCCAGAGACCTGGCAATTTAGCCGGGGACCTTGTGGTTCCGGCGGAGGCTAAAAATGTCGACGTTTGTCACACCACAGCGGGAGCACAGTGGATGGAAGATCTGCAGATAAAGCGACCCTCGCCCGGAGCAATATTTTCTCGACTCAAGTAGTCTGCCACCCAGAAAAAGGTTGACCACCGAAAGAGCTGGAACAAGGCGCTCCACCCAAGGAAGAAATTGTGAGGCTTCTAGTAAGGCCGCACGGCTCCTGGTGCCACGCTGAGGGTTCAAGTAGGCGACCATGGAGGAGAGGTCAGTCTGGACTGTGACAGATGTCCTTGGAGAAGAGAGGTCCAAGGAGTAAGGGCAAATAAGATAGCCCTGGGATCCAGCAGGTTGAACCAGAGGGAGGAATCGGCCCTGGACCACAGGCCCTGAACAATCAAATCATCGAGGACCACTCCCCAGCCGGGGAAATTGGCGGCAGTGGGAATCACTTACCAACAGAGGGGAAGAAGGACTTCCCTTGAGAAATTCCTGGGGAGGAATATACACTAAAGAATCTCTCAGTGAACCAAGGTGGAAAGAGAACCAAGCAGATGAGGCTGTCCGGAGATTTGTCCCAGCAGGCCGTAATCTTCAAGAGGAGAGAACGACAGAGTGAATGAAAGGTACAGCCTAGATGGTTGAGGCGATCGTGCGCAGGACCCACATGTCGATTCAAAGACAGCAAGGAGAGTACCTCCAAAGGTGGGACACTCAGGATCTTGGCCTCCGGAGGGAGAATCACACCCTGGAGCGAGCAGAGGAACATGTCCGGGATTCCATGTGCTTAGAGGACACGAGACATCCTCATAGATGAGCCAGCAGAACCGGCGAAGAACATCCAAGGTGAACCACAAGCTGGTCAGATTGTCTGACCTGGAGGGGCTTCACCAGGAGGTTGTCAAAGTCTGAAAACACGGCAGCACCTCTGGCGCAGAGGATGACCATGAGAGACGCCATCACTGAGGGAAAAAACCCCCGGTGGCAGAGGCCAGCCTGAAGGGGAGAGAGACAACTGGAAAGGTCAAGGATCCACAGCAAAAACGAAGAAACCGCTGACGGCACAGCGAGATGATGTAGATGGACGAAGAATTCGCCCATCTCCATCCAGGGATGCCACCACAGACTGCATAGACTACAACGGAGCCTACAGGCATGGAAGAACCTGTGGAGCCCTTTCAGGTCCATGATGGGACAGAGGAAGCCGTCCTTCTAGGCGGATGGAGAACAGGTAAGAATAGTAACCCCAGACACACTCTGCAACGGGAACAGGGACGCTGACTCCCTGCTGCTGGAGATTGGAGACAGCCTGGATTGTCCGACATAGCGAAGGCAAAGAGACTCCAGCGAAAACTGGAGTAGCCGGACGACACCGCCTCTCAGGCCCAGGCTCCAGATGTCCCGCCATTTGAGATGCCCAGAGAGGGGAAAAAACTTCATGCCGAGGAGGCTAGGAAGAGGAAGACCTGGACGACCTAGTGCAGAACCGCCAGGGAGGCCTGGACTTGAAAGAAGCTTTCTGGAGCAGGAGAACAGCTGACACATAGGACGCCTCTGAGGGAGGAAGAATCTATTCCCCCGTGGCCTCAGGGATAAGCTTCTCGACGCCCTTAACAAAAAATTTGGCCCAGGACGACCTGGAAAGGGAGAAGGGCTGCGTTCGCCTTCTTGGAGGCGGACCCAGTATTCCACAACAGATCCCAACGGTATAGCAGATAATCACTGCATTGGCGGCCGCCTTAGCAGATTTGGGAGGCATCTCCAGTTATTGGGAAGCGTTCAGGATCTCAGAGACGAGCGGCTGGAGGGAAACTGCATCAGGGAGGTTTGACTGAAGCTGTTTGGCCCAGGAAAAGAAGGCCTTGATGACCCAAGAGGCAGCGAAGGAGAGCCGCAGGGAGAAACCAGCCACTACGAAGGCCACCCTGGTGAGGGAAGCCACCTTCTTGCAGCAATGCAATAGCCAGCATTTAGGGCAATGCAATGTATCAGTTCTGCATTGCAAACAATACAACAGATGCGATCCGATCTCACTCCGAGGGATCACTGAGGTAGGCAAAATCTGCTGAAGGCAGACTAGAAGCCTTGGAGAGCCTAGCTATCATGGGATCCACCGTGGGAGGCTCTTAGTGATAGGAAGCGACACATGGGGCGACTCGCTGACAAAATGTCAAGACAGGCCAGCTTGCGCTCACTAGTTACTGATATCTAAGTACCGTGCGCTAACCGATTGCACCACTGGAGCAACCTGCTTCCCTTGCCTCGGATGTTCATCATTGCCAGCCAGGGAGAGCTAGAGACGTGTGTCACAGCATAGCCTGGCAGAACTGCCCGAGCTCACCTTCCACTTGGAGACACACAGGTCAAGGGAAGGGATGTCCGATTTCCTAGTCGAAGACAGAGGATGGTCCAGGGAGAAGTCACTGTGCCCTCAAGATGATATCAAACATCCAGTGGCAGAAAGAGATGTCCACTTGAGGGGATGTGTCCGGGTCCTCAGAGATCTGTAGGGTCTCTATCGCATAGATGACTCCCGCGTAGCAGCAGATATAGATGAGCCTAGCTGAAGCTCTGAGTCGGAGTCAGAGGCGTCCCCAGTTAAATAGACCGAGCAGAGGGAGGAAGGTGTCCGCCTGTCGGAGTGGAGCCGTGTGCTGAGTGCCTATCTGGGGAGTACCCAGAGGAAGGGGTGGCGGACCGTGAACCGTAGGAAGACTTCCTGGTCCTTTTGAGGCTCCTGGAGCTGCGACGGGAATTATGAGGGTGTCCAGGGAGATCCCTAGAAGCAGCCGACTGAGCGGCGATCTGGGAAAGCAGCCCTTCCAAGTTTCCAGCACTGACTAGTTAAGTCTGGTAAGGACACCATGGCCAAGGTTAGGGAGGAAGCCCAATCCGGGGGGATGGAAAAACCGGAGAGGGGCCAGGAGCTTACTGACTGGCTGAGGCGGAAGGCAGAGAGAGCACATGGGCTCGGGCTGTCCGCATGGCAACTGTTTTTGATACAGCGGGTGCACGTATAAAAACGTGACGCAACCAGAGGGGCCGGAGGGGGAGCCCAAGAAAATTAGGGTAACCCAGGGGGTTAGCCTACCAGACTGCAAAAGATGGCCGCTCACAAACTGCTGCAGCAAGGGTTCCGCAGGTGCAATGTCTCCCAGGGAACTGGGAAGAATCCCTGCTGTCCCAGCAAGCCAAAAAATAAATAAATAAGCCAAATTGAGAATATGAGGAGAGCAAAGCTCTTCCCCTGGTAAAAACAGGCTCAGTAGCTACTGGGCAGGCTGGATGGCTTGCCAGGACAGCCCCCTGGCCAATGGAAGGCCCTAGGCGGAGTCTGGGTACCAGAAAAGCCCGGGAAAGGGACGGACCCGTTGCGGCCTAGTTCCCGGCCAGGCCTTGGACTCGCGTACAACGCGGCCGACCGCGAGGCACCGTCGGCGGCGCGGCGCAACCGCGAACTCCGGAGGTTCCGCGGAGGCCTGGGAAAAGGTACCGGGGGGCCAGGAAAGGGGGTCCCCACAAGAGCGGGGGGGGAACCGGGTGCCCCCCCGACGGGGGGCCGCTCGGTAGGAGCGACCAGGAAGCCCAAACACGCCCCAGAAAAAAGGGGCTTATTTACTAAGATTTAAGGCCCAGTTCAGGGGAACCCTGTGATGCCCCCCCCTAAACAGGACCCATACTATTGTCCCCCTGGGAAATGGCACTAAGGGGCTGAGAGGGCCTGAAGGGAAGGTGGAGAGGGCCTGAAGGGGAGATGGAGAGGGGCTGAGGTAACTTACTCACCAGCCTTCTATTCTTCTCATACTCACCAGTCTGGCGACTTCCAGGCGCCGCAGGGTCACCCCTTCGGTAGGACCTCGCACGTGGGAGTGGGGTCACCGGTACTCCGGCCGCTTTCGGGGTGCGGCGAATGGTGAGTGGGGACTGGGTGACCGGCGAGGCTGCTCTTTTGCAGAGCGCTGCGCCCGCAGGAGGGTATGACTAGTGTGGCGTACACGCTGACTACCCCCTGCACCTGAAAGAAAGGTAAAAATAAAAACGATGCAAGACAGAAGACCTGAGTCAGGTCGTGTCTGTCTCCTATGACACTAGGTTTCAAACTGATTCATGCACAGTGGCTGTGGCAGGGTATAGCCTGGAGCGGAGCCAACAGCTTTTGCTTTTTCCTAGTGTCTTGTCTCCTAGTGACCAGGTCTATACCCATGGTGCTGTGTCCCCCAGTGAAGTAGACGAGAAAAAAAAAATTATGAATGGAGTGAAATTGATTAAAAAAAAAAATGAGATGAGATGGGATGAATATTTTTTTAATAATATAGCAATATTTAGATTGTTGTGTGTTGCTAAAACTTTTTTTTTTTTTTTACCTGAACAAGCAATTGTCAGTATTGCAGTTTATGGTAAAATTGCTAGGTTTTTTTTTATTGAATTTTGCCTGAGACGGGGAGTAACAAATAGCCATGTGGCCACATAGCAAAATTTTAAAGGAGCCCCAATCTACCAAGATCATTTTAAATAGCATGTTCCGAACTTTAAAAGTGTATGATTATTTATAGTGATTTTATAGTACAAAGATACGGCACGCAGTGACGACACGGTACAGATACAGCGATGTCACTGTACAGGGATAATGCAGACTATGGCATCATAGCACATGGATAATGCAAACATCAAGATCACTGTGTACATCACAGCATACGAAGAAAGCAATTACAATGATGTCACATCCAGGAATTATGATGTCCCAGTAAAGTAATGGAGATGAATTCAGTGTTTCACTTATCCTTCTATCTATAATTATCACTAAGTGCTTCCTATGTCTCAGCAGAAATGGGCGCCTTTTTGGGCCTCATAGCATCTGCTGTGTCTACAACCCTGGTAGTTACTCTACAACCCTAGCAATGCCAAGGCTGGCAGCCTTAAAGGGAGTCTATCATTAAAAAAAACACTTTTAAAGCTAATGGCACTTTGGAATGGCCTTTAAACAGGCCATTCTTCTCCTACCTTTCATTGTTGTATTCTCCCAGCTGTTTCTGTAAGAAAGCTGTTTCTTGAATTATGGAAATGATCCTCACGGAGCACCCGGGGCGTTCCTACGTGGCAGCGAGCACCCATCGCATCATCGCTTGTCACCGCCCATTAGTCTGTTGTGGGGACTCCCATCTTGGTCTTCTCTGTATCTTCTTTCTTCTACTTCCTCTGACGCAGCGCTGGACCGCCGGCTTTTTCCGGTGGTCTTTCACAAGAGGAATGTACTGTTCTACCCGAAAATGGCGGCCCGTCATGCGCTATCGCTGCCGTCCAGCGCTGCGTCAGAGGAGGTATAAGAGAAGTCCAAGATGGGAGTCACCACAACAGACTAATGGGCGGTGACAAGCGATGACGCAATGGGTGCTCGCTGCCAGGGAGGAACGCCCTGGATGCTCCGTGAGGATCATTTCCATAATTGATGAAACGGATTTTTACAGAAACGGCTGGGAGAAGACAACAATGAAAGGTAGGAGAAGAATGGCCTTTTTAAAGGCCATTCCAAAGTGCCATTAGCTTAAAAGTGTTTTTTGTTTTTTTTTATGATAGACTCGCTTTAAGAAGGCCGCCATGGCCACCAAACAACTTGATCTTAACCATTCACATTCCTGGTGTTACATCTTACCACAGCATCTGAGAAGTAATGGTCCATGATTAAAAGGTACCACTGCTGGGTCTCTGCTGTGTAAAAAAGCACAAATCTAGCAGATGCGTCAGCTACTTAGCTCCTGAGTGAACACCATCTTTAAAGACCTGACATCTGCTGTATGTGCATGGCAAATATCAGAAAGAAGTTAAGTGATTTATAGAAAGTTAGAATGTGAAAAATTTACACTGGAGTCCCCCTTTAAAGTGAGACTAAGGGAAAAATTACTTGTGTGGCATCAAAGAACATACAAACCATGAGAACAGGACAGCAGACACTTACTGGCATAAAATCTACTTTTAACCTAAAAAAGAAAAGAAAAAGAAACTGTAAGAAATCAGAAATATGTTCATAATTTAGAAATTATCCAAAAACAGCTCTAATCTTGTATTTAGTATTGCTTTTAAAGTGTAACTAAACTTTTTAAACTATTTTTCATCACTCTTGTGAATCACCTCATTTTGCCTCCCTGTAGCAGAACTTGCACCTGAAATTGTCTCTCTGGTCCTTCTTATTGCCTCTCAATTTGTTGCTAGCAGAGATTAGTATACTGTTCCGATGTAGTTGGTGTGCTGACTGATGACTCTGTATATGGGTCGGCAGTATGTACAATTGAGCGATGTGTTCCTGGACACAGGCATGCCCCCTAGATTGACCTCACACAGCAAGCAGATATAGTTAAAAGCAGGCAGCTATAGCAGAGAGTGAGTAGCTGGGAGCAGGAGTAAGTCCAGCTAAAATGATGACTATGAGCAGAGTGGAGGCTGGAAGGGGGGACTGCATCAAACAGCGGTATCTCAGGATCACTCATAGTGATGTACAATCATTTATAGAATTGTAAGCCTAGTAATTGTCCACTATGTAAGCTGTTATAAATCCAAGTCCTACATACTTTCATTTCCCTGCCAGCTTACAGACTGATTAAGCTCGATCTAGCGTCCTAATGCCACCAAGGAGTGTATAAGCCAGGACACAACACACTTACACATCGAATGGTCCTGCATGTGAACATCAAGACAGAGAGAAATCCAAACAGCACAGTGAAAATCACCACTTCCCAGGAACAACCGTAAAAATCTGCACCGGGCTGGAGGTCATCTGGTAACAGGGAGACAACCTACAAGAAAACAGAAACAATGGACATGAGCAATGCAGAGAAAACATACAAATATATAAATGTAATCATTATGTAACTAAAAGTTTTTGCAACTCTCTAATATGTTTTGTGTTTCAATTCCCCAGTATTTTAAAGAATTCTGCTTGCCATCAGTAATGGAAATTGCTCTGCTTATGTTCCAAGAATGAAAATCCCTCCTGATCTATTCCTGCTTAGCACTGCTTTTAGTCTTGTTACAGTACATCAGTATACACAATCCTCTGTGTGTAAATCACATCACTGGTATTGAGGGCTCTCCGGTCCTAATAATTTATTACAATGTATCACTGCAGGTAAAATATGTCAGCCTGGAATTCGTAGAGGATTGTATAGACTGAATACAACTGTAGCAAACCTTCAGCTCTGATAGGTAAGAATGTAACCTCTAAAAGTAAACATGAATGTTCTGATTCACTAAGAGCAAGCAGAGATTTTAAAGAGGATTTCCAGGAATTAAAGGGGTTGTCCAGGATCTGAACAGTTTTGATATTGATAACCTATCCATAGGAGCTCCATGTACGCTAGCGGTGGCACCTGCAACTGCAGCCTTGCTCCCATTCACTTGAATGGGTGCAGGGCTGCTTTCGGCTGTATACTTGGTATATAGCTTCTGACAGCTGCATCAGCTGAACAGTTCAGGGTTCGGGTGTCAGACCCCAACTGATCTGATGTTGATGACCTATTCTGTGGATAGTCCCTCATTATCAAAAAAAAAAGTTCAGACCCTGGAAATCTCCTTTAAATGTTAATGATGTATCCTTAGACAGGTCATCAATGTCAGATTGGTAGGTGACTGACACCCAGCACCACCACTGCTTACCAGGCACGCTGACGTACACTGTATAATGGCTGTGCTTGGTATTGCAGCTCATCCCCATTCACTTGAAAGGGGGTGAACTGCAAGTAGTCCACTTGACTGAGTAATGTAACATTACTAGAATGGTTGATTGTCAGACTGCCAATCTTATACTGATGAACTATATTAAGTAAATAAAACGTCTGGAAACCCTCTTTAAGTTTCACTTACTATACATGGCTACTTGTGGCTTTTAGAAGTTAAAGAGCTAAACCAAATCCGAACAGGAAAAAAATACACCTCTGCTCAATAATAAAGGAAGCCCTTACACAAGACCAGTATAGAGGAAGGGAGGGTTCCACCAGCCAAAAGCTGCATCAGCAACCAAAACACATGACACCAATGCAACATGAGAAATCTGACAAAATCAGCTACATATATCAATCCAGCATTATGGGCTAATATAGAGCACTGTCTGGCTGGCAGATGCCAGATTATCAAATACTCTGGATTATCAATTACGGGCCTGATATAAAGGTTAATAATCAATATATAATGATGAACTCTGCAACTTTCTAATATACCTTGTATTTCAATTTCTCACCACTTACCAGATCTCTGTGTATACTGTGTGTAAGTGAACATTTGTTATTTTATCCGGCAATGAAAACCCTATCCAGACCTTGTCCTGCACGAACAGCTGATGGTTAGCAGAAATTATACCTATTCTATGTACAGTTAACACAGTGTGTGTATTAGTTTAAACTGTGTTCACACTAACGCTACTGCCCAACAGTACAAATATTGCATTGTACAGCACTATTTTGACATAATGGTACTCCTGACCCACACTTGTCGTACCCAAATATGAGTCTGTGGGGTCTGTCTGGGGTCATAGGTAGGCATCTAAAAATGTATGCAGCACAGGGGTCATTGCTCTGTAATAAATGAAAGACATGACGCTGGCATGAGCAGAGCCGTGCCCATAGCCAAGTAAATGGATCTCTGTGCAGCCGATTAACACTGTAAGTGACAGGCGATCACAATTATTAGGGTGCAGTGGGTGCTGGTAACTTCTTAGAATGGCGCAATTTACACCTGGTCAGAACATTCATACTTATGTGCTACAGCCCAAATATATAACACACCATTAAATTAGCAGCACTACAACCTCCTCATACATGTCCGGGGATGCACCATTCCTCCTGTCACTGGTTACTATGGGGTGCACCACTCTCAGGGTACAGACTCCCCCGGCATAGTAGTAGGGCTGCGGCCTATCAGCCTCAGTCAGTGCTTACTGTAGTCAGAGATCCCCAGACTGATACCAGACTCACCTGCCTCACCGTATCGGCCACGTAATCCACGGTCTCAGCCATCCCCGGTCATGTAACTATACCTACACTCATCCCGTAGTTCTCAGCCACCGGCTGGACGCTACCATCTCCACAGGAAGTCAGGTATCGTTGCACTCACTATCTAGAACAGTCAGCTGTCCACCCAGGAACCGGGATTGTTTTATTAGAGTCATATAAGCCTGTAATTGTCTGTATGAGCTTTGTAATATTGCCTGCAATAAAATGTTCTTATTCTTTGACAGTATACAGAGTTTAATAGATGGTACCCCCCTCGTTTCCATGTAGTTTAACCCAATAGAGCGTCAGGGGAAAAGGAAAGAACGGAGCTGTACGTGTCCCTGGAGGGGGGCGGGGAGACTGAAGCCGCAGTGGCCATGTTGACTGGCAAAGTCACGTCTTTAAAAATTAAACAGCTACCTCTGTAAACCGCAGTTATACAGAGATGTAAATAAGAGCCATGTTTAAAGACCAAAATACAGCAATGCATATCTGTAATGCCGCTTTATTGTAGCAAAATCCAGTGCCATTATGCTTTATGCCAAAGAGTTATACCCTAGCTTTACTGGTGTGGGCGGGGCTTCTGCCAAAGGGGAGTAGAATATCAACCATAGGGCACCCAATAAGGGCCAGTTATAAATTCACACTACCCCCAGCAAAAAACAAAAACAAACTGTCTCTCACTCTCTTTCTTTCTCCCTCCCCCCTCTCTCTCTCTAATAGCTTTACATATCAAATACCTCTATATAGCAGACATACACTTTCATATACTGTACACAATATACAGTACTATAGCAAGAAAATTGTATAGAACTGTCTAACTGTATGAAAACCTAATCTGAATAGTGAATATTGCTTGCTCATGGACGCTACAGCATCTCACAAGGGGAAAGAAACTCCTTGGCAGTAAGATCATTTCCTTGGATCAATATAACATCACTCAGCTCAGGAAATGAATGGAGGGCACGGACAAATATTATCTATGTGCGTTTCGTGCCATTTTCCCACAGACACTTGTGTGCATATAGCCTTAGGCAGAGAGGTTGCTGCAGCTAAATAAGTAGGTAGTAGCCAAATGCATTATTTATACCAGTATTGCTTAGTAGCTCTTAAAGGGGTAATCCCATGAACATAATCATATCTATATTTGTAGATAATAAACAGTTAAACATTTTTGCAAATATAAGTAGTTAAAAATTCTGCAGAGTTTTAAAGATTTTCTCTATTCATCTTAGTGGTGACAGTCTGTTGTCTTGATCGGTTGCCAATGGATACGACCACGAGGGCAGAAACTTTCTATGGTCTGGGAGTTGTCAAGAACCTAGCCATGATTTCCTTATTGTAGGTGGGTTATCAGGCAGGGACACTATATGTATCAGAAGATATCCCGGCCACAATAAGCAAATCATAGCTGATTTTCTTACCTTAGAAAGGTCCTGCGTTCATGGTCGTATCCACTGGCAACCAATCAAGACAACAACTTGTGACCACAAGATATTTAGAGAAAATCTTTTAAAACACTGCAAAATGTTTAATTACTTATATTTGCAAAAATGTTTAACTTTTAATTATCTACAAATGGTTATGGCCGTGGGAATACCCCTTAAAGATGTTTTTCAGTGAGTTCTCAGTGTGTTGGATATGGGAGACATCAGAAGTGGCGGATTAAGGATACCATGGGATCTGGGCTGTTCAGAAAGGTTGACTAATCCTCCCCTTCCCCCTTCATTTATGCCAAAGATCCCTGTGACAGAATTATGTCCCATAGTTGACCTTCATTCAGTATAATGTCCTATAGTATCCCATTCACACAGTATAATGTCCCATAGCGGCACCTCCACACAGTATAATGTCCCATAGTGGCCCCTCCACACAGTATATTGTCCCATAGTAGCCCCGACACACAGTATAAAATCTCACAGTGGTTCCTCCACAGAGTATCATCTCCCATAGTTGCCCCTCCACTCAAAATAATGTCCCATAGTGGCCCCCCCATACAGTATAATGTTCCCAGTGGCCCCTTCACACAATATAATGTCCCACAGTGGCCCCTCCACACAGTATAATGTGCCAGGGTGGCTCATACATAGGGTTGACCAAAGAGGTTCTCATTACAAATTTTTGGACGAACACAAAAATTTTGAGTTCGCCACCCACAAACTACTATTATACTCTGGAATTGCTAAGAGACTACTGTATAGCCTCTTAGTAATTCTGGTAAGCTGTGCGCCTGGCAAGAAGTGTAAGGATCTTCAGTCTTAATAAATTCCCCGTATAGTGTCTATAGAACAACAGCAGGTAGTAAATCAACTTCAATCTGCAGCAGGAAAGCTGTGAAAGATTTACCATGTTCTATATCAAACTTAGAAGTGCAGATCACCAGCTAATTAGGCACTGGTCCCTGCCAGTGACAATTTTACCACAAAGCAGGGACTCTAAAAAGACATATCAATTCACCTGGGTTCCTCTGTGTCTACTGGTTCTCATCTAGTGAATGGTCACTTTCACTGGGCTACCATCTTATTAATATTCACTGCACTGTGACATAACCTAATGAATACTAATGAGGATGTTACCCAGAGATCCCTCCATCAATTTACAACACGGCTTGAACGCAGGACATTATGAATACAAAACTCACACTAAAGCTAATGTAGCCTGTGGTTCAGACAGTAGGGTGATAGTTTTGTATTTATCATGTCCTAGGCTTAAGCCCAACCTAATCCAAAAATAAATAAAGATTTAATTTGACTGAGGTGTATTTCAGAAAATTACTGAAAGCTTTCGTATTTTTTTTAATGATATATGCATATACTGAAATACTGAATATATACTGTATATATATATATATATATATATATAAAATATATATATGTATTTTAGAAATTGCTAAAGCTTAAACAGTAAATTACAATAAACAATTAAATAATATCGTGTTTCTCTGAAAATAAAACAGAGTCTTATATTATTTTTTTTTCTCCCAAAATAGAGCTAGGGCTTATTTTTGGGGTAGGTCTTAATTTTTTCTATAAACAACAATCACACATTTGATCGATTTTTATTTAAATTTTTATCAGAGGCAAAGCAGCAAAAAAAAAACATAGTGTTTCATAGTAATATTTTAGTTTTATATGTTTTCTAGTGAAAGTGGGGGGGCTTGAACTTTTATTGTTTTGGGTTTTTTTTTTTTTTTTTTGTTTTTTTTTACTATTAACCCTTCTTAGGGGGCTTGAACTTGCAATCGTCCCACTCTGATTGCGGGCATTAACTCCAGGTCTCCGCTGTAATGTACAGTAGCTATGGTAGCCGCTCTGCAGCAGAGTGGCTGCCATATTTAAGGACCCAGCATCCGCTGTAATCTCACAGCAGATGTCGGGAAGGGGTTAAACTAGCTAGGGCTTATTTTCGGGGTAGGTCTTATTTTTGGAGAAACACGGTAGCTATCACAAAAAATAGCAAGTAACAGATTTATTTGGTATCACCGTAACAATTATGATTCACACAATAAAATTAAAACAGTATTTAACATGATCATAAAAGGGTGTAAATGAAATGGCAGAATTGTTATTTTATATAACCAGTAACAAACTGGGGTCTAGTATTATTATATGGGGCCTCAATATCTGTAGCTATCCACTTTTATAAGGGCCATTGCCACTTTTTCTGCGATCTTTCATTCACAAATCACCCTGTGAAGGGCTCTTCCAGGTTGTGGGGATGCCTTTGGACTGCGTGGAATTGGGGAATGATTTGCTGCACATGTGGAAGGTTTTATTTGGGGAGAATGCTGCTGCTGCCAATAAACTAGAGGTGGAAAGGTGGAGACTAGGCCTGCCATTAGGAGAGGTGTTTGTCACTTAGCTATTCCCTTACGTCCTACAGCAGCACAATATGGGGTATTTCTCCCCCTGTGTGTTGTTTAGGACAGGTGGAACTTTTAATTAGCACAAAAATGTGCTTACTAACCTGCCCTATAAGAGGGCACGAGAGACCTCCCTCACCTGTGTTTTTTTCTGTCCTGTGTGGGACAGGTGGAGGAGGTCTCTTGTGACCTCTCTAGAGTTAAGGGTTTTTTTTCTTACCTTGAGGTGGTCGTTTCCTTCTGTTGCCGGCCTGCGTTCCTTCTTCTTAGCGCTTCTGTCGGTAATTCTTCGGCCGGCGGTAGGCTTCGGCCTACCCGGAGGGTACGTCAAACTTTGCGACGGCCGGAACCATTCTCTGTGTCCAGGTTTCCGTGCGGGCAGATTTCACCGGACTCCTTCGCGCCTACTTCCGGTTCTCGGAAAAAGTGCGGTAAGTTTGGAAATTTAAAATTTAAAGGCAAAATATAGAATTGATTTTTGCTGCTTGTTGTTTGAGCCTCTGACTTAGGCTTTTGCTCCTCTATGTTTCATTATGACATTTGACCCGTTTTGGTGCTATAAATCTCAGGAGGGTAAGTAATATTTATTCATTTTTGTTCATATATTATATGAATGGTCGATTCATATCGCTGGCCTTGCTCTGCATGATTTCCTATGAATTTTTTCATTGTGGATTAGTTTTGTGTTTGGCTCCGCCTCCACTTATGGTTGCCTTTAAAATGTCCCATAGTCCATTTTGGTTGGGCTGTGATTTTCTGGCTCTCCTATTGCTAAGGAGTAGAAATTCTCCTCTGTGATTCAGAGATTACCCTATTTGACTATTGCGCGTGCTGTTGCTACATTTTTTGCGATGACCGACCTCCTTAAGGTACCCCTCTCTTTCTAGTTCTGGTTGCGGTTTGTAATTTTGGTATTGTTATTGTCTGTGACTTTTTGTGGTCTTTTTAGATGTCTTCTTCTGCTTCCGGCTCTGGTGATGGAGATTTTAGGAGGAAGAAATCCTCCAAGCGTAAACATTTAACCTGTTTAGAGTGTAAGACTCCCGTGCCTGACGGCTACGAATTCACCCGCTGTCGCCAGTGTCGTGGCCCCCCTTCTGAGGAGCCATCCATACGTGAGGTTGTGACATGGGTGAAAGAATACATGGAGGACTCTCTCAAGGAGATCCGGAATTCTATCTCCCAGATCACCAAGAGACCACGTCTTGAAAAACATCCTCTCTTGCGGGTCTCGGACGAAGATTTTCAGGTTGTGGATGAAACATTGTCTTCTGATGACTCCGCTGAAGATACCAGCAGACCTCTCTTCCCACTCGAGAAAGTCAATAGCCTGCTGAAGTCCATCCGGTCTAAAGACCGTGATGTTGATGGGGAAGCCTCCACGTCCACCTATAGAGGGCCTAGGGTCTTCCAAGTGGACGAGACATTAAGAAAGTTAATGTCTTCAGAGTGGAAATTTCCAGAGAAACCCTTTATAACTACTGGTAGGTTTAAGGCCTTGTTCCCCATCGCAGAGTCTCAACTGCATCAGTGGGGTCCTCCCCCTAAGGTGGATATAGCGGTAGCCAAGCTATCTCGCCGCACTCTAGTACCATCTGAGGATGGAGCAAATCTGCAGGATCCTATGGACAGACGCATGGAGAGTACTCTCAAGAAGGCCTACTCAGCGGCCTCTGCTCAGACCTCTATCGCTGTTGCGGCATGTGAAATTTCAGCCAAACTACGGGCTGATTTGCTCCAGCTTGAGAGGGACATCGATTCTGGTGTCTCCAGAGACGAGTTACTTTCCTTCTTAACTTCGACTTCTTTGGCAGCAGAATTCCTAGCTGAGGCCTCCCATTATCAATTAAGGCTGGCGTCAAAGTCCTTGGCGCTTTCCACGGCGGCGAGGAGACCCTTATGGTTAAAACCTTGGAAAGCTGATTTTATCTCCAAGTATAACCTTTGTGCCTTACCATTTGAGCCAGGAAGAGTCTTTGGCAGTAGCCTGGATGAAATTTTAGAAGGCTTGGCTGATAAAAAAGGCAAGACTTTGCCTCAGTCTTTTAGGGGCAGATTTGGCCCTGGCCGCGGCAGAGGTTTTTCACCTCGACGTGGTCAGCAGTCCCGGAGGGGCTCTAGGTATTATTCTAGAGGCTCTGGACGGAGATTTCCCAAAACCGAAGATAGAAGGAAGCCCAGTTTCTGACATGAGAAGCTGTCTTCCTGTGGCCGAAATTCCTGTCGGGGGTCGTCTCTCCCTTTTTCTCAGCGCTTGACAGGAAAAAATTCAGGACCCTTGGGTCTTACAGTTAATTCAGCGAGGTTATGCAATCGAATTTCTCTGTCCTCCCCGAGATCAATTCGTCTTAACTCGCCGTCTTCCCTCGTCTCAGCAAGGTATTTTGGAACGCTCCATTCAAGAGTATATCCGCAAAGGAGCTCTAGAAGAAGTTCCTTCTCTAGAAGAAGGTTTGGGGGTTTATTCCCCCGTTTTTCTAGTTCCAAAGCCAGCAGGCAGATGGAAGATGATTATAGATCTGAGGTATCTAAACCGTTTCATCAGAAAAAAACGGTTCCGCATGGAAACCATAAGCTCAGTTTCTTCTTTTCTTCTCCAGGGCGACGTTTTTGTCACCCTAGATCTGAAGGACCCTTATTTGCACGTGCCAATTTACCCAACCGCACAGGAAGTTCCTAAGGATTGCGGTTATAGTTTCCGGCCACAGGAAGCATTATCAGTTCTCGGCCCTCCCTTTCGGGATCTCCTCGGCTCCCCACACCTTTACCAAGGTGGTAGCTCCCATAGTAGCCGCCCTCAGGCTTCAGGGACTCTTTGTGGTCCCTTATCTAGACGACTGGCTGATAAAAGCCCAGTCAGTGTCTGTTCTGCTCCAGCATTTACAGATTGCCATATCCCTGCTTCAAAGCCTGGGATGGCTCATAAATTGGGAGAAGTCAGAAGTCGTCCCCTCAACCAAAAGGAAGTTTCTTGGTTACTTCCTAGATTCAGACCGGCTGGAAATCTCCTTGGCGATTGCAAGGAAAGAGAAATTAATTACAGCGGTTCGGCTACTTTTCAGGAGGCCGAGAGCGTCCATCAGAACTTTGATGAAAATCCTAGGTCTGATGTCATCTTCCATCATGGCAGTTCCTTGTGCCTTATGGCATCTACGTCCTCTTCAGATGGAAATCCTAGGAATTTGGGATCGCTCTCTGCCCGGTCTCAACAGGAGGATTCGACTCTCCCCCAGGACCCGTCTTTCTCTCAGATGGTGGTTGCACCTCAAGGACGGAAGGTCCACGGTCTAACCTCGTTGGACCCTGTTGACTACAGATGCATCCCTTACGGGATGGGGAGCCCATCTGGACGGAAACTCCATAAAGGGAGTCTGGAGCGCTCCAGAAGGAAGGACGTCGTCCAACTGGAAGGAGCTCAGAGCTGTGTACCGTGCCTTACTCCATTTCTCTCCTCTTCTCAAGGGAAGAGCAGTCAGGATTCGCTCGGACAACATGACGACGGTATTATATGTGAACAGACAGGGAGGCACCAGATCATCATCCCTCCTCAGGGAGGCAGATCTGATTTTTTCCTGGGCAGAGAAAAATCTGACCCATCTATCTGCGGTTCACATCAAGGGCTCCCTGAACTCAGTAGCGGATCGGTTGAGTCGGGGTCGTGCCGTATCAGGAGAATGGTCACTCAATCCAGAAGTGTTTCATCAGATTACCCTGAAATACGGTCTACCGGAGATAGACCTCATGGCAACCTGACTCAATGCCAAGGTGGAGACGTTCTGTTCCCTGTACCAGGAGGACAATCCCTTGGCAGTGGATGCCCTGTCCATCCCTTGGAGGTCCAGGCTGTCATACATTTTCCCTCCAATTCCTATGATACCCAGAGTATTGATGAAAATAAGACAGGACCAAGCCTCTGTAATAGCCATCATTCCATTCTGGCCAAAAAGAGCTTGGTTTTCCCAGCTCATGGTGATGTCGAGGGATATATTATAGGCTTCCCCCCACCCAGAACCTGGTTTCCCAAGGATCACTGAAGTGCCAGGATCTGAGGAGATTCAACCTGACAGCCTGGAGGTTGACCAGTCCCTACGAATGTATAGAGGACTGTCAGAAGCCGTCCTGAAGACGCTTTCCTGTGCTAGAGCTGAATCCGCCAAAAGGAATTACCAGAGGACGGCTAAGATTTTTTTGGAGTGGTGCTCCAAAAGAGGCGTTGATATTTCTAATCCTTTGACTTCTGATGTTTTGGATTTTCTTCAGGATGGCTTGGACAGGGGCCTTGCCCCAGCTACTTTAAAGGTACAGGTATCGGCTTTATCCGCCCACTTAAACAGACGGTTGTCCCAGGATTCCCTGGTTGCAAGATTCCTTAAAGGAGCGGCGAGGCTGAAACCTGCGGTATCTTCTCCTATTCCCCAATGGGACCTTGCGACGGTCCTTTCAGGCCTTTGTGGTCCTCCTTTTGAACCTTTGGCAGCTACGGAGCTAAAATTTTTAGCTGTGGCGAAGGAGGCGTGTTCAGTTTGGTTCTTTTTGTAAGTTTCTTGCTGCTCAGTCTGAACATGGTCCTAGTCAATGTAATGGATTTCCGGCCCCACCCGTGTCTGAATATTTCTCTCTGGACGGTATAGAGTTAATCTCTTCCTGGCTTGTGTGATTGACAGCCTGTGTACCTATCAGAGCTGGGGCTGGGCCCTGACTTTCTATATACAGGATGTCACTTCTCTGCACGTGGCCGGTTATTGCACTTGTGTTTTGCCTGCTCTCTTTATTATTTCCCTTGTTACCTGATTTTCTGACCACTGGCTTTGACTTTGACTATTCTCTTGGATTTAGATTTTGTACTTCATTGCTCGTTTGTTACTTACCCCTTGGCTTGCTCACTCTGCTTCTGTGTGGTTTTGTCTTGTCCTGTTCTGTGTGTCACTTACCCAGTATAGGGCTTCTTCAGGTTGTCCTTTTACCATTTAGGGTAACTGTGGCAATAGGAAGGGACAGTGGCTGGGGTGAGATTAGGGCTCACTTGTCTCTGTCCTTCCTCCCAAACCGCTGCAGTAGTGTCAGGGTATTGCTTCGTTTGGCAAGACCCTTACAGAATAACCGGCCCATACATTCTGCCATTGCTTCCTATGAGAAATACCCCATATTGTGCTGCTGTTAGGACTAAGGGAAAACAGATTAACAATATAATCAACGATTTTATTCTGCCCAGTGGTATTAGCATTGCTAGAGTGAGATGTTGTGCTATACTGTGGAAAGATACATTCTGCTGGTCACTGTTTGGTGCTGCTTGGAAGGTATTTTGTGCAGCGATATGTTATTTGGTGTTGCTCATGTGGTATTTGTTTGGCACTCTGTGTTAGTATTTCTGTGCGGGTGAGATCCTAGCTTCACAACAGATTGACTGGCGAGGCTGAAGTAAAAAAAGCTGCAGAAGCCCTGCTCTGTATTATATTCTCTGCTGGTCAGAAGGGTAGTGATTCTGGTAAATATGTATGTAGTTTCCCCAAAACACATATGCAGTAGATTCAACTATGCCTTTAATATAAGTGAAATAACACTGCAGATGAAGGGCCCCTATTCATCAGCTAATATTCCTGTTTTCTTATCTTCCCACATCCTTGTGTTATTCCGGCCACCTCTTCTCCTGTCTGATAATAGCAAGCCTGCCACTGTGAGACAATAGCGCTTTCCTCACCTCAAACCAAGAGAATTATTAATCATTAAACCCATAAATCTGCTAGCGTGTTCCTTCCAAGCTCTATCCAAACCCTCAATTATGTGTTTAACTATAATATTTCATTCACATTATGTTACACTCACTGGAGTCCTGGAAGCTGAGCTTTTAGGTGCTGTTTGTAACTTCTTTAGTTATCTCTGTGGCTGTGTGTGACATAGAGGGAACATTGAAATCACCAGGGATGTTTCTTCCCTGACTAAGGCTACATTCACATCTCAGGTGTCTGTCTGGCACAGATCAGTCAGAAATCACCGGATAGAAAAGTTCTGCAAGCCCTGCGATTGTGTCTATTATTTTATCCGTTTTTCCTGTCCTCTAACAGACCAGAAGAACGTAAATAAAAGCACAGATGTGAATGTAGCCTAACAAAACAGTGTATCTGAAGATCAAAAAAAAAAGATTTTAGCCTCCATGAAAATAGTTAGGAATTCCTGTGAATATATTCAGGCTGGATTCACATCAGCTATGTTCAGGGATTCCGTCCCCAAATCCGCTTGAATTAATGCGGAGACCGGGTGGAAACCCGTCCGACCCCATTATAGTCTATTTCCATGGGTAACCGCTTTTTAAGCAGATTGGATTTCTGTTTTTCGGGTCCCCAAGCAGACCCGAAGAATGGAAACCGGGCGCAGGTGTAAACCTAGAGTTATTTTTATACAAGCCAATATTCATTAAAGGTTAACCTATTCAGCAGCAACCACTAAATATACCAGGTTGAGCTACAAACTGATACATTATATGCTGCTGGGGTGTTTCATTCAGAAAGAGTTGTTTAAAGAGGACCTTTCATGTTCTCGCAGATTGGCGGTAATATATACCACTAGACAGCTGACAGTGTGCTGAATTCAGTGCACTGGCACTTCAGCTTTGCCGGTGTGTGCCTGGGAGATAGCAATATCAGTTTCATTATTTTATATTATCCCTCCACTATCATAAGGGTGGGCCTAACAGCTCAGGGGCATTCCTCACAGCCCAGTGAAGACGGTAGGCCGTAAGGCCTGCCCTTTTGACAGTGGAGGATATCAGTGCCAAAACTAACGGTAACAAGATTTCCAACACCCGGACGCATACCGGCAAAGCTTACAGTGCGCTGAATTCAGCGCACTGTCAGCTTTCTAGCAGTATGTAATTTGCGAGGACATGAAGAGTCCTCTTTAAAATTTATGCAAATGTAGCATACCCTAAGACCTTATTCACAAGAACATGATGCAAATTGTATATATAATTGTATATTGTAAATGGCCATTTTTATGATCGATTTGCATTTGTGAGTCTATGAATGGTCCATGAAAAATGGACAAGCTCATTGATGGACCATAAACTGGCAAGTAATGTATTTTCTTTTTTTATTTTATCACATTTCCCAATGTTATGTTGATTGTTAATACTCTCAGAACCCCTCTTTAGGCTAAGGGCCCAGACTGCAGAAAGGCAGCTAAAAATTGCGAAAACTGCAAACTGTTTTCACTGCTTTTTTCACTGCATTTTTCCTTTCTACCTCCCCACCCCATATAAGTTTATAGGAAAAACCCAGCATTTCCGCAGGTAAAATTAACATGCTGCATTGAGTTTGCGTTTTTGAAAATGTTGCATTTCTGTGGTGTTTGTTTCCACAATGTGTGGACGAGATTACACAAAACCTGATTCACTTTGTTTTCCACAATAGCCAAAAACACTATGTTTCCACAATGTGAGACTTCTGTAACTCTGAATGTCCTAACGGTATACAGTCAGTGGCTGTCTTTAAACAGTCGAAATTAAAAAAAAAAAAAAATTAAAGCACCCAACCATAATCTAAAATGAACTCTAGTAACATGTTGTTTGGGAACTTCTTGCGTCTGTAACACCTGCTGTCATGTTTTTCCATTAGAGAAATGTCCATGGAAATTGATTTTCGGCAGTCATTTATCAGGCATTATTAAGGTAGTATCTCATCTACACCTACCTCCTCCTCCTCCCCTCCAGTTACTGAAGGCTCCATCAGAATAGTATAGAATTAAGGGTTTCAGGGTCACCACAGCAGCTGGGACATGGCTGACAGACTGCCGACACAGAGAGTGGCAGGGTCAGTCCTGCCTATTACACGCTGCTGTAAGGTGATCCTGCCTGGGCGCTTGTGCAATGCCAGGGGTGACACAGGTGGTTTAATGACAAACAACACAGACCCTTATCTGTGCTTGCAGACACCTTTTATGTTACATTTATTACTGACCTATAGCACACATGTAGCAGAGCTGAATTTATCATAGAATGTGAAATATTCTTGTTTTAACTCTAGAAGATGTATAAGATAGGCTGTTCATTCAGATTACTGACACAGGCAGGGTAGGAATAAAAAAGTAAAAGAAATGTAAATAACAAACCCTTTTAGGACTTAGCAATATCATAGAAGAGTCCCCTGCTCATATACTCAAAAGGTAAACTGGAATCTACTGCATTGACAAGTCACCACTGCAGCATCTATATGGAAGTAAATGGTTCTGGAGGATCTCAGCACTGAGAACATGCGATATAAGGGGGGATAATAGGGCCAAGGAGAATTAGATATTTTCTTGTATTACAGTGCACTGCAAATGGAAATTAGACAGTCTGCTGGTTTAGTTACCATGTAAATCCTCTGCCATGGAAAAAGTACTGTACCTTAGTGAATGAACTTGTAATCAGGGGCCTGACAGGGGCAAGGTAGCGGGAGTGGAATTCACTGTATCTTGTAACTGTGTTCCTCAGCATCCCTGTTGTGATAAACATATGATATACTATAACACATCGAAAAATAGAGTTATACTATATATACTTTTCTGGTATATGAAAAGGCTTCTACAATTAAAAAATACCATGTCAGGTTGTCAAAACTTAGTTATTACAGTTTCTGGGAAAGCTGAGTGATCAACAATATGGCTGACATTCTAGATTCTCCATTCAGCTGTAAGGAGGTTAAGGCTGTCCTCTTTTAGTTAAGCAACCTTAGGTAGATGACCGCAGATGACCGTACACAGTGTCCCCACCCAAGATAGGTTGGCATCCCCAGAGAAACCGTGTTTATTCTAGGTCATGATCAGTTGTGACCTTGATGGATATGCTGTGTATCCATTAGTAATACAAACTGTATAATAATGTGTATATGCCGGGGGAGGAGTTGCTTGAGGTATCTCCCCATGTTGGCTTCAGCATGACACTTGGGTCACAGCGGGAAGAAGGCGCACACTGTGTAGCAGCGGCTTTCATGCCTTTCTGGGAGTAGTCAGTGTGGAGAGTCTCTTCTTTTGGACAGTTCACATCATCACGGGAAGCAGCCACTGTGTCATGAGAGGTTGTAGGCCTAGTACGTGATTGTGACATGGAACAAGAGTGATGCTTGCTGGCTTATCTGTGTTCTGAGAGGTTTGTGGTACTGGTTGACGTGTGCCTAATTTTGTGTGCACACAGAATTAGTAAAGCTTCAGTTATAGTATTAAGGAACATTGGGCAGTTTTTCCTTCTGACACGACTACACTACACCACCAGGTCTGTGCACGGCTTCTAGTCAGCAGGTCTGCAATTCGCTTAGATATTACAGTAACCGCAGAGGCATTACACAGCCCTTATAGACCCCTTAGCAGCAAATATATAAAGCTCCATCTCCTGTCCCTTCAATGTATATAATAGATTATGAAAGTTGGGTGTTATCGATAAAGCGATGCAATATAACAGTATATTATAATATAACTCACCTGTAAATGACAGCACCCCTGGATTTGATTGTATTGGCACATTGGCCTCAGAATTCTCCTCTGCCCCCTGTGTTTGTATCGAGAGCTGGTCTCGGGGTTTTGTAAATGTGCAGTGTCCATCAGTCCCAGCTGCCTCCTTGGCATTACAGTGCGAAAATACTTCCTCTGTAAAACAAATGTTCAGTTTTATCAGATTTGACAACCTGCAAATACAACTACAAAAATGTTATTACAGAGGCCAGTGGAGGAAAAGGGCTAAAGCAAAGATATGGAGAGACCCAGGGTCTGAGCAAGAACAGCATCAGAAGCTGAACTACAGTAAGAAGATAAGGGAAGGGAGGATCATAGGATTAGCATCACCCCATCAAGTCAGAGGTAAAATTCTGGGGATTCATGGTTGTATAAGAGGTTGTGTTGGTGGCTCTTTATGTGGGTGCTCTTTGGTTGTCACTGGATAAGAATTTCTGGTGGTTGCACTGGATATAGCTATGATATAAGAGCACTAATATAGACTAGCCTAAGATGTGAGATAACCACAATACTGCCATAAACATGCCAATACTGGTAGGCCAAACAGTCATATAATTTTTATGGTGGTAAAGCAACACTTATGTAGAGAAACAATAGGATAAGACAAATAAATATCCAACATGACCAATCCTTGTTTTTCTCAGTGGCAGCTATCAGGAAGCCTTTTCCTGCTCACCATACAAATGAGCTTGCTGGAAGATCCAAGAGTGCTTGTCTGTGAAGAATCTTAAAAAAATTCTATATATTATTCTATTCAACATATAGTCCATTTACCATCTAAATCAAAATTCCCAGTAAAAATCAAAATATATGAGCCAAGTATGTAACATTATTGTATCCACTGCTTGGTTAAATTTGTTTCCAGAAAAACTGGCTGGCTGCCACCTATACAGGTCAGCCTGCTTTCCTAGACTCCGAAATGGCTGATCTTATGTCATGATATATTCCCATATTCCCTTATCATGCATTTTTGTTAAGAAGCCTATGAAAACTTGGTGGAAACTGTAATGGCAGCAGTAGAGGATCCTGTTTTTTTATGATGTTTGATGTTTTTATGAACTTTTTTATGTTTGATCTGAGCTAAAGTATGTTTTTCTTCCCGTCTACATAATATTTCTATGCTGCACTTTCTTTTATCATTATCACCTTCACATGATTCAGGGGTATCAATTCTAGTTTCCATATACTCTTTGTTCTCTTGGTTGTTCAGCTGAAGACTTACAGCTTCACTGCCCTTATCTAAGGAACTGAAAGATACATTGAAAGCCTTTTTTCAACTTAGTATCAAGTCTGACTGTTTCCATCCTACCCATGGCAATTTCCTCTTCAGTTTTGTAGATAGATCTGTTTTAAAGCCATGATGTTTGTTTAGTGTTGACTGTGCATCTTATGGAAAAACCACACATGCAGTCATGATCCATACTTGTGGTACTCACAGATGTTTTCTGTTTTCTATTGAACCTTTGGTTTTTATGCTAGGTTCTTTATTTGTTTCTTCCATTGTATCCTCTACTGCCTTTAGGTTTGGACTCACTTCCCCTACATTGACAGTTGATTTTGGTTGATGATGGGAAGTTAAATATGTGGTCATCAAGAATTAGGTCTTCATCCTGTCTTCAAGCCTGTCTCTTCTTATTTACTTCCTACTTCCGTTGACCATTTATCTATGACCATGTCTCATTTTATTTACTTCTTACTTCCATTGACCATTTATCTACCATTTATCTGATCTGCCACCTCATATTTATGACTTCAACATATTATGATTGCCTGTGAATACAGGACCATGATTGAGGCATCCTGCAATCTTGTGTGACAAAGTGTCAGGATATTAATTCACCATCGCTATATGTTTACCTGCTTCACTAGACTCTGAAGTCTGTGTAGTTTCTTCTTCTTCAAGTCTAGGTTTCTCACCATATTCTCTTCTTTCATCTTGAAATGTTTTGTCCTTCTCGGTCAGTGCATCTTCAGGATGAACATTTGGTTGATATACTTCTTCAAGGTAATGAATTTTATCTTTGCCATGCTTATCTACAGCAGAACTGACTTCTTGTTTATGTCCATGTCCATCAGTCCTTTGTGACAACATATCTGAATATTCATTGATGTCAGCGTTCTCAGCTACATGCTTTTTGAAATAATCAATTTGAGTGGATTCTAAGGTCTGTGTAGGGTGTTGTGCTTCAGCAACTCTATGTTTCTCTTCATATCCGCCTCCTACCTCTTGAAAAGTCCTGTACATCTCTGTCAATGCATCTTCAAGTTGGATATTTGAAGGATTTAGCTCTTTAACATTACTGAATTCATCCTTAGCATGGTCATCTACAACAGAACCAAGTCCATTTAGTTCACTCAACTGTGACAATGCATCAACATATTGAAGTCTTTGCTTGCCCCTTGTTACCTAGACTTATATACTTCAGCAGACTGTGACGATTATACAAAATGTTCTGCCCCCTCCTTCCAGCAAATCCTCCTCCTTCACTATCCTGTAGCGAGCCAGGGCTGCAAAAACGGACAGATTTAGCACCTGTTCTGAGTTTTGCCCAGGGCTCTCTGCCCCATACACGGACCTGTTATAATACATGGGTGTGTGTATGGGGCTATTATTATAATGTGAAAAACTCATCTGGCAAACTGACAATGCACTCAGTTGTGTGCATGGAGCCTGGATATAGAAAATTTAACACTTGAACTATAGTGATGTCCCTTGGCTTGGGAAAGGATCATGTTATTTGGGACTCTTTGGACTTTCAATATTTTCTTTGTCAGATATTCTGCTCATTGTCTCTCTCACTCTTATTATGACTTAAAGGGGTTTTCTGAGCTAAATTTGATGACCTATGCTAAAGGTAACTACTAATTTCACATATGTGAGTATCTGATACCACTGGTTAGCTGTTCTCAGCTGCTGATACACAGAGAATGGAGCAGGAAGCAGACAATTCTGTTCTCCATGTAGTTGCCAAATTAGGATAATACAGTTTAGGTCCCTTTCAAATTAATGTAAGGTGATCTGTAGTACCTGTCCTTGTCATTACACAAAGCTCTCTGATTCCTGCTCCATTCTCTGTGTATCAGCTGCTGAGAACAGTCAGTGGGGGTGTCGGGTGTTAAACCACCAACAACCTTAGTATAGATCATCAATATTTTCAGCCTGGAAAACCCCTTTAATCTCAGACATATACCTTTTGTGTTGTAGGCTCATCAAACTCACCTTTATCTAGTGCACTGGTTGCAGTTACATCTTCTACTTGAATGTCGGAGTTTGATTCAACATCCACTGTTCTGTCAACCTGCTCCATCTTTGAGATGTGTGATTGGTCAGGCACTGGATCACTATCCAGTGCTTTGTCTTGACTAAGATTTTCTGTTGCCGTATCATTGTTTTCTCCTTCTACATTTAGGTTTGATCCCTCTTTTTTCTCATTTTTGGACCCAAAACCCAAAACATTCCTAATTCCAAAGTTAAACCACTTTGACTTTGAGTCTTCACCATCCTTATTTATATTTATTTGCTTTTGGTCAGTTTGTTGGGTAAAGGTGGAAACTTTTTCTCCATTGACCTCATCCTTGACTTGTGGTTCATCTCTTTGTTCTCCAAAGGGAAGAAACTTTTTGATTCGTCCTCCAAGCCAGCCGGACTTTTGTGGTGGAGTCTCCTCTGATTGTTTCTGAGGTTCAGCTTTTTCATTTATTGCTTCTTTGTTTATGGCTGTAGCTTCAGTTTCTGTATCCTTCTTTTCATTTGGTTTCCCCATGCCAAACCACCCTGCAATACTGGAGGGAGCCCAAGACTCTTTCGCTGCAGCTTCTGGCTCTGGTGTTTCCTGGGGAATGATATCTGGTGCCTCTCCAGTAGGATGTCCACCTGTTGAATGAAGCAATATAACTGTGTTTCTGATATTGACTTTTTTCTCAAATAGCAATGCATTTTCAGAATTATCCCGTATCATTGGTTTTGTTCAGTTTACAACTCATGTAAAAAGCTTGCAAATCTGAGAGAATTATAGTCTCTAACCTGCAATACCAGATATAGCCCATAGTCAAGAGTGGCACATTTTCTAGAAAATAATCAGACCCTTTTCCTTAATTACAGACAATACCTTTAAAATAATAAGAAAGATAAACATCTTTATATGCTGTAGAATATAATAGGAAGTGACCTGTTTACCTCTTATACTGTTATCATCTTGTAGGGTGTAATCAATAGGGTCTTCTCCATTTTCATCTATGCGATGTAAAACACTATCCTCATTCTCAAAAACATACTCCCCTCCATCCAGACAGACAAAATCAATTTCCTGGGAAAATAAGAAGTGTTGCCATTTTATTTTAGTTTTCACGCTTATTCACAGGTATTTATAATAACCTCCTCTCTAAATAATATACAGTGGGTACGGAAAGTATTCAGACCCCTTTAAATTTTTCACTCTTTGTTTCATTGCAGCCATTTGCTAAAAGCAAAAAAGTTCATTTTATTTCTCATTAATGTACACTCAGCACCCCATCTTGACAGAAAAAAAAACAGAAATGTAGATATTTTTGCAAATTTATTAAAAAAGAAAAACTGAAATATCACATGGTCATAAGTATTCAGACCCTTTGCTCAGTATTGAGTAGAAGCACCCTTTTGAGCTAGTACAGCCATGAGTCTTCTTGGGAATGATGCAACAAGTTTTTCACATTTGGATTTGGGGATCCTCTGCCATTCTTCCTTGCAGATCCTCTCCAGTTCCGTCAGGTTGGATGGTGAACGTTGGTGGACAGTCATTTTCAGGTCTCTCCAGAGATGCTCAATTGGGTTGAGGTCAGGGCTCTGGCTGGGCCAGTCAAGAATGGTCACAGAGTTGTTCCGAAGCCACTCCTTTGTTATTTTAGCTGTGTGCTTAGGGTCATTGTCTTGTTGGAAGGTGAACCTTCAGCCCAGTCTGAGGTCCAGAGCACTCTGCAAGAAGTTTTCTTCCAGGATATCTCTGTACTTGGCCACATTCATCTTTCCTTCAATTGCAACCAGTTGTCCTGTCCCTGCAGCTGAAAAACACCCCCATAGCATGATGCTGCCACCATGTTTCACTGTTGGGATTGTATTGGGCAGGTGATGAGCAGTGCCTGGTTTTCTCCACAGATATCGCTTAGAATTAACACCAAAAAGTTCAACCTTCGTCTCATCAGACCAGAGAATCTTATTTCTCAAAGTCTGGGAGTCCTTCATGTGTTTTTTGGCAAACTCTATGTGGGCTTTCATATGTCTTGCACTGAGGAGAGACTTCCTTCGGGCTATTCTGCCATAAAGTCCCGACTGGTGGAGGGCTGCAGTGATAGTTGACTGTGGAACTTTCTCCCATCTCCCTACTGCATCTCTGGAGCTCAGCCACAGTGATCTTTGGGTTCTTCTTTACCTCTCTCACCAAGGCTCTACTCCCACGATTGCTCAGTTTGGCTGGACGGCCAGGTCTAGGAAGAGTTCTGATCGTTCCAAACTTCTTCCATTTAAGGATTATGGAGGCCACTGTGCTCTTAGGAACCTTGAGTGCTGCAGAAATTCTTTTGTAACCTTGGCCAGATCTGTGCCTTGCCACAATTCTGTCTCTGAGCTCCTTGGGCAGTTCCTTTGACCTCATGATTCTCATTTGCTCTGACATGCACTGTGAGCTGTGAGGTCTTATATAGACAGGTGTGTGCCTTTCCTAATCAAGTCCAATCAGTTTAATTAAACACAGCTGGACTCCAGTGAAGGAGTAGAGCCATCTCAAGGAGGATCAGAAGGAAATGGACAGCATGTGAGTTAAATATGAGTCACAGCAAAGGGTCTGAATACTTATGACCATGTGATATTTCAGTTTTTCTTTTTTAATAAATTTGCAAAAATATCTACATTTCTGTTTTTTTTCTGTCAAGATGGGGTGCTGAGTGTACATTAATGAGAAATAAAATGAACTTTTTTGCTTTTAGCAAATGGCTGCAATGAAACAGTGAAAAATTTAAAGGGGTCTGAATACTTTCCATACCCACTGTGCACCGCCTATGAAGTACAGTGAACATACAGTGCCTTGCGAAAGTATTCGGCCCCCTTGAACTTTTCAACCTTTTGTCACATTTCAGGCTTCAAACATAAGGATATAAAATTTTAATTTTTTGGTGAAGAATCAACAACAAGTGGGACACAATCGTGAAGTGGAACGAAATTTATTGGATATTTTAAACTTTTGTAAAAAATAAAAAACTGAAAAGTGGGGCGTGCCAAATTATTCGGCTCCCTTAAGTTAATACTTTGTAGCGCCACCTTTTGCTGCGATTACA
Source organism: Leptodactylus fallax (assembly GCA_947044405.1). Lineage (NCBI taxonomy): Eukaryota > Metazoa > Chordata > Amphibia > Anura > Leptodactylidae > Leptodactylus > Leptodactylus fallax. The sequence goes on from CAMRHE010000143.1 coordinate 206,380, forward strand.
GCTGCAAGTCGCTTGGGGTATGTCTCTATCAGTTTTGCACATCGAGAGACTGAAATTCTTGCCCATTCTTCCTTGGAAAACAGCTCGAGCTCAGGGAGGTTGGATGGAGATCGTTTGTGAACAGCAGTTTTCAGCTCTTTCCACAGATTCTCGATTGGATTCAGGTCCGGACGTTGACTTGGCTATTCTAACACCTGGATACATTCATTTGTGAACCATTCCATTGTAGATTTTGCTTTGTTTGGGATCATTGTCTTGTTGGAAGATAAATCTCTGTCCCAGTCTCAGGTCTTTTGCAGACTCCAACAGGTTTTCTTCCAGAATGGTCCTGTATTTGGCTCCATCCATCTTCCCATCAATTTTAACCATCTTCCCTGTCCCTGCTGAAGAAAAGCAGGCCCAAACCATGATGCTGCTACCACCATGTTTGACAGTGGGGATGGTGTGTTCAGGGTGATGAGCTGTGCTGCTTTTACGCCAAACATATCGTTTTGCATTGTGGCCAAAAAGTTTGATTTTGGTTTCATCTGACCAGAGCACCTTCTTCCACATGTTTGGTGTGTCTCCCAGGTGGCTTGTGGCAAACTTTAAACGAGACTTTTTATGGATATCTTTGAGAAATGTCTTTCTTCTTGCCACTCTTCCATAAAGGCCAGATTTGTGCAGTGTACGACTGATTGTTGTCCTTGGACAGACTCTCCCACCTCAGCTGTAGATTTCTGCAGTTCATCCAGAGTGATCATGGGCCTCTTGGCTGCATCTCTGATAAGTCTTCTCCTTGTTTGAGATGAAAATTTAGAGGGACGGCCGGGTCTTGGTAGATTTGCAGTGGTCTGATACTCCTTCCATTTCAATATGATCGCTTGCACAGTGCTCCTTGGGATGTTTAAAGTTTGGGAAATCTTTTTGTATCCAAATCCGGCTTTAAACTTCTCCACAACAGTATCACGGACCTGCCTGGTGTGTTCCTTGGTCTTCATGATGCTCTCTGCGCTTTAAACAGAACCCTGAGACTTTCACAGAGCAGGTGCATTTATACGGAGACTTGATTACACACAGGTGGATTATATTTATCATCATCAGTCATTTAGGACAACATTGGATCATTCAGAGATCCTCACTGAACTTCTGGATTGAGTTTGCTGCACTGAAAGTAAAGGGGCTGAATAATATTGCACGCCCCACTTTTCAGTTTTTTATTTTTTACAAAAGTTTAAAACAACCAATAAATTTCGTTCCACTTCACAATTGTGTCCCACTTGTTGATTCTTCACCCAAAAATTTAAATTTTATATCTTTATGTTTGAAGCCTGAAATGTGGCAAAAGGTTGAAAAGTTCAAGGGGGCCGAATACTTTCGCAAGGCACTGTATAACAGTGCCACTTTTCAATTTATCAAACAGAACTGCAGTGTGAAGCATGGCAGAAGAGTAGAAAAGCAGTCTGAGCCTTTGATTAAGAGGAGATAGGCTTCAGACTATCCCAGACTCCAAAAGACAATGCAGCTAAACTGGAGTTACTACCCATATGTGCCTTAATGATTCAGAGTTGCAGTGTAAGGCCTCCTGCACACGCAAGACTATGGCCTGGAAAATCCATATGTATGTTGGCCAAATTTCCCACCCTAAACTCAGTTCGGAGACTCAGACTTCAAACATCATAGTAATCTAGGATTCTAAAGTTCCTGCCTCCTTGACGTTCTACTTTCTCATAATGTAAACAGTATGGGACAGTATAGTCACAGAAAGGTAGAAACTTGTAGCATCATAGATCACTAAGTTTCTTTGGGGTCTGGGTTTCTGGACTGGGCTGGAAAACTTTGCCAGTATATGGACTGGGCTTTCTGGACCGAGTTCTCCCATGTGTAGGAGTCCTAATACATTTGAGAGGTACAAAGCCTGAGTCTCTGATAAAACTGGATTTGGATTTAAGACTACCTTAGACTCCAATAGACAGTGCAATTAAGCTGGAGTGACTGACAATTTACTCATACTTTTTTTTAGTATGTAAATACTGTTACCTGTGCTGGAATCTCTATCTCCTCACTTCGATAAACCTCCTCAATGGTGACTGTATCCTTGGGAAAGAAGCCATATGCTTTTCCTTTCTGAAAAATATGCACAATAATATAATATAATATAATAACAAGTCATCTGTGGCTCGCCTGCATGCTGGATTATGTAGCTCCACAGTAGCTGAAGAACCACAGGTGGTGAAAGGATCAGCAGAGGATGAATCATTATATTGTGCTATGTGTGTAATATGTGTGTAATTTTTCCTTTTTTATGAGAATGACTTAGCAGGAACCTATCACGTGGAAAATGCAGTCCGATCTACAGTCAACGTGCTATAGAAAGAGAGGTGAAGAGACTGATATATAGTGTTGTGGAAAAAGATTTCATGGCTCTAAATCTTAGTGTATTCTGGTCTTTGTAGTCCAGTGGGTGGTCCTGCTCATTGATTGACAGTTATCTCTGCATGCACACTCATACAAGGAAGGCTGTCAGTCACTGCGTAGGACTGCCCACTGGACTTCTAAAGCTGACCATACACTGATTTCATGAGACCGTCTGATTATGGGATTGTTTGTACAAATGATCCCACCATCAACAACTAAAGTGCCCAATTAGGGGGGCAGTTTAGTTGTTAAAAAAAAAAAGAAGCAGCGATTCTGCTCAAGTTTGCTTGACTGATATTTTCTGCTGACATCTGGCGGAAAACCTTCCGCATGTTCAATCTTTTTTTGGCAGACTTAAATCTGCCCTTGGCAGCATCTACCTGTTACGCAGCTGGCCGTTTACCAGCTGAAACAGCAATTTCAGCTAGCAAAGATCTAATGTATATGACTGGCTTAAAGGGGTTATGCAGGATAAGAAAACATAGCTGATTTCTGTTTCTCAGGAAGTGACATCACGACCGTTGGTCACATGGCCATGGCGGCAGTTCAGTCTCATTCATTTTAATGGGACTGAGCTGTGCCAATGCCATGTGATCAACGGACATGAGATGACTTCCTTAGAAGAAGAAAAAAGTCATGTTTTTTACTCCTGCACAAGACCTTTAAGACCAGGGTTAAGAGGTAGCCAGGCAAATAAAACAGAGTTCAGAAATTAGGAGCTATTCCCCAGGGGCAGGGTTGGTAGAAATAACACTACGTAACTTACACTGCCTTGCCATAAGTCTTCTCTCCTTCCAGTTAGTTTGTAATAAACATTAATTTCATCTCCTGTTTTAAAAGTCAAGAATCTGCAGTCAGGTCCAGAATAATCTTGTTTTGCTGATACTCGCATCATCAAACCTTAAAGAGAAAGGATGAGCATGTAAAAGACACTAACAGAAAAGCCCTTGAGTCACATATAGACACACGATGATGGATTGAACAGTGCTCCTTGGGATGATCAAAGCTTGGGATATGTTTTTATAACCTAACCCTTTTTTAAACTTCTTCACAACTTTATCTCTGACTTGTCTGGTGAGTTCCTTGGTCTTCATAATGCTGTTTGTTCACTAGTGTTCTCTAACAAACCACTGAGGCCTTCACAGAACAGGTATAATTATACTGAGACTAAATTACACACAGCTGGACTCTATTAACTAATTAAATGACTTCTGAAGGCAAATGATTGCACTGGATTTTATTTAGGGGTATCTGAGTACAGGGGGCTGAATACTTTTGCACGTCACACTTTTCAGATTTTTATTTGATTGAAATTTTGAAAACCAAAGTATCATTTTCGTTCTACTTCACAATTATCTGCTACTTTGTGTTGGTCTATCAATTAAACTCTCAATACAATACATTTCAGTTTGTGGTTGTAAGGTGACAAAATGTGAAAAAATTCAAGGAGTATGAATACTTTTGCAAGCCACTGTAATATCACATCAGGAGAAGACCGTTATCAGTGACTAAAGCTTAAATTAATTTTATATTGGACTACTGCTAAGTCTCTCCCCATGCTTTATACTGCAGCTCTTCTTATTCCAATTTGCTGATGTATATAAGCTGCGGCTCAGCAGAAAGTAAGTACATGAAGAAATAATTTCCATTACAGTAAGGACAAAATCATTATACACTAAACCTATATGAGGAAAAAGAAAATGATCACACATTCTGTGGGTAGGATCCTCAATTGAGGACAATCTTGGACATCCTAGTGATCGAATAACCAGTGAAGGGACTGACAGAAAAGAGAAGCGTTTGAAGAAATGGATGGCTGCAAGATTGATACATGGGAAAACCACAGAGAAGGAGATTGTAGTAGTCTAGACAGGAGATCACAAGGGCATGGGAAAACATTTTGGACTTGAATGATTGTTTCAACCTATTTTTAATAGTTCTCCACCCGGGCCTCTGCGGCAGTTTCAGTGTTTTGGTGGATGATATTACCAGTGACATCCCATTTGTGCTAGGGTACAGCTACAGTCGATCACAAGCCTCAGTGGTGACCTTTTCACAAGCGGCACTTGACTGCTATAATCTGCCATTTGTGAACAGGTGACCACTGAGGCCTGGAATTGACTGCAGTCACCTGGTAAAACAGCCGGGGGACCTGTAAACTGAAGAACTGAGCTCCACCGTGTTACGGGCAACTGCATAGGGCATCAATATCAGATCTGTGTAGGATCAGCTGTTCTCAGCAGCCGCTATACAGAGAACAGAGGCGGAAGCAGATAGCTCTGTTCTCTGTGTACTTACTTCAGCTCCTATACAAGTGAACAACCACAAGGTTGTCATCAATATAATTTACCTGGAAAATCCCTATTAGCTGTTGAAAAAGTGGATTTGAGCATGTTTTTAGGAGCTGAAATGGCAGGAGGTTGTAAGCACTGGAAAAAGTTGTAGCAAACTCCCAGCTGTGACAAGTTTTAGGTATCTACATTCATCTATCTTGTTCATAAACTTCTATCAATTACCTCCATATACCCTAATAAGACATACAGAAATGGCTTGTATGAAGTAGACATTCTCTTTATCCAGTAAGTGATCATGGCAGCCTTCAGTTTACTCTTACCCTGCTTTCATTATCTCGATTCAGCCATAAACACACTGGATGACCTTTGTCCCCAGCAGTGTCGTAACTCGCTGCCCCTTTTCTATCCCAACTGCTTAAAACTAAAACCATTCTCACAGAGTGCACTTATATATGCAATAAGCCATATAATATTAACATAGATGACATAGATGTAGATGATTGATAGTGAGCACCTGTATGGATAACTAGAGAGTCTTTGGTGGCATATGTGGCCTCTGCAAGCCTCTCATGGGTGTGAGTGAAGGCAAACACCCTGGTGAAGGATACATATTAGAACTTTTGTGTAATCTTATCCTTGCTGCTGTGACCAGATACATAACTATAGGGGGTGTAGATGTAGCATTCACCACTGGGTTCTGGAGACTGAGGGGGCCCCAAAGAACTCACTACTACATAAGACTCCAGTATTATAGCACATTCTAAGTGGGAGCCCTATTATAGATTTTGCATTAGGGCCCAGGGGCTTCAAGTTACGCTTCTGTGTCTATGGCTAATTTAACATGGAAGAGTTTGTTAAGGGGTGCACTTACTTTCACACTGGGGGTCTCCACATTTCTTCCTGTCAGACAGAATCTTCTGGCTATGAATCTGTGTAGTGAATAGCAGGACCACCATCGTCAGCGTCCTGTAGACCCTGAGCTGTGCCATAACTGATCCTCATGGAAAAATCTGTGCAGCACAAATGACGATTAGATCTGCTTTACTCCGGGTCATTTCCCTGAGGCTTGAACTGCTGCAGTCTGTTAATAGTTAACTAGACTTCAGTGAATCTTGTCTGTATAGATCACAGCACCAGTCGTCCTCACAGACTTCTCTCCATCTCCATAGTCATGGCAGAGCCACTGATAAAATAAATCATGTTGTCCAGCAGCGGATATAAACATGTACTTTACAGTAAAAGCACAAAATTGTTCCCTTAGCTCTTCTAAGGAGCATTTCACAGGAAATATTCTTAAATTCAGGGGTAAAGTTCTTAAGTTTTTATAAATTATATTCTCCTGCTAGAACTGTACCTCAGAAAGTTGGGTGACAACCTATACAGCTATATACTGCGAGCTCTCCTTAGCTTTCCTAAAACGTGTGAATGGCAAATCTGTTTAGTTATGATTTGATATATACAGTAGAAATATCCCTCACTCGTGTATTGCTGTGTAACTGTGAAGATTATCCATTCAGAATTGTGGCGATGGTGGGTATTATATAATAGTCTAAGTATAAGGAGATAGACTTTGGATTGTTTCAAAATGTTCCATATTTCTGTGGTTGCAAACAGAGTCACTGTGTACATACATGGCATTCGTTATGTTGTACTGATCTTGAATACCATCCGGGATTATACCCCAGAGATGAACTCACTATACTGTTGGTGGAGTCACTGTGTACATACATTACATTACTTATTCTGTGCTGATCATAAGTTATATGCTGCACTATTCTGCAGAGTTGCACTCACTGTTCTGTTGGTGGAGTCACTGTGTACATTCAACATGACATTACTTATCCCGTACTGATCCTGAATTATATTGTGTATTATACTTCAAAGCTACACTCACTATTTTGCTGGTGGAATCACTGTATATATTCATGACATTACTTATGTTATACTGATCCTGTATTTCTTTTATTATAAAAAAAATATAACAATACACTACAACATACAGTTGTGCTAAAAAGTTTACATACCCTGGCAGATTTTTTGGTTTTTTTGGCCCTTTTTCAAAGAATATGAATGATAACACAAAAACTTTTTCTCCACTCATGGTTAGTGGTGGGTTGAAGCCATTTATTGTCAAACTTCTGTGTTTTCTCTTTTTAAATCATAATGACAACCAAAAACATCAAAATTACCCTGTTCAAAAGTTCACATACCCTGGTGATTTTGGCCTGATAACATGCCCAGAAACCAAACCACAGTCAGGTAGACCAACCAAAATTTCAGCCACAACTGCCCGGAAAATTGTTCAGGATGCAAAGACAACCCAAACCTAACATCAGCTGAAATACAGGACTCTCTGAAAACTATCGGTGTGGCTGTTTCAAGATGCACAATAAGGAGGCACTTGAAGAAAAATCGGCTGCATGGTCGAGTTGCCAGAAGAAAGCCATTACTGCGCAAATGCCACAAAGAATCTCGCCTTCAATACATCAAACAGCACAGAGACAAGCCTCAAAACTTCTGGAACAAGGTAATTTGGAGTGATGAGACAAAAATCAAACTTTTTGGCCACAACCATAAATGTAACATTTGGAGGGTTGTCAACAAGGCCTATGATGAAAGGAACACCATTCCTACTGTAAAGCACGGAGGTGGATCACTGATGATGTGGGGATGTGTGAGCTTCAAAGGCACAGGAAACTTGGTCAAAGTCGAAGGAAAGATAAATGCAGCACGTTATCAGCAAATACTGGAGGCAAATTTGCACACATCAGCCAGGAAGCTGCGCATGAGACGTTCCAACATGACAACAATCCAAAACACAAGGCCAAGTCGACCTGTCATTGGCTACAGCAGAAGAAAGTGAAGGTTCTGGAGTGGCCATCTCAGTCTCCTGACCTCAATATCATTGAGCCACTCTGTGGAGATCTCAAGCGTGCAGTACATGCAAGACAGCCCAGGAATTTACAGGAACTGGAGACTTTTTGCCAAGAAGAATGGGCAGTTTTACCATCTGAGAAAATAAAGAGCATCATCCACAACTACCACAAAAGACTTCAAGCTGTCATTGATGTTAGAGGGGGCAATACACGGTATTAAGAACTGGGGTATGTGAACTTTTGAACAGGGTCATTTTGATTGGTTGTCATTATGATTTAAAAAGAGAAAACACAGAAGTTTGACAATAAATGACTTCAAACAACCACTACCCATGAGTGGAGAAAAAGTTTTTGTGTTATCATTCATATTCTCTGAAAAAAGGCCAAAAAAAAAACCCCAAAAATTTGCCGGGGTATGTAAACTTTTTAGCACAACTGTATACAGCAATATAAAACAAATGTACAATCATAACACACCCTCAAAGACCTCACAAAAGAAGTCCAACCATTTACACCATTGTATGAGGCCCACATACCCAAACACACACAACCCTAAATATCAAATCCTGTACAAGCTGTCAAGATTAATACATAACAAAATAAATGTATCCTGTATTATACTACAGAGCTGCACTCACTATTCTGTTGGTAAAGTCACATACAAGACATTACAAGGAAAAATTCATGAAAATCCAGCTTTTGCATAGCTAGATCACATTGGTTTACGGTTTAATAGTATTGTAACAGGGTCAACCAGGGAGGACTTTGCTATTTGTAGCCTAAGTTTTTAATGCATACCAATAAAATTTATATTTATTTTATATTTTTTGACATTTTAGTCGGTGATTAGTTGTAGCCTAAGTTGCCACAGGACGACATCCTTATTAACCTTAAAGAGGACCTTTCAGGTCCTCATGCACATGCCGTTTTATATACCTCTAGAAAGCAGACAGTGCGCTGAATTCAGCATACTGTCTGCTTTCCCGTTATGTGCCCCGGGGCTGGAGCTATTGGTGGTCTTAGTTTCACCGTCCACCGTCAGAAGGGCGTTCCTGACAGTCTAGCTGGGCTGTGAGCTCAGCGTCATCACTGGGCGGTAAGGAACACCCTCCCTGACTGTACTCGTCCATAGTCCTGTACTGTCAGAGGGGGCGTTCCTTACAGCCCAGTGATGACTGTCAGGAACGCCCTTCTGACGGTGGATGGTGAAACTAAGACCACTGATAGCTCCAGCCCCGAGGCACACAACGGGAAAGCCGACCGTACGCTGAATTCAGTGCACTGTCGGCTTTCTAGCGGTATGTAAAACTGCATATACATGAGGATGCGAAAGGTCCTCTTTAACACTTAAAATTTGAAGCAGTGTCATGTGGGAGTTTTATGTCGCCAAAGCTGCCTCTGCTGGGAAACAGAAATCTACTAGTTTATGGGTCACATTCAAGATGACCACTAGGTGGAGACAAAAACCAAATATGAATGAAAAACTTCAGGTTCTCCAGCTTCCAGGAAACAAATGCTGCACAATGTGTCAAATAACTAACAAAATCTTTCCCTGTCTAATATTTAAGCAAGGTAAACAGACTAGACAATCTAAAGATGTGCCAGATTTATCAAATGGGCTCATGTTGGATGATTCTGCTGCATCTTTAGACTATCTAGTGTACATTTACGCCAACATATTAGTTGTGTTAAATTGCTACAAAATATTGGTGCATCTTAACTCGCTCCTCTTTTCCCTCTAGGCTATGCCTCTTTTCCACGATGCAATGACGTCTTTTAATAGGGGGTGCAAAAAGTGTCTATTATGTACATAATAAATGTGATGAAAAACATGTACACTAGTCTTTTGGAGCAAAGTAAGCATACTTCCCAACCGTCCTCCTGAGTTCGCAGGACAGTCCCAGATTTTGGGTGCTTTCCTACTGTCCCGGGCAGTGGGATCTATCTGCTCTCTGCTTCATCATTCAGTCACTACATTGCACCTGCTGCTCTCAAGCTGCCAGCAGCAAAGACCGCAGTGGACTACGGGGTAACAGGGTGAGGCATTACTTTTTTTGTGCATTTTACTGTGAGTGCCACAATGAGGTGACATTATTTATTCTGTGTGGGGGTCACAATGAGTAGGTATTATAGTATGGGGGCCACAATAAGGGGACAATATAGTGTGAGGACCGCAAGCAGATTGATTATCGCCCATTTTTCACAGAATAAGATATAATCCAAGGATGTGCATTTACTGGATTTTCTTGTTTTGTTCTAAGGGGAACTCTGGACATATGATACATAATCAGAGGACATGACGGAATTACAGTGATTCACTCCGCAGAATTGTTAATTAGGTCTTGGTGATGGGATAATAGGAGGAGGTTGATGAAGTTTTGTGCTGATTGATTTATTGTGATTATTGCATTTACTGCTCAGAAATCAGTAAGCAGCATGAGAATGTGGCCTGGACAGCACGTGACAGTGGACTGTGCAAATTCTGGAAAAGCCATGTGCCTGAAGCTCCCCATTTAGAATGTGAAGATGCCAAATGGTGACGTGACCTCATCAACTGTTCTCCACTGTCTCTACCCATCATGGCTTCAATAAAACTCTTCACTACACTGTGTACTGTGGCTTCTTCTACTAAATCTAATGAAAAACTCGGCAGCCTGCATAGAGTGGTATACATTAGTCACACAATAGTACCATATAGTGTCTATATAGTATAGGGAAAATAATATTGTTATTCTGCCAAGAAAATAGTGCCATACAGTGCCCATATAAAACTGTCATGCAGTCACTACATAAAACTACCATAAAGTGCCCATATAATTTTGCCATACCATGCCAAAATAATATTGCTATGCAATATGCACATAGTACTGCCATATTTGCCCCTATTTCCTCCTAGACTGTAAGCTCTCGCAAGCAGGGCCCTCACTCCTATTGTTAGATACGTTAATTCTTTGTCATATTGCAGTGTCAAATATTGTCTATTCATGTACCTTCTGATTTGTAAAGTGCTGCAGAATATGTTGGCGCTATATGAATAAAGTTATTATTATTATATATTGTCTTTCTAATACTGCCAAACAGTGTTATCATAGTACTACTATGCAATACTATGATATACTGTTCACATAATATTATCATACTGTGCCTCGTGATAATATTGACATATAGCTCCCACATAATACTGCCATACATTACTCATATACTACAGCCATGCAATGTACAAATAACACTGGCATACAGTGCTCACATAATGATGTCATATAAAGCCCATATAATACTGCCAGAAAATGTCCACATAATAATTCCATATAGTGCTCACATAAAACTCCCATACAGTTTCTGTATAATACTGCTATCATACTGCCCATTTTACTCTGCTATAGCTCAGCTCACACACTGCATGGAGTGGTAGAACATATGGTTGGCACCTCCCTCACTGATGCTTTCATTTTTAATTAGAGATGACAGGACCTCGCAATATTCGAATTGGATTCGGTTTGCTAGCTCGGACCAAAAGTAAGGTTCGTTCTAAACTGGAATTTCAAAATGTCTTAATTGGTATCTGCTGAGGTCTCCTATGACTGTATCTAGCTTCTTTCTAGTTCTCCAACATTAACACAGTCTGTTCCTATATGGCTATGGGTAAACAGTTGGTATTCAGTGTTTGTCAGCCTCTTAAACCTATTGCCACACCATGACGTAATAGTATGTCATGGATTGGTGTAGCTTCCCACACCATGATACACTAATAGATCATGGCAATAGCACTCGTTCAGGAGCTGAGCAGGTGCCACTGAGAGTGAGTGCCAGCTGTAAGATACCGCTGACACACAACTGTAACACCAACGTGGCTTCTAAGGGGTTTTGTAAAGTGTTGCCCTGATCGCCTCCCCCACCACATGTTCAAGGGGTGTCGATGTGTTTCCAGAGCAGTCCTGAGTCTGATCAGAGACCCGAGTCTGCCTCTTCAACTGTCCGTTACAATCCTGGCAGGATCGATTAGATAAGTTATCATCTTATGTTTCTGCATAGGCTGACAGTTGCAATACTTCAGTATTGTAGTGTATTACATTGAACCTGCAATCAGATGATGGCCCTAGTGGGTCAAAAAAATGTAAAAAAAAAAATAAGTTTAAAAAAAGTTTAAAAGCAATTACAAAATATAAATATAAAATGATTATGTAAAAAAAATAATAATAATGATAAAAAAATACATCTCACTATGTCAGTAACAACTCGTACAATAAAACTAAAACATTATTTAATCTACACGGTGAACATTGAAAAAAAAAAATGCCATAAGTAATGATTTTTGATCATCTCGCCTGACAAAAGAAGGAATAAACAGTGATCAAAAAATCAGATGCACCCCAAAATGGTACCAGATATTTTATGCAAAATGTGGGTACATCCTAAGGTTGAGTTGTGACATCCAATATCAACTTTTTGCTTTTATTTGTTAGGACAGTTGCTGGACAAGGCATGTGAGGTTAGCATGTGATAACGTCAGCACATAAGAGATGAGGATGTGTAAGTGCTACTCCTACCCTAAGGGGAAATCCGCGTAAAATGTCTCATATAGTCATCTAAAACACAATGATACAGACTAGTAATTATACTAGTCGCAGAGACGGAGCGAGCCTATAATTAGCAGTAATTAATAAATGTGTGTAATCTAAGCTCTAATCTCAGTTTCTTAAAAATTCCACTTTTTTTCACAAGATGCCAGGGTATTGCTGCCCCAGTGTTGTTTTGATATCACAGGTCATGAGTTGTGATATGAGGGTGCCTTTCTTTGTACATTTCTATATTTATTGGTTTATCTATTTCTATTTACAGTGGGGAAAAAAAGTATTTAGTCAGCCACCAATTGTGCAAGTTCTCCCACTTAAAATGATGAGAGGCCTGTAATTGACATCATAGGTAAACCTCAACTATGAGAGACAAAATGAGAAAACAAATCCAGAAAATCACATTGTCTGATTTTTTAAGAATTTATTTGCAAATTATGGTGGAAAATAAGTATTTGGTCACCTACAAATAAGCAAGATTTCTGGCTCTCACAGACCTGTAACTTCTTCTTTAAGAGGCTCCTTTGTCCTCCACTCATTACCTGTAGTAATGGCTCCTGTTTGACATTGTTATCAGTATAAAAGACACCTGTCCACAACCTCAAACAGTCACACTCCAAACTCCACTATGGTGAAGACCAAAGAGCTGTGGAAGGACACCAGAAACAAAATTGTAGACCTGAGAAAACTGAATCTGCAATAGGCAAGCATTAGAAATTGGAAGACATACAAGACCACTGATAATCTCTCTCGATCAGGGTCTCCATGCACAATCTCACCCCGTGGGGTCAAAATGATCACAAGAACGGTGAGCAAAAATCCCACAACCACACGGGGGGACCTAGTGAATGACCTGCAGAAAGCTGGGACTAACGTAACAAAGGCTACCGTCAGTAACACACTACGCCGCCAGGGACTCAGATCCTGCAGTGCCAGATGTGTCCCCCTGCTTAAGCCAGTACATATCCGAGCCCGTCAGAAGATTGCTAGAGAGCATTTGGATGTTCCAGAAGAGTATTGGGAGAATGTCATATGGTCAGATGAAACCAAAGTAGAACTGTTTGGTAGAAACACATCTCGTTGTGTTTGAAGGAGAGTGAATGCTGAGTTGCATACAAAGAATACCATACCTACTGTGAAGCATGGGGGTGGCAACATCATGCTTTGGGGCTGTTTCTCAGGACGACTGATCCGTGTACATGAAAGAATGAATGGGGCCATGTATTGTGAGATTTTGAGTGCAAACCTCCTTCCATCAGCTAGGGCATTGAAGATGAAACATGGCTGGGTCTTTCAGTATGACAATGATCCCAAGCACACCGCCAGGGCAACGAAGGAGTGGCTTTGTAAGAAGCATTTCAAGGTCCTGGAGTGGCCTAGCCAGTCTCCAGATCTCAACCACATAGAAAACCTTTGGAGGGAGTTGAAAGTCCATGTTGCCCAGCGACAGCCCCAAAACATCACTGCTCTAAGGGAGATCTGCATGGAGGAATGGGCCAACATACCAGCAACAGTGTGTGCCAACCTTGTGAATACTTACAGAAAATGTTTGACCTCTGTCATTGCCAACAAAGGATATATAACAAAGTATTGAGATGAACTTTTGTTATTGACCAAATACTTATTTTCCACCATAATTTGCAAATAAATTCTTTAAAAATCAGACAATGTGATTTTCTGGATTTATTTTCTCATTTTGTCTCTCATAGTTGAGGTCTACCTATGATGTCAATTACAGGCCGGCCTCATCTTTTTAAGTGGGAGAACTTGCACAATTGGTGGCTGACTAAATACTTTTTTTCCCCACTGTAAGTCTAAGGTTTTGCTAGAATTTTTTTGTAGTCTAGAAAATCCTCTGTGGGCTAGATACATTAGCAGCTTGTAGTGCTTGATCCTAGGTTCAAGTCCTCTTGTGGAACAGGGAAAAAGTTAAAAAAAAAAAAAAAAGTTTAAAAATAAACAAATAATAAAAAGCTAAAAAAAAACCCACCTTAAGGCTAAGGCTCCACGTAGCGCACTGTGAGAAAAACGCAGTGGAAACGCATCACGGTTTTTCCTGCAGTGCTTTTCACAGAAAGTCCACAGAGTTTTCCTCTCCAGACTTTCTGCTTCAATTATACCGCGTTTATAACGGTTTTGGAAATCACAGGACTTCTGCTGCAGGTATTTTTCTGCACTGTATGGATGGAATTCGCTAGAATCCCACCAACTTTACAGGGACTGGTTTTTGACACAGCAGTTCCCATCCACACATTGTGGAAAAATACGTGCAAGTTCCAAAATGCTGCGAGTTCCAAAAGTGCTGCGACTTTGGAAATCGCAGCATGTCAATTATACCTACGGAAACACTGGTGGTTTCCCTATAGATATAATGGAAGCAGAAAGGTTTCCTCTGCGGACTTCCTGTGAAAAGCACTGCTGGAAAAACCCGTGATGCTTTGCCACCATGGTTTTTCCCACAATTGCTTTTTTTCTCCAGCCCGCTACGTGGGGCCTTAGCCTCAAACAGTGTTTTACTTGTGAGAATCAGTGCCTCTGTTGCTGAGATATTGCCTTTTGGTCAATATGAAAGTGAGGTCTTTGGAGTAATGAGAGATTGATTCTTTGGAACATTGCCCCAAAGAGCTTATTTACATATTGACAAAAAAGGCAATATCTCTGCAACTGACGCGCTGATTCACAATGGGAAAACTCTGTTTGATTCAGGTGACCCTAACCTATCTATCTGTGGGTTGTTATACTGGGTTTTCATGACAGACTCCCTTTAAGGTCAAAACTCAAGGGGTTAAGAATTATTAGATCAGTACGGGTTTTGAGTAAGACTTGTATTTGGAGTTCTTTTTTTAAGGAATTGCTGGGATTGTCAGGTCATATTGAAGATACTAAGAGATATTGACCATTATATTGGCAGTTCAGGTTTCAGTGCTTTACTGGTGACTTCCTGATGGACTGCTACATGCTGGTTTTCTTCATGGTTTTGTAAAGATATGTAAGGTTTCTGATACAGTGAGAAAAATCATGTCAGTTCCTACAGAACGTACAAAATGTTGAGAAAACTAAACGTCTTGTTATACAGAAATTAGGTGGTGAAAATATATTCCTTGTATATCTATCTCTTCTGACCACCCACCCACATATGGAAGCTCAGTTTGGCCGAGAGCACGTATGTTCTCAATGGGGTGATGGAAGAGGATGTAGACTTGTTGAGTCTCCACCCTTCTACAGATTTGGAATTGTGTAAAATTGCATTGTTTTGAATGGCTGCATCAAATAACATGAGATAATCATATTGTAGCCCTGGACAAAATCACACTGAGGTTCAGCATGGGCCCATAGCAGACCCTGGGCACCATATTATGGATCCGTTGAAGATGTGTAATAGGGCCATGTTCATGAAGTCTAAATCTAATTTGCTGCAGATGTCGAGGCAGGGAAATCTATTTCACCTCTTCTAGCTGATACTGTAAGTGCAAGGTATTATATATACACAAAATTGTACTACAAAACATTAGAGAATAAGCCATTGTGCCAAACTCGACACGTGAGAAGTAATGAGTGATGAGTTTTTTACTAAGATTCTTATGCCAGTGCCGCTTGGTGTGGACAACATTTTTCCAGCATGAATCGTATCATTGAATTACATCGCAGATTCCTTATTACACCATTGAATCACTAGGAAGTTTGTCATATTAGGAAAATCATTAAGGAGATGTCACTCAGTTTTTGACAATAGCTATATTTCCTCATGTGACATAACTCTTGGCAGTATATATATACAGTAGCTGTTAGTCTTGAAGATAGAGCAAAGCAGCAGCCAAAATCATTACATCTCACCTGGATGCCAAGAAGAGCAGAAGACTTCTTCATATGAGAGGTAACAATCTTACACCTGACTCATCTGTATATTACTAAGGTTATCTTCACTTAGGCCAATTTACTGGCTCAAAAGCAGAGAGGAGGCTTGAAACTTCTGGACCCTGATACAATATTCTTACTAGTGGCCACATAACAGATACATATCAATTATAATACTACTGTTTTGATATATGGTAAAGGGGGTCCTAAGCCAATCAAGCTGACATAATAGATCACCTGAAGGAAATAGGAGCTGCAATCTGGTTATTTCTGCACACTAAAAGATCTAGCTTAAAGGTACAGAGCCCTCTACATACCTAACACAACTATAGCTAATGTAGTATAAGAATGTGAGAACTATAATACTGCCCCTATGCACAAGAATATAACTACTATAATACTGCTCACTATGTACAAAAATATTATTAATATAATGCTGTTCCCATTCACAAGCATAGTGTTATTATTACTCCCTTTATACAAAAATACAAGTACTAATACTGCTCCCATACACAAAAATATAACTACAATAATACCGAGCCTTTGTGCAAGAAAATAACTACAACACTGCCACCTATGTACAAGAATATACTATAATTCTGAAGTACTAATTCCTATGTTAAAAAATATAAGTGATATAGTTCTGCCTCCTATCTATATGAATATACCTACTATCCTAGTCCCTCATATGTATAGGAATCTAACTACTATAATAGTGCCTAATATGTATAGGAATCTAACTACTACCGTGTTTCTCCAAAAATAAGACCTACCCTGGAAATAAGCCCTAGCTACGTTTTCCAGGTTTTTTGGAGTAGGCTTGAAATATAAGCCCTACTCCAAAAATAAGCCCTAGCTAATTTAACCCCTTTCCGACATCTGCCGTGCGATTACAGCGGATGCCAGGTCCTTAAAGATGGCAGCCGCTCTGCTGCAGAGCGGTTACCATAGCTGCCGTACCGGCTCTCCGCGGAGACCTGGAGTTAATGCCCGCGGTCAGTGTCTACCCTGATCACGGGCATTGTTGAGCGTGACACCCCCCCCCCCCTTCCAACCAAAGTATCAGAACCGCCGGACTTAATGCCCGCGATCAGAATGGACTCTGACCGCAGGCATTGCTAAGTGTGACCTCCGCGCTTCCCCCCCCCCCCTTAGTCCCTAGGGCCGGTCCCCACCCCCTATAGCTGCTATACCGGGTCTCTTTGTACAGTAGAGACCCGCTGTTAATGCCCGTGATCAGAGTCCACTAAAGCAGATAAACTATCCCCGGGGCCAGTCCCCACCAGCCCCGTACTTTTGAAGTTGCAGGCCAGCTCCCACGGGTGAGATCGCAGGAGCCGACCTGTTCCTTTGACAGCCGGGAGCGTTATGAAGGCTCCCAGGCCTGTCATAGGAATATTACTATTGCCTCAATAGTAATGTAGATTATCTCCCATAGACTGCAATAGGTTGTATTGCAGTCTATGGGATGATTGCAGGTTCAAGCCCCCCTAGGAGGGGTTAATAGTAAAAAAAAAAAAAAAAAAAAAAGTTATAAAATATAAAAAACACAAATTAAAAGCCCCCTCCCACTTTCACTAGAATACATATAAAAATAAAATATTACTATGAAACACATACACATTAGGTATCTACAAACTTATAAAAATATTTTACCTCTATAGTGAATGCCATAGCAAAAAAAAAAAAAAAAAAAATAAGCCCTAGCCCTTTTTTCAGAGCAAAAAATAATATAAGACCCTGTCTTATTTTTGGAGAAACACAGTATAATAGTGCCTCATATGTATAGGAACCTAACTACTATAATAGTGCCTCATATGTATACGAATCTAACTACTATAATAGTGCCTCATATGTATAGAAATCTAACTACTATAATAGTGTCTCCTATACAGTGGGGAAAAAAAAGTATTTAGTCAGTCACCAATTGTGCAAGTTCTCCCACTTAAAAAGATGAGTCCGGCCTGTAATTGACATCATAGGAAGACCTCAACTATGAGAGACAAAATGAGAAAATAAATCCAGAAAATCACATTGTCTGATTTTTAAAGAATTTATTTGCAAATTATGGTGCAAAGTAAGTATTTGGTCAATAACAAAAGTTCATCTCAATACTTTGTTATATATCCTTTGTCGGCAATGACAGGTCAAACGTTTTCTGTAAGTCTTCACAAGGTTGGCACACACTGTTGCTGGTATGTTGGCCCATTCCTCCATGCAGATCTCCTCTAGAGCAGTGATGTTTTGGGGCTGTCGCTGGGCAACACGGACTTTCAACTCCCTCCAAAGGTTTTCTATGGGGTTGAGATCTGGAGACTGGCTAGGCCACTCCAGGACCTTGAAATGCTTCTTACGAAGCCACTCCTTCGTTGTCCTGGCGGTGTGCTTGGGATCATTGCCATGCTGAAAGACCCAGCCACGTTTCATCTTCAATGCCCTTGCTGATGGAAGGAGGTTTGCACTCAAAATCTCACGATACATGGCCCCATTCATTCTTTCATGTACACGGATCAGTCGTCCTGGTCCCTTTGCAGAGAAACAGCCCCAAAGCATGATGTTGCCACCCCCATGCTTCACAGTAGGTATGGTGTTCTTTGGATGCAACTCAGCATTCACTCTCCTCCAAACACGACGAGTTGTGTTTCTACCAAACAGTTCTACTTTGGTTTCATCTGACCATATGACATTCTCCCAATACTCTTCTGGAAAATCCAAATGCTCTCTAGCAAACTTCAGACAGACCCGGATATGTACTGGCTATCCCATGGGGTGAGATCTTGCGTGGAGCCCCTGATCGAGGGAGATTAGCCGTGGTCTTGTATGTCTTCCATTTTATAATTATTGCTCCCACAGTTGATTTCTTCACACCAAGCTGCTTGCCTATTGCAGATTCAGTCTTCCCAGCCTGGTGCAGGACTACAATTTTGTTTCTGGTGTCCTTCCACAGCTCTTTGGTCTTCACCATAGTGGAGTTTGGAGTGTGACTGTTTGAGGTTGTGGACAGGTGTCTTTTATACTGATAACAATTTCAAACAGGAGCCATTACTACAGGTAATGAGTGGAAGACAGAGGAGCCTCTTAAAGAAGAAGTTACAGGTCTGTGAGAGCCAGAAATCTTGCTTGATTGTAGGTGACCAAATACTTATTTTCCACCATAATTTGCAAATAAATTCTTTAAAAAAATCAGACAATGTGATTTTCTGGATTTGTTTTCTCATTTTGTCTCTCATAGTTGAGGTCTACCTATGATGACAATTACAGGCCTCTCTCATCTCTAAGTGGGAGAACTTGCACAATTGGTGGCTGACTAAATACTTTTTTTCCACACTGTATATATAAGAATATTAGCACTATCCTAGTACCTCGTATGTATAGGAATGTAACTATTATAATAGTGCTTCATAAGTATAATATATCTACTATAATATTGCCACTAAGTACAAGAATATCATTGTATAAGGGTATGTATGTGTACTTTAGCTTTACTGGAACTAGTAGACTCTGTGGGCAGAGGAAAGTGCACAATTGTAATTGGTGTTGACATTTTTTTATTTTTTATACTTGAAATACATACATGTCTAATGATTTATCATAGTAACATTCTGGGTGATAAATCTTGATATAAAAAAGAGGCTGGCACCACAGGGATAATAATAATAATTAGGGAGCTACAAATCTAGGCATACCGATAAGATATGTGATATATAGAACAGATGACCTCAAGGCAACCAGAAAACAATATCAAAATGTACACTTTATTATGTTTTTACACAAAGACAACTCATATTGCAACACATATCTAAAACTAAGTAAAAAGGCACTAAGGAGCTGGGCCCTCTCCATACACAGCGGAAGCCAGCTGTATAATACAGCCTCTACCTGCCACTAACAGGTGCGATTGCTGCTGACACTGATCGCAGCTGTTAACACTTTAAATGCCGTGGTTAAATGCAACCATGGCATCTAAAGTGCGCAAGATCCATGGGTGCCGCCATCTTTTGCCAAATGCCGCCCTCTGGAACGTCATCGGAGGGCGGCGATTGATTGCCATGACAGCCGGGAGCCTATTGAAGGCTCCAGGCTTGTTGTTACCATAGTTTTATTACACACTGCATAGACAGCGTGTAATAGAAGGCAATGGATTTTACTATACACTGCAATACATTATTATTGCAGTGCATTGTATCGGCGATCAGACCCCTTAGGGTTCAAGGTCCCTAGGGGGTCTGAAAGTAAAAAGAAAAGAAGAAAAAAAAAGTTTTCAAAAGTATAAAACAAAACAAAAAATACAAAAATTCAAATCACCCCCTTTCCCTAGATCACATATAAAAGTGGAGGGGATTCTGGCTAATCAAATCCACATATTGCAGAATATTTCAGTGGAAATGCTGCAATTTCAATAATGCACCAACATTTTTGTCCATAATTAGCATGCGATGATGCATCTTTCCTGACCTACCTGATACAAGGTACAGAAATTGTCTAAAACAGTTACCGTATTTTTCAGACTATAAGACGCACTTTTTTTTCCCCCCATATTTGGGAGGAAAATGGGGGGGCGTCTTATCGTCCAAAAGTGGGTGTTGGGGGAGGGGGGGGGGTCGGGGGGGAGCAGGGTCGCAGCATCACCCCAATCCTGCCACCGCCGGCTTTCTGCAGCGGGGCTTCTTCCAGCGGCAGGAGTGGGGGCGATGCGCAGGCCCTGGTATCGGAGGAGCGGGTTTCAGTGAACCCATCCCAGCGGCCATGATGGTGGCTGCTCTGCTGAAGAGCGGTTGCCATAGCTACCGGGTCTCACGCTGTAATGTACAGCACAGACCCGGAGCTAATGCCCACGATCAGACTCCAGTCTGCTTTTTTTTCACTGTTTCACCTTTGATTTGAATAAAAAGTGATCTAAGCAATAGACATTCCCCAAAATGGTATAACTAAAAAGAACATCTGGCTCCGCAAAAAAAGATGCCCTATGCCTCCCCATACAGCTGCAGGGACACCTGTCAATGTGACCTTGCAGCTGTTGCAAAACTACAGTGCTGGTCAAAAGTATTGGCACCCCTGCAATTCTGTCAGATAATACTCAATTTCTTCCAGAAAATGATTGCAATCACAAATGCTTTGGTAATAATATCTTCATTTATTTTGCTTGCAATGAAAAAACACAAAAGAGAATGAAAAAAAAAGTCAAATCATTGATCATTTTACACAAAACTCCAAAAATGGGCCGGACAAAAGTATTGGTACCCTCAGCCTAATACTTGGTAGCACAACCTTTAGACAAAATAACTGCGAACAACCGCTTCCGGTAACCATCAATGAATTTCTTACAATGCTCTGCTGGAATTTTAGACCATTCTTCTTTGGCAAATTTCTCCAGGTCCCTGAGATTTGAAGGGTGCCTTCTCCAAACTGCCATTTTGAGATCTCTCCACAGGTGTTCTATGGGATTCAGGTCTGGAGTCATTGCTGGCCACTTTAGAAGTCTCCAGTGCTTTCTCTCAAACCATTTTCTAGTGCTTTTTGAAGTGTGTTTTGGGTCATTGTCCTGCTGGAAGACCCATGACCTCTGAGGGAGACCCAGCTTTCTCACACTGGGCCCTACATTATGCTGCAAAATTTGTTGGTAGTCTTCAGACTTCATCATGCCATGCACACGGTCAAGCAGTCCAGTGCCAGAGGCAGCAAAGCAACCCCAAAACATCAGGGAACCTCCGCCATGTTTGACTGTAGGGACCGTGTTCTTTTCTTTGAAGACCTCTTTTTTTTCCTGTAAACTCTATGTTGATGCCTTTTCCCAAAAAGCTCTACTTTTGTCTCATCTGACCAGAGAACATTCTTCCAAAAAGTTTTTGGCTTTCTCAGATAAGTTTTGGCAAACTCCAGCCTGGCTTTTTTATGTCTCTGGGTCAGAAGTGGGGTCTTCCTGGGTATCCTACCATAGAGTCCCTTTTCATTCAGACACCGATGGATAGTACGGGTTGACACTGTTGTACCCTCGGACTGCAGGGCAGCTAGAACTTGTTTGGATGTTAGTCGAGGTTCTTTAGCCACCATCCGCACAATCTTTCGTTGAAATCTCTCGTCAATTTTTCTTTTCCGTCCACATCTAGGGAGGTTAGCCACAGTGCCATGGGCTTTAAACTTCTTGATGACACTGCGCACGGTAGACACAGGAACATTCAGGTCTTTGGAGATGGACTTCTAGCCTTGAGATTGCTCATGCTTCCTTACAATTTTGCTTCTCAAGTCCTCAGACAGTTCTTTGGTCTTTTCTTTTCTCCATGCTCAATGTGGTACACACAAGGACACAGGACAGAGGATGAGTCAACTTTAATCCATTTCAACTGGCTGCAAGTGTGATTTAGTTATTGCCACCACCTGTTATGTGCCACAGGTAAGTAACAGGTGCTGTTAATTACACAAATTAGAGAAGCATCACATGATTTTTCAAAGGGTGCCAATACTTTTGTCCACCCCCTTTTTTATGTTTGGTGTGGAATTATATCCAATTTGGCTTTTTGACAATTCTTTTTGTGGTTTTCCATTGACGACAAATTAAATGAAGATATTATTACCAAAGCATTTGTGATTGCAATCATTTTCTGGAAGAAACTGAGTATTATCTGACAGAATTGCAGGGGTGCCAATACTTTTGGCCAGCACTGTACAACTCCCATATATTAAATATTTTACCATTTTTTGCCCCTATTTTCCTCCTCTAAAACCTAGGTGCATCTTATGGTCCGGTGCATCTTATAGTCCGGAAAAAAACGGTAATAAATATGTGAAGCATGTATGCATGTTGCACCAAAATTCGGGTGCATTTTCATTAGTAAATCTGCCCCACTATGTCTACGACCACTGTACCTTGCTATTTTTTTTTTTTTTTTTTTGGGATGTCAATTCCAACTGATCTCTATATAGAAACGTTATATTGTTACCATAGATGTATATTATCCTGATTATTTTTGTTCTTCTCTATCAGGAGGAGGTTATATACTGGATACCATGTTCACACTGTGTGCTTTTTTTGTGCTGTTTCTGGGTGTGGTCCACTGTCAATTCCCCAGGTCATGTACCACAAGTGCAGCACTTCGGTCAAAAACATGCTGCCCACTATGGAAAGATGGCAGCCCATGTGGATCACAATCTGGACGTGGCCAGTGCATGAATAGTGTAGTCTTTACAGCTCTGGCTGCCGGACAAGTTCGCCAATTTTATGATGATCGCTTGAACTGGCCTCGCTTTTATTATGACAGCACTTGTAAATGCTTCGGAAACTACAGCGGCTACAACTGTGGCCAGTGCAAATATGGTTACTATGGAGACAACTGTGATCGCCAAAAGACTGTGGTCCGGAAAGAGATCCGTCAGCTTTCCCTCATGGAAAGGAAGAGATTCTTCAGCTACTTGGCTTTGGCCAAAACCACTAGAAGTGCAGATTTTGTGATTCTGACCACTGGGGACAGACACCACCGGGACACATACCACTTTGTGGATGCCTCCATCTATGATGTCTTTGCTTGGATGCATTATTACTCCATGAAGCCCATTCTCATCAATGCCACATTTGATTTTAGTACTAACTACGCCCATCAGGGACCTGTCTTCCCTGGTTGGCATCGTCTAGCTCTCCTGTTCATTGAGAGGCAAATTCAGCTCTTGACAGGAGATGAAGACTTTGCTATTCCTTATTATGACTGGAGAGGAGAAAAGAACTGCTCCATCTGCACCAATGAATTCTTTGGAGAGAGTAATGAACAAGGCTTCCTGGATGATGACTCCCACTTTGCTTCTTGGAAAGTGAGTATCCAGTAATGATAGAGTAGTAATCTTTGCTTGTGTCCTATACTCCAGTGACCTCCAGAGCTGCATTCAAAATTCTGCTAATTTGCTTTTAGCTATTCAAGTTCATGCCTCGTTGCTACTTCCTGTTGGGTTGGTGTCTTTGTAAATAGGACTGCTACAAAGTCTGAAAAGTGAAATAAGAGTTATTTAATGCAGCTCTGGATGGGACTACAGTATAAGACATGATGATCAGCACAATATAAATAAGGAAAAAGATTTGCAAAATAAATGTTGATTTAATGTAAACCTCTGACATTTTATAAGGGTCCATGAATGTGCATAGAATACTTCACAATTAATAGCCATAGCCAAAGCAAAACAACCATTATACTCAGAGACTGAGTATATACCACAGCTTGATACACCCCCCTTCCCTTTAATACCCTGGTGCCCCCAACATTGTAGTAAGGCTAATCCTGTATTCCTCTACATCAGTCTATTTGCAGCGGGTATGATTATTCTGATGCGTATTGCCAAACTGCTGGTGATGAATGCCAGATGGAGAAACTCCACAGAAAGCCGGGTGTAGATCCCCGGGTGAAAAGTCTCCCCTCCTTCCAAGATGTGGAAGACACCCTCAAATGGAGAGATTTCGACAGACCCCCATACAATGTTTCATCCCAAATGAACTTCCGCAATGCTTTAGAAGGTAAGTCATTGTCTGTTATAATAGTCAGTGCAAAATTGTCAGAATTTGCTATTCAATATGGTATAGATCTATGCATTGATGTAAATTCCATTTTAAACTTGACCTGAAAATTTGCATTTGGGAGCAGTGTTCTGTTTACCTCCATGTGACACTGAATTGGGGACTGGAAGCCTAGACTTTTGGTCCTGTTAGTTATGCTTCATCCATGAAAGTGCTGCAAAAGCAGGGGCAACTTACCCATCTCTACAACACATTGAAAATAGCAGGATAGATCTGAACTCTTTGGTCCAATGTAAGTATGTATGTAATTGTGGTCTAAGAACCTGGACATTAGTTTGTTCCAGACCCCCGTCTGCCAAGTCCTGTCTTTTATGTGGCATTGGACTTCCTGGACCTCCAGAACCCATATGTCACTGCCCCCCTACAACCAACCTCCAATAATATGGCTATAATGGGACATCCAGGCCTTATTAAATATGAGATTTGCTGACTCGATTGGTGTTTGATCTATTTTTTAGGATTCTTGAGACCATCGGATGGAATGACACTGGAACGTAATATGCACAACTCGGTTCACATTTACCTTGGAGGAACAATGTCTCAAGTCCCCATCTCCAGCAATGACCCCATTTTCTTGGTCCATCACTCTTTTGTTGACAAGTAAGTTCCCTCAAATCTGTAATGGTAGCAGCCATATTAGTTGTCATTCAGCTTTCAAAAAAACAGATACAGGGACAGGGCTGAAACAAACACTCATTTTTGGTTTGTTTCTCTACAAAATTTGCAGTATTGTAAATGTTGATTGTTTGCCTGTCTATTGTGGTTACATATAAAAAAAAAATACATTTTTGATGATGAAATTCTGCTTTCACAGCTGCGGCATGTTATAGTGTAGCAGAGCAGACAATGCTCATAGACGTCAGTTCAAAAGCGACAGAAATCTCTTACGCTGGGTTCGCACTTAAGTTCGGGTTCCCGTTCTTTGGGTCCACATGGGGACCTGAAACACGGAAACCCTATCTGCTTAAAAAGCGGTTACATGCAGAAACCCGCAGACCCCATAGACTATAACAGGGTCTGCCAGTGTTTCTGCATGGTTTGCAGGTTTTTTCTCTTCGCCTATTGTAAGCGGAATGGGGGACAGAGTCCCCAAACGCTAGTGTGAACCTAGCGTTACCTGTCCTGGATTCCAGACTGATAGTTCTTACCTACACTGATACACTGTAGCAAACTACAGTTGTGTGATCGATCATGGATAAGCTCCCATTCATAGACAGCAACCAGAGAGAGTGGGTATTTAAATGTATAGTATATTATAAATTTGCAAACAGTTTAATATTAAGGCTGATATACATTATACTGGTGTTTACTATATAAAGCTCGCATGTAATTTTTGCCATGGTTGAGTAAAATGTCACGGTCACCTTGCAGGATATTTGAAGAGTGGCTGCGGAGGTATAACAGTACCCCAGACAACTACCCAGAAAATGATGAGCTTGGACAAGGTCCCAATGAATGTGCCACCCCCTACTTTCCATGTTACAGAAACAAGGATCTCATATGCAGGTCATCTAACATGGGATATATATTCTCAATGTATCAGGGAATGTAAAGTATCTCCCTTTGTATCAATGCCATATTTTGACTTATTGTATGTGTTGCTGCACATTTATGTATCTTCCTTTCTACTGTTTGTTCATCTGAAGTTGTAATATATTCTGTTTGGTACGACTTATCTGCCAATCAGGAGTCTGGAAAAAATGGATTTTAAACCATGTGGGACTTTAACAGGAAGTAGTTACCCAGATTTTACAGAATTCTGATTGGTAGACAACCTTCTGTTATACAGTGGAACATCCTTTGATATTGTACAACTATATAATAATATGTGGCAGGTTTGCCACTAGGAACTCAGCTGAGTGTCATGCTCTATGGCTGTTGTAACAAGCTGCATAATGATTGTCACTCAGCTTTCCGAGACTCCTGACTTTCAGATCTACCAAGTTATACAGTGATGTATGCCTTGATTCAGGAGGGCTATATTAACAGAGAAGAATTTTAAACCAGAAGAGGAAAACTAGTAATAGGAAAAAGATGTGCAGTTAAACTTGGGTGCACAAATAAAGCAACAAGAACCAATTCTAAGATCCACAAGTTGGTCCTAGCAATATAATGCTACAATATTTATAAGTAAATAATATAAATGTATACAGTATATAGACCACAATGTATGTAATATGTTATCTACCTTGAATAATTGTTTTCTAGCGTCCATTTTTGACTTGCAACAACTGAAGATGGCCACATGATATAAGATTCTCCCAGTCTGATGAGAGTTATAGTCACTGCACAATGAAAATGCTGGGATTAAACTAGGGTTAATGAGGCTGCATTGTCCTATTAGTGCTGCTTATGACCTCAGTCATGGCCGGCTCACAGATGGCTTTGATAATGGACTTTACCTTTTCGTTTGATTTGAGTGCACGTACATAAAGTAAATGAAGGGACAATGCGCTATTAATGGTTGTCATTTTACCAAATAGCAGTAAGGAGTGCTCCTTCTCCAGAGGTCAGAGGTCACTACAATCATCTTAATTGTGGTTTTATGGTTTCTAATTATCTATAGTTGCATTGTATCCTTCCTGCTTTATGCAGTTTTTGATGTACCCTAGCGGGTACTCAATATCGGATTTGTCTCAATATCAGATTACTATTCCCAATAGTTCTATGCACCCAAGTAGGCCCCTCGGTATGATTAAAGGGTTCTGACTAAGGGTTAATCACGCCTATTCTTCTATGTGGGAGAAAAGAAGTATTCAACACTCTTCTCCTAAAACTGGGGTATAGAGGAATACAACCCAGAACCTCTATGGACCTCTAGCTATACTATATCTATATAATAACATATTATACATAATAAATATAATTATATAATATATACAATCTACATAGCAAAAAAAAAAAAAAAAAAAATAAACTCTGTTTCCCTATTCACCCAAGCAGCAACGTTTCAGCCATAGCACCTTTCTCATGTAGAAATACCGTCTATGTAGCAGATAGAGCAATTGAATTTCAGTCTGCCATATGGTCTTAGGGTAACTGTCTGCCCCCAACTACCCCCCACCCCCACCCCATCTACCTCCAACAGAGCTCAAACTATTCTGGATGTTAATCAATATTGCAAAATGTTGTCAGGCTGCTGCTACCTTACTGCTATATTGATGTACATGATTGATACATATTGATTATATCATGTCTATGTAAATTACAAATGTAACTTATTATATGCATCAAACTGTAATTAACTGATAACTGTAAATAAAAAACTGAAAAAAATATTGCAAATCTGTTGTACTGTGAGACATTGCATGTTATTCCATGTAATTCTCAGTCTGATGTCACAGAATACTAGCACATTCTTCTCCTGAAATATTCTGTGCTGCTGGGAAGGCCCCAGCACCTTACACAATCTATCATCCATGACTCCCCACATGTTCCCATTCCACACCTAACAATACACTTGTCACATGCAATCCTGCCCTCACTAAAATCATCATGTAAAGTGAACAGGTCACAAGATCTGTACACTTCTCTCCTAAAATACTTTGTGCTGAACACAGTGGGGCAATTTATTGAGACTGAGGTTTCTTACACCATTCCCATGCTGGTGCAAGGTGCATCAAAATTATGAGTCTCCATCCTTCTAATAATTCTTGTGCACCAGATCTGAAATCTACGCCATTCAGAGACTGTCATGGATTTCAGGTGTAACTCACACCATTTTTCTGGTGTGAGTTATAAAAAATGTAATGGGTTGAGACATCACTGCCCTGCCATGCCATGCCCACTTTCTTAAAACTGGCGTAGTGGGGCACATGAAGAGTAGTCACAAAAAGGTCCATACACCAAAGATGCACCAAATCTACATCAGATTTCTTGCTTAGAGGGAACAGTAAATTGCCCCCACTATCTAGAGTTGCACCCACAGGTTATAATATTATTGTATGTAGCTTGTTATTGTGTGTCTCCTTTGGGGACATCTCATACAAGTAATAACATGAAAAAAGTAAAACATCAGTGAGGTTGTGACCTACAGTATTCAAGAAAGTCTCCAATATTATAAATTGGTTTATGTAGCAGTCACAATGGAGAATCTACAAATCTAAAAATACCAATACACTGTAGAGGTATAATACAGGCTCAGTTTTTGGACATGTTTAATGCTTGAATTGTACAAGCTGCACAGCACATTTATATTAAATACATTTTTCATTCTAGCCTTGTCCTTTGATACTAAGAGCGAAACTAACACAATTTTCTACAGCTGCTTATTTCCTATCACCTGTTATATGTAATGGTGTTTTGCCAAGTTTTATCAATACAGTTTCTTGATACGGCTTTAAGAAGCCCAGTCAATTACAATATAATGCAATTTTATTTAAAATAGTATAATAATAAATCAATTATGGTAAATAGTGTGATATTGCGTACTCTTTTGTAAAGTGCTAGATGCTAAAATTAAGATACAGAGGTTACTTACAGCATCACCAGGAGCTTATCATCATCTGCTCAGAAACATGAGCCGTGAAAGCAACCTGTGAAGACAGAGAACCTTTGGGAAACAACACCGTGAAGAGCGTCTTCTACACATGGGTACAGAGCTTCTGTCTTCATCAGAGCCCCCCTCTACTTCTTATACCCATTGTGATGAACCGACCCTCAGTTTTATATCTTTCTTGGAAGTGTGTTTTACTTGCTTAGGTCAGTCCTTCCCCCACTTGGAATGCGGTGCTTTAGTTGAGTCCACATTGCTGGACGATACGCTTCACTGGTTTTATATGTGTTCATTGGAGATGGCTTGCTATAGCCAGGCACTTTTATTATCCCTGGCCAGATGGGATGGGGGATAGCAAGCCTTAACTTCACCCTTCTCTCCGAGGGTTCTGCAAAGGTGGGAGAAGGGGGGCTGCCTGGGAGCAAGGGGTGGGTGGAGCACTAGCCATATGCTGTGGGCAGACCTGGATTCTGGGGTCATTCAGCAAAGAGGCAGTAAGGAGCTCTGATCTGGGAGAAGATGAGAGGGCCTGCCCTACTGAGGAATGCTTTGAGGGCCTAGTTCTGGACAGCATGTAGAAGGATTGTTTTATGCAACTTGCTTAAGCTTGCGCCCTAGGCCCAAAACTCTGCTGTGGCCTAGAGAAACGGACTACGAGCCTATGCCGGTATTTTCTCTATCTTTTAATTCCCCTGTTTATTTTTGTGTATTGTATCATCGCTCCTTTGCTTGTATGTTTATGCTTGATCATATTCATATTGTATATTTCTGTATATTCTATTAATTCATACCGACCCACTTGGGTTATTAAACATATAAAATTTATATCGCTCATTTCGTTTTATCCTATGACCCGATCTACTCACGGTGTGTGAGTGGGAGGTTAAGAAAGAAGTTTGATCGCAGGCGTGCCAGGCGGCTGGGCGAGGCGATATTCTTCACAGTGGTGGCAGCGTGGTGGGATATTAGGGTAACAGTGTGTGGGTGTGGTATCACGCAGACACTGGGGATTGCGGCAAT
This sequence comes from Leptodactylus fallax, assembly GCA_947044405.1. Taxonomy (NCBI): domain Eukaryota; kingdom Metazoa; phylum Chordata; class Amphibia; order Anura; family Leptodactylidae; genus Leptodactylus; species Leptodactylus fallax. The sequence continues at coordinate 236,442 of CAMRHE010000143.1, forward strand.
CCTATGGAACGAGCGCGGTATGAGATCAAGCTTAAAATACGGTGAAAGTTTGGTACAGTACTGTTCCCTCCCTTCTTCTTTTTTCTGTCCTATCTTTTATTTGGCAACGGCTTCCAGTGGATGGCTGGTGGGACCAGCCAGTCACCCATGCAGTTCACTGTGAATCAATGAATGAATGCAATGTCAATGTAATTGCTAATTCTTGCCTTGCAGGTTTACAGGGTAGCTCTTCTGAGATGCTGGGGGCAACCCCAACTGAGGACAATGTGCCAGGTGGTCAGGTGGGTCACGGGGATCTCAGGGCCGATCTGGATGAGGAACGGACCGCTGGTGTTGCGGTGGTAACCCGCAGCCAGAGTGCTAGAGGGGTGGAAGGCGCTCTGACCCCTGAGCCGTTCCCTCTGTCACCCGGAGATGGCACTGAGTCCGCCGTGACTAACCTCCCCACACTGGAGCCGGAGGAGCCCGGCGGGTATGTGACATGCACATCTCTTCTGTCTGGTTCCAGTCAGGAGTTCAGGGACGCTGTCCAAGCTGACCGCAGTCTGGATGCATTGAAGGAGCGTGCTGGTCAACCTCCCTTGGAGTCGGACAAGGACCGCGTGTACTGGGAGCAAGGGAGGTTGTACCGGGAAACGATCCCCACAAAGGGAAAAGAAAGTCGGCTCAGGGAGAAACATTTGGTGGTACCCCAACCCTACCGGGTGGAGTTGTTGCGGATTGCTCATGATATTCCGCTGGCAGGCCACCTGGGGATCGCTAAGACCAAGGCTCGCCTCAGCCACTTATTCTACTGGCATAAGATGGGGACAGATGTAGCTAAATACTGCCGTTCATGTGACACTTGTCAGAGGATGGGCAAGGCAGGGCAAGGCTCCAAAGCACCAATGATCCCTATGCCCATCATAACCGAACCTTTCCAGCGGGTGGCTGTGGATCTCATTGGACCCCTGTCCATCCCCAGCCGCACCGGGAAACGTTTCATATTAACGGTAGTAGACTACGCTACTAGGTACTCGGAAGCTGTCGCTCTGTCTTCCACCCGGGCTGATGTAGTGGCCAAGGCTCTGGTAGGCATCTTCTCCCATGTTGGATTTCCCAGAGAGATGCTCACAGACCAAGGTACCCAGTTCATGTCTGCCTTGATGCAAGGCTGGTGTAAGGTAACAGAGGTGCAACATCTGGTGTCCAGCCCGTATCACCCACAGACCAATGGCCTGTGTGAACGGTTCAATGGCACCCTGAAGCAGATGCTCAGGATGTTAGTCGAGTCCCACGGGCGCGACTGGGAGCCTTACCTCCCGCACCTGCTGTTCGCTTACCAGGAGGTGCCGCAAGCCTCAACGGGGTTCTCCCCCTTTGAGCTCTTGTATGGGAGACGTGTACGTGGGCCCCTAACTGTCGTGAAAGAGTCCTGGGAAGGAGAAACAGCCATCCAAGGTGTGCCAGTCGTGCCCATGGCCCAAGTGCAGACGGCATGGGGTGCTGGGGGTGGGACCCAAGAAGGGGGTGTGTCAAATGTATTACCTGTCAATGTATTATGGAGGGATGGTTTGGGGAAGCATAATCTCAGTCATTTGCCCAAGGTATCACCATCACCCACCCAAGTACAGGAGGAACAGGGTGTAGGCCCAAAGGGGCAAGGCGTCTGGGAGGGAGGACAGGGTCCAAACATACCTGTGCCAGAACCAGAGGTGCCCCTAGGTTTGGAAGCAAAGGGGGAGGTGCAGAATCCCCTAGAACTCTCCCAACTAGCGGCTAGTGTGGGAGAGACCCTGAGAGACTGCCGGGAAGGGGTCTCTAAACTGGTATCACAAGGGCCTGGGGTTGCGAGTGTGGATCTGCGGGATGCCAGCACTCAGCACGAGGTCCCAGTGCAGGCTGGGGGTAGCCAGGTGGGCGGAGACTGCCGGGATGGGGTCTCAGCACCGGTACCACAAGGGCCTGGGGTTGCGAGTGTGGATCTGTGGGATGCCAGCACTCACAACGAGGTCCCAGTGCAGGCCGGGGGTTGCCAGGTGGGCGGAGACTGCCGGGATGGGGTCTCAGCACCGGTACCACAAGGGCCTGGGGTTGTGAGTGTGGGTCTGAGGGACGCCAGCACTCGGGGGAGGGACCCAGAGCAAGCAGGAGGTAGCCAGGTCTACTTAATTCCGAGCCTGAACCTTAGAAGAGTCTCCATTCAGACAGGAGAGGAAGAGGGTATCAGTACGCCAGGAATATGGTCAGGGACCAGCGCAGGTCCCGGCGGGGTGAGGCCGCCAAGGTGTCCGCGGAAGGCGATCTTAGGATCGTCCTTCCTCCCGACACGCTCTAAAAGGGGGAGGTGTGATGAACCGACCCTCAGTTTTATATCTTTCTTGGAAGTGTGTTTTACTTGCTTAGGTCAGTCCTTCCCCCACTTGGAATGCGGTGCTTTAGTTGAGTCCACATTGCTGGACGATACGCTTCACTGGTTTTATATGTGTTCATTGGAGATGGCTTGCTATAGCCAGGCACTTTTATTATCCCTGGCCAGATGGGATGGGGGATAGCAAGCCTTAACTTCACCCTTCTCTCCGAGGGTTCTGCAAAGGTGGGAGAAGGGGGGCTGCCTGGGAGCAAGGGGTGGGTGGAGCACTAGCCATATGCTGTGGGCAGACCTGGATTCTGGGGTCATTCAGCAAAGAGGCAGTAAGGAGCTCTGATCTGGGAGAAGATGAGAGGGCCTGCCCTACTGAGGAATGCTTTGAGGGCCTAGTTCTGGACAGCATGTAGAAGGATTGTTTTATGCAACTTGCTTAAGCTTGCGCCCTAGGCCCAAAACTCTGCTGTGGCCTAGAGAAACGGACTACGAGCCTATGCCGGTATTTTCTCTATCTTTTAATTCCCCTGTTTATTTTTGTGTATTGTATCATCGCTCCTTTGCTTGTATGTTTATGCTTGATCATATTCATATTGTATATTTCTGTATATGCTATTAATTCATACCGACCCACTTGGGTTATTAAACATATAAAATTTATATCGCTCATTTCGTTTTATCCTATGACCCGGTCTACTCACGGTGTGTGAGTGGGAGGTTAAGAAAGAAGTTTGATCGCAGGCGTGCCAGGCGGCTGGGCGAGGCGATATTCTTCACACCCATTAAACAAAATGGCTGATACAACCTACTGTTGCATAAGCTTGGAATGCACAGGTGTTGTTTATCTATATCATACTGTACCATGGAGTGGCCAGTTCTAAAACTTCAGATAGGGTAACCAAAACAACTTCCAATTAAAATGATAACAAGCTCCATCATATCAAATAAACTACACACTGTAGGTGAGAAAGCTCACATACATTTGTTCACATAAATTTGTGAAATAAACAAAATAACTAAGATATCAAAGGTAAGCAAGCTTGTGCAATTTTGTTGAAAAACAGAATTCATACAGCAATGAAAAATATAATTCAAATAACCATCCAGTCATACTGGCACCATAAGTGGATTAAGGGAACACTACATCACTGCTAGGGTCTAAAGGGTTAGGGATATTATTAATTATTATTATTATACTGACCTCTACATATAAGTATGTAAATATTAGAATACTTCTCCTATATGCTAGAAAATAACTACCATAATACTGCCTCCCATGTATAATATAACTAATATAATACTGCTCATACTGTATATACAACAATATAACTAAAAGAATATAACTACTATAATACTTCATGTTATCTACAAGAATATAACTAAAATAATATTTCCCCCATGTACATGTATATATCTATATCTATAATACTGTCTCCTATGTACAAGAATATAACAAATATACTACAGTACTACTTCCCTCATATAATATAACTACTTTCCTCATCGTCCTCTGGCAGCACAACAGGGATATTTTGTTCCTCAGTCCCTAGACCAGGACTGCCCACCTAGCACAATAAACCTCAAACAGACATAATTAGTCACTAATTAGAGCATTTACACAAGCTTAAAATGAATCACATCCCAGCAACACGTGTTTCATTGTGTCCTGCATGCCTACCTACAGATATGCACCTATGTGTTCATCACATGACCATGGACTGATTTTTATCCACTGGACATAAGCAGAATGAATGACAGCAAGCAGAGATCTAGAAAACTGTGAGGAACTGATACAGAAAGTATATTGGAAAATTGTATAACTTTTTATTATACAAATAACACTGGTCTCTCAATATTGGTTTGAAAGTGGCCGACCCCTTTAAGACTCAGTGGGGGGTAAAGTAGGGGGAGACAAAGTGAGACAATCAGCACCCGAAAGTTGAGTGGCCCCTCCTCCCCCAGGGCCTTGGGGCACTTGTCAGCTGCTGACGCCAGCCCTGGGTGTGGCTCTGGCCAATTTCATGGTGCATAATATCAAAGGTTTGTCCCTAGTCAGTTAGCCCATGACACTGGGAGAGTGTGGTGTATACACTATACAGTGTTGTGTCTCTGATACCTGACCCCATGACAATGGATGAATATGAAGTGTAAGGAGCTATGCATCACTCTGTGGATTGCACCTGTAATCTCCAGTTAATACCAATGGATTCTGGTCAAGTTAATAGTTTCCCACTCATGCATATACAGTATCAGAGGGGTTCTCTGATCTCCACTGATTCTGGATTCTGTTGTACTCTACTGAGGTCAGTACTATGAGGCTATAATGGTCTAATTTGTTATGTTTTTGCTGTTTGCATTGCACTCTTTACCTGGCTCCACTTCCAGCCATGTTATCCTGCGAGTATGTGTGTTTTAAAGTTTCTAAGCAGACGATCTGGGTCCAGTCTGAACTTAAAAGGAAATATGGTATTATGATGATAGTTCCCGAGGGGAGCCCCCTACAGTTGCACCGATAAATTCCTTGGGTGCGCAAGACTGGACTGAACACACCAAGTCCAAACATGGTACTGCTGGAAGCAGTGAAAAGGTTCAGACACTGAACTCCCTACCCAAAAGGATCTGGGGGGGTCATTCCTGGTGTCTACGCGATGGGAACATCTCCATAAACCCCGTCATACCCCTCGCCTGATACTACAGTCATCCGGCGAGGAGTTATGGTTGTACATAGTTTTCTGGTCTTAGGAATTAGGGCTGGGCCTCTTCTCCTGGTGACATCACACAGGGAGGAGAGTAGGATATTTATATGGTCTCAGACCAGGGAGAGGGGGTAGTTCTTATCCTGGGAGAGATGTGAAGACACATGTCATGTTGCTGACTTAAGAAAGTGCCCTGGGGCCTAGCAGTGAAGCCTCAGCGAACCAGACTACAGATCCGTTTGGTATTCTTTTCTATCTTTTAATCCCATTTTATTTTTAATGTACTGTATTCCTTGTTTTTACCTGTATTTGCTTGACTATCCTCTGATGTGTATTCTGTAAACGTTAGCGGCTAGTACCGACCCACTCGGGTTAATAAATATATAAAATTTATAAAGCTCGTTTCATATTAACCTATGAACCCAGGCACTCATGGGTTGTGAGAGGAAGGTAAGAGGGGTGACCACAGGAAGGCCAAGTGGCTTGGCAAAGTGGTATCCTTCACACCAATGTTTCTGGTTGGTGCTCCAGTACATGGTGCACTACTCAGGCAAGCTGAGGGGCAAATTCTATTGTCATTTCCCTACTTACTGTAGTGAGTTTGTTGGAGGCGTGTTCTGGGCTGAGCATGCTGAGGCATGTTTTTTCATCTCCATATTGTGCAGGATATTTAATGCCCGGGCTTTGGGCAGCCAGGTTGCTCTGATGTGCCTGGCAGCCAAACCCCTGTGCATTTAAGATGTCCAACCATTCTAGGTCTGGTAGCAGAAAGGAAAGCCCAAAATCCAAACACAGGCTTTGTTATTCATCTGAGCAGCCCCTGATATGCCAAGACACACTTGTGATTTGTGTAGATCTCAGCTAGAAGCCTCTCCTCCTACCTTAAGCCACAAGAAGTCTCTTGATAAACACAACCTATTTTTTGTATGCATCAAACCGCTGCCTGACAAATATGAGTCCAACATTTGTGCTGCATGTAGTATTCCGGATGAAGATTCTTAAATGAGACATGAGGCCAAGGAGTTCTTTGCCTGGCTAAAATTACAGATAAAACCTGCCTTGTCCAGCGGCCATAAATGTCGCCGTAGGCATAGTGCTATTGAATCAGATTCTTCAGTCTCGTCTCATTCTGTGTTTGATGTTTCGAAAGGTGAGATCTCCTCATCTGAGTTTGATACTCCAATTACTGAAGATAACTTTCTCTTTAGAAAGGGAAAAAACAGAGAAAAACTTATTAAAAAAGTCAAGCATATCATGTAGACAGAAACGCAGCAGACTAGAGAGTGACACTTTATTCTATTTTCCCAAGAAAAAAGCTTGTGTTCTTCCTAGCCATGCGGTTATTTCTTCCTTTAGAGAAAGAGAGTGAAAGCACCCTGAAAGGAAGATGGATTTCGGATCACGCTTCAGAGCCATGTACAGAATCGACCCAGCAGACTCTGACAGGTCTGAGGACTCAGCTAAGGTGGATCGAGCCGTGGCCAAATTATCTCAAAGCCTGTGCTGCGATTCCTTTTTCTAGAGCACTAAGGGTTTGGCCCTCTCAGCTTTGTAATGAAATTCAGGACAGTGTGTCAAGAGACAAGCTTCTCAATCAAATTTCTACTCTTAAACTAGCAGAAGATTATAAGTGTGAGTTTCCTCTGGATGTCTTGTGAGCTTCCTCTAAAGATCTGACCCTTAATTCAATGAGAAGAGCTATCTGGCTCAAACCTTGGAAAGTGGATCTCGCATCTAAGCCCCAGTTCACATCTGTGTTCGGGTTTCCATTCGGGGGGTCCGCTTGGGGACCCCCCGAACGGAAACCTATACGCATAAAAAGCGGTTTACCTGGAAAACCCGCGGACCCCATAGACTATAATGGGGTCCGTGTGGTTTCTGCTCGGTTTCCACACGAAACATGTGGAGAGGAAAATGCTGTTTGTACAAGTTTCTGTGTATGAGTATAATTCATGGTGCCCCAGTGTATATAAGGAAAACCTACTATATTACTGCTCCTATGTACAATAAATATTAAGAGTAAGGACCCACTATACAGAGGTTGCCATGAAGTAGCTCGTGGGCTTATACATCTTGATCAAAGTGTATGCTAAGAACCTCATGCTCATTTTTGTAGATTTTACTGAGAAGCATAGTAAAATACTGTAATTTGTGGTCCATGTCTTTTCTCTAAAGTACTGCTAAAATACTGTTCCCTATGTACAAGAATATAACTAGGTCCAAAGTTCTTCATATATAGTATGTGGTTAGCTATAATTGTCGGCTGAGGCTTTTCTTAGAGAAATTGTAGTGTTATAGCTATCACAGTATCAGAATTCCATTAAAATCTGTTAACATATAAATCTGTGATCTCCCCAGGGGATGATAATTTCAATGTCTCCTTTATTTACCCGGCCTCTTGCTGGATTTGCCTCCCTGTGCTGGGTGCTCTCTATGCTGTGCGCTTCCTTCTTTCTCAATTATTTAGATATGCTGTGGATTCTAATAATGGGTTTCTCATTTGTTTGCTGCTAATTCATTTGATTCCTTTTCCCTAATACATAGTCAGATGTTGGTGACCACCGAGCAGCACAAACAACTGCAAAGGCAAACAGGGACAAATGCTTAAAATTCTACAAGGGTACAGGCATGCTTCCCAATGATTAAATATGGTGGTATGAGTGAGGGTTTTTTTGATCATTGGGAAAGTGAAAAATATGATATACAGATTTCACATAGAGCCATCACATTGAAGGTGTATAGTCCACCAAGACACAGAAATGAGCACCATAAGGAAGCCCAATGAGGCCATTAGTTCCTATGCATATATATATATTTCCAACATAGAAAGCTTTACAATGTATCATATCAAGTCTATATAGGTTTCCATCGTTGGATACAGTGGCATGTGATGCTATTGGTGATATGGTGAAGGAACCATGTGTAGCCAGTTATGGACGTGAGAAGCTGGATGAGTATATGGATATCACAATTTCTGCTAGTGAATGGAAAAAATATTGAGGCAGACTTATTATGCTTTGCACTCCAGTTTTCTGGGTTTTTGCACAAAAATGTATTTCTTTTTAATTTCCGTGCCATCCTTTCTACTTTCCTGAAAAGAGGACATAGTGATGGTTTATTGAAATCTCACATAAATGGGGGAAATGTAAGCCATCTACAATGTGGCATACATTTCCCTCCAGGCGCACACCGCCTGCAGATGGTGTGCCTCATTTATGAGGTGCACCCTCCGTTGGCTCTGGGGCTATGAAGCCTGGCATGAGTGACACCAGTCTTCATAAATCTGCCCCACTGTTTGCATGAGGAGGCTTGAAACAATTCTATCCACTCTTAACAGTCTAATGTGAGCTGAACAGTTGGGACCCCAGACTGATACATTGTAATGTACTGATCATTGTAGCAGACAATTACAAGAGACTAGATAAGTCTACGCTAGGCACTGTATTGTTATTACCATTACAGGCACTCAGATAATCTGTTAGGCTAAGGCCCCACAGAGCAAAACGTGGCTAAAAAACGCTGCAGAAAACAACGCAGTGCTTCTGCAGTGCTTTTCATTGAGTTTTTGTTGCCTTTTTCTCTGCTTTTTTTCGTCCCTATTAAATCTTTAGGGAAAACGCTTGCAATTCTGCAGCTAAAATTAACATGCTCCATTTTTCAAAGCAGCTTTTCTACAGCTCTTTTTTCCCCACTGTGTGTGGATAGGATTAACCAAACACTTATTCACTTTGCTAGGAACTCTAAAACTCAGCATTGCTGAGTGCTTCCAACAGTGAATGCAGCTCTGGGCTATAAGAAAAGCTGTAACTCAAAATACATATTATATCAATATGTAAAGTGTGACAGTGAGTTCAATGCTATACCAGTAGTAATTCTGATGACAGTGATGTTCATCACATTACTGCTCTGACAGTAAAGAACCCTTTCTGTTACAAGGAGCTGGAGCTGTTTTTCCTTGTATAGGCCATAAAGAGAGGCCAATATTGGGACTTTGCATGATCAATATCTCATATTTAGCTGGCTTTATTCCTATCTGAAAGAACTGTCTCTTGTTTTAAGCCTCAGTGACTAATAATTGAGACGAGCAGAGGATTCAGCTCCCTACAGACCCTGCCATGCGCTTTACACTCTGCCACAGGCTCTTACACAGACATCTCGGCTCCTGCACTTCAATCCTATGGGACGGATGAAAAATTCCACTCTCAGATTTTTTATGTTCTAAGGGCAGCAGGATGGGGAAAGTCATCCTGGCTGCAGTTTGAAATCACTGCATTCAATCTCAGAGACACAGGAGCCTCAGATGCCATCATAGAAACAAAAGTCATTACAGAATAATATATATCAAAGATGGAAGTGTGGAGACAGATGTAATCTCCTAAAATACTCTGTGCTGCGGGGAGATTCCACTCGTTCCACTATGTAGCTCTGACCCGCCAGAATGTTAGCACCCTATATAATCTGTACTACTGAGGACCCTATAACAATGTAGGTGGATGGCGACAAATACACTAAAGGGAGAACTAAAGTCAACTGCTTTTTTGTTGGAATTTATGCAATTTAGCAAACATTACACAAATGGCAGAAAACCGAGAACTCTATATTTGAACAGTCTCTAGAGTACCAGTACACTGTGCAACCCAGTGCACTGTGCTAATTGTTGGGCTTGTACCTATACTTGTTATTTGAAACAATAGCAAGTACAGGTGTAGGATATCAAGTACAGTTGTAGTGTATCATTTACAGGTTCAGTGTAGCAAATACAGGTGCAGTGTATCAAGCACAACTGCAGTATATTAAATACAGGTGCAGTATATCAAGCACAGCTGCAGTATATCAGGTACAGGTGCAGTGTATCAAGTACAGGTGTAACATATCAATCACAGCTGCAGTATATCAAATATAGGTGCAGTGTATCAAGCACAGCTGCACTATATCAAGCACAGCTGCACTATATCAAATACAGGTGCAATGTATCAAGTACAGGTGCAGTATATCAAACACAGCTGCAGTATATTAAGTACAGGTGCAGTATATCCAGCACAGCTGCAGTATATTAAGTACAGGTGCAGTATATCATGTACACGTGCAGTATATCCAGCACAACTGCAGTATATTAAGTACAGGTGCAGTATATCCAGCACAGCTGCAGTATACTAGGTACAGGTGCAGTATATCATGTACACGTGCAGTATATCCAACACAGCTGCAGTATACTAGGTACAGGTGCAGCATATCATGTACACGTGCAGTATATCTAGCACAGCTGCAGTATATTAAGTACAGGTGCAGTATATCAAGCACAGCTGCAGTATATCAAGTACAGGTGCAGTATATCCAGCACAGCTGCAGTATATCAAGTACAGGTGCAGTATATCAAACACAGCTGCAGTATATTAAGTACAGGTGCAGTATATCATGTACATGTGCAGTATATCCAGCACAGCTGCAGTATATTAGGTACAGGTGCAGTATATCCAGCACAGCTGCAGTATATCATGTACACGTGCAGTATATCCAACACAGCTGCAGTATACTAGGTACAGGTGCAGTATATCATGTACACGTGCAGTATATCTAGCACTGCTGCAGTATATTAAGTACAGGTGCAGTATATCAAGCACAGCTGCAGTATATCAAGTACAGGTGCAGTATATCCAGCACAGCTGCAGTGTATTAAGTAAAGTGTAGAATATCAAGCACAGCTGCAGTATATCATGTATAGGTGCAGTGTATCTAGCACAACTGCAGTTTATCTAGTACAGGTGTAGTATATCAAGCACAGCTGCAGTATATTAAGTACAAGTGTAGAATATCAGGCATGTGAAAGATCCTCAGTGCGCCAACACCGCGTTGGCCCACACCTGAGTCTTCTTTCATAAAAACCACACTCACCACCAGTGAGTGCCAGGTTCACAAGATAAATACAAGACAAGCTTTCTAAATTTTATATATTTATTAACCCCTAGATGGGTCGGTATTAACATCTAACACATGCAGTTCAGAACAGATATGTAGATACAGTCATATGAAAAAGTTTGGGCACCCCTATTAATCTTAATCATTTTTAGTTCTAAATATTTGGGTGTTTGCAACAGCCATTTCAATTTGATACATCTAATAACTGATGGGCACAGTAATATTTCAGGATTGAAATGAGGTTTATTGTACTAACAGAAAATGTGCAATATGCATTAAACCAAAATTTGACCGGTGCAAAAATTTGGGTACCCTTATCATTTTATTGATTTGAATACTCCTAACTACTTTTTACTGACTTACTGAAGCACAAAATTGGTTTTGTAACCTCACTGAGCTTTGAACTTCATAGCCAGGTGTATGCAATCATGAGAAAAGGTATTTAAGGTGGCCAATTGCAAGTTGTTCTCCTATTTGAATCTCCTCTGAAGAGTGGCATCATGGGCTCCTCAAAACAACTCTCAAATGATCTGAAAACAAAGATTGTTCAACATAGTTGTTCAGAGGAAGGATACAAAAAGTTGTCTCAGAGATTTAACCGGTCAGTTTCCACTGTGAGGAACATAGTAAGGAAATGGAAGACCACAGGGACAGTTCTTGTTAAGCCCAGAAGTGGCAGGCCAAGAAAAATATCAGAAAGGCAGAGAAGAAGAATGGTGAGAACAGTCAAGGACAATCCACACACCACCTCCAAAGAGCTGCAGCAGCATCTTGCTGCAGATGGTGTCACTGTGCATCGGTCAACAATACAGCACACTTTGCACAAGGAGAAGCTGTATGGGAGAGTGATGCGAAAGAAGCCGTTTCTGAAAGCACGCCACAAACAGAGTCGCCTGAGGTATGCAAAAGCACATTTGGACAAGGCAGCTTCATTTTGGAAGAAAGTCCTGTGGACTGATGAAACAAAGATTGAGTTGTTTGGTCATACAAAAAGGCGTTATGCATGGCGTCAAAAAAACACAGCATTCCAAGAAAAACACTTGCTACCCACTGTAAAATTTGGTGGAGGTTCCATCATGCTTTGGGGCTGTGTGGCCAATGCCGGCACCGAGAATCTTGTTAAATTTGAGAGTCGCATGGATTCAACTCAGTATCAGCAGATTCTTGAGAATAATGTACAAGAATCAGTGACGAATTTGAAGTTACGCCGGGGATGGATATTTCAGCAAGACAATGATCCAAAACACAGCTCCAAATCTACTCAGGCATTCATGCAGAGGAACAATTACAATGTTCTGGAATGGCCATCCCAGTCCCCAGACCTGAATATCATTGAACATCTGTGGGATAATTTGAAGCGGGCTGTCCATGCTCGGCGACCATCAAACTTAACTGAACTGGAATTGTTTTGTAAAGAGGAATGGTCAAAAATACCTTCATCCAGGATCCAGGAACTGATTAAAAGCTACAGGAAGCGACTAGAGGCTGTTATTTTTGCAAAAGAAGGATCTACTAAATATTAATGTCACTTTTCTGTTGAGGTGCCCATACTTTTGCACTGGTCAAATTTTGGTTTAATGCATATTACACATTTTCTGTTAGTACAATAAACCTCATTTTAATCCTGAAATATTACTGTGTCCATCAGTTATTAGATATATCAAATTGAAATGGCTGTTGCACACACCCAAATATTTAGAACTAAAAATGATTAAGATTAATAGGGGTGCCCAAACTTTTTCATATGACTGTATATACAAGCATTAACAGTTACTAGTTACAAGATACAGTACAATAAAATAAAAGGGACTAAAATTGAAATAATTACTTTACCACACATCTCCTTGATGTGGCTCTATAATCCAACACTCACACATGCTCTGTCATGTGTGAATAACCAGTGGAGGCTTCTTAGCATGTGGCATCAACACAACAATCCAGCCTGCATGCTCTTCACAGTGGTCTGTCTGTCTGTAAAAACTCTCTCACTGACCTCTTACCTCATCTTTTATACCCTTTATGCCACCACCCAGAATGAGGTCACCGGCGACGGCAAGTCTGATTGATTAACGCACTCAAGTCCAGATTCTTTGTAAAGAGCTGAGACCAAGTGAAATGATACAATGTTATCAACCATGTCTGATCTACCAGTGCAGGCTGGACAATGCATGTTTATTTGATCAGCCAGGACTGTGTAGGAATTCAATGGAGCCCTGCTGGGATGGATACAAAGCCCCATTGTTACAGTGTGGCCACTATTGGCAATATACCTATGATTATGGCTGCGCACATTATGAATAAAGAGATACGCTACCCAGAGACCAAAATACAGCTTTGAGTTATAGCCATATTTCAGTGGAATCATCACAAGGCACAACTGCAGTATATCAAATACAGGTGCGGTATATCAAGTACAGGTGTAGTATATCAAGCACAGCTGCAGTATATCAAGCACAAGCTGCAGTATATCAAGCACGGCTGCAGTATATCTAGTATAGGTGCGGTATATCAAGCACAGCTGCAGTATATCAAATACAGGTGCAGTATATCAAGCACAGCTGCAGTATATCATGTACAGGTGCAGTGTATCAAGCACAGCTGCAGTATATCAAATACAGGTGCGGTATATCAAGCACAGCTGCAGTATATCAAATAAAGGTGCGATATATTAAGCACAGCTGCAGTATATCAAATACAGTCGCGGTATATCAAGCACAGCTGCAGTATATCAAATACAGGTGCGGTATATCAAGCACAGCTGCAGTATATCAAATACAGGTGCGGTATATCAAGCACAGCTGCAGTATATCAAATACAGGTGCGGTATATCAAGCACAGCTGCAGTATATCAAATACAGGTGCGGTATATCAAGCACAGCTGCAGTATATCAAATAAAGGTGCGATATATCAAGCACAGCTGCAGTATATCAAATACAGGTGTAGTATATCAAGCACGGCTGCAGTATATCTAGTACAGGTGCGGTATATCAAGCACAGCTGCAGTATATCAAATACAGGTGCGGTATATCAAGCACAGCTGCAGTATATCAAATAAAGGTGCGATATATCAAGCACAGCTGCAGTATATCAAATACAGTCGCGGTATATCAAGCACAGCTGCAGTATATCAAATACAGGTGCGGTATATCAAGCACAGCTGCAGTATATCAAATACAGGTGCGGTATATCAAGCACAGCTGCAGTATATCAAGCACAGCTGCAGTATATCAAATACAGGTGTAGTATATCAAGCACGGCTGCAGTATATCTAGTACAGGTGCGGTATATCAAGCACAGCTGCAGTATATCAAATACAGGTGCGGTATATCAAGCACAGCTGCAGTATATCAAATACAGGTGCGGTATATCAAGCACAGCTGCAGTATATCATGTACAGGTGCAGTGTATCAAGCACAGCTGCAGTATATCAAATACAGGTGCGGTATATCAAGCACAGCTGCAGTATATCATGTACAGGTGCAGTGTATCAAGCACAGCTGCAGTATATCTAGTACAGGTGCGGTATATAAAGCACAGCTGCAGTATATCAAATACAGGTGCAGACCAGGCATTAGCATTAATCACATGGCTGGGCAGTTCACACCATGTACGGGCACTTTTAGTGATCCGAGACAACTGAAACATCTCAAAACAGTCTCTAAATTCAAATAAGCGTATTAAGCAATTCTTACTCAGGTGCCCTTTCAATTATTTGGTGAAGACCTAAATCAGGCACCTGTACTATTCTCAACACCACTCCATGTTATGGTGTTAACCTTAGGTAGACAAGTCGTTGTCTGACTCTGTAGTGTGACCTCAGCTTTTGGCGTCTCTCATCTATCCTATCTATACTTACAAGGGGTTAAATGAATATACACCATATTGCTTTGATTTGATGCTTGATGTGCTTTTAAATATGTTTTCTCTATATGTGTGCTTTAATGCTGTGACTTTAAAATGCAGAGCACGACTAAACAGAGGGTTCTAGGACCAAGGGAATGGAGCATCTGAACGGGTAGATCAGTCACGCTCATGTGGGGATGCTAGACATAGCATGACCCACAGAAGTGGAGCTCAAAAAGTGAGTGCTCAGGGTGTTGGAGGGTGGGGTATACACAGGGCATAGGGCATCAGCCACAGAGTCAATGTCGGACTGGAATGTCTAGGGCTCACCGTACTGCTACTGGTGTATAAGCCATAAAAAAAGCTGTTGTGGAGTTTTCTTTAGGTGCAGAGAATGCGCCTAAAGAGAAGGTGCAGCGCCCTCTGGAGGAAGAAGGAGAGACCAGACAGGACAGAAGCAGGGATCAGTGAGTAAAATATTGTTTGCTACCTGTTCCAATAATCCAATAAGTAGCAGAAAATTAAAAATGCCTAAAGGTGTGTGGCCCATCCGGGGGATTCACTGGTACCGGGTGGGCCAGTCTGAGCCTGCACAGAAATGAAGAGTAGGAGAACATATAAATGTAGGTTTCCTGCCATTTAAAGTGCTGTGGTTCCAGATGCTGCAGTGAGAGGAAGAGACCTAAGGCCTGTCAGAGAGAGGTGGAGTGCAGTGGTTGGAGGTTCCAGCATGAGGTACCACAGCTGCGAGAAAGGCAGAGAGAGTGGCAAATGGCGAGGTAAGTCACTGGAGATCAACCCAGGGAAAGGCAAGTTCAGCCCAGAGAAGAATGTGAGTTTAGACAGAGAGAAAGAGACAGCAGTAGTAACCAGTGAGGTCTAAGTATAAAGCCAGGTACCTGCCAAAGCCTACCCTGCTAGTTAAGGGCACATGCACACGACCATGTGCTGGTTCAGTGTGCTATGTGGGTTTTTCTCATATAGCACACTGACCCATTAATTTCTATCAGCCCATACACATGACCATGATTTCCACGGATCCATGTGCAGGCCGACAGTCCTATTCCTTTCCGGTTTTGTGGCCATTCTCACTGGCCTCAATGAATGGGGCCGCAGAAACACGGCGGGTGACATCTGGTTGGTGGCTCGCTTGTGTGCATGAGCCCTAAGTTTGCAACTGTTTAAAGCTGGAACCTCTCTGAAGTTGAAAACTGTTCAATCTTAGGTTGGGACCCCGCGTGGAGTAAATGTCACCGCAAAAACCATGGCGTTTTACAGCGCCTGTAAATCCCGTCCACACAGTGCAAGAAAATACACGCAGCAGACACGTTGTGATTCCCAAAACCATTGCAGTTTTGGAAATTGCAGCATGTCAATTATACGTACAGAAACGCTGCCGGTTTCCCTAAAGGTATAATGGAAGTAGAAAGTCTGCAGAGGAAACCTTTGCGGACTCTCTGTGAAAAGCGCTGCAAGAAAAACTGTGATGCATTGCCGCCGTGGTTTTCCTACAGCACTTTTTGCGGCGGCTCGCAAAAAAGGCTTGGTTTACACAGCGTTTTTCTGTTGAAGAACTGCACACGTTTTTTTTAACTGCAATAATGAGTAGCACATGTTACTATACATGTCATTTGTATGGTAATGACCATTAGACTGAAAACCTCTGGTGTACTAACTATGAGTACACAGTCAGAGACACCAACCTGGGAGAGTTCTTCACAGGGTCAGTGGCATAACTAAAGTCTTGTGGGCCCCGGTGCAAACTTTTGTCCAGGGCCCCCTACCCCCTCCCTAGAGCAAATTCTTGATCATGACGGTTACAGGTGCTGCAGCGATATCTCAGATACTTGAAAGGAATACAGCTTTAGTACCTACAACTGCAGTTGACAAGAATATGGTGAGTGAGCAGCGCCCGACATGTAAACAATACTGGGACAGTATAATATGCTCTGCAGTGGCCCCCACACAGTATTATATGCTCTGCAGTGGACCCCACACAGCATTATATGCTTCGAAATGGCCCCCACACAGCATTATATGCCCACAGTGGCCCCACACAGCATTATATGCTCGCAATGGCCCCCACACAGCATTATATGCCCACAATGGCCCCCGCACAGCATTATATGCCCACAATGGCCCCCGCACAGCATTATATGCCCACAGTGGCCCCCGCACAGCATTATATGCCCACAGTGGCCCCCACACAGCATTATATGCCCACAGTGGCCCCCACACAGCATTATATGCCCACAGTGGCCCCCACACAGCATTATATGCCCACAGTGGCCCCCACACAGCATTATATGCCCACAGTGGCCCCCACACAGCATTATATGCCCACAGTAGCCCTCACACACTATTAGGTTTTCCACAGTAACCCCCTTTTCCCCCAGAGCCGGTGCTATCAGACCCCAGTATATAATAAGTAGAGGCCCAGGAGAAGTGATTAAAAATAACAAACACTTATACTCACCTTGTCTTACCTCTCCGGGGTATCCTTGTGCCGTCTTGCTGTCTTTCCCATCTTCCTTGGTCCCCACATCCCATGCCCCAGACGTCACCGCTGGGGCCTTTGATTGGACCTTAGTGGTCACGTGGGGCGCGATTACTTCATTACTCCATCGCGGCCCATCACAAGTCCCAGCAGTGAGGCCGGAGACGATGCTGAGCCCAGGACAGGTGAGTATAAGTTTTTTTTTTTGTCACTTCCCCTGGGCTGGTATCTAATGGAAAGGGGCCCGGCCCCTTTCCACTAACAATAGGTATAGCGGTCGGGAAACCAGGTTTTCCCTGACCACTATCATGGTAGTCCAGGGCCCCGGCCATTTCCAGCACCCCCTGCAACCATGATCATTACGCCACTGCACAGGGTGATTTGTGAATGGAAAGTAGCAGAAAAGTTAGAGTAGCCTTTATAAGGAGCATAGCCTTTATAAAAGGGCACAGTTACACATATCCAGACCCCTTATAATAATATTAGGCCCCAGATTGTTACTAGATAAATAAACAATTGTGCCATTTTTATTTATGCCATTTAGTGATTATTTATAATGATTTAATAATAAAAAATTGATAAAACCTTATTTTAATAATTTTTTTCATTAGTTATGTTTTTTCTCATACCAAGTTTTTCCTTTCCCTGTATCTGTATTATAGATATAGAAATCTTTTGATATATTAGTACATTGTATACTTACAAAATATATTTTAATATTTTTAAGTATACAATGTACTGACATATAGAGATATCTCTATATTATGTAGGGAAGTACAATGCAATGGCAGCTTGGTATAAGAAAAAACCTCCTATTGAGACTACAGAGTTTGTGGATCAGTCAGTAGAGTAACAGCCTTACATACCCTGTGACTCCTGGGTGAGTTGACATGTCTGCACAGGTGAGATTCATAGTAACACTTGTATGCTTCTTGTTCTGCAGACAGCTTACCCTGTCTCTAAATTGTTAGACCAACCCCTTTTAACCATATGGTTTCTGCACAGAATAGCTTATTAAATACAGAGCTTTTTGGGAGCCAAAAGAGTCAGCTTTTTTCAGGGAGCCAAATGATCCAGGTCACTGAAAAGAGCCAAAATTCCCATCACTATCTCACTCAGACCTAATAAAATGTACAAGAGCTATACAGCCATTTTTGTAACTTCCTATATAATGAACTGCACCATGCAGATGCTCCAAAGGGAGAGACAGGAACCTCTATCTAATTACTGATGAGCAAACAGTCCTTGTCACACAGCTCAGCCTCCCTAACTATATACTCACTAGGGGGAATTTATTAACCCATCTGTGCCAGTTATCTGGCATAGATGAGTATAAATGTGGCACATCTTTGCAGCACAGTTCTTTCTTCCATCGAACGCATGCCACATCCCTCATTTCATGCTTCATTCCCCACTTTTTGCAAAAGTGGTTTAAGCAGGATGGACAGCCAGGTAGGCTGGGATAGGGATGCCTCGGGCAGACATTTATTATAACTCACAACAGAAAACTGGCATGAGTTGTACATGAAGTCTACACTAAAACCTGGAGGCTGGAGGAATTTGGTAATTCAGACATGGTTCGTGTCAGTCAGGGTCTTTTTCCTCAGTCTAAAAGGGAGTCTGTCAGCAAGAAATAGCGTGATAAAGTACAAACATTACCTTGTTGGCCTTTGTATACAGTTTCAAAAGATGTGTTTATTGTATCTGTGCAAGGCGCCGTGATTCTTAAAAAAAAAATACTTTTAAAACTATGCAAATTACCTGTAATGGGTTTTAGGGGCATGTGCAGGCCATGTAGTTCTGCCCTTTGTCTGGGCTTGGGCAGCAGGGACATGTCAGCAAGTGCAATGCACATGTACTGTGCATGCGCGTGATGTCAAACTATACCCGGAAAAATATTAGCTCAAACTAGATGCACCACATTGCCAAAGATGTGCCACAGTGTGCCAAAGATGTACCATATTTATGCCAGTTTCTAGTCCAAACCACAATAGTAAATCTGGGCCTCTGTGCTACACTGATTATTTCAAGGATGTAATTAAAATCCTGGTACTTACTATCTCAGATCTTTTTCATGGTTTGTCTGTTTTGTGCAGAACTCTACACCCTGAAGCTGGGTGTGTTACATACTTTATTAAAGTCATTAAAGTGCAATGTTCTTTTTTACACATTTAATCAGTTCTCGGCCATAAATGCCGCTGACAAAATAATGTTTTCCGCTCATTTTAAGCCTAAAATCCGATTGAATGAGGCCAAGAAACCAAGAGAAACTCATTATATAGAGTATGCTGGAATTAATGTGCAGAGTAAACTTTTATACATTAACACAAATTCATGACACCGGGTAAATGAACATCTATCAATCCATTAAAATTCAAAGAAAAAATAAGTGAACCTTTTGGAGTTATCTGGATATCTACATTGAATACTAATAAAGTGGGGTTTGATTACTATCTAAACCTGAATTCACATGAACGTTGTGCAAAGCAGCCATGAAAAATGGACATTTTGCACCCTAGAGGCTTTTGTTTTCACATATCCCTCACATATTTGAGTGTATTGAGGGATCTGTGAAAATGGAAAAAATGCAATAGCCTCGGAATGATGCCAAAGAGTACCAGTGGAGTCGCGGACCGCATAGGGTGTGGCGGTGGCCTGGTGATCTCACAGATTCTTGGCTATCAAGATGTGAGCTGTATTGCCTCGTTCATAATAGCGCTGACAGCTATAGAGAAGTAGGCGTTGAGTGGCATGTGTAGCTAAATCGTGAAGGCCATCCCGAGCCACCACCAATTGACACCGTAATGGCAGGGGGGGAACCGCTGCTAAAGTGATCGGTGAGGGCTTGTATTTTAGTGGTCAGGGCAACCTCCCTAGCCTTTCTATCCTTCTTGAGTTGCATCGCTAGGGCAATACAATGTCCACCTACGACTGCCTTATGTGCTTCCCAAAGTACAGAACTAGAGGAGACAGAGTTTTCATTATTTCTAAAATAGTCAAGCAGGTGTGTACGTAGCATTGTATGTGTGGACTGTGAATGCAGGAGAGACTCGTTAAGACGCCTATGGCGACGTCTGGTCGGGACCGGAGTAGAAGACAGGGAAATGGTTACCGGGGCATGATCGGATCACGAAATAGGCCATAGAATAGCCACACCTGCCTTCCGATGGATGTGGTAGGCGGAGTAGGTAGTGGGGTAATAATGCCTGGCAAAATTAAATGTACCTGTATGGTCAAAATGGGCTTTCTGGGAGAAGGCGACATCTGCCTGGAGGGATCGGAGTTCTTGTAGAACCATACGTCACTTAGTGTTGGAGCCCAGACCCTTGACATTCAGAGTAACGCACTTAGCCATGGGGAAGCAGGGCAAGCAGAGCAGCTAATACTAAAGCAAATCTCACCCAGTAGGTGTGGCACCTGGAAGGGCCAAGGACAAAGGGAGCCGTGGACACAGGTATCACCAGCGATTCGAGGAAGAGAAGGTCTCCAAACCTAAGGAGAGAGGGAGGGGGGGGGGGAAATGACAAACAAGAGACCAGGACACATCAAACAAAATATAAAAACAATCAAGTAGTGCATCAAGGACAGGACTAAATCTCCTAGTTGGGGGCAAAATGCCCATATTCAAGCAAGACTATGCTTGACTACCAAGTGAGTTCATAATAGGGACATACAGCTGGATAATGTCCCCATTTTGAAAAGACGGAGGGGTTACCATCACCAGGTGACTGGTCCACTACTACTAGAGATGATGTGGAGGAAGTAGATGGTGGAACAAGCAAGCAAAAGGGAGATAGGTAGCCTACCCTGTCTGATAAAAAGGATAAATTGGCTAAAGGCAATAGTAAAGGGACCGATATATAACATCTGTGAATAGCAGGATATAGCAAAAATATAACAACTCAAAACAATAGCACCAGGAAGATCCAGGAGAGCGCAGGTGGCTTCTTTTAGAGTTCTGAGTACTCCAAAGTTGGGGAAGCGATGGAGGGGGAAGGGGTCAATTCCCAATCAGACAGCTCCAGGAGAGGAATGTCCAGTGACTCACAGAAGGGACAAAGATCTGCATAGGAGGGGAAAGTGGCTGAGCGACCATCAAGCCTTGCAGTCAGGGCAAAGAGGAAGCCCGAGCAATAGGGGATTTGATGGTCTCGTAGAAGTTAAAGGAATTAACAAAGATGTTTTCTCTTCTGCAGGGTGACCAGGGAGAGGTCCTGGTAAATTTGGATCTTAGCCCCATCAAAGTCAAAGTCCTTGAGACTTCGGGCCTTGGAGAGGATGAGTTTTTTCAGAGCGAAATTATGAACACAGCAAACAATATCGTGTGGGGTAGCCCAGACCCTTTCAGGCGTACAGCTCTATGGGCACAATCAAGTTTGAATTTATGAGTAGGGGTTTCCTGTAGAATGGTGTTGAAGATTGCTTTCAGGGTGACATGTACATCCTCCTCCTGTGTAGCCTCAGGTATACCTTTGACCCTAATATTATTGCGCCGTCCCCTGTTGTCTAAGTCCTCAAGATGGCGCTGCAGTTCCTGAACAACTTGACATTGGGAATTAACAGAGTCCTGAAGTTAGGAGATATAGGCTCGGGTCTGGTCATGGTCTTCCTCCAGGGTCTCTACCCTAGAAGCGATATGCTGAACGTCTGTGGGCAAGATAGAAATTTCTGTGCAGAATGTCTCTGTAAATTCAGTAACTAGTGACTGAAAGTCTTGTCTAATGAATGCACGAAGACCAAATCCACAGGAATACCTTGGTTATAGGATGTGGAGAATAGGAACCGTGCTTACCCAGATGTCCTCAAGGAAAGTCTTTATTGATACCAGAAACCACAATGTGTTTCGGAGCTACAAGATGCCCCTTTTTCAAGTGTATAATTTTGTTGTATAACATATGCTTAGACTGGCCAAATTTAAATAGGTAGAACCAAATAGGATCCACCCATGGGAGTGGTCAACATAATACAAGCTGAAACACATTAAATGCATGTTGAATTGCAGTCTTTTAGAGTAGATTCAATATATATAAATAAAAACATATCAATCATATTTCATAAATGACAATACTGTATATCTGGAGAAATTCAATTTAAATACCTTGTACTCGTATTTTGCGTATACAGAACCTTACTACACATGTCTGCACAAAAAGGGCGCCAATGAGATATGTTCAGAGTGAAAAAATGTATCCCGTAGCTCCGCGCATGCGCTCTAGCGCACTGCAAGTGAAATATAGCCTACTCGGATATAGTGAAAGTAAGCGCATGCGCAGTAGCTCACCGTGAAGTAAATAGGATTTGGTCCAGTAAATTGAAATGCGCTCATGCACTGTAGTGTATCTAGCATTCTCCACAAAAGACACTAGAACAACACATTATGGGTTTTCCCCAAGCACTTAAAGAACTTTCCCTTGGGTATCTGGTGCCCTACAGATATTTCTATGGAGGAGATTTGCTCTAAGTGGGATGTAATAACTCACAGCTCCAGGCATGCGCGCTAGCGCATTGCGGGTGGAATATGAGCCGCACGGGTAAAGTGAATCTGCACGCATGCACATTAACGCATTGTGAGATGGCTAGAAACCGCTCCAGTGATATAGAATACGTGCATGCGCTGTAGAGCACCAGGTATTCTGCTTAATGGGTACTAAAACAACAACAGCAAAAGATCTCTTCTCGGCCTTTTGGCTAAGATCAAGTGTAGTATCTGTTCTTATCAGTAACAGCTAGTAGGTTGGTTCCACCAGTGGGATTGACGACCCCACTGTAGGGAGCCAACTGAAGACTGTGAATGTAGTCAGAGAACCACACCAGGGTAGGACCGGATGCCCTGGGATCGAGGCCATTAGGCCGGGAATGCTTTCGAAGGTCTCAATGTGCAAGTGCCTCTGGGGTTGGTGGCTCCGGAGGTGCCTCAACTCACTGGGCGTGGGAAACCCACTGAGACTGGCACATTGCACACACACTTGAAACACTTTTGATTGCACCCACCCTATTGCTTGGTTTATCCATGCATGGGTAATTTTTATAGATCCGGCGGATAGACCGGGCCAGTACACTGACACTCTATTCACTTATTTATTCATGATTTTTATTTGTCACGTTTTGTCACCATTTGTCACTTTGTGTGGATGAAGGGGTGCAGAAACCCTTTTGGGTCCTACCTGTAGTCTAGGGGTTGGAATGTGTGGCCTTTGGGTTCCCTCCTTCCTTGCTCTCCTGGTCTGTCTCTGCTTTTGTGGAGATGGACAACAGTTGCCGGCCCAGTAGTACTCTTGGGGTGGCAGCCCTTGAGGAGACTGGTGCAAGTGGCTGGCTTGGTAGTACTCTTGGTGGTGGCAGCTCGGGAGGAAACCAAGCAAGATCTGACCCTCCTGTTTCGGCAGTTGGGTTAGTTCAGCTCCCCTTACTCTTGGGCCTTTTGGCTCTGAGTTTTGGGGACAGTTTTGGGAGACCCATTCTCTTTTGAGATGGGTTTTGCGATAGACCGCATCCTTTGCACGTTTTTTCAGTGGCACCCGTCACTTTTTTCCGTGCACTGGTGTTTCGTTGGCACAGCTTTGAAACCTTCAATAAAAAAAAAAAAAAAAAAAAAAAAACAATAGCAAAAGATGACTACAAGCGCTTACCAATCAGCACCTGATGCCCTATATATATTCTTGTGATACTGGACTGAACATATGACCTTTGGCATATTAGATAGAAGTGCATCATACCGCTAATAACCCAAAAAGTGTCACAATATTGCTGTATAGTATATGTTAAAATCATAATAGGTTATTATGGATCTTCAACAAATACAAATATACACCTGAATTTAAAATAACATAAAAATAATGAATATAAGAGCCCAAAATATTGTAAATATGTTGGGGCTTTTATAACAATAGTAGCTTAATAAATACCAATAATAAAATGTATAAATAATAATCAATAATATAAAAACCCATGATAAATTGAATAAATAGATAAATGCCTAAATGAATAAAATACACCAAATACAGTCTAAGTTATGTCTTCCAGCGCTTCATTGAGACCTGTCGGAGTAAGTGTGTCAAGTTGATAAATCCAATATATCTCTCTTTTTTTCAGTCTAAGCATATGTTATACGCCAAAATTACACACTTGAAAAAGGGGCATCTTGTAGCTCCGAAACGCGTCATGGTTTCTGGTATCAATGAAGACGTTCCTTGAGGACATCTGGGTAAGCGCGGTTCCTATTTTCCACATCCTATAACCAAGGTATTCCTGTGGATTTGGTCTTCGTGCATTCATCTGATGTACACATCCCCGTGACAGTATTCTGCTGATGCCCTTCAATTGATGTCTGTATTGACTATTCTGCACTTCAGGAAGTTGTGACTTTATCACAACCCCATAAGGTGAGCAGTATTTTTTGAAGAGGTTGCCCTAGGTCTGTTTCACCACCCCAGGGCTGTTATGAGGGCACCAAAGCAGGTGAGGGATGGCTTGGTAGAGTGGTCAGTAGATGCAGGGTTCCCTGGAGAAACCTTCTTGGGTTTTCTGCCCATGGGTGTAAGTTAAATGAGGTATCAGTCCCTTAGCAAGGCAGGCCCTCCATATGAATGGATTTTAATGCAGCCATGTGACAGCTGTTAAAAAAAATGGCCATCACATGCCTGATTATAATGTTCATCTGAACGTAGGCTAAGACTAGATTCCACCTGGAATCTGTGTGTTTGCCGGATTTACTGGCCTCACCTACATGCCAGAAGCAGGACTCGTAGCAACATAGTTATCTATGCTGCCAGGAGTCCCTGTCTCCCAGCGACATACTGTCCTGTACTGTAATCGGTACAGGATTCATTACCTTAACCTATAACTGTCTATTTCTAAGTTTGCACTTTCTACCTTTTAGGCTAAGTCTCCATGTAGCGAAAAGCGCTGTGGGAAAAACTGTGATGGCAACGCATTGTGGTTTTTCCTGCAGCGCTTTTCACAGAAAGTTTGCAGAGGTTTCCTCTGAGGATTTTCTGCTTCAATTATACCTATAGGGAAACTGCCAGCGTTTCCGTAGGTATAATTTACATGCTGCATTTTTTTCCACGGCATTTCCACCACAGGCAAAGCATTTACGCCATGTGGGGCCCCAACCTGTGGCAGTATTAGTAAAACCTCCCGCATGTGTTTATGGACCTTGCTTTGTGCCATGAGGCACAGTCATGCTGGAACAGAGAAGGGCCTTCCACAAATTGTTCCCATAAAGTTGGAAGCATACAATTGTCCAAAATGTCTTGTTATGCTGAAGCATTAAGGTTTACCTTCACTGGAACTAAAAGGCCTAGGCCAACCCCTAAAAAACAACCCAATTATTATTATCCCTTCTCCACCAGACATTACAGTTGACACAATACAGTCAGACAGAGAAGTGTGATTCATCACAGAACATATTTCCACTACTCTAGTACCGTGGCAGCATTGTGCTTTACACCAATCCACCTCAACTGTGCTTGGTGATATAAGGTTTGCATGCAGCTGCTAGGCCACAGAAACATGAAGTTCCTGGGGCACAGTTTTTGTGCTGATGTTAATGCGAGAGGATGTCTGGAACTCTGCAGTTATTTGTGATCATTTATGAAACTGCCTTATTTGACCATAACAGCCAACAACAACATAACAGCACAACTTTCATTTTTCCTAAACACTATAAAAAATGTAAGCTATGCTGTGATTGGTTGCAATGGGCAACTGACAGTTCTCTTTTTAGGCTAAGGCCCCACATAGCACACCACAGCCAAAACATGCTTTTCACAGGAAGTACTCACAGTTTTCCTCTGCTGACTTTCTGTCCCTATTATATGCGACCACCCTGGGAGAACCGTGCTGGAAGCTGGACTGCCACGGTGACCTTATAGGCACCAAAACTCCCAGGAGAGGTGCACAGGGTAATAGGGAGAGTCAGTTAGAAGTGACGCCAGTTGGAGTAAGGGGGACACCCACAGGTCCCTGGGCTGAGATGGTGAGTGGGTGTCAGTACTTCTCTCCAACTAGGAGCTGGAGCCCAGGGAATAGCTGTAAGGAAAGCAATGTCCAGGCCAGGATCAGTTGAACTACTCACTGCTTTATTGCAACAGGCGTCTGCTGACTGAAACCTCCCCATTCATTAGCAAAGAGTCTTAAATGTCTTCAATTCCAGCTTCTGGTCCACTGCAGAAGTTCAGGTAAGTTGTAGAGGTAGGTGCAGGCTGCCAGGGTTGTAGTTCTGCTCAGCCTGATGTAATCCTGTCCTCTTACTGATAGTAATGCAGGGAGCTGTCACACAGCTTCTCTCCCCTACTGCTGCTGTGGCACTTCCTCACAGCACACAGTGTCTGAAAAATGGCTACAGCCACACTACTTGCTACTTCTTCCTAGGCTGTATGCTACAGAAAACTACTTCCTCTCTCTGCTATGACTATTTCCTTTTCCAACTACAGATCCATCCACTATACCAGCGATGGAAAACCTTTTAGAGACCGAGTGCCCAAACTGCAACCCAAAGCCCACTAAATTATTGCAAAGTGCCAACACGGCAATTTCACCTTAAATTAACCTGCCTCCCCTATTACCCCCACCCTTGCTCACACGCAGCCTGCACCCCCATTCCCCCTCTTGCACGCAGCCTGCACCCCCATTCCCCCCTCATCTCTCCCCCCACATTACACCCCACATCTCTCCTCCCCACAGTACACCCTGCCCCCACATCTCTCCCCCCACAGCACACCCTGCACCCCACATCTCTCCCCCCACAGTACACCCTGCACCCCACATCTCTCCCCCCACAGTACACCCTGCACCCCACATCTCTCCCCCCACAGTACACCCTGCCCCCCACAGCACACCCTGCACCCATCTCTCCCCCCACAGCACACCCTGCACCCCACATCTCTCCTCCCCACAGTACACCCTGCACCCCACATCTCTCCTCCCCACAGTACACCCTGCACCCCACATCTCTCCCCACAGTACACCCTGCACCCATCTCTCTCTCCACAGTACACCCTGCACCCCTCATCTCTCCCCCCACAGCACACCCTGCACCCCACATCTCTCGCCCCACAGCACACCCTGCACCCCACATCTCTTCCCCCACAGCACACCCTGCACCCCACATCTCTCCCCCCACAGCACACCCTGCACCCCACATCTCTCCTCCCCACAGTACACCCTGCACCCCACATCTCTCCTCCCCACAGTACACCCTGCACCCCACATCTCTCTCCCCACAGTACACCCTGCACCCATCTCTCTCTCCACAGTACACCCTGCACCCCTCATCTCTCCCCCCACAGCACACCCTGCACCCCACATCTCTCGCCCCACAGCACACCCTGCACCCCACATCTCTTCCCCCACAGCACACCCTGAACCCCACATCTCTCCCCCCACAGTACACCCTGCACCCCACATCTCTCTCCTCATAGTACACCCTGCACCCCACATCTCTCTCCTCATAGTACACCCTGCACCCCACATATCTCTCCTCACAGTACACCCTGCACCCCACATCTCTCCCCCCCCCCCAACAGTACACCCTGCATCCCACATATCTCCATGTTCCTCCACTGCTCAGGATACAATTTTTCTTCATGTAGAAGGAGCTTCTTACAAGTAAAGACACACCTACCCTGTCATGTGACCTTATGACGTCAGAAGGTCCTTCCAAAGTACAGTATTTAGCGTTATCAATTTAGCATGTACTGTGTAAGCAGCGATCCTGCAGACCGCGGCCTACACTGACAGTTTTCAGCTGTATGTGTATTTGCACCTACAGCTGAAAGAAGCGATCGCTCACTAATCGGGAATCCTGGACCGGATTCCTGGTTAGTGAGCGATCATGTGCCAACTGAGAGGGCTCTGCGTGCCCTCTCTGGCACGCGTGCCATAGGTTCGCCATCACGGCACTATACTTTGTGGTGCTAAATTTAACTTTACGGGGTCCACAACTCACCAGGACAAGTGATACCAGAGAACAATAGCTTGAAAACATTTCACAACTGAATACAGTACGAACATGACAACATATACTAACAATCATAACATGTAATGCACTTTTATGGCCAAATAACTATTAGTAACTCCTGTGAGCGGGCTACATATACAGGTGCATCTCAATAAATTAGAATATCTTTGAAACGTTTATTTATTTCAGTAATTAAATTAAAAAAGTGACCTCCTATATTTTCTAGATTCTTTACACACAGAGTCTTCTATTTCAAGTGTTTTATTTCTGTAAATGTTGATTGTGGATTACAGGTAATGAAAACCCAAATCTAAGAAAATCAGAATATTGTAAAAAAGTTTAGTATTGTAAATTCAGTGTGTCACCTGCCAAGGTTTCCTAAGCCTTTAAATGGTCCCTCAGTCTGGTTCAGTAGGACAATCATGGAAGATTGCTGAATTGTATTACTGAATCACTGAAATGAATGAACGTTTCAAAGATATTCTAATTTATTGAGATGCACCTGTACATATACGGTAAAAGCCAGCATTTCTGCAGGTATAATGTGGCATTTTGCTGCAGATATTTTTTTGCAATGTGTGAATGGGATTAGCCAGAATCCCATCCACTTTGCAGGTACTGTAAAACTCCGTGGCCAAATCACAGCATTTTCGCAACGTGGAGCCCCAGTCTTAGACAGATTCAGAAATCTGCTCCATTGAACTAGTAGATTCTGTACCTCATCACTTCGTAAACCTGCTTTGTACCTCTACGTGGTCTGCCACTTCATGGCTGAGTTGCTCTGGTTCCAAAACACTTCCATTTTCAATAATACCACTCACAGATGATGATGATGATGAAATATTTAGGAGGAAAGGAATTTCAAGAACTGAACTAGTAGTTAGAGATGAGCGAATCGAAGCTGCAGAATTGGAATTCGATCCGAATTTCAGGAATTCTTCGATTCGCATGGAATCCAGATTTCCTGATGCTTCGCTGTAACGAATATTTAGTAAGGACCTTTGTGACATCAGACGGTCACAACATATTCTCTAGTGATGTGATTGGGTAGGTGTGTCTTTGCTTGTTAGCAGATCCTTCCACATGAATAAAACTTGTCCGTGCTGGAGAGAGAGACATGACCGTGGCATCCAAGGGCTTCTACCATTTTGCCGCCCACCCCTGCTCTCTGCAGACAGGAAATAGCTGTTTATTCGCCACGAATTAATTCGGATTGAAGAGAATTGTATCGGAAAATTCGGCGAAGTTGCTGAATCGAATTTTTGAAAACTTCGCTCATCTCTACTAGTAGTATTCCATTGCCATACCATGGTGGAATTCAATAAACTTTTTAGAATGACCCATTCTTTCATAAGTGTTTATAAGGCTGGGTTTACACTGTGCTTTTTTTTTTAAACCAATAGCTGCATGCTTTTTAAAGTTTAGATGTGCTTTTATAAGCTATGTGCACTTTGCCTCTTTTTGTTAAAAACGCGCAATTGCCCCATTTTAATGTTGTATGACTTGACAGGCTTTTTCACCATGCCCATGTACTGGAGTGCATTAGCGCCTTGCAAGTCATAAATACAGCGTGAAAAGGATCTCCATTTTGGTCACGCCCCCTTTCTCCAACAAAAAGCAAAAGTGGCCAAGTAGTATAAGATCTGGGGAAAAAAAGGCACAATAAATAAAACGCAAGTTATAAAAAGACCACAAAAATGCAGATTTTACGCCAAAAAGGAGCAAGTAGCTTAATAAATATGCCCGTCTGTCTATCTATCTGCTGTAGCTGTATACCAATTTATGTCATTTCTTTCTGTTAAGAAATACATTTTATATAATAGATGTAACATAATATAAAAATCTCAGCATTAGAATAACATTATTTTCTGTTATATTTAGAGATACAGGGTTCCACTTTAAGTGAGCTGCAAACATGGCATGGTGACGGGTGTGACTATAAACCAGTGTGACTTCTCTGCAAATTGTGATGTTATTTAACATAAATTGCAATGTAGAAAATGTAATCTATGCAGCGATGATCTGAAACGCAGAGCGACAGAAAGTGGTGCCAGCGAATATGTCACTTTGTGAGTTGGATTGTCATGTCACATACCCACTTAGCAGGCAAATGGCTGTCCGCTCCTATACATTCACAGGCACCCAGGAGGGCCGCTCATTAAAATCTGCCGCAACAGACATATATACACCACACACTACTGTATATATTGTATAAGCTGTACATCATATATCTATAGGTTCTACATACTGTATATGCTGTAATACACAGTGCTCTCTATAGAGTTATGTATAGACTAAACATCAAGTTTATTCACTTGTTTATTAACAAGTTTATTAACACTGTATATTCTATACATGCAGTCTCTCTAGTGTTTATAAATTATGAATTCCATTTATCAGGTGTCTATAGAGTTTATGTATATACATTACATCAATTCTTTTTACTGACTATACATTATATCTACTATACATGTACATGAAGCCTCTATAGTCTATGTATACTGTATATACCAAACGTGAAGTCTCTATAGTGTTCTACATAAACTATACATCAAATCTTTATAGTGTCTATACACTGTAAATCCTATATATCAAGTCTTTGCAGGGTCTATAAAATATAAATGTTGTTCTTCACATCTCTATAGAGTTTATGTATATGCTGTATATCAATTCTTTATATCCATTATACAATGTATCTACTATACATGTACATGAAGTCTCTATGTATGCTGTAAATCCTATACATCAAGTCTCTGTAGGGTCTATAAAATATATATTCTGTTCATTCAGGTTTCTATCCAGTTTAAGTCTATGCTGTACATCAATTCTTTATATTGACTATACAATGTATCTGCTATACATGTACATGAAGTCTCTATGTATACTGTATATATCCGTGATGGCGAACCTATGGCACGCGTGCCAGAGAGGGCACGCAGAGCCCTCTCAGTTGGCACGCGCGCCGTCGCCATGATCGCTCACTAACGGGGAATCCGGTATAGGAATCCCGGTTAGCGAGCGATCGCTTCTTTTAGCTGTATGTGCATATATACATACAGCTGAAAGCTGTCACTGTAGGCCGTGGTCCGCGGAACCACGGCCTACACTGACTGCAGAGTGTGACCTCTGCCCCGACGCATGCGCGATGATGTCATTCATCAGCGCCTGCGAACAGAAGGAGGACGCTCTTCGTGGGAATGCAGCTCTTCGTGGGACAAGGTAAGTAAAAAACTACTGTGTGGGGGGACACTGAAGCATCTAATACCGTGTGGGGGACACTGAAGCATCTAATACTGTGTGGGGGACACTGAAGCATCTAATACTGTGTGGGGGACACTGAAGCATCTAATACTGTGTGGGGGACACTAAAGCATCTAATACTGTATGGGGGACACTGAAACATCTGTGTCCCCCATACAGTATTAGATGCTTCAGTGTCCCCCCATACAGTATTAGATGCTTCAGTGTCCCCAATACAGTATTAGATGCTTCAGTGTCCCCCATACAGTATTAGATGCTTCAGTGTCCCCCACACGGTATTAGATGCTTCATTGTCCCCCATACGGTATTAGATGCTTCAGTGTCCCCCACACGGTATTAGATGCTTCAGTGTCCCCCACACGGTATTAGATGCTTCAGTGTCCCCCATACGGTATTAGATGCTTCAGTGTCCCCCATACGGTATTAGATGCTTCAGTGTCCCCCATACAATATAAGATGCTTCGGTGTCCCCCATACGGTGTAAGATGCTTCAGTGTCCCCCATACAGTATAAGATGCTTCAGTGTACCTCACACAGTATTAGATGCTTCAGTGTCCCCCCATACAGTATTAGATGCTTCACAGTGGCCCCCACACAGTTTTAGATGCTTCAGTGTCCCCCATACAGTATTAGATACTTCAAATACTGTATGGGGGACACTGAAACATCTAATACTGTGTGGGGGACACTATGGAGCATATACTACTGTGTGGGGGGGGGCCAAAGTGGAGCATATAATACTGTGTGGGGGCCACTGTGAAGCATATAAACTGAGTGGGGCCCCTCTGGAGCATATAATACTGTCTGGGGGCCACTGTGGAGCATATAATACTGTCTGGGGGCCACTGTGGAGTGCATTGTACTGTCTGGGGGCCACTTTGGAGCACATTGTACTGTATGGGGCCCTTCACTATTTATATCACACGGTATATGTTTTATAGCAGACATTTGATATTATTACAGGCTGTAATAACATTGCACGGTCACTATAAAACAGATCCTGGTTAATTTAAGGTTAAATTGCCGTGTTGGCACTTTGCGATAATTTAGTGGGTTTTGGGTTGCAGTTTGGGCACTCGGTCTCTAAAAGGTTCGCCATCACTGGTATATATCATAGGTGAAGTCACTATAGTGTTATGTATATACTGTGCATCAAGTTTCTGAGGGTTTGTTAAAATTGTATCTAGATAATCCTACATGATATCTGCAGCACAAAACTCTATCCAGCCCTGATATTACATGTATCAGTTCAAGTAAAATGTATCATTTTAGCTCACAGAGATGATTGTCTTGACCAGATACAATTTTGCTAAACTCTCACATGTGGGAAGTGTTAGTTGAGGGTGTAGTTTCAATTTTTGGATGTAAACAGTAATGTGTCTATTCACCTATAGCAAGCAGAGATCATGAAAATGTTGAGTTCTGAAACACAACGGTAGCAGCTTCCTTGATGCTTTACCTATTATACATGCATATATACAGGGCCCATGGGGACAGTGATGTGGAGTAGCGTGAGCTGGGCCCAAGATAGTGACTACGGAATAATTACAAGTTGTGTCTCACGCTAAAGCCCACATTATGGCAAAGATGCTTTTTTTTTTGTTGCAGTTTTGGAGTGGAGTTAGCAGAAAGAAGAAGTATAAGAGATTCCTTTATATTTCTCATTGCTTTTCAAGCCACTGAAAAAACTGCAGCAAAATCTGCAACAAAAAAAGCAGCAACATGTCTTTATAAAAATGACACACCTAAATGTATTCAGACCCTATACAATAATATCTGACTGTTACTGGTTAAATAAAATAAACAATTGCAGCATTTTTATTTATGGCATTTAGTAA
Source organism: Leptodactylus fallax (assembly GCA_947044405.1). NCBI lineage: Eukaryota > Metazoa > Chordata > Amphibia > Anura > Leptodactylidae > Leptodactylus > Leptodactylus fallax. Next base: position 269,801 of record CAMRHE010000143.1, read on the forward strand.
TCACTTAAAATATAGTTTACATTTTCTTGTGCGGTTCGGAATGGTTACAGAAAGGAATGGTTACAAAATATTCTCAAACCCAGGACCTCATTGCTACACAGACCTCATTTGCATATTGACAAAAACAGCAATATCTCTGCAACGGAGGAACCAATTCACAAGGGGAAAATACCATTGGATTCAAGTAATGCTTACATGGCTTCAAGACACAGGAATAGCAGATCCTTACCACATACTGTTGAGTGACCCCAGCCAGGGGCGCACCGCTAATGAGGTGAGGTGAGGCGGCCGCCTTGGGCGGCACTGTCCGGGGGGCGGCATTTTACTATTTAATGTAAACCAGCCCAGGACAGGCCGCTTTAAAAAAAAAAAAAACCAGAGCTGAGCGCGGCCTGTCCTGGGCTGGTTTACAAGACGTCGCATCTCAGCGCAGGCGGCGATACAATGACGTCATCACGCCGCCTATGCTGAGACACAGACGTCGCGGACAAGAGGAGGAGGCGGCGGCTGCATCAAGGCATCGCAGGTGAGTATAACTTTTTTTTTATCTATATAAATAGGCCGTAACCTGTTGGAGCATCCCCGGCAGGTCAGGGCCTATTTATTTACCTACCCGCGTCTGCTCGTGGCCACCCCCCGCTTCCCCTTCTGCTATGGGCCGCAGAAAGGGAAGCGGATGCCGCTGTGAGCGGCCGCGGGCATCGGTAAGTTAGGCCGCGGGCCGCAAATACTACTATTATTATACTCCGGGGTCTATTCAGACCCCGGAGTATAATAATCGGAGGCCTAGGGTTGGTGAGGGAACATAAAAACCAGTGTTACTCACCTCCTGCGATCCGATGTAACTCCGAGCAGGCTTGAGGCCTGTGGTGACGTCATCAGGTCGCGTCGCCGGCGTCGCCTGGGTCTCCAATCATTATACTCTGGGGTCTGAAAAGACCCCAGAGTATAATAATAGTTCATGGGTCGGCCACTATGGGGCATAATACCCTGTGCAGGGACCACTGTAGAGCATAATACCCTGTGCAGGGGCCACTCTGGAGCATAATACAAGTGCAGGGGCCACTATAGAGCATAATACCGAGTGCAGGGGCCACTATAGAGCATAATACAAGTGCAGGGGCCACTATGGAGCATAATACCAGTGCAGGGGCCACTATGGAGCATAATACCCTGTGCAGGGGCCACTCTGGAGCATAATACCAGTGCAGGGGCCACTATGGAGCATAATACCGTGTGCTGGGGCCACTATAGAGCATAATACAAGTGCAGGGGCCACTATGGAGCATAATACCAGTGCAGGGGCCAATATGGGGCATAAAACTGTGTGCAGGAGTTGCTGCTGAACATAATACCGTGTGCAGTGGCCAATGCAGGGCATAATACCGTGAGCAGGGGCCACTATGGAGCATAATACCGTGTGCAGGGGCCGCTGAGAGGCATAATACAGTGTGCAGGGGCCGCTGCGTGCCATAACACTGTGTAATACTGTGTGCAGGGGCTGCTGTGGAACTTTATAGTGTGTGTAAATGGGGCGCTATAAACATGGGCTATGGCAGCTGTTTATATTATATGCTGTCTGTTTATAGTGACAGTGTGATGTAATTGTAGCCTTGTCACATACTGTAGACATGTACAGGACGAGGCTGTAGTTACATTACATGGCCGCTATGAGATGAATGACACTATGTAAACAGAGAAGTGGTCACGGCGCTTACACAGGTACCATTCAAACAGCTGATCAGTGGGGGTCCTGGGTTTTTGAACCCCACTGATTAGTTTATTAATGACCTGGAAAACCTTTTAATTAGTTAACACCTGGGGTATTATTAATAAGGGGCACTATTTATACAGGGTACACACGGACATTATTAATATAAAGATGCACTTGGGGGTATTATTCATTATGGGGGGTTATATCATATATTTTATAATTGGGGGTAGCAGCAGGATGGGGGCTTTGTGTAGGTGAGGACAATGTGGGTTGGATGCCTGGAAAAGTGAGGAGCCAAAGATGTCTGTGTTGCAACCTTTAGAGAGACAAGTCACAGCTGGAAGAAGTGGTCATGGCGGTCCAGAGGGAAGAGAAGGGAAATGTGACCGATTAGTCAGAGACGTCACCGGTAAGTCACAAAATGTTACTGCACTGTATTCACCTAAATGATAGAGGATAAATACCTGAGTGATGGGGGTCTGTCTGCTGAGACCCCCACTGAGCCTGAGAATTGGGTTTTTCCCCCCACTAGGTGGGAATCCAGCCTGACCGCAGCCATATATATAGGTGTGTCACATGGTGGATGGACGAACCCGCGGGGCTCTCATTCACTTCAATGGGAGTGCCAAAGATACCCGAAGTCCAGTACTCAGCTATCTGCGGTGCTCCTATTATAGAGAATGGGGGCCACGTGGCCTCGTCCATCCACCAAGCAGAAGATGTGTGACGTTACTTTCATTGTTAATGCCGTGTTGTTGATCTGATACTGAAGTAATACAGGAAGAAGAATTCTTAAAAACTGTTTTATAACTTTGTGTATTGTGTATATTGTGCGACGATAACAGTGTGTTAAACTAGTAGCATGGAAACTCAGTTTGTTTTTTTTGGGGGGGGGGGGGGCGTCTTTCTATAGTCCGCCTCAGGCAGCAAAGAGGCTAGGTTCACCACTGACCCCAGCGTCCCTATTTCTTTTGGACTTTTTAATACAGCTTACTTTTTTGGAGTATAGGGCACACTAGCATCAACAACAAAACAGACATTCTGCAAGCTTCAAAGGGCCTAATGAATTGGGGCAGCCAACTCTACATGACGTTTGATTCACTCTGGCTAGGGAGTTCCTATTTAGGTCCACCTACCTTCTACAATAATAGATATCATAGGAGTATGAAATGCATAATCCCTTAATCAGTGCAAAACCAGAGAAAACAGAATAAGGCTAGGTTCACACTAGCGCATGGTCTCCACTCAGTGATTCTGTTCCCCATTCCGCATTTTTCCGCCCTTTTCGGAATGAAACCTGGCAGACATTATTGTCTATGGGGTCCACGGGTTTCCGAGGGTATCTGCTTTTTTAAGCAGATTAGGTTTCCATTCGAGCGGTCCCCAAGTGGACCCCTCAAACAGAAACCCAAACGCTAGTGTGAACCTAGCGTAAAACATATTTATCAAGCCACTTGCACTTTTTTTGCCATAATTTGCGCCTAATTTCCTTGTTTTTTGCACTGCGCTTTATTTATGCATTGGCGCCTTTTTTTTTCCAGATTTTATGGTGCACTCGCAACTTTTTAATTTTGTCGGGGGAAAGGCGGTGTTTTCTTTTCTCATGATATTTATTACTTGCGCCTTTTTAAAAAGGTGCAACAGAGCCCGTCATGTCAGACAGGATTGGAAACACAATTCCATGTGGTGAATTTTGTGCAATATTTATTACGCAATGTGTCTTCTTGAACAATTACACACAGTGTACATGGCTATAAAAAGGCACACCAAAAATAACTAGCCCATGTGCACAACATTTAAAAAGGAAATGCACCTACATAATAAATAGACGTCACAGTAAAACTAGTCTAAAAAAAGGCACACCTGCAAAAAATATGACGAGAAAAGGTGCAGATGATAAATAATCCCCATTAATACAAGTAAATATCATCACTTTTCCAAAGGTAGCGTTCCTGTGGGAAACTACATATATACAATTCTCATACATAAATCCCTGTGGATAGGTCATCAGTATGAAAAATCAATTTTGGGCTGGCAAAAAAAAAAAGTATATGATATTCTTGCTGCAGGTTTATTTTATTGCCACTTTCTATCCAGTTGCAAATCATTTGTCTCCATTTTGTTTTGCGTGGGAGGTTGGTTTACATTGTGCTTTTGGAGGCGGGGTTCACATGGTACTTTTTTGCTAAAGAAATGCATTAAAAGGAGTCTATCATTAGTTTTTTTCGATTTTTAAGTAATCCCACCCCTATGTAGCCTTTAGAAAGGCTATTCTAGGCATACCTGTGGTTAAGAAATCGATTCCGCCGTTTCACCAAAAAACGCTTTTTGGTGAATGTAATTCACCCGCCTCATCACCAACCTCTGTTCCTCACCGCCACTTCTTCCACTGTGAACACCTCCCCTCCTCCTCTTCACTGCTGTCATCAGCAGTCTTTCCCGTCAGTGCGAATGAAATCTCAGCATACAGCGCATGCGCAAGATTTTATTCGTGCTGATGGGAAAGACTGCTCCATTCATAAAGTTCCTCCATTCATAATACGAGTACTAATAATTCTAGACAGAATGCCATATAAATGTTGCATCATTGCTGTCCACTAGCAACTGGCATGTGAGAAGCCAGTGGAGGGAAGACCCTGTTACTAATTTTGCTTTAGGGCCCACATACTTCAAGAGACCCCTCTGACTAGGTCTGATGTCACTGTTTTGTTTGTGAGGCCTGTAGATTCTGTGTCAGCATGTTAATATAATATGCTTAGTCGTACAGTCTGTTGATGGACATGGTGTTGCAGTGCATCCTTGCTGAGCTCCATGAGTGCTTGATATTTACATGCTATCTGTCATATCTTTCATCTTTGTGAGTAATTGTTTGCCTAATGTTTAACTTTAAGAAAACCAAATCAAACAAACGACTCAATAGAATTAATATTAGACTATCAAGGGTCAGGGACTTGTACAAGGGTCAGAAAACCTGCTAATGCCCCTTTCAATGAGAGACTGCGAGTACTGAGTACTCCAGACTGTGCTTTACACTTGTTGTTCTGGTATCCTGGTGGGTCCTGTTTTAGTGGAAATATCACTTGTATACCATTGCTAAGTTACTCTATCATTGTATGTTATAATAATAATAAAACATATTCCGTAGAACTTTACAAATCAGAGGACACATGACCAGACAATATGAGACATTACAATGTGACAAATAAACATATCAAACAATAGGAGTGAGAGCCCTGCTCGCAAGAGCTTACATTCTATGAGGAGATAGGGGGACACAAGAGGTCAGAGGGCTTCTTTGCTATCATGGTCCAGCCATCTTTTAACCCCTGAACGACCTTGGACGTACTATTACGTCCTGAGCGCTAGGTAATTCGTGCACCAGGGCGTAATACTACGCCCAAGGCTGGCATTGGAACCGGGTGTTAGCTGTAACTGACAGCTAACACCCTGCTCCATAACCTCTGGTCGGAACTGAGTTCCGATCGGAGGTTTTAACCCCTTGGATGGCGCGGTCAAACATGACCGCAGCATCCAAGGGATTCCGCCATGTTGCCGCCCCCTCAGCGAGATCGGGGGGTGTCGATATCTATCATCTGCAGCCCGGGGTCTGCCCAGTGACCCCAGGCTGCCTGGAGACCCCACTACCTGGTTGATCCTGCTGGGACCTGCGGAAGTCAGGCTATGCGTCTGCATAGTGCTGACTTCCTGTATAGACTGCAAGACACTTGTATGCTCGTGTCTTGCAGTCTATAGTACTGAGCTTAATGGGACACATGAAAAAGTAAAAAAAGTACAAAAAAAATAAAGTATGTGAAAAAAATTAATAAAATAATAAAGCACCAAAAATTCCCTTTTCCTATTTAAAATGAATTATATAAAAAAAAATAAAAATTAATAAAAACAATAGATATTTGGTATTGCTGCGTCCATAACAACCTGTACAATAAAACTGAAACAATATTTAACGTACACGGTGAACGTCGGGGAAAAAAAACCCAGAAAAAAACGCCAGAGGTAATGATTTTTCTCCATCTCTCCTTACAAAATATGCCATAAAAAGTGATCAAAAAGTCATATCTACCACAAAACAGTACCAATAAAAAGCACAGGTTGTCCCGCAAAAAATAAGTCCTAAACAAACTCTGTAAACTGCAAAATAAAAATGTTACGCATCTCAGAAGACGGCGATGCAAAAATAATTGATGACCCCAAATGGGTTTTTGTTCTGCATAATTAGTAACGCATAAAAAAACAATATAAATGAGGTATCGCTGTAATCATACCGACCCGCAGAATAAAGGTAACATGTTACTTATGCTGTACGCTGCATGGCGAAAAATTTAAAAGGTAAACACAATGCCAGAATTAATGGTTTTTTTTTTTTTAATCCACCAAGAAAGAGTTAATAAAATTTATTCAATAAGTTATAGGCACCCAAGAATGATTTAATTACAAAATACATTTCATACCGCAAACAAGCCCTCATATGGATACATCACCAGAAAAATAAAGAAAATATAGCTCGTACAATGTGAAGACAAAAACCCCAAAAATCGCCAAATCATTAGAACACAACTGGCAGCGGAAGGAAGGGAATGTATAAGCTGTGCGAGCGAATATTAGGGAACAAACAGCTTACGAGGGATAATAAACCAGAAGTGACCCCCAGAGTGACCCCACCCCATCATAGGATCTACTGGGGATATAGTAGGGAATTTAGTGTACCCAGTGTACTCTGCACAGCTTACATATTCACTGTTCATCATCCACTATGCAGTCATGTCTGGGATACTAATGCTCACTACACCCCTTGATAAATTCATTGAGGGGTGCAGTTTTCAAAATGGGATCATTCCCTAGGGGATTCCACTTTACTGGTACTTTAGAGGCTCTGCAAACATGACATGGCGTCCATATCCCAAACATCTGAATCTGCGCTCCAAAAGCCACATAGCGCTCCTTCCCTTCTGTGCCCTGCTGTGTGCCCAAACTGCAGCTTATGCCCACATGTATGACTCTGGTGTACCCAGGATAACGTACTTAATGTCATTTGTGGGTATAAATGGCTGTTTGGGCACAGCCGGGCACAGAAAGGAAGTATTGCTATTTGTTTTTTGGAGCACAGATTGGACGGTTAGATTTTTGGACACCATTACACTTTTGCAGAGCTGAAACGCCAGTAAAGCGGAATCCCCTGACATGCCACTCCATTTTGGAAACTGCACCTCTGAAGGATTTTATCCAGGGGTGCAGTGAGCATTTTTAACCCCCAAGCATTGCTATAATTTATTATCCATAAATGAATACGCAGCTGATGGTGAATGGTGAAAATGACAATTTTTCCAGGAATACGTCATTTCAGTGTGTAATATGTTGCATCCGGCTTGTATCACAGATGAAAAGCTCCAAAAGCTGTTGTGCCCAGGATCCCCGCTTAACAGTTTTTGGAGTGTGTGTCTGCTGACACAAGCTGGGAACAACATATCGGGCACTGAAATGGCGTATCTATGGAAAAATTTCATTTTTAACTTTTCATTATCAGCTGCACATTCATTTCTGGAAATTAAATTAATGCAGCACTTAAGGGTTAATAATGCTTGCTACCCCACTTGATAAATTCCTTGAAGGGTGTACTTTCCAAAATGGGGTGGCATGTCTGTGGATTCCACTTTACTGGCAATTCAGGGGCTCTGTAAAAGTGGCATGATGCCCAAAACCAAACTGTGCTCCAAAAACCAAAATAGCGCTCTTTCCCTTTTGTGCCCAAACAGCAGTTTATACCCACATATGGCATTAAGTACGTTATCCTGGGTATACCAGTGTCATACATGTGGGCATAAACTGCCATTTGGGCTCAGAGCAGGGGGAAGATGTGAAGGAGCGCTATGTGCTTTTGGAACGCATATTTAGATTTTTGGACGCTATGTCACATTTGCAGAGACCCTAAAATTGCCCCTACAAAATGGTCACTTCTTGGGGAATTCCAGTTTACTGGCACCTCCAGGGATCTGCAAAAACAACATGGCGTCCAGAAAGTCCCTCTAAATCTATACTCCAAAAGCTAAAAAAACACAGTGCTCCTTCCCTTCTGAGCCCTGCTGTGTGCCCAAGCAGCAGTTTATACCCACATATATAATTTTTTTGTCCTCGTGATAGTCCACTTAATAGTTTTAGGAGTTCATGTCTCTGATGCCACAAAGTGGCCGCAACGTAGTAGGCACTGAAATTGAATATTTCTTTAAAAACTTTAATTTTCACTTTGTACATTAATTTTTGGGAAGCATTTTTAGGCTCAAAATGATAATTCCCCTTGATCCATTCTTTTAGGGGTGTAGTTTCTAAAATGGGGTCACTTTTGAGGGGTTTCCATTGCATTGGTATTTTAGGGGCTCTGCAAATGCGACATGGCATCTGAAAACTATTCCAGCCACTCCAAAAGCCAAATAGCGCTCTTTCCATTCTGAGCCCCACCATGTACCCATACAGCAGATTACAACCACATATGGGGCATTTCTGTGTTCAGGAGAAATTGTGCAACGAACTGTGGGGTGTTTTTTCTTCTTTAACCACTTGCAAAAATTAAAAATATGTCACTAAATGGTTGGTTTATTGGAAAAAAAAGTAATTTTTAATTTTCATGTCCCAATGTTAATAAAAGCTGTGAAACAGCTGTAGCGTCAAAATTCTCACTATACCCCTTGATATGGTCTGTGAGGGGTGTAGTTTCCAAAATGGGGTCACTTTTAGGGGGTTTCCATTGTATTGGTACTTTAGGGGCTCTGCAAATGAGACATGGCACCTGAAAACTATTCCAGCAAAATCTGCCCTCCAAAAGCAAAATAGCACTCTTTCCATTCCGAGCCCCACCATGTACCCATACAGCAGATTACGACCACATATTGGGTATTGCCGTGTTCAGGAGCAATTGTTTAACAAACTATGGAGTGCTTTTTCTCCTTTAACCCCTTGTGAAAATGAAAACTTTGGGGATAAAGTGACGTTTTAGTAATTTTTCATTTATACATCCCAATCTGTGAAACGGCTGTGGTATCAAAATGCTAACTATACCCCTTGATGAATTCTGGGGGGTTTCCTTTGTATTGGTACTCTAGGGGCTTTGCAAATGAGACATGGCACCTGAAAACTATTCCAGCAAAATTTGCTTTTCAAACGTCCAGTGTCGCTCCTTCCCTTTCGTGCGCTGCCGTGTGCCTAAACATCAGTTTACAACCACATGTGGGGTATTTCTGTGCTTTGCATAACAAACTGTGAGATGCATTTTCTCCTTTAACCCTTTGTGAATGTGTTAATTTTAGGGCTAAATTAAGGGATTAGTGGAAAAAAAATGAAATGTCTAAATTTCACCTCCATATTGTTTTAATTACAGTGAAAAGCTTAAAGGGTTAAAAAACTTCCCAAATGCTGTTTTGAATTATTTGAGGTGCAGTTTTGAAAATTGAGTGATTTATGGGGATTTCTAATATATAGGTCTTTATAATCCCTTTCAGAACTGAAGTAGTCCCTAAAAAATTAGTTTGGGAAATTTTCTTGTAAATCTGGAAAATCGCTGTTACACTTGTAAGCGTTATAATGTCCAAAATAAATGAAAGGACAATTAATATATGATGGTGATATATAGCAGAGATATGGTAGCTAATATGTATTAATGTATTTGGGTTATAAGACTATCTGTCTGAAAAGCAGAGCATTTCACATTTTGAAAATTGCGATTTTTTTTTTCCAAATTTCCATCAAATTTCTTATTTTTTTTTATAAATAAATACAAAAACATTCATTAGTGTTTACCACTAACATGAAGTACAATTTGTCACGAAAAACAGTCTCAAAATCACTTGTGTAAGTTAAAGCATCTCAAAGTTATTGCCATATAAAGTGACACATGCCAGTTTTGAAAAACAAGGCCTGGTCCATAACGCATTTTTAGGCTGGGTCCTTAAGGGGTTAATAGAAAAGGTTGTGTAACTGAAGCTGTATGAACCCGTCACCAGCCAGTATCTGTGAATAAACATATACTAAGTGCAAAGAGTGCAGTGTAACTTCTAGATGGAGAGGACAGGATCTGAGGAACAGAGGAGGAAGCATAAAAGGTGTTATTGTTCTACACCTCCGCACACTACACTGAGATCAGGGCACGTGATAAGCCTGACCAAACAGATGTGATTTTAGGGCAGTTTTGAAGCTGCTGTAGTTGGGGATTAATCGGATTGCCTTGGGTAAAGCATTCCAGAGCACCAGTGAATCTCGAGAAAAGTCTTGGAGACGGGAGTGGGATGATTGGATAACAGGGGATGCAAGTCTAAGGTCATTGACAGAACGGAGAGGACAGTTAGGGCGTTAGACAGTGACGAGGGAGGAAATATAGGTGGGCGCAGCGCTATGGATGTGTGGGTCAGTGTGATAATTTTATATTGTATTCTGTGATGGATGGGCAACCAATACAGCGACTGACACAAGGTAGATGCATCTGTGTACTGGTTTGACAGAAAGATGAGTCTGGCGGCCAAATTCAGGACAGATTGTAGTGGGGAGAGTTTAGTAAGAGGAAGCCCAATTAGAAGAGAACTGCAATAGTGAAGACGAGAGAGAATCAGAGCAACAATGAGGGTTTTTGATGTTTCCACAGTGCGAAAAGGGCGAATTCTAGAGATGTTTTTAAGGTGCGGGCAAGAGCGTGCAAGTGTCTGAATATGTGGGGTAAAGGTGAGATCTGAATCATATACAACCCTCAGACAGTGGGTATGCCGCCTCGGGGTAATAGTAAGTCCACAGACAGAAATGGAGATATCAGGGTTAGGTTGGTTAGTAGATGGAGGGAACACAAGAAGTTCAGTTTTTGAAAGATTCAATTTCAGATAAAGAGAAGACATGATGTTAGAGACAGTCACTGGTGTTCTGTAGTAGTGTGGGAGTGATGTCATGGGATGAGGTATATGTATTTTAGCTGGGTATCAACTGCATAAAGATGGTATTGAAAGCCAAATTTGCAAATGGTTTGTCCAACTGGGGCTGTGTACAGAGAGAAGAGTAAGGGACCTAGGACCGAGCCTTGAGGAACCCGAACCACAAGGGGCAGAGGCGTAGCTAGCGGGGGGAGCAGAGGGGGCGGCTGCCCCGGGCCCACTGACATTGTAGGGCCCACCCTGGGGCCACCATTAATACATCTTTTACTTTTAACTAGATCGGTGTCTGCAGACACCGATCTAGTTAAAACGCTTCCTGCCACTTGCTGTCTTGTAAACCGCAAGCCACTTCAGGCCTGCGGTTTACATGACAATGAGAACACAGTCATCAGCACAGGCGGCACGATGACGTCACAACATCACGCCTCCTACGCTGAGACGCTGACTTCCTGTGCGTGGACCCTGCGCACAGAGCGCGGGTCAAGAAGAGAAAGCGATGACTCTGTTCGTCATGGTCGCTGGTAGGTGAGTATAACTTATATTTGTTTTGTTTTAGCTTAGTTGTGGGTATTTTAATAGTATAAGAGGTTGTTAGGAGGGTGAATTATAACTATAAGGGAGGGGGCATTATGAACATAAGGGGGCGTCATTTATATAAGGGTTATTACGGGGTACAAGAGGGGAGGTTATTTATATTAGGAGGCATTATGAACATAAGGGGGTGGTCATCGATATAAGGGGTCATTAGGGGTGCAGTATTTATGTCAGGGGGAATCAGGGGCATAATATGAGGGGGCAATTCATTTAATAAAAGTGACACTTGGGCTTTATTAAGACTAAAGCCCCACGTAGCGGGCTGCAGGAAAAACTGTGCCAGTAACATTGTGGTTTTTCCTGCAGCGCTTTTCAGAGAAGGGCCATAGATTTTTCCTCTGCAGACTTTCTGCCATTATAACTATAGGAAAACCGCCAGTGTTTCCGTAGGTATAATTGATATGCTGCGATTTCCAAAACCACAACGGTTTTGGAAATCGCAGAGTGTCCGCTGCATGCATTTTTCCACAATGCGTGGATGGGATTTGCTAGAATCCCATCCACTTTGCAGGAACTGTAAAATGCCGCATTTTTTTCCCGTGGCGTTTTTGCCATGTGGGGCCCCATCCCCACTTTGTGGTAAAATATACACAGTGGACATGCTGCGATTTCCAAAACAGTCGTGGTTTTGGAAATCGCAGCATTCCTATGGAAACGCTCCCGGTTTCCCTGTAGATATAATTGAAGCAGAAAGTCCGCAGAGGAAACCTCTGCGAACTTTCTGTGCAAAGCGCAGCAGGAAGAACAGCGCTTTTTTGCTGCGGGACGCCACATGGGGCCTTAGGCTTAAAGAGTTTTCCAGCTCATTTATAATTGATGATCTATTCTCAGAATAGATCATCAATAAGAGATAAGTGACTCCCCACTGATCAGCTGTATGAAGGGGCTATGGCGCCTGTTTATATCATACACTGTCTGTTTATAGTGACCGTGTGATGTAATTCCAGCCTTGTCACATAGACGTGTATAGGACGAGGCTGTAGTTACATGACATGGCCGCTATGAGATGAATGACACTATGTAAACAGAGAAGGGGTCATGGCACTTACACAGGTCCCACGGTTCATTCAAACGGCTGATCCTGGGGGTCCCAATTATTGAAACCCCATTAATTATTTTTATCCCATTAATTTATTTTTTTATTTATTAATTTTTGTTTACTTTTTAATTAGGAAACACCTGGGGCATTATTAATAAATGGCACTATTTAAAGTGGGTACACAGGAAAGTTATTAATTTAAAGATGCACTTGTGGGTATTATTATGGGGGGGTTATATTATATATTTTATAATTGGGGTAACAGCAGGATGGGTGTGCAGGTGAGGACAATGTGGGCCAGGTGCCTGGAAAAGTAAGGAGCCAAAAATGTCTGTGCTGCAAACTTTACAGAGACTGGAAGAAATGGTCATGGCAGTTCAGAAGAAAGAGATGGGGAATGTGAACGATTAGTCAGAGATGTCACCAGTAAGTCACTGTGAAAGATCCTCAGTGCGCCAACACCGCTTTGGCTCACACCTGAGTCTTCTTTCATATAAAACCACACTCACCGCCAGTGAGTGCCGGGTCCACAAGATAAATACAAGACAAGCTTTCTAAATTTTATATATTTATTAACCCCTAAATGGGTCGGTATTAACATCTAACACATGCAGTTCAGAACAGATATGCAGATGTATGCAAGCATTAACAGTTACTAGTTATAATACACAGTACAATAAAAATAAAAAGGGAATAACATTGAAATAATTACTTTGCCACGCATCTCCTTGATGTGGCTCTATAATCCAACACTCACACATGGCATGTGTGAGCCACCAGTGGAGGCTTCTCAGCATTAACTCCTAGCATGTGGCATCAATACAATAATCCAGCCTGCATGCTCTCATCACAGTCTCTCAGTAAACTCTTGTAGTCTCAGCCCAATCTCCTCCCATTGCCTCTTACCTCATCTTTTATACCCTTTATGCCACCTCCCAGAATGAGGTCACCGGCGGCAGCAAGTCTGATTGAATCATGCACTCAAGTCCAGATTCTTTGTAAAGCTGAGACCAAGTGGAATGATACAATGTTATCAGCCATATCTGATCAACCAGTGCAGACTGGACAATGCATGTTCTTTGATCACTCAGGACTGTATAGGAATACAATGGAGCCCTGCTGTGATGGATACAAAGCCCTATTGTTCCAGGTTGCTACTACTGCCAATATACACTTATGATTATGGCTGCGCACCTTATGAGTAAATGGAACTAGAGAGGAATACGCTACCCAGAGACCAAAATACAGCTCTGAATTATAGCCATATTTAAGCAGAATCATCACACCTCCCCCTTTAGATGGGGCTTGCAGGAAGTAGGGGCCTACGCCCCTCTTCTGAAAGCACCTCCAGCTCCTCAGGCTCTGGCCCCAAGGCTCTCTCACCTCCCCCCGGGGTCCCAGCAGACTCGGGCCTTGTCAGACTCTAAGGGTGGTTGAGCGCCACGCGACTTCAATATGTCCAGACTAGGGTCAGCTCGGACAGCCTCTCTGAACTCTTGGCTGGAGTGAGACAAAAGAGAGGTGCATGTTACATAGCTGCCGGCCCCTTCTGTCTCTCTAGTCTGGCTAGGGACACTTCTAAGGCCCAGGCTCTGAGCCACGTACACTTGGCTACCTCCTGCCTGTTCTGGGTCCGCTTTCTGAGTGCTGGCACCCTGTGGAGCCACAATCATAACCCCAGGTCTTTGGGATACCAGTTTAGAGACCCCATCCCAGCGGTCTCTCAGGGTCTCTCTCACCCTAGCTGCTAGTTGGGAGAGTTCTAGGGGATTCTGCACCTCCCCCTTTGCTTCCAAACCTAGGGGCACCTCTGGTTCTGGCACAGGTATGTTTGGACCCTGTTCCTCCTGTACTTAGGTGGGGGATGGTGATACCTTGGGCAAATGACTGAGATCATGCTTCCCCAAACCATCCCCCCACAATACATTGACCGGTAATACATTGGACATACCCTCTTATTGGATCACTTTTCCAGTACCCCATGCCATCTGCACTTGGGCCATGGGCACTCCTGGAATAGAACTGGACAGAAGAGACGTGTATGTCTCATACCGGCCGGACTCCTCCGGCTTCAAGGGAGTGAGGCTAGTCATGGCGGTCTCAGCACCGACTCCAGGTGGTGTAGGCAACGGTTCAAGGGTCGGAACGCCCTCCACCCTTGTAGCACTCTGGCTGCGGGCGAGCACTGCACTACCAGCAGTCCGTCCCTCACCTGGATCAGCCATGAGATCCCCATAGCCTACCTGACCACCTGGCACATGGTCAGCAGTTGGGTGCTTATCGGATGCACTGGGCGAAATAGTAGAAGTCGCTTCCAGTGACTCAGAAGAGCTACCCTGTACACTTTCACAACAAGCATGGGCAATTACATTGACAGTACCTTCATTAGCAATTGTTAATTCACACCGGGCCTCAATAAGATTGGTGGTAGACATATTAACAAGCTGGGAGGGAGACGCCCCCACAGATGTGGATGTGTCTACTGACCAGATCTCATTGGCTCCTAGCACCGGAGGGAACAAAGCATCAATAACATTTTTGCTGAGCTGGGTTGCAGGAAGCTCATTTGCATCTTCCCTGCTCTCAGCTGAAGGCAACTCATTAGCATTTACATTGACTGCCATGGGAAGTATCTCAAATGGGGGGTTACGGGCCCTCTCTGCAGATATGACAGACACATTATCAACATTAAGCATAGACAGTTTATCACAGTAAATTGGGGTACTCCCCACCCCATATTGGGACATCATAGGTCCCAAATCAGTTCCCAACAGTACATTAGCAGGCAAATCAGTCAATAGTCCCACAGTCCGCATTCCTTTTCCTGCACCCCGTCCAGATACACAGATGGGCCACGGCTGTGGCTTGGGAAGCAGGGAAGTTCTCAGGGCGGTTGGGGCACTCCTCCTTGAAATGTCCTGTCTGGCTACAGGCATGGCACCGCCGCACCTCCCCTTGGGGTTTGGGGAAGGTCACTAGGGTGCCCAGAGTTCTTGGGACAGGGGAGGGACTACCCGGGGCATAGTTTGTCTCACCCGACCTGTCGACAGACGGCTGTGGTGACCTCCGGCCTGGCTTCTCCTTCCAACTTGAGGGTCTCTGCAGGGTTGTTGGAGTTTGCGCCTGCTGGGAGATTTCCAGCCTCTTCAGCTCAAGCTGATACTCTCTCTCTGCCTGTCGTTCAGCAGCCTTCCTCTCTGCCTGTCGCTCTTGTTCTACAGCTTCCAGAAAACGGTCCAACACCTGCAGGTATAGGTTAGGGTCACTGGTGCCTACTTGCTGCAGGGCCATTTGCCAGTATGAAACCATTCCCCCTACAAGGCTGGGGTTACTGGTCTCTCCTGGTGAAGTAATCCTTGGGACCGGGCTGCTTGCTGCACTTCCTGGCCTAGTCCCAAAATCAGGACTCTGCATAGCTGTGGCTGCCTCCATTTCAGCCATACGCTCAAGATCTCCAAAAGCCTGGTTCTGCAATTCTGGGCTCTGCTTCTGAGCCCACTAGCCATCCACTGGTATTTGCCAAATAAAATATAGGATAGAATACAAAGAGTAATGGAGGGGAACAGCACTGTATCAAACTTTCACTGTATCTTAATGCTTGCTTTAATACCGAGCTTGTCTCATAGGATTACTACAATCCCCAGCATGTGAGTGATAAAGGTCACCAACACACGCCGTTTATCCTAAGATCCCACTACGCTGCCACCAATGTGAAAGATCCTCAGTGCGACAACACCGCTGTGGCTCACACCTGAGTCTTCTTTCATATAAAACCACACTCACCGCCAGTGAGTGCCGGGTTCACAAGATAAATACAAGACAAACTTTCTAAATTTTATATATTTATTAACCCCTAAATGGGTCGGTATTAACATCTAACACATGCAGTTCAGAACAGATATGCAGATGTATGCAAGCATTAACAGTTACTAGTTACAAGATACAGTGCCATAAAATAAAAGGGCATAAAAGTGAAATAGTTACTTTACCACGCATCTCCTTGATGTGGCTCTATAGTCCAACACTCACACATGCTCTGTCATGTGTGAATAACCAGTGGAGGCATGTGGCATCAATCAACAATCCAGCCTGCATGCTCTCATCACAGTCTCTCAGTAAACTCTTGTAGTCTCTGCCGAATCTCCTCCCATTGCCTCTTACCTCATCTTTTATACCCTTTATGCCACCTCCCAGAATGAGGTCACCGGCGGCAGCAAGTCTGATTGAATCATGCACTCAAGTCCAGATTCTTTGTAAAGCTGAGACCAAGTGGAATGATACAATGTTATCAGCCATATCTGATCAACCAGTGCAGACTGGACAATGCATGTTTCTTTGATCACTCAGGACTGTATAGGAATACAATGGAGCCCTGCTGTGATGGATACAAAGCCCTATTGTTCCAGGTTGCTACTACTGCCAATATACACCTATGATTATGGCTGCGCACCTTATGAGTAAATGGAACTAGAGAGAAATATGCTACCCAGAGACCAAAATACAGCTCTGAATTATAGCCATATTTAAGCAGAATCATCACAGTCACTAAAGGTTACTGCACTGTATTTGCCTAAATCATCTGCAGAGCCCTGTGTAGATCCGATATATACCACTATACGGTCACCGTATAGTGATAATATCGGTATACCTAAGTTGGGGGCCCGCTTGGACATGTTCGCCCCCCCTGTGCTGAACCCCTAGCTACGCCTCTGGGTAGAGGAGAAGAAATAGCACCAGCGAATGATACACTAAATGAGCGGTTAGAGAGATAGGAAGAAAACCAAGATAGAGCGGTATCCCTGAGGCCAATAGAATGGAGCATAGTGAGGAGGAGTTGGTAGTCTACAGTGTCAAATGCTGCTGAGAGATCCAGAAGAATAAGTAGTGAATAGCTCCCTTTAGATTTAGCCGTCAAGAGATCGTTGGAGACATTTGTGAGGGCATTTTCTGTAGAGTGTAGTGCACGAAAACCTGATTGTAAGGGGTCCAGAAGAGAGGAGTTGTAACAGTAGGGGACATAGACCGGAGTAGGTGTGACGGGATAGGATCACTTGTGCAAGTAGTTGGGCGAGAAGAAGAAAGGAGCTGGGAGACTTCTTCTTCTGTTACCGGGTCAAATAATGAGAGTTCACAATGAGGAGCAAGGGGGAAAAGGGGACTGAAGCCGATTGGAGAATGGATTATTTTCTGACGGATGTTGTCAATTTTGTCTTTAACCCTACAATGCGTATCGGGGGGGCCTTTTAGGCCCCGGTGCTTACTTTTTTGCTATTATCTGCAAAATTACTTTAGTTAGAATTTTAAAACTCTAGGTAATATCCAGTTGTTCATATAATTTTTTTGATAGGCATTTTGGTGTAACAATGCTTGTTGGGGAGAACCACATCTGTATAGAACGGGGGCATTTTAGGCCCCTGCTATTTTTATCATGTACTCAGCAGTGTTTGTGTCTCATGTTACTTTGTTTGTAGTCAGGGTTGCTGGTGGAGGGGCCAGGGGGTGGATCATGCCATGTGAGGATGTCATGTGATTTTGGGAGGGAGTGATAAGGCCATGACAGCATGCCCAGTAAACCAGCCAAGTATGGAATAAAAATCTTCTGGATGTGTGATTCTGCAAATTATTATGGCATAAATGGGCTTATCTACTGTGGCAAAGAAGTTAATGCACCAGTACAGAAAGATCTAGGGACTGAGATTGTGAAAACACTTGCTGTACCAATACAATTCAGGTAGAAACATTACAATGGACAATTATTTTACCAATGTTGCACTGGGCAATTTTCTGCTTGAAAAAGCTGTTACACTTGTTGGTACTATGAAGCCAAACCGACGAGAAATTCCTCAAGCAATGAAACACAATCCTCAGCGAGCACTTTATGAGAGTGTCTTTGGTTTCAACAACAAAGCGACACTGGTATCTTACAAAGCGAAGAAGGAGAAATCCGTTATATTACTCAGTACCATGCATCATGATTCCAGTATTGACAGCAATGACAGGAAATTGAAACCATACATCATCCTGTATTACAATAAAACTAAAGGAGGTGTAGACAAAATGGATGAAATGGTGGGAGAATATTCATGCAAGAGGCAAACTAGACGTTGGCCTGTAGTAATTTTTTCAAATATGCTTGATGTAGCAGTCCTGAATTCATTCATTATTTATACAGAAACTCATCCAGAATTCCATGCATGGAGGAAGGACGGGAGACGCCTATTCTTGAAGGACCTTTGCCATGAACTTGTAATGCCTCACATGATGGAGCGAAGCAACATTAAATGCTTGCCAAAGCAAACTAAAGAAGCAATGAAACGGTGTGGTGTACAGTTTCAGGATATTCCAGGGCCAGGAGAAAGAAAACGAAAGCGTTGTTTCATTTGTCCAAGAAACTTAGAGAGGAAAGCTGAGCAATATTGTACCACTTGTGGGGAAAATGTCTGTAAAGAACATTCTTCAGAAAAGATAACGTGAAAATTGTTTGAAAGACCAATAAAATTGAAAAGAAAAAGTTAGAAAACAAATGTAGCTGCAGCTAGTTTACTCTAGATTCATATACCTTTGTGTGTTTTTCATATCTTTGTTTGAAGTTTGGAAAAAAAAAATGTTTTTGGGTGTTTTCTACAAAAAATTATAATAAAAATGTTGTACGTTATTCATATCTTATTTTGCAATTTTGAAATAAAGTTATAAAAATTATTTGTGTGAGTTTCTCCTAAAAGGCCCCCATTATGTAAAAGTGTAGATTTGTGATGTCACGCATGCTAGGGTTAAAGTACGTGGCCATGTCTTGAGCACTGAGGTCTGTGATATGTGCCTGCACCTTCGGGTGAGAAGGGAGTGAAAGGTGTCAAAGAGTCGTTTAGGGTTATTGGAGAGAGAAGAGATGAGAGAGGTGAAGTAAGCATGTTTGGCGAGGTGAACGGCAGAGTTATAGGCTTTGAGTATAAACTTGAAGTAAAGAAAATCTGCAGATGTGTGAGATTTTCGCCATAGCCGTTCGGCACATCTTGAGCATCACTGAAGAAAATGTGTTTAAGGAGTGTGCCAAGGTTGCCTGAGTCTGTGTTGGGATTTTCGGACGGTTTTGGATGGTTCTGAGAGTGTCATTGTAGTGTTTGGTGGCCAGTTCAGGACAGGAGAGAGAAGAGATGGGAGACAGTGATGACTGTAGGGTATCTGAGAGGTGGTGTGTGTTTACATAGACTGTAGTTTTATTAGCATATTCTATCTGTATTTATATAAGGTAATACTGTAATAAGAGATTATAATTGTACTTTAACCCTTTCACTGCCAGGGGTTTACAGATTTTTCTCTCTTCTGGCTGCCAGGGCAATTTTCATAGTTTTGAGATGGACAAATAAAACCTAAATTGCAACATTAAAAAATCATACTAACCCCCCATACTTATATATTTTCTTAAAGTAGACACCTCGAGCATTGACAAAATGCCACTTGTTACTGTATACAAACAGGTACATTCATGCAATTTTGATTTAAAGTGCATGTTTTATTAAAAAAATGCAAATAAATGTATATTGGTTGCTAAAAGTGGAAACCAAAAAATAGTTATATGCATCAAACCTCCTAAAAACAAGAGTTCAACATGTGTAGAGTTTATTCATATCACACCTGCTTGCACATATCTTCATAAAAACACCAGAACTGGAAAGAACAAAAATCTGCTTTGAAGCTGGAAATATTAATAAAGTATCATCCCATAAAATGTAGGTATTACACACCGTGAAAAGCAAGTGAAACCCTATATATTTCTTGAAAGTAGACAACCTGAAGATTACATGTGTCTCAGTGGGTTATTAATAGCCATGTCCACCTTCATGTAACTTTGTTACAAACACAAATTATTTTTTGAAAAAATGCACTAAAACATATTTTTGCACCTAAAACTCCTATTTATTCATACATTCACACACAAAACACATATAAAATAATAGATCAAGGTGTACACAATTTATATATACCGCAAACATCAAGTACAACAAGAGCTCGTACTCTCAAAAACCCTGATACAGAAGACAAGCAATATTTTGCTGTTATTCACTATGTTAAAAATCTATACTGCATATACAAACTGTGATGCCAAAAACAAACTTTTTGAGATTGTACAGTATACAGTACATAAAAACACAACTTAATATTTCATATATACAACCACCTTCATGCAACTTTGCAGCAAACAGAGATTACAAGCAAAAATTGCACAAAAACTCTAATTTGCCACTAAAGTGCATGCTCAAGCAGTCCCTTTCTGCAAACAAAATGTACTTTCCAAAAAACTGCGAGATGCAAGGAATTCATACATAACACGCATATATATATTTACAGGTGCAGGTGTTAAAGAAACGCCCAAACCGCAGAAATGCGCCAAACAATTTTGTGCATGCAAATTAAATAGGGACTTACATAAGAATAGAATTTTCTATCCCCCTATAAAAATTGTAGAAATTTATACATTAATCTCTAGTGATAATCATTATTGCTATTATTTTAGAGTGTAATAATATCGCTAGAAAGGTGTATTTTACTCTAGAAAGATAAGGTATGGACAGGTTGAAATGTAAACTTTATTGATGACTTTGTGTATGTGTTGTGTTAGTGTTTGGTGCAATTCTTTTAGTGCTGTGACCTGGGTCACAGCGCCAATAAACTTCCTGGTTATGTTCAGAGGGGTATTACACCTTGGGAGGCAGGGAGGGGGTTAATACATCAAATTTCAATAAAAACAAATTTAAAAAGACTTGATCAACTTTACAAAGTCCTATCCTAATACCAGACAGATGTCAGGAGCAAGATTTCATTACATTTGGTACAATACATATGAGGGACCCAAAAGTTGTTTTCCCAAATTTCTAAGGGTTTCTAACTCACATTCACATCTTTCATCCACTTTCCAACAAGATAAAAAAAAAAAATCCCATGATGCGTGAATTTTTGACCCCCCCCTCACACATGACATAGCGCCCCCTTTCCTGGCCCCCACATGGTATAACTCCCCATGTACACACACTATAATGCCCCAAACTGGCCTCCAGACAGTATAATATCCCATAGCAGAGCCTCCACACAATAAAATGTCCGATAGCAGCCCTTCCACGCAGTATAATGTCACATAGCGGCCCCTCCACACTGTATAATGTCCCATAGTAGCTCCTCCACACAATATACTGTTCCATAGCGGCCCTCCACACAGTAAAATGTTCCATAGTAGCCTCTCCACACAGTATAATGTCCCACAGTGGTCCCTCCACACAGTATAATGTCAAATAGTGGCCCCTTCACACAGTATTATGTCCGATAGTGGCCCCTATAGTGTTCGTTACAGATATTGCAAAAATTTCAGATTCAACAGCCCAGGAGAGGTGACAGTGTTTTTTTTATGTTCGCTCTCCTCCCCTTGGCCACCGTTCATTATACGCGGGGGTCTGAAGAGATGCCTGAGTACAATAATAGCAGTTTCAGTTCAGATGTATTCGGTAC
Organism: Leptodactylus fallax; assembly: GCA_947044405.1. NCBI lineage: Eukaryota > Metazoa > Chordata > Amphibia > Anura > Leptodactylidae > Leptodactylus > Leptodactylus fallax. Next base: position 291,567 of record CAMRHE010000143.1, read on the forward strand.
GAATGGAACCACCAGGCGAACCTCGTGAGATGAATCTTGTGGGGATTGCCTAACAAATAACCTTGCTGTGGGCCCACGGACTTACTCATCGATCCCTGCTCCTATTCACGGCCTCCTCTGCTTCCTCTTCTGTCCTTCAGGGGGCCCCTTGTGTTTCATATCAGTGATGTGATATGGGACACACGGGGCGCCCTGGAAGGCAGAAGGGAAAGCAGAGGAGGCCGTTAGAAGCAGCGGGGATCGGTGAGTAAATAGGACCTACTACCTGCTGGGGTTACTCCAGCAGGTAATGGCCTATTAAAAAAAAAACAGGGGCCCACCAGGCCCCCTAAGGTCCTGGGCCGCGTAGTTGCCACTATGGCGGCTACAGAGGTAGTTATGCCAATGGTCAGCAGTAGATTGCAGGAGCTCTCTCTTACCTATATAATTGTTTGTGAGGAGAATGATTACAGAAGTTCCCTGTTGGTGGGCAAGTTAAATGAAAGAGGGATCTAGGTTAAGCAATGGAATGTGGTATTGGAGCTCACTCCCACTCTGTCTCCATTAGAGGCACAGCTATTACCCAGGTTTATCTGCATAAAATATGGGTGAGGGGGGACTCCCGCTGTTCTAAATGCAAGAGAAAGGATGCTTACATTTTTCATATGCTATGGGAGTGTGACAGGCTTGGAAGATTCTGGAATGAAGTCCTTGAAATAATTAGACGAATATATGGAGTGGAGGTACTAGTGTAGCCCAGACGGTGTCTGTTGGGGATGCTGGGAATGGAGGATCTGGATGATAATGTTGTTCTAAGGATACAGTGGATCCTATACCAAGTGGATCCTATACCGGCCTCCCTGACCAGGCTCTACTGGATATACAGAGTAGCTTTATTTAAATACTCTTGGCTCAGGCTGAGTAGGCATTTCTTTCCTTCAGACAATGTCGGGGTGGCACATGTACAGTATATATAGTATATATGAATTGCTTGTTGATGACCCTGTTTGTGTGACAAAGACCCTGAACCAACCTGCTGTGGGGGGGGGGGGGTTATAATCTCCGAGAGGAGTGGGGGAGAGGGGGGAAGATGGTTAATATATTGTAATAACTGGCTCAACCTTGGATATTTTCCTGTTATAATTATCTGCTCCTAGTAGAGTTGTGTATTTTATTTTTATGTTTTTTGTGTGTGTTGGTTGTACTGTATATATTAAATCTTCAAATTTCAATAAAAATATCTGATTAAAAAAAGGGTTATACCTTTAACTACAACATTCAGCTATCTTTGGAGCTCCCATTGAAATGTGTCCAACAGTGGTTTGGCTGCCTTCACAATGGCTGCAATCACAATGGGGGTAATACAACATCAGGATCAGTGGGGGTCTGAGCAGTCAAACCGACTGATCAGCATTTTATCCCCTATTATGTATAGAGGATAAATATTTGTTCATGGCATAATCCCTTTAATGGTAGTTTTCTCAATGCTTTGATCTTTTCTCTAGTTTTCCTAATAAGAGAAATAAGATTAATGGGTTGTAATGTTCCAGTGTATCAAAATCAAATTCAACAAGGTACATTAACATGACATAATCTCCCACTGCTCCGGTGCAGTTGTTTTTCTGGTCCCCACTGTGCTCCATTTCCTGGTATCTTCCAACACACACACCAAATGCTTGGAGATGTTTGCTTCAGCCAATCACTGGCTGGCACAATGACCCACCTCCAAGAGTGGTCAGCTGAAAGAAAATGCATTATCCCAGAGTGCTACTGCTTTAACCGTTTGTCTTTTGTGCCTCTGGGTTATGTTGGTATGTCCCGTCCTCTGTGTTCTGTGTATTGTATATATTGTTTGCAGCTTCCCCTGTTGTTTTCCCCTGTGGTTCCCCCAGTGTTCAAACCTTGTGCCTTGATATAGCCCTGGCCTATCACAGGCCACTGGGCGAGGTCTGGGAGACCTAGGTCTCCTGAGGGAGCTGTTAGTTCTAAGTTAGTTCTTGTACAGTCTAGAGCAGGGGTCGGCAACCCCTGGCACGCGTGCCGAGAGTGGCACGCGAGGCTTATTTCCCTGGCACGGCAGCGGAGTCCTCACCCAGCAGTTTCGATCGGACCAAACACATCCGAAACGAAACTTCTATTATTATACTCGGGGGTCTCTTCAGACCCCCGAGTATAATAAGCGGAGCCCCCGGGGAGATGATCAAACATAAAAAGCAATGTTAACTCACCTTCCATGGATCCGCAGCCGCTGTCTGCTCTTCGGGTGCTTCTGCCTGACGTAAGAGACTGCTGACAGGGCCTCAGTGGTCACGTCCGACGTCATTACGCATAATGACGCGACGTGACCCCTGAGACCGAATCAGAGGTCTCTGACGTCAGGGAGAAACGCCCAAACAGCGGCTGCGGAGCAGGAAAAAGTGAGTTATGGGTTGTTCACATATGTCCGGCGCAGCTATCAGTTTCCCTCCAGTGTGGTGCACACAAGCCAGAGGGAAACTGATGCCAGGACGGATCCCATAGTTTTCTATGGGATCGGTTCTGGTACAAGAGGCATCAGTTCTGGCGCCGGATCTGTGCCTCAGCCGGATGGAAAAACGTTACCTGCAGCGTTTTTCCATCCGGCTTCCTTAAAATTTCATTAGCGCCGGGTGAAGATGGATGCGGCAGCACCCGGCTTCTGCACAGTCTATGTACAGTAGTAAAGCCGGTAATTGCCGGCTTCACTACTGTACCTGAGTGAATTGCTCAAGATTGGTTAGAGCTATAAAGAAACACTTGGGTTCATTTTAAAGATGAAAATCTCATCTTTAAAATGATACCAAGATCACCATGATCGTCCTTAAACATCCTGAGCGATTCGCTGGTGAAAACGATGTTCGGCATTGAAATCCCAATGCAGATCTCAATTCCCGACATTGTTTTAACAGTGAATCGCTCTGAATCTGTAAGGTCTATCATGGCGATCTTGGTATGATAAATCATCATTGTCTGTGCATAAGCTGCAGATGACCGGGGGGGGGTAGCAGGGACTTCTGTCCATGTTATCCCCTCTCCTATCAATCAGAGAGCATACTGTACTTCTGCTCTCTGATTGTCACATAGAGGGATAATGTAACACCCCTCTGAGCCTAATCACATAACCAGGAAGTTTATTGGCGCTGTGACCATCCTCCAGGTCGCAGCGCCAAAAGTGTCGCACCAAATACTTACACAACACATTCACAAAGTCACCAATAAAGTTTACATTTTTTCACTGTCCCTGTCCTGTCCATACCTGATCTTTATAGAGTAAAATACGCCACCCACCTCTCTAGTTATATCCGTTACACACTAAAATAATAGCAATAGCAGGATAATACTGTGTGCAGGGGCCACTATAGAGGATAATACTGAGTGCAGGGGCCACTATGGAGGATAATACTGTGTGCAGGGGCCACTATGGAGGATAATACTGTGTGCAGGGGCCTCTATGAAGGATAATACTGTGTGCAGGGGCCTCTATGGAGGATAATACTGTGTGCAGGGGCCACTATGGAGGATAATACTGTGTGCAGGGGCCGCTATGGAGGATAATACTGTGTGCAGGGACCGCTATGGGGCATAATACTGTGTGCAGGGGCCACTATGGGGCATACTACCATGTGCAGGGGCCGCTATGGGGCATAATACCATGTACAGGGGCCGTTATAGGACATAATACCGTGTGCAGGGGCCGCTATGGGGCATAATACTGTGTGCAGGGGCCACTATGGGGCATACTACCATGTGCAGGGGCTGCTATGTGACATAATGCCATGTGCAGGGGTCGTCAGACTTACAATTATTGACCGGCACTCCGAGTACCTCAACTTTGATTTTTTTAATCGAAATCGGCACGCCGAACAAAAAAGGTTGCCTACCCCTGGTCTAGAGTGTGGCAGTAAACAGTGAGGTGCATGCCAGCACTGACATCTGAGGCCTAACGGTTTCCAGATAGCCTCTAGGAGGAGAGAATATTACCCAAGACTCATCCAGAGACAGCCTTGAGAAAGGGAGTTTGGCTGTCAGAAGTTTGGACTCTGTGCCAGGAGGAGCACCATAGCAAAAGATAACCAGATCCCTGTCAGGACTACCCTGCACTACATTTCCCAGTATCTATAGCTGGAAGTGGCGAATGAAAGAAGTTGTAGTTGGAGTGAAGCTATTCTTAGAGCCTTTATCATCCCTGGGCACCCTCCTAAGACTATGGCTGGGGAGTTGGACACTGGAGAACTACTACTCCCATTGTTGGAAGCTGCTTGTTGTACTTACACAGTTGCTGAGTAAAGCATTATCCTGTTTCACTGCACTACTCGCTTCCTGAGTTGTTCCTGCTTTACCATCAGGGCCCTTCCAACTTCCATCACACTGTCTCAGAGTTGAGAGTTCCCCTCTCCAACTGGAAGCGCCCCAGGGGAAACTACTACCAACAGCATCAGGTACTGCTACAGGACCCCCCTCAGCGGTGTCCAGCCCAGGAGCAGAGCTGGGTAGAGTGGTTGAGTGTGCTTGACCTAGTTGGCGGCACATCATCCGCCACTACTACTCCCATCCTCTGGTTCCCTCTATCTGGGTTGTGGCAAAAATATCCAAGTATTTCCAGTGTGTAATAAATACCAGGATGTTTAATGGAGAGGGACCTGGACAGCATCTGTATCAGAGCAGTGAGGGATTGGCAAGAAGTGAATAACCTTTTTGCCTATATGTGGCCATATTGAATTTCATTTTGTGCTGCTAAAACCCTTTAAGGGGAAACCTGTCACATAAATTTGAGACGTTAAATAACAAACTCATGAACCATTGGTTTAGTGTTCCAAATACATACATTGTTAAGCCTGACAGTGCTCTTGATAAAAAAAATTTTATACCTAGAGCTGAGTCAAATGTTATCTTCTGCTGCATGCACTGACTGAATCTGCCTTATAACCTTTTCACAATAAGAAAATCATGGCTGGAGTTCTGACAAATCCCAAACCATAGAAAGTTCCTGCATTTATAGTCATATCCATTGGCAACCAATCAGGACAAAAGACTCTTACCGCTAAGATGATTAGACAAAATCTTTAAATCTTTAATTACTTATATTTGCAAAAATGTTTAACTTTTAATTGTCTATAAATGTAAATATGGCTATGCTAATGGAAAACCCCTTTAAGAAGTCTATTGGAAATCACTTTAGAAAAATCCATCTCAATTAAATCCTTTTCTTCTTTCCATATCAAAATACTAATTACTTTGGACCAGGGGTTTTCCGGCCACAGATCGACTTTTCATACTGATGACTCACCCACAGGACAAGTCATCAATATGTGATCTGTCGGGGTCAACACCCCAACCCCGCACAGATCATCTGTTCTAGCAACCTCTGGGTGTTCTAAACTGCTACTGGACAGGCAGCACATGTAGAGCAGCTTCTACCCATGTAATAAGAGCAGCTACTCAGTCCTCTCTACTGTGTAGCAGTGCTTCTGGTGAACTGTAGCACTGCTCCTATTACTTGAATAGGAGGAGTACTACACACACCATTCATCCACTAGCAGCTTCTGGAACCCAGAAACTGCTACAACGGATGATTTGTGCAGGGTCTTGGTGTTAGGCCTCGACAGATCACAGTTTGAAAATTCGATTTGAGGCCAGAAAAGCTCTTTAATGACAGTAACATATTACTTGTACTTTTTAGCACTTAAAGGGATCCTATCATTCAGAAAGGCCAGTTTTAGTAAAACCACGTCATAATAGCCTTATAAAGGCTATTCATAATAATAATAATAATAATAATAGTCCTTTAATAGTCCCACAATGGGGAAATTCAGTGTGTTACAGCAGCGAAGATAAGATAAGCAGATTCAAATACAAATACAACATGTACAGGAATGTTCCAAGGTAAGAGGCATTACATTGATAGTAGACAGACAGATAGGAAGTAGCAGAGGAGGGAGGGGGGATTTAACAGGCAGAAAGATATTTCAGTTCTCTGTGTGTATTGATCTCCGCTTAGGTCGGTGTTGGTTGTACAGCCTAACTGCGGTGGGGAGGAAAGACTTCTGATAGAGCTCCTTCTCACACTTAGGGTGGAGCAGTCGGTCACTGACAGTACTGCCCAGCGCTATCACAGTCTCATGCATGGGATGGGACTTCTTCTTCTGCATGGAGCTCACCACGGACAGTATCCTTTTGTCACTCACCACCTGCACTGGGTCCAGTGGGCTCCCCAGGACAGAGCTGGCCCTTCTAATCAGCTTGTCAAGTTTATTTCTGTCCCTGGTTGATATACTGCTCCCCCAGCAGGCCACTCCAAAGAAGATGGCTGATGCCACTACCGAGTTGAAGAAAGTCCTGAGAAGTGCCCCCTGGATTCCAAAGGCTCTCAGCTTCCTAAGCAGGTAGAGCCTGCTGTGGCCCTTCCTGTACAGGACCTCCATATGATCTGCCCAGTCCAGCTTATTATTAAGGAGCAAACCCAGGTACTTATAGGTGTTCACAATCTCGATGCCCGTCCCCAGGATGTCCACTGGTTTAGGAGGACATCTGCATTTACGGAAGTCCACCACCATCTCCTTGGTCTTCCCCGCATTAATCTTCAGGTGGTTCTGCTGGCACCAGTCCACAAAATCCCGGTTCAGTTCTCTGTACTCCCTGTCATCATTATCTGTGATGAGACCTACTATTGCAGAGTCGTCAGAATACTTCTGTAGGTAGCAGCTAGATGAGTTGCACCTAAAATCTGCAGTGTACAGTGTGAAGAGGAAAGGGGCGAGAACCGTACCCTGAGGTGCCCCCATATTACAGATCACGGTATCTGACACACAGTTTTGGGCTCTCATGTATTGAGGTCGATTTGTGAGGTAGTCTAGGATCCAGTTGGAGAGGTGGTGGTCCACTCCAGCAAGGCCCAGCTTGTCTCTCAGTAACCTGGGCTGTATGGTGTTAAAAGCACTGGAGAAATCAAAGAACATTATTCTCACCGTGTTCCCTGGTTTCTCCAGGCAAGACAGAGCCCTGTGCAGAAGGTGGATGATGGCATCATCTACCCCAATGACCGGCCGATAAGCAAACTGGAGAGGGTCCATAGCGGGGCTCACTAGAGGGCGGAGATGTGTGAGAACCAATCTCTCTAAGATCTTCATCAAGTGGGATGTCAGTGCTACAGGTCTGTAGTCGTTGAGGTCCATAGGGTGAGGTTTCTTTGGAACTGGTACCACACAAGAAGATTTCCATAATTCAGGGACTATTTCCTGCATCAGGCTCATATTATACATATATGTAATTATACCACACAGCTGGTCCCCACAAGTCTTAATTAGCCTTGCACTGATGTCATCTGGCCCTGCGGCTTTCCTCGCCTTGATCTTTTTCATCTCCTTCCTCACCTGGGCCCGTGTGAAGGTCAGACTGTGGTCAGATAAAGACGGATTTCTGGATTTACTGGTCTGTTGGGAAGTAGCCGCATGGGGTGAAGTCATTGTGGTGGGGGGAACTGAAGGACATGCTGGGGTGGGAGGAGCTGGTGTGTGATCAAATCTGTTGAAGAATAGGTTTAGTTCATTAAGCCAATTAACATCTGCCTCAATCTGGCAGACAGACTGTTTATGACCCGAAATTGACTTAAGCCGCTCCCAGACCCCCCTTATTCTTCTCCTACCTTTCTTGTTTCGCTACTTACTGCTGTTTAGAAGAAATGTTGATTTTTATCTTTATGCTAATCCGTCTTCAGAATGCAGAGGTGGCGTTCCCCCAGTGCTAAAACTGCACAAGGGGTGTCCACTGTGCTTTCCTCAGATGCATTTTTGAACTCACCACGCCGCCTCTCTTCTTCTTTAGCGGACGCCTCTTCTTGACGTCATCCTTTGTTCGGGAAAGATGTCCATTTGGCCATTTTCCTGTGGCCTATTACATGAGCGTTCTGCATGCGCTGTATGTAATAGGCCACTCATATCTGTGTCATCAAGGTGGAACACAACAAACCTTTTGCAGTGCAGTACAGCAAAAAAAAAGTGAAATATCATACAGTAATATCTGCACGCATCTGTAAAAGAAGCCTTTTTAAAGGCCTTTATTATAAGGGGCTTATTCACTGTTCTTACAAGGCATAACATTATTCAGTACTATTGTGCCAAAGCCATATCTGCACGTATCTGTAAAAAAAAGCCTTTTTAAAGGCCTTTATAATAAGGGGCTTTTTCACTGTTCTTACAAGGCATAACATAATTCAGTACTATTGTGCCAAAGAAAACTGAATTATCATCCAATAATATCTGCACTTATCTGTAATAAAGGCCTTTAACGTGGGGAAAGACATAACGACCATATTCGCCATTTTGTTACCAGTATAAAGTTTCAGGCAATATTTAAAAACAGTATTGTCAATAAAAATTCAATAATTCAATAATTCTTAGCGGTTATCACTTATTTAAAGGTTTTTATTAGTATCAAAACACATAAAAAGGACCATATTCACCATTTTGTTACCAGTATAAAGTTGCAGGCAATATTTTAAAACAGTATTGTCAATAAAAATTCAATAATTCAATAATTCTTAGTGGTTATCACTTATTTAAAGGTCTTTATTAGTGTCAAAACACATAAAAAGGACCATATTCGCTATTTTGTTACCAGTATAAAGTTGCAGGCCATTTTTCAATACAGTATTGTCAATATTAATTCAATAATTCTTAGCGGTTATCACTTAATTAAAGGTGTTTATTAGTGTCAAAACACAGAAAAAGGACCATATTTGCCATTTTGTTACCAGTATAAAGTTGCAGGCAATATTTTAAAACAGTATTGTCAATAAAAATTCAATAATTCAATAATTCTTAGCGGTTATCACTTATTTAAAGGTCTTTATTAGTGTCAAAACACATAAAAAGGACCCATATTTGCCATTTTGTTACCAGTATATAGTTGCAGGCCATTTATAAATAGTATTGTCAATAATTCAATAATTCTGAGCCACAAATCTCTGCCTTTATCACGCTTTTTTTTATTGGTATTCATTAGTGGGTGAAGAAATAAGGGGCATATTTGCCATTCTCTTCAAAGTAGAAGATAACAGGCCTTTTTGCCGTTTACAATTAAGTTTTTTCATTGAACAGTATGTCAGACAGAGAAGAGAGAGGCCATGTACAAGGGAGGGCCACAGGCCTAAATGTTTCTGGTGCAAGCACAGGTTGCAGCAGAGTAAGGGGGCGTGGCAGCAGGGGGTCAGTTACAAAGGCCTGAGCTCCCAGTGTCAAGTAGCGGTCGTGTCTTGACCAGCAACCCAACGGTTGTAGGCTGGTTGACTCATCCAATTCATCCCAAGTCACATCAGACACCCCCAGCCAAGTGTCGGTGGGTTTGTCAGACACAACCCTTAGTTGGCATGGCCCGGCAGCAGGCCCTGTGCCCTCAACTGTCCTCAACCTGCCTCTGTCCCTTTCTGTTCCCTCAGCTAGAAAACTACTCTATGCTGTGGGCTCAGATCCACTGTACAGTGAGGAGGAGGTACTAGAGAACAGTCAGCAGCTACTGCCTAGCCAAGATGTGGAGGAGACATCCGCCGCTTCCTGCGGTAGGCGGGCAAGTAGTGATGAGGAGAGTGGCATGGGAGCTGGTGTTGAGGAGGATATCAGTGACCTGCAGAAAGTAGTGGATGACGATGTAGCCGATCGTAATTGGAAGCCGGGTGACGAAGGGGCCTCATCGTCATCAGGAGAAGAGGGTTACAGCTTGCGCATGAGGCAGCGGGGGAGTCAGCAGGGTGGCAGCAGTGTGAGGTCGGGAGCTAAAAGTGCCCGGGGTAGACCACCTGCTTCGCAGCAGCCTACCTGCCCAGAAAGCAATGGTACAGGGGTTCACAGAGGCAGTGGCGGTAGCAGTCAGTTATTGCGGAGTTTTGGGGGTAAAATCACCTACTCGGCGGTGTGGCAGTTTTTTGTAAAGCCACCAGGGGAGGTGAACATGGCCATATGTTCAATCTGTGGGCAGAAGGTGAAGCGAGGCCAGGGTGCCAATGTTGGCACCACAGCCCTGTGCCAACATATGCAGCGTCACCATAAAGTGGCCTGGGAGAGCCGTGGCTCCAATGTGGTGGTCCAGCCTGTCGCAGCAACCGCTGCAGCACCCAGTGGCACGCACCCCATTTCAGGCATTCAAGGCTCCACCACCTCAGCTGAAGGAAGCTGTGTGTCCTTCCCATCCTCTGCTGGTCGTGATGCTCCTGCTCCTCCTCCTCCTAGTCAGTCATTGCTTCAGCAATCGATCACAGAATCTATATCTAAGAGACAACAGTATGCGTGCACTCATCCAACGATGCAGAAGCTGAAGGTGGAGAGTCCCAAGCCGTCATTTCTTTGCCAAGAAGGCAGTACCAGCCCTGCACAAATATGTAGAAGAGAAGGTGGGCCAGTCCTTGAGCCTGTCGGTGTCTGCCAAAGTGCATGGCAGCGCCGACGTGTGGAGCTGTAACTACGGTCAAGGACAATATATGTCATTTACGGCCCACTGGGTTAATGTGGTGCCTGCCCAGACACACCAGCAACTTGGACAGGTGATGCAGCTTCTGCCTCCACGTTCTCACGCCGTTGCTCCTGCAGCAATGTTCGCCTCATCCTCCACTGTCTCCTCAGCCTCCACTGCAGATACAATTCCCAGTGCCCCTTCAGCATACCACATATGCAGGGCACAGCGGTGTCACGCTGTTCTACACCTTGTTTGCCTGAGCGAACGAAGTCACACAGGGGAGGAACTGCTCCGTGTCCTCAATCAAGAAATCGAATCCTGGCTTTCTCCAAGAGAACTTAAAATCAGAACAATGGTGACCGACAACGGGAAGAACATGGTGTCGGCCCTGCGTCAAGGAGGGCTGAGCCATGGCGCACTTGTTCAATCTGGTTGTCAAGCGTTTCTTTAAGTGTTCCACCCATCTGTAAGACATCCTAAAAATGTCAAGGAAACTTTGCATGCACTTCAGCCACTCGTACACCGCCAAGCACACCCTCCTTGAGCTGCAGCGGCAGAACGGCCTCCCACAACATAGGCTGATATGCGATGTTTCCACCCGTTGGAATTCAACCCTCCATATGTTGGATCGACTATATGAACAGAGAAAAGCCATAAACGATTTCTTGGATGATCCAAGCGGACAGAGGTACTCCCCTGTGTAACTTTAACGTTAGCCAGTGGCAGCTCATGCGTGACACCTGCCGTTTGTTAGTTACCTTTGAGGAGGCCACTTTGTTAGTCAGTCGCCAGGACTACGGGATGAACAACGTCATTCCACTGATTCACATCCTGGAAAAGATTCTTATCAATCTGGCTGGTCAGGGGACTGGAGATGTGGCATCTACATCTCAAGGCCACATGAGCCCTGTGGGGGCTGAACTGGAGGAGTATGAGGAGGACATTAGAGCACAAACAATGTGTAGTCAAATGGGTGGAGAGGAGGAGAAGGAGCAACCAGAACAGCCAGAGGGAGATGAGAAGGATGAAGCAGATGACCCAGACACACCGTGGCAGTATGCAGTGGAGATGGATGCAGGGAGTCCCTCGGAGTCATTTGCACAACTGGCCCGATGCATGCTGACTTCCTTGTGCAGTGACAGCCAAATTGTCACCATTCGGCAGAGGGATGACTACTGGCTCTCCACCATGTTGGATCCTCGCTACCGGGGAAAAATGGGGGCCTTTTTTACACCCACTGAGAGGGAGGACAAACTGAACTACTATAGAGACATGCTATGTAGCTTGTTGGCTGCTGCCTACCTGAGCCATCGTCCATCCTCTCGCATGTCCGATTGGGGGGGCCCTGAGCACTCAACCTGCACTGGCATGGCAGCTGCGGGAGGGAGTGGGGGTGGCAGGAGCAGTATTGGCACAATCATCAGCAGCCTGAGCCTAGAGTCGCTGATGAGCAGCTTTCTTCAGCCACATAGTGAAGAAGCTGCTCATCAGCAGCTAGACAGAGCAGAAGTTGAACTAGCAGGTGGTCATCGAAGATCCGCTGGACTTTTGGGCAGCCAAACTGGATTTGTGGCCGCAACTGGCCAAGTTTGCCCTGGAAAAGCTGTCCTGCCCGGCCAGTAGTGTGGCATCAGAGTGGGTGTTTAGTGCGGCGGGGGCCATAGTTATCCCAGGGAGAACTCGCCTGTCCACCAAAAATTTGGAGAGACTGACCTTTGGGAAGATAAATCATGCATGGATCAGCCAGGACTTCAACCTACCAATGCCTGATGCAGCAGATTAAATGATCCATGCTGCCTCACCACACTCTGCCGCTGGTTCACTGTATGGCCTCCTAAGGCTGTTGCTAACCAATACATTATATCGCCTTGCTACTCTGTGGCCTGCTCACTCTGCTGCCACCTCTGCACTCTGTCACTGGGTGACTGTATGGCCTTCTCACGCTGCTGCCACCTCCTCACTCTGCCACTGGGTCACTGTATGGCCTCCTAAGGCTGTTGCTACCTACACATTATATCACCTTGCCACTCTGTGGCCTGCTCACTCTACTGCCACCTCTGTACTCTGCCACTGGGTGACTGTATGGCCTCCTCACGCTGCTGCCACCTCCGCTTCTGCCACTGGGTGACTGTATGGCCTCCTCACACTATTGCCACCTCCTCACTCTGCCACTGGGTCACTGTATGGCCTACTAAGGCTGCTGACACCTCCACACTCTCTTACCGGGTCACTGTATGGCCTACTAAGGCTGCTGACACCTCCACACTCTCTTACCAGGTCACTGTATGGCCTCCTCATGCCACTTCCACTGGGTCACTCTGTGTACTCTTCATGCCGCTGCCACTTGGTCACTGTATGCCCTCCTCATGTTGCTGCCACTGGGTCACTGTATGGCCTCCTCATGTTGCTGCCACCGGGTCACTGTATGGCCTCCTCATACCGCTGTCACTGGGTCACTTTATGGCCTCCTCATGTTACTGCCACTTGGTCACTGTATGGCCTCCTTCTACCGCTGCCACTGGGTCACTGTATGCCCTCCTCAAGCCGTTTCCACTTGGTCACTGTATGCCCTACTCATGTTGCTGCCACTGGGTCACTGTATGGCCTCCTCATGCCGCTGCCACTGGGTCACTGTATGCCCTCCTCATGCCGCTTCCACTAGGTCACTGTATGCCCTCCTCAAGCCGTTTCCACTGGGTCACTGTATGCCCTCCTCATGCTGCTGCCACTGGGTCACTTTATGCCCTCCTCATGCCGCTGACACTGGGTCACTGTATGGCCTCCTCATGTTACTGCCACTTGGTCACTGTATGCCCTCCTCATGCCGCTGCCACTGGGTCACTGTATGCCCTCCTCATGCTGCAGCCACCGGGTCACTGTATGCCCTCCTCATGCTGCAGCCACCGGGTCACTGTATGCCCTCCTCATGCCTCTTTCCACTGGGTCACTGTATGGCCTCTTCATGCCGCTGGCACTGGGTCACTGGATGGCATCCTCATGCCGTTTCCACTGGATCACTCTGCGTCCTTCTCATGCTGCTTCCACCAGGTCACTGTATGGCCTCCACATGCTACAGCCACTGGGTCACTGTATGCCCTCCTCATGCCGATGCCACTGGGTCACTGTATGCCCTCCTCATGCCACTGCCACTGGGTCACTGTATGCCCTCCTCATGCCATTTCCACTGGGTCACTGTTTGGCCTCCTCATGCTGCAGCCACTGAGTCACTGTATGCCCTCCTCATGCCGCTACCACTGGGTTACTGTATGACCTCCTCATGCTGCTGCCACCTCCACATTATGTTACCTTGCCATTCTGTGGTTTAATGATGCTGCTGCCAACTCCACAATATGTCGCCTTGCCACTCTGTAGACATATATGTGGTATCGACAGACGACTGTGTAAAAGGAGTGCGCTCTTTCACTCTACAGTAGGGTGTTGGGTCTCTGCACGGTTCTTTCTACCTGGCACTAAGATGGACCTGTAAGGCTGGGTTCACACTTTAGCTAGATGGTCAGTTTTGGCCCCGTAACTGTCCAAATAAGTGAAGTGTGCATCGATTCTAAGAGCGATGCCTGTCATGTTCGTGTCATTCGGACTCACAGTATTGCTTGACTACCACATTAGGCTCCCTATACGTGTTACTGCAAGGCACAGTGTTCTACTCCACTATACAGGCTCTCTGAAGCTAGGAAATAGGTGTTTTTTAGCGATATTCGCCACAAAATTCGGATATTCGAATATTCGGATCGAAGCAAATTTTTTTGGAACTTCGAATAGAAGTGCCGAATCGAACTTTTGAGAAATTCGCTGATCTCTAGTCATGATATATCCCAAAGAAAGGCAGTGAAAATTTTTTGAAACATGCACATCTCCAGTTTGTATATAAATGATTCCTTCACAATCGAGACAGAACTTGGCACACATAGTTTGGATGAGAAAACAAATTAGATGAAAATTAAATTAGACTCTCATCCAGATAGACAACAACACATATTTAGAGCAAATCTCTGAAGATGTCATTGGCGAATTCCTGGAAAAGTGTTGCAGAGATCTAGTGTTTATTCCGGGTGTTGAAGGTGGTCTTCCATTTGTCATCCTGGTGAATGCAAATTAGATTATATGCACTTTGCATGTCCAACTTCGTCAAGTCTTTAGCTCTGCAAATCCTGTCAAAGAGATTGGAGATCAGAGAGCAGATATTTATTTTTTTTAGTCGATACATGGGTCTAGAGTACCATTTTTTCTGTGAACAAAGAAGAAACCAGCTCAAGCTGTGGAAGGGGAGTTCTGTATAAACTTCTTCTCGAGGTTCTCCTTAACATACTCAGTGTCGGACTGGGATGTCTAGGGCCCACCAGTGGAATTGTTTCTAGGGGCCCACCATCAGAACCCCTGCAGATCAGCGGTACCGAGACAGGGCGGCTAAAGGTAATATGCCGGGAGCCGTGCTGCTCACCCACTATACCATGTGCACCTCTGCACTACCTAAACCTACTGCTACACCTTGTATGGCAAGTGAACAGCGTGGCTCCTAGAATTGTTACCTTTACCTGTAGCCGCACTGTCCTGGAAAAGCTGATCTGCAGAGGTCCTGGCTGTTGTATCATCGTAGATGTAATATTGATGGCCTATCCTAAGGAGAGGCCATCAATATTAGGAAGATGGACAAATCCGTTAAAGAGGTTGTCGAAGGAATTGGAGCAACCCATGTAGCTGGCGGGAGGTGTAAAGTAAAAAATAAGTAAATTCAAAAGTATACTCACCTGTCCCCGGCGCTCCGTTGTCCGCTGCCAGTGTCCATTCAGTCTCGTGCCAGCGACTCCTTGCTGGGAGTCCTGCACCTCATGTGATCGCTAAGACCAATTAGGTACAGGATTTCCAGAAATGAGGTGCCGCCATGAGACCGAACAGACACAGGCAGGGGACAACGTGGTGCTGGGGACAGATGAGTATGCTTTTTTAAAAATTTTCTTATTTTTACACCTCCCCTGGCGGCCGACTCAGTGGTCGCTCCAGTTTATGGACAACCTCTTTTAAGGGGTTGTCTGGGCCAAATTTTTCTATGGTCACGTCACTGGCCCCCCCCACATAGTGGCCTCTTCACTGGTTCCCCCATACTGTAGGGGAACAGTGATGGGGTCATTATATTGTGTGGGAGCAGTGATGGGGGCTAACATCCTGTGGGGGGGACATTAAACTGTGTGGGGCATATTAAAGGGGTTGTCCAGGGTTAATCTTTTTTATGGCCTATGCTCTGGATAGGCCATAAATACCTGATCGGTAGAGGGCTGACACATGGCCCCATCAGCTGTTCGGAGCCACTTCCGGCACCTGTTCTGTACACAACACAGGGCCGGAAGCAGAAAGCTCCATCTGCTGTATAGCAGCCCCGTGCCTTCACTGCAGCTCAGCTCCTACTGACTTCAATAAGTGCTGAAATACAGTGAAGGTGCCCAGCCCCTATACAGTGGACAGAGTTTTCTGCTTCTGGCCCTGTATTGTGTACAGTACGGGCATCAGAAGTGGCTCCATACAGCTGATCGGTCTGGGGTCAGCACCCTACAGATCAGGTATCTGTGGCCTATCCTGAAGATAAACCATAACAAATTATGCCTGGACAACCCCTTTAATATACACCCCTAATGCACCACACTTTAAAGAGATTGTCCAGTATAATTTTTTTCTCTTTTTTATAATTAGTCTGGGGGAGGTGAATCCCCCCTACCCCCCCCCCCCCAAAAAAAAAAAAACATGCTAAACATACTCACCTGTCTCCGGTGCTCTGGTGTCTTCCCAGCACGGTCCGGTCCTGCAGCTCCGCTGTCTTCTTTTTGCCGGAATTCCTCACTGGCTGTGACGTCCCAGGTCCCTTCCCTTAGGCCACTGATTGGCCTCAGGGGTCACGTGACGTCACAGGTAGTCACATGCAGAGGGAACGTCAGCTGGAAGAAAACAACAGAACTGCAGGACGGAACTGCTCTGGGAGACACTGGGGACAGGAAAGAAAGTTTGTGGGGGGGGTTTTTTGTTTTGTTTTTTTCACCTACCCCTGCGTAATTAAAAAAAAAATGAAGGAGCCACTGTATGGAATATAAGCTCCACAGTGGCCCCACCCAGTATTATAAGCTCCACAGTGGCCCCCACCCAGTATTATAAGCTCCACAGTGGCCCCCACCCAGTATTATAAGCTCCACAGTGGCCCCCACTCTGTATTATAAGCTCCACAGTGGCCCCCACCCTGTATTATAAGCTCCACAGTGGCCCCCACCCAGTATTATAAGCTCCACAGTGGCCCCCACCCAGTATTATAAGCCCCACAGTGGCCCCCACCCAGTATTATAAGCTTCACAGTGGCCCCCCCCAGTATTATAGCTCCACAGTGGCCCCCACCCAGTATTATAAGCTCCACAGTGGCCCCCACCCAGTATTATAAGCTCCACAGTGGCCCCCACCCAGTATTATAAGCTCCACAGTGGCCCCCACCCAGTATTATAAGCTCCACAGTGGCCCCCACCCAGTATTATAAGCCCGACAGTGGCCCCCACCCAGTATTATAAGCTCCACAGTGGCCCCCACCCAGTATTATAAGTGCACAGTGGCCCCCACCCAGTATTATAAGCTCCATAGTGGCCCCCACCCAGTATTATAAGCTCCACAGTGGCCCCCACTCAGTATTATAAGCTCCACAGTGGCCCCCACCCAGTATTATAAGCTCCACAGTGGCCCCCACCCAGTATTGTAAGCTCCACAGTGGCCCCCACCCAGTATTATAAGCTCCACAGTGGCCCCCACCCAGTATTATAAGCTCCATAGTGGCCCCCACCCAGTATTATAAGCTCCACAGTGGCCCCCACTCAGTATTATAAGCTCCACAGTGGCCCCCACCCAGTATTATAAGCTCCACAGTGGCCCCCACCCAGTATTGTAAGCTCCACAGTGGCCCCCACCCAGTATTATAAGCTCCACAGTGGCCCCCACCCAGTATTATAAGCTCCATAGTGGCCCCCACCCAGTATTATAAGCTCCACAGTGGCCCCCACCCAGTATTATAAGCTCCATAGTGGCCCCCTCCTAGTATTATAAGCTCCACAGTGGCCCCCACCCAGTATTATATGCGCCCAATTGCCCCCTCCGCTCCGCTTCAGTGCTATTATTATACTCTGGGGTCTCCTCAGACTCCAGAGTATAATAATCGGAGGTCCAGGGGAAGTGATTAAAAAAAATAACAAACTCTCATACTCACCTTGCTTTACCTTTCCTTGGCATCCTCACTCCATCCTGTCGTCTTCAGCGTCTTCAGGCCCTTTTCCGACGACGCTGCTGAGGCCTGTGATTGGGCCTCAGCGGTCACGTGGGGGCGCACTGACGTCATTACGCGGTCGTGCCCCATGTGACCGCCGGGGCCTAATCACAGGCCTCAGTCACATGACAGAAGAGCGCCGGAGAGGACGCTGTGCCCAGGAGAGGTGAGAATATGTATTTATTATTTTCAGTCACCTCCCCTGGGTGCCCTGCCCTGCCATCTATTGGAAAGGGGCCTGCAATATGCCAGGGTCCCTTTCCAATAACAG
This sequence comes from Leptodactylus fallax, assembly GCA_947044405.1. Classification (NCBI taxonomy): domain Eukaryota; kingdom Metazoa; phylum Chordata; class Amphibia; order Anura; family Leptodactylidae; genus Leptodactylus; species Leptodactylus fallax. The sequence continues at coordinate 309,581 of CAMRHE010000143.1, forward strand.
TATGTATAGCGGTCGGGGAACCAGGCTTTCCCCGACCGCTACCATAGTGGTCCGGGGCCCCGGCCATATCCAGCTGCGACAGCGATCGTAACGCCACTGGTCAGGGGCCCGGAATTCCTCACTGGCTGTGACGTCCCAGGTCCCTTCCCTTAGGCCACTGATTGGCCTCAGGGGTCACGTGACGTCACAGGTAGTCACATGCAGAGGGAACGTCAGCTGGAAGAAAACAACAGAACTGCAGGACGGAACTGCTCTGGGAGACACTGGGGACAGGAAAGAAAGTTTGTGGGGGTGTTTTTTGTTTTGTTTTTTTCACCTGCCCCTGCGTAATTAAAAAAAAAATGAAGGAGCCACTGTATGGAGTATAAGCTCCACAGTGGCCCCCACCCAGTATTATAAGCTCCACAGTGGCCCCCACCCAGTATTATAAGCTCCACAGTGGCCCCCACCCAGTATTATAAGCTCCACAGTGGCCCCCACTCTGTATTATAAGCTTCACAGTGGCCCCCACCCAGTATTATAAGCTCCACAGTGGCCCCACAGTGGGGGCCAACTCTGCAATTTGGACTTAATATTCATGCCAGCTTCATGTCACACTATGTATGAACTGTGAGGGTCACAAATCACCACCTGATAGCAAACAGATAACAGATCCCTCTGTCACGCACCACAACTTTCCAGATTGTTTTTTTTTGACCTGGTGTAAATAACTTCTCTACTTAGATTGCATTTTGTTTTTTGTTTTTTTAAGGACTCTAAAATCCTTTGAAGCTCATGTGTATAAAAATCTGTGAATTTTCACCATGTCTGATGAAGGGAGCTAGCTAGTACTCCTGAAAGCTTACTTATAAATATACTCAGCCTCTAAAAGGTATCGCCTGATTTCTTCACTATTCCACTACTTTCAATGGCTAACACGGTACAACATTATACTACTATCTTACGAAGCCACTCCTTCGTTGCCCTGGTGGTGTGCTTGGGATCATTGTCATGCTGAAAGACCCAGCCACGTTTCATCTTCAATGCCCTTGCCGATGGAAGGAGGTTTGCACTCAAAATTTCACGATACATGGCCCCATTCATTCTTTCATGTACACGGATCAGACGTCCTGGTCCCTTTGCAGAGAAACAGCCCCAAAGCATGATGTTGCCACCCCCATGCTTCACAGTAGGTATGGTGCTCTTTGGATGCAACTCAGCATTCAGTCTCCTCCAAACACGATGAGTTGTGTTTCTACCAAACAGTTCTACTTTGGTATCATCTGACCATATGACATTCTCCCACTACTCTTCTGGAACATCCAAATGCTCTCTAGCAAACTTCAGACGGGCCAGAATATGTACTGGCTTAAGCAGGGGGACACGTCTGGCACTGCAGGATCTGAGTCCCTGGCGGCGTAATGTGTTACTGACGGTAGCCTTTGTTACATTAGTCCCAGCTTTCTGCAGGTCATTCACTAGGTCCCCCCGTGTGGTTCTGGGATTTTTGCTCACTGCTCTTGTGATCATTTTGACCCCACGGGGTGAGATCTTGTGTGGAGCCTCTGAATGAGGGAGATTATCAGTGGTCTTGTATGTCTTCCATTTTCTAATTATTGCTCCCACAGTTGATTTCTTCACACCAAGCTGCTTGCCTATTGCAGATTCCGTCTTCCCAGCCTGGTGCAGGTCTACAATTTTGTTTCTGGTGTCCTTCCACAGCTCTTTGGTCTTCACCATAGTGGAGTTTGGAGTGTAACTGTTTGAGGTTGTGGACAGGTGTCTTTTATACTGATAACAATTTCAAACAGGAGCCATTACTACAGGTAATTCGTGGAGGACAGAGGAACCTCTTAAAGAAGAAGTTACAGGTCTGGGAGAGCCAGAAATCTTGCTTGTTTGTAGGTGATTAAATACTTATTTTCCACCATAATTTGCAAATAAATTCTTAAAAAATCAGACAATGTGATTTTCTAGATATGTTTTCTCATTTTGTCTCTCATAGTTGAGGTCTACCTATGATGACAATTACAAGCCTCTCTCATCTTTTTAAGTGGGAGAACTTGCACAATTGGTGGCTGACTAAATACTTTTCTTCCCCACTGTACAGGGTCATTGGGTGCAATATGAAAGGCATCATTAGGAGGCTTTATGGATATAAGGGAGAATCATTTATAAAAGGGAGCATTAGGGGAGCAGTATTTAGCTCAGCTGGCATAATATAAGGGGACAATTAGGCAGTACTAAATTAAGGAGCACTTGGGCTTTAAGAAAGGGGTTTCCAGCTCATTTTTATTGTTGATCAGTTCTCAAGATAGATCATCAATAAAAGATCAGTGGGGTTATGCTTGCCAGTCACTTTTTGACTTGCTTTATGTCCCTTTTGTCAGGGTTTAGCATCGCAAGCGAGCTAAGGTTGATGGGAAGCAAGGTGTACTGACTGCTTCATCAGTGCATTGCACATGTGAAGAAACTGACTTGTGATGAAGAATCCCAGCCAGCTGGACATTAATCAAGCCAGGAAGCAACAGCCTGACCTGACTCTAGATGGCGAACCCTAAAGTTGTGGAATATTTGTAATGAAAACACTAGGGGCCACTATGGGATACTATACTGTGTGAAGGGGCTACTGTGAGACATTATACCACTATGGGATATTATGCTATCTGGAGGGCGGCTATGGGACATTACACTGCATGGAGGCTACTATGGGACATTATACGGTGTGAGGGCCACTATAGAACATTATAATGTGTGCACTATGGAATATTATACTCTGTGCACTATGGGACATTATTCTTAAAGGGGTTGTCCAGAAATTGGACCATGGCAGGTAAAGTAAAAAAAACATACTCCCCCGCCGCCACAGCCCATTTGGTCAGGCAGCATTTATCTTTCTCTCTATTTGTAATATCTATATATCGAATATATTTATATTTATTATGTCTAGGAAAACAGGGTATTAACCTGACTTGATCCACCTGCCTGTCCTAAAAGGGGTTTTCCCATCTCCCTGTCTTAGCAGCTATGCCTTTTGTCTCTTCTTCTCACTTCCTGTATTTTTCAGCAAGCTAGGGTAGCTGGCTTTGAATTTTTGATGAACAGGACTCTATGAAGTATCACAATATAGACTTTGCCTTTACCATGAGAAATTATTTATTATGATTACTAGAAATCTAATATAATATAAATGCAGATCAAATAATATGCACAGTAAATGTATATTACATTACACTGGTAGAACACTTACCATGCCTCTACAGAGAATGGACTCAGTGTTATCTTTGTGTTTACATAGAGAGATAACATACATGTCTCCCAGGGCCTTTATCAGCAAACTGCAATTAGCTCAACTGATGGTCCTGACCACAGAGCTGTACATAATAGGGAGAGCACTCTTCCCCCCCCCCCAAAGAGCAGCGACTCATGTCATATGTCCTGTCTTATCAGATAGGCTGTACTCCAGGGTTCCCCAAACTACGGCCCGCGGGCCGCATACGGCCCCCGGAGGCCATTTACCCGGCCCGCGTCGCAATTTCCTTGTGTTATTTCAATTGTGAGCGCACAGGCGCTTACAATTGAAATAACCCGCCGAGCGCTACACGGGAAGTCTCGTTCCTGTGTAGACGCTCGGCGCTCATCATCCGCACCCGGCTCGCGTCGCAATTTCCTTTTGTTATTTCAATTGTGAGGGCACAGGCGCTTACAATTGAAATAACCCACCGAGCGCTACACGGGAAGTCTCGTTCTTGTGTAGAGTGCTGGACCTATTTGCGGGAAGAGAGAAGCACATTTCAGAGGTGCACTGTGCTGTATTTGGGGAGTACAGTGTATGTAAGTGTTATAATCTGAGGTACAGTGTGTGTACAGTATTATTGTTGGCATATATTGTTTTTGTAGGGCTGTATATATATCTATTGGTATTTTACTAATGGCAATTTGGAATCCCTAGGAAACAATGACGTCAAAAAAGAGAAAAATTGACTCGGAGTGTAGGATATTCAAAGAACAGTGGACTTATGATTACTTTTTCATGCAGTACAAGGAAAAAGCTGTGTGTTTGATATGTCAGAATATAGTGGCTGTGTTCAAAGAATACAATTTGCGTCGACATTATCAAACTCAACATAAAGATAAATATAATTGTTTGGTTGGAGATGTAAGAAAAGATAAAATATTAAAACTGAAACATTCATTGACAACTCAGCAAAATACTTTTGTGAAGCAGAAGCAGCTAAATATTTCAACACTGCGAGCAAGTTTTCAAGTTGCCAAGCTAATAGCGTGCACTGGCAGACCATTCGTGGAGGGAGAATTTGTTAAAGAGTGCCTTCTTTCTGTTGCCAAAGAGATGTGTCCAGAAAAGTCAGACTTATTTAGTACAATTAGTCTTTCAGGATCTACAATTACACGAAGGATTGAAGAAATGGGAGACAATTTGCATCAGCATTTGCAAAACTCCGCAAGAAAACTTTATTTTTCCTTGGCACTTGACGAGAGCAATGATGTTCGTGATTCTGCACAACTTCTAATTTTTATTCGTGGGATGAATGACAATTTCGAAGTCATGGAAGAGCTTGGTGCACTGCAAAGCATCAAAGGAACAACTACAGGAGAGGATATCTATGAAAAGCTTTCCCAAACTGTGAAGGATTTGGATCTGGACTGGGCTAAACTAGCCAGTGTGACAACTGATGGTGTGCCTAGCATGGTGGGGTCTAAGAAAGGAGTAATTGCTCGCATTAACCAAGAGATGGACAAACGTAATCATTCTCATCCAATAGCCATACATTGCCTCATACACCAACAAGCGCTATGTAGTAAATCACTGAAGTGGGACTCTGTTATGAAAATTGTGGTATCTTGTGTTAACTTCATTAGAACTAATGCACTAAACCACAGACAATTTCAGGAATTTCTGTCTGAGCTAGATGTTGCCTATGAAGATGTTCTGTACCACACAGAAGTCCGTTGGCTGAGTCGAGGGAAAGTTTTGAGACATTTTTATGACTTACTTCCACAGATTACAGATTTTATGCTTTCAAAAAACAAAGAAGTACCAGAGCTCAATGATGCAGAATGGAAATGGCACCTCGCCTTTCTGACAGATGTAACAGAGCTACTCAACAGTTTCAGTGTGCAACTTCAAGGAAAAGGGAAGCTCATCTGTGATATGCAATCACATGTGAAAGCATTTGAAGTAAAATTAGGCCTCCTTATCAAACAAGTGAAGGAGGACAATTTCTGCCATCTCCCCTTAACTCAAAATCTGTTAGCGGAAAACCCCTTGATTTCATTCCCAAAAGAAACATGTGTGAATTCACTGGAAAAGTTGCAAAAGGAGTTTCAATTCACATTTAAAGAGCTTCATCTCCATGAACAGGACATACAGCTTTTCCGTAACCCATTTTCTATTGACATTGAAAATGTGGATGCAATTTACCAAATGGAACTGGCTGAATTGCAGAATTGTGACTCTCTGAAAGATGCATTCAAGGCAGGCAGCTTGCTTAACTTCTATGCATCTCTCTCCTCTGAGACCTATCCTAATCTCAGGAATCATGCACTCAAAATGGCAACAATCTTTGGCAGCACTTATGTTTGTGAACAGACTTTTTCCAGAATGAAACATCTGAAATCTCCAACCAGATCTAGACTAACTGATGTGCACTTGCATCACTTGTTACGGCTAGCAGTGACAAATATGGAACCGGACATTGACCATCTCATTAGCCAAAAGCAGGCCCATACTTCACATTGAAATAATGGTGAGTTTGTTGACTTAAATTTACTATTTCTTTATTTTGAATGTTGTATTTGTTCCCTTTTTGTTTTACTTTAAAATGAGATACGTGTAGTGTGCATAGGGATTTTCATAGTTTTTCTTATAGTCCGGCCCTCCAACGGTCTGAGGGACAGTGAACTGGCCCCCTGTGTAAAAAGTTTGGGGACCCCTGCTGTACTCCATGGAAACGCTGTATAAACAATGTGGGAATAATTTCACATAGCAGGCAAACAAAGCAGCATTCATAAAGCAATGTATTTAGGAAAACTTTTGACTTTACATAACCTAGCAGTATAGATATGATCCTTGAGATGGGAATACCCCTTTAATTTAGTAACTCTTGAATTGCAGATCTCTGGGCATAATTTATTCCTTCTTCACAAAGTAGTTACTTGTGTTAGAGGCCTTGTTGTTTGGGATCATGTCCAGTGATGTAAATCACATGCTCCACTAGGATCTAGGATTTGGCAGGAGGCATTGGTACCCACAGCCAGACTTGGAGAATACACAAGGACCTGGGAGATTTCAGGGGGTGAAAGAAAAGTAAACATGAAATACAAAGGAGTCATTTACGCTGCACAGCAAATTTATGAGAGTTTTCTTTTACAGTGTACAAGTCTCGGCTCTTGTGCATCTTTTCTACATTCCGCCAAAATTCTTGCTAATTTTTCCAGGAATTTTTTTCAAGTGGTATTAACCTGACTTGGTCCGTCTGCCTGTCCTTAATTGCTCAGCTTAAAGGGGTTGTCCAGGAATTGGACAAACTCCATAGAGACCCATGCAGGTGTAACATAAAGAAAAAAAAAAAACATACGCCCCCACCGCCACAGCGCATTCGGTTGTGCACCATGCCTCGGTCCCCAGAAGCCCTGCACACTTAGCTGGAGAGGGACCATTGACGTATATGTCACCATTTCCTTTCCAGACTAACCTAAGCGGTCACATGGGACGCAAGGCTTCAGAGGCACGACGTGCGACCAAATTGGGACAGGTGAGTATGTTTTTTTCTAATGTTACACCTGCCCCAGGCCACTGTGGAGTTTTTCCAATTCCTGGACAGCCCCTTTAAGCTGAGCACTCATCAGCTATATGAAGAGACTGCAGTAATTAGATGAGTTCTACGGCCTCTTTGCTACATACCAAGCACAATGCCCTACATTGTATAGCAGCTCAGATGAATCTGACTGAGATGCAAACACACCATGTGACCAATGAATGTGATGTGGCATGGTCTGTAGAGTGAAAGTGACGCTTTGAACAGATAATCTGTGAAGGTTCCGCTGAACTAATACTGATGTCCTATCAGATCATCAAAATTTTACCCCTTTATGAAACATGTAAAAAGAACAACTCCAGGACTTCTTACTTATATGGGAAATGTTTTTCACATGGACACCCATAATCATAGATGGTGATATTGTATTGTGTATAATGTGAGAACAGACTTTTTTCATTCCTGTTCATTTAGGATGGCTGCATGTTGTGACACTTCCACGGCCGAGCTGTCTACGTTACTTACCTTCTCGGCAGTGCTGTGACAGTGTGTTGCTTTTAGTGTAGTGTCAGCTGTGTGTCTGTTGTCATCATGAACGCAAACTGAGCAAACGTTGCACTGTCTCAGGCTAAAAACACTTTACCACCGCTTGAGTGGAGATGGACTTTAGTGAAATGCTTACAACCTGGAGGAGAAATCTTGTCATTATTGTGTCTTCACAATTCCCACTATGTTCATGAAATCATCTTCAAGGAGGAACAGAGACAATACCAGGTGCTAGCATTATAGTTATACCAATAATACTAACCTCACATTAATCCCTATACTAACTACCAAACAGTAATGTTATAATGTTAACCTTACATGCTATAATGTTAGTGTCCACCTTATAGTAATGTCCCTAATGTAAGTCTCAAAATAGTATTTAAAGAACCTACCACCACCTACCAGTGCCTACTGTGCCAGCCTCATAGCAATACACTTAATGAGAAGCCTTATAACATTCCCTATAGTCACTGTATCATATTAATATTCATAATATTGTCTTCACCATAGTGTCCATAGTGCCAACCCTACAGTAAAGCACACCTTAATTACCTGTTCCATTTTTTCATGCGTCTCTTCCCTCTACTCTTGGCAACCGTGTCCGAGTGACTTGTAGGCAGAGGCATAGCTAGGGATTCAGCACAGGGGGGGCGAACGTGTCCATGTGGGCCCCCAACTTAGGTATACCGATTATTATCACTATATGGTGACCGTATAGTGGTATATATCAACTCTACATAGGGCTCTGCAGATGATTTAGGTGAATACAAGGCAGTAACATTTAGTGATTTAGAGGTGACGTCTCTGACTAATCGTTCATATTCCCTGTCTCTTTCATCTGGACCGCCATGACCATTTATTCCAGTCTCTGTAAAGTTTGCAGCACAGACATCTTTGGCTCCTTACTTTTCCAGGCACCTGACCCACATTGTCCTCACCTACACAGCCATCCTGCTGCTACCCCAATTATAAAATATATAATGTAACCCCCCATAATGAATAATACCCCCAAGTGCTTCTTTGTATTAATAACTTCCCTGTGTACCCCCTTTAAATAGTCCCCTTATTAATAATGCCCCAGACATTTTCTAATTAAAAGGTAAACAAAAGGTAAAAAAAATTAGTGGGGTTCCAATACCCGGGACCCTCAGGATCAGCTGTTTGAATGAACCGTGGTACCTGTGTAAGTGCTGTAACCCCTTCTCTGTTTATCATTCATTTCATAGCGGCCATCCACACATTGTGGAAAAATACATGCAGCGGACACGCTGCGATTTCCAAAACTGTTGCGGTTTTAGAAATCGCAGCATGACATTTATACGTACGGAAACACTGGCGGTTTCCCTATAGGTATAATGGAAGCAGGAAGTCCGCAGAGTTTTCCTCTTGTGTGAAAAGCGCTGCGGGAAAAACCACAATGCATTACTGCCTCGGTTTTCTCTGCAGTGGTTTTTTGCTGCGGCCCGCTACGTGGGGCCCTATCCTTAATAAAGCCTAAGTGCCACCTTAATTAAATTAATTTCCCCCTCATATTATGCCCCTGATTACCCCTGACATAAATACTGCACCTCTAATGACCCCTTATATCAATGACCACCCCCTTATGTTCATAATGCCTCCTAATATAAATAACCTCCCCCCCTTGTATTCATTATGCCCCCCAATAACCTTTATATAAAAGACCCCACTTATGTTCATAATTCCCCCTCCTAACAATCCTTTATACTATTAAAATACCCACAACTTAGCTAAAACAAAGCAAAAAAAAAAAAAAAAACCTACCTGCGATCCTTTGATGACTGGAGCCGCCACCTCCCTTTCCATGCACAGGATGTCTGTGTCTCAGCGCAGGTGGCACGATGTTGTGACATCATCGCGCCCGCCTGTGCCGAGAAGCAGACGTCTGTCTGTGATCTCGATGTCTTGCAAAAGCAGGCCTGATGTGGCTTGCGGTTTACAAGACAGCCAAGTTGCAGGAAGCGTTTTAACTAGATCTGTGTCTGCAGACACCAATCTAGTTAAAAGTAAAAGATGTATTAATGGCGGCCCAGGGGTGGGCCCCACAGAGTCAGTGGGCCCGGGGCAGCTGCCCCTTCTTCCCCCCCCACTAGCTACGCCACTGCTTGTAGGCATCTTATCAGCCTGTAACTTCCTTCTCCAATCAATTGGGTCTCCAAAAATACATTCCTGGGCTTCTGATAGGGTGACAAAAGGAAAACCCCATCTTCTGTCTAAACACTGGTGCTGCATTCACTACTTATTGGATCTAAAGAATTACACAGCCCAGAATCTGAATAATTTCCAATACTAGTCATTGCTTCTGACACCAACTGCAGACAGTTTGGGCTAAGCCACAGTGTCTTAGTAGCGCATTGTTTTAACTACCTGATTCTGACTTCAGTTCTGAAAATGTACAGTGGATGGGAATAAAGGGAACAAGACAAGTCCTGAGCATCATTAAATCTTGTCTGTATTTTTCCTCCCCGCTGTCCAGTGAAGTCACTTGAGTTCAAGTTACCAGCAACAACCATGACTCATCATACAGACAGAGAACTAACACAACCAAGCTCCCCATATCACCTGGGAGATTAGATGACTTCTTTTTCGTTTTACATTGCAGAGTTCCATGAAATTTTTTGCAAGCTCCCTGCATGATCCATCTTGAAAGGCCACAGCAGGAGAGGCTGCATAATATTTTATGGACAACCAGTATCCGAAAATGTTACACTTGACAGTGAATTCTCTGGGGAATAAGACTTCTAAGCAAAATACAGTTTATGGTCATGACCATGGGCAGATCGTGGACTGACTGTCGGCTTCTTTCAATGATGACTAAATCTACCATATAATGTAAAGAAATAGAGCTATATCAAAAGTTTACAAGCTTGAACTGGAGTGTGAAGCACACAGTACCTACACATTTCAGATGCACAATGTATTGTTAGTTATGCTATGATTAAGAAAGTGTAAAGGGGTATAAGCTAAGGCTCAGTCGTCCTGGTGCAAAAGCTCTGCTTGGGCCCCCTGTACAACTACTCCTTAAAACAATCAGCTGTGTCCCATATGTATATTTTATCATCATACACATTTCCCTTTCCTTCTTTACCTGGGCCCAGAATGCCATGAAGACTTGTTCACAACATCTTATCATTCTCATCCCCTGTCAGTGCCCTCCACATAATTATCCTGCCCCCTTTGTTTGTGTCACATCCTCCCTCACAGAATCCCTCCTTAAAGGGGTTGTCCAGGCAAAAATGGACAACCCGTTTAGGTTTTAAATAGGCTGGGGGTAGTGAAAAAAATAAAAAAATTCATACTCACCTTACCACGGCGCTCCGGTGTCTCCCTACGCGGTCCAATCTTCTCGGTCCCATGCTGATGTGTGGTGGAAGTCTCAGCCACACGTGACCACTGAGGCCAATCATCGACCTCAGTGAAGGGCATGCAATGTCACTACCTGTGATATCACGGCTCTCTTCCTGATGCCTGCTGAGGCCGCTGATTGGCCTCAGCGGTCACATGACCTCTGAGGCCAATCAGCAGCTTCAGCAGAAGGGATCCGTGACGTCACAGCCATTGAACAGTTTCACTTTGAATAGACGCCAGAGCAGAAGGACCAGAACGTGCCAGGAGAGCATGGGGACAGGTGAGTATAATTTTTTATTTTTTTCACCACCCCCTATTGTCCAGGCATTAAAAAAATGCCTGGACAACCTCTTTAAATATACAGTGGGGAAAAAAAGTATTTAGTCAGCCACCAATTGTGCAAGTTCTCCCACTTAAAAAGATGAGAGAGGCCTGTAATTGACATCATAGGTAGACCTCAAATAAGTATTTGGTCACTTACAAACAAGCAAGATTTCTGGCTCTCACAGACCTGTAACTTCTTCTTTAAGAGGCTCCTCTGTCCTCCACTCATTACCTGTAGTAATGGCACCTGTTTGAAATTGTTATCAGTATAAAAGACACCTGTCCACAACCTCAAACAGTCACACTCCAAACTCCACTATGGTGAAGACCAAAGAGCTGTGGAAGGACACCAGAAACAAAATTGTAGACCTGCACCAGGCTGGGAAGACTGAATCTGCAATAGGAAAGCAGCTTGGTGTGAAGAAATCAACTGTGGGAGCAATAATCAGAAAATGGAAGACATACAAGACCACTGATAATCTCCCTCGATCAGGGGCTCCACGCAAGATCTCACCCCGTGGGGTCAAAATGATCACAAGAACGGTGAGCAAAAATCCCAGAACCACACGGGGGGACCTAGTGAATGACCTGCAGAAAGCTGGGACTAACGTAACAAAGGCTAATGTCAGTAACACACTACGCCGCCAGGGACTCAGATCCTGCAGTGCCAGACGTGTCCCCCTGCTTAAGCCAGTACATATCCAGGCCCGTCTGAAGTTTGCTAGAGAGCATTTGGATGTTCCAGAAGAGTATTGGGAGCATGTCATATGGTCAGATGAAACCAAATTAGAACTGTTTGGTAGAAACACAACTCGTCGTGTTTGGAGGAGAGTGAATGCTGAGTTGCATCCAAAGAACACCATACCTACTGTGAAGCATGGGGGTGGCAACATCATGCTTTGGGGCTGTTTCTCTGTAAAGAGACCAGGACGACTGATCCATGTACATGAAAGAATGAATGGGGCCATGTATCGCGAGATTTTGAGCGCAAACCTCCTTCCACCAGCAAGGGCATTGAAGATGAAACGTGGCTGGGTCTTGCAGCATGACAATGATCCCAAGCACACCGCTAGGGCAACGAAGGAGTGGCTTCGTAAGAAGCATTTCAAGGTCCTGGAGTGGCCTAGCCAATCTCCAGATCTCAACCCCATAGAAAACCTTTGGAGGGAGTTGAAAGACCGTGTTGCCCAGCGACAGCCCCAAAAATCACTGCTCTAGAGGAGATCTGCATGGAGGAATGGGCCAACATACCAGCAACAGTGTGTGCCAACCTTGTGAAGACTTACAGAAAACATTTGACCTCTGTCATTGCCAACAAAGGATATATAATAAAGTATTGAGATGAACTTTTGTTATTGACCAAATACTTATTTTCCACCATAATTTGAAAAATTCTTTAAAAATCAGACAATGTGATTTTCTAGATATGTTTTCTCATTTTGTCTCTCATAGTTGAAGTCTACCTATGATGTCAATTACAAGCCTCTCTCATCTTTTCAAGTGGGAGAACTTGAACAATTGGTGGCTGACTAAATACTTTTTTTCCCCACTGTATACTGCTGACCACTGTTATTTTTGCCAATAAAGGGTTAATTTTCTCCTTTCTGACAGTGGAAGACTGTGTATCATAAATTTCACCCCAGCTCACCATAGGGCAGGGGTCATCATTTGACCAAGAGCAAAATAAAAAAAAAAGAAAGTAAAATAGAGAGGGGAGATAAACTGACAAAAATAATGACATACAGTGCTGGCCAAAAGTATTGGCACCCCTGCAATTCTGTCAGATAGTACTCAATTTCTTCCAGAAAATGATTGCAATCACAAATGCTTTGGTAATAATATCTTCATTTATTTTGCTTGCAATGAAAAAACACAAAAGAGAATGAAAAAAAAAGTCAAATCATTGATCATTTTACACAAAACTCCAAAAATGGGCCGGACAAAAGTATTGGCACCCTCAGCCTAATACTTGGTAGCACAACCTTTAGACAAAATAACTGCGAACAACCGCTTCCGGTAACCATCAATGAGTTTCTTACAATGCTCTGCTGGAATTTTAGACCATTCTTCTTTGGCAAATTTCTCCAGGTCCCTGAGATTTGAAGGGTGCCTTCTCCAAACTGCCATTTTGAGATCTCTCCACAGGTGTTCTATGGGATTCAGGTCTGGACTCATTGCTGGCCACTTTAGAAGTCTCCAGTGCTTTCTCTCAAACCATTTTCTAGTGCTTTTTGAAGTGTGTTTTGGGTCATTGTCCTGCTGGAAGACCCATGACCTCTGAGGGAGACCCAGCTTTCTCACACTGAGCCCTACATTATGCTGCAAAATTTGTTGGTAGTCTTCAGACTTCATAATGTCATGCACACAGTCAAGCAGTCCAGTGCCAGAGGCAGCAAAGCAACCCCAAAACATCAGGGAACCTCCGCCATGTTTGACTGTAGGGACCGTGTTCTTTTCTTTGAAGGCCTCTTTTTTTTTCCTGTAAACTCTATGTTGATGCCTTTTCCCAAAAAGCTCTGCTTTTGTCTCATCTGACCAGAGAACATTCTTCCAAAAAGTTTTTGGCTTTCTCAGGTAAGTTTTGGCAAACTTCAGCCTGGCTTTTTTATGTCTCTGGGTCAGAAGTGAGGTCTTCCTGGGTATCCTACCATAGAGTCCCTTTTCATTCAGACGCCGACGGATAGTACGGGTTGACACTGTTGTACCCTCGGACTGCAGGGCAGCTAGAACTTGTTTTGATGTTAGTCGAGGTTCTTTAGCCACCATCCGCACAATCTTTCGTTGAAATCTCTCGTCAATTTTTCTTCTCCGTCCACATCTAGGGAGGTTAGCCACAGTGCCATGGGCTTTAAACTTCTTGATGACACTGCGTACGGTAGACACAGGAACATTCAGGTCTTTGGAGATGGACTTGTAGCCTTGAGATTGCTCATGCTTCCTCACAATTTTGCATCTCAAGTCCTCAGACAGTTCTTTGGTCTTCTTTCTTTTCTCCATGCTCAATGTGGTACACACAAGGACACAGGATAGAGGTTGAGTCAACTTTAATCCATTTCAACTGGCTGCAAGTGTGATTTAGTTATTGCCACCACCTGTTATGTGCCACAGGTAAGTAACAGGTGCTGTTAATTACACAAATTAGAGAAGCATCACATGATTTTTCAAAGGGTGCCAATACTTTTGTCCACCCCCTTTTTTATGTTTGGTGTGGAATTATATCCAATTTGGCTTTTTGACAATTTTTTTTGTGGTTTTCCATTGAAGACAAATTAAATGAAGATATTATTACCAAAGCATTTGTGATTGCAATCATTTTCTGGAAGAAATTGAGTATTATCTGACAGAATTGCAGGGGTGCCAATACTTTTGGCCAGCACTGTAAATAGCAATAGAAAGAAGCGAATGTAAGAAAGAGGTAGCAAGAAAGAAATAACAGAACAAAAGAGTAAAATAAGAAAGTTTAGTTTGAGAGGCTATAGCGCCAAATGCAAAGTGTGAAATACAGTTCATCCAACCATGTCATTCCATTCACATTACTGCTGGCATCTTTAGTGCTGCTTCAGGCTCCAGGTGTGACTGCAGAGAGAAGATACTAAAGGAGAAATAGGATAACACAGAAAGAGAGAAGGCAGAGAAAAAGGAAACAAATACACAGAGCAGAAAGAAGAGAAAGGAGGAAGTTAGTGGGAAATGGAGAAGGCAGAATACTGAGGGAGAATAAGAGAGAAGACAAAAATAGAGATATACAGTCATGGCTGAAAGTGTTGGAACCCCTGAAATTTTTCCAGAAAATGAAGCATTTCTCCCAGAAAATTATTGCAATTACACATGTTTTGTTATACACATGTTTATTTCCTTTGTATGTATTGGAACAACACAAAAAAAAACAGAGGTAAAAAAGGCAAACTGGACATAATTTCACACAAAACTCCAAAAATGGGCTGGACAAAATTGTTGGCACCTTTTCAAAATTGTGGGTAAATAACTTTGTTTCAAGCATGTGATGCTTATTCAAACTCATCTGTGGCAAGTAACAGGTTTGGGCAATATAAAAATCATGCCTGAAACCAGATAAAAAAGAGATACGTTGACTCAATATTTGTATTGTGTGTCTGTGTGTGCCACACTAAGCTTGGAGAACAGAAAGAGGAGAAGAGAACTGACTTGAGAATCAAAATTGTGGAAAAATATCAACAATCTCAAGGTTACAAGTCAATCTCCAGAGCTCTTTTTGTTTCTTTGCCCATGGTGCTCAACATAATCAAGAAGTTTACAACCCATGGCACTGTAGCTAATCTCTCTGGACACGGACGGAAGAGAAACATTTTTGAAAGGTTGCAACGCAGGATATTCCAGGTTGGTGGATAAGCAGCCCCAATCAAGTTCCAAAGAAATTCAAGCTGTCCTGCAGGCTCAGGGTGCATCAGTGTCAGGGCTAACATTTGAATAAATCTGTCAACATTTGAATAAAATGAAATACTATGGCAGGAGACCCAGGAGGATCCCCCTGCTGACACAGAGACAAAAAAGCTAGCCTGCAGTTTGCCAAAATGTACGTGTGTATAGGAAGTGATTGATTTCAGTGATTTTTTCTAAAGGGTGTGCAACCAAATAAGTTAAGTTGAGCGTACCAGTTTTGCGTGAAATTTTGCGTGAAATTATATAATTTTTGACCTTTTTTAATTTTTTTTTTTTCGTTGTTCCAATACACACAAAGGAAATAAACATGTGTATTACAAAGCATGTGTAACTGAAAGAATTTTCTGGGAGAAATACTTAATTTTCTGGAAAAATTTCAGGGGTGCCATGACTGTAAGTGTAGACACACAAAAGAGAGCGTGGGAGAAAAAGAAAGAAAGAAAGAAAGCAAGCAAGCAGAGAAAGAGAATAAAATATACCAGACAAAAAAGATAAAGTAATAGAGGAGGCAGAGGAAATATAGTAATAAGGAAGAGGTAGAGTGTGTGAGCAATAGAGAAGAGGAAGTGAGAAATAGAAGGCAATGAGAGCAATGGACACAATTCAGAGAGTATTAGAGAAGAGGCAGAGGATGCAAGAAAAATAGAGGGTACAAATAGCTAAAATAACTACTGTAGTAGATAACAGAGCTCCCTGGATGTGTGAAGTCGTATATGCTGGTACAGTTAATTCACTGGGAAGGCTTGTAATATTCTGTAGCATCCTAGAGCAACAGACGCCAGAGATCAGAGTGCCTCCAGCACCTCCACAGCCTCATGGGTCAGTAGGTTTCACGGTCCACGCCTGTGCCTCTTGCAATTGCAGACCAGATTAAACTCATTTATAAAACCAGGTGAACTGCATGCTGTCATTGAGCAGACCGCACACTTATTCACCACGTATTTGTCGGCCTGGTAGCATTCCGCATCCATGATCTCCGGTATACACTTGGTTCAGAGCAGTTCATGCACCATCTGACTACATCTGCTCCAAATGTGTGCAGAGACAAAACACAATCCTCATTATTAAACCTCTGCTACTCCCGAAGAAACACAAATGACAGCCCCACACTGAAACTCTGCCTGGACTGACACTGATCAGGTTACTACTATGCATGCGGACCAGCTCTGTACTTACAACTGATTTTATTGGACAAAGGCTCAAAGAGAAATTCCGCTAGTAACATATAGGGGGCACAGTATACAGTGTGAAAAAAGCGTTTTGGCAAAAAACGCTGTGCTTTACATTACCTGAAAAGTGGATGGGATTCTGGCTTATCCCATCCACACATTGCAGAAAAAAATCTGCAGCGGAAAAGCTGTGATTTCAAAAACGCTTGCGCTTTTGAAAATCGCAGCATGTCAATTATACCTACAGAAATGCTGGCATTTTCCGTATAGGTATACTAGGGGCAGAAAGTCCACAGAGGAAAACTCCGGAGCGATTTTTTCCTGCGACCCACTACATGGGGCCTTAGCCAAAGCCAAAAATGGCTACAAAAGGAATGGGAAATATAAAGGAAGCTCTTATACTTCTCCCTTCTGCTCAATCCACTCGTGGGTTTGGCTCAAAAAAACGCAGCTAAATCTGCAACAAAAAAAGCAGCGTTTCCGCAACGTAGGGCCTTAGCCTTAAATGGTTTTCAGCTCTTGCTAATAGAGCAGGGTTTCAAGAAGTGAATTTGAGTTATTATATTAAAGAGTGGCCAACCCCTTAACAATTAATATGTGCTATATACATTGTTGCATCATATACTTCTATTTTGGCTGCTCTTTAATGGCATCCACTGGTTTTGAGTAAAATTACCATTGTTTCAGATTGACTAAATACAGTACTGCGAGGGCCTCAGAAAAGTTTTGCCTGAAAGCAGGCTGTGTCTTCAGAAAGTTTGGGAGCCACTGCTCTGGTCCCTACAGTTCTGAGGATGACATGTGAGGAGTGTGGCACCTGTGGTCAGCCTTATATACCATCTTGTAATTAATGCTGCCTCCATGTAGATGATAGTAGTATAATGTTATACCGTGTTAGCCATTGAAAGTAGTGGAAGAGTGAAGAAATCAGGCGATACCTTTTAGAGGCTGAGTATATTTATAAGCAAGCTTTCAGGAGTACTAGCTAGCTCCCTTCATCAGACATGGTGTTATACAAGAACTGAAAATTCACAGATTTTTATACACATGATCTTCAAAGGATTTTAGAGTCCTTAAAAAAACCAAAACAAAATGCAATCTAAGTAGAGACGTTATTTACAACAGGTCAAAAAACAATCTGGAAAGTTGTGGTGCATGACAGAGGGATCTGTTATCTGTTTGCTATCAGGTGGTTATTTGTGACCCTCACAGGTCATACATAGTATGACATGAAGCTGGCATGAATATTAAGTCCAAATTGCAGAGTTTGAAATTTTTGCATAAATTTATACTCCCATTCTTTTCTTTTCTCCTGCGTCTTAAAATGTCCCATTAAAACCACAACCCGCAAATCTTCGATAGAGTGGTTTTCTCCGGAGAAATGTGCGGAAACTGGGAGATTGGTTCTGCTGTTATTAATATTGGATCTATGTGAGTTCATTCGTTGACTGAGTCTCTGCCCTGTTTCTCCCACATAGAGGCCTGTGGTGGGACATTGCACACACATTATGAGGTACACCACATTGGAAGACCTGCAGGAGAATGTCCCTCTAATTCTGTGCACCTGTTGTGACTGTGGGACAGGTACACTGTCAGTGGTGTGGATGTGCTTGCAGGTCATGCACCTTTTATGTAGGCAAGGTGAGGTGCCATTTTCAGTTGAGGCCTTCAGGGCACTCCGGACAATAATACGCTTCAGGTTTGGTGGTTGTCGAAAGGAAAGGAGAGGGGGGACTGGAAATATGTCCTTGAGTCCTATGTAGCATAGGTTGGAGATCCTTGGCAATCCTTCGTAGGATCTCCAACTGTGGGTTGTAGGTGACAACTAGGGGCACTCGGGCTTCTTTCTGGGTCTCTCTATATGTAAGCAGACTCTCTCTGTTAATGGCTGCCGCTTTGTTTAATTGGTTGTCTGTTACTTTTGGTTTGTATCCCAATCGGAGAAATTTCATCCTCAGATCCAGGAGGTGCTTGTCCAGGTCTGTTTTGTTGGAGCAAATACGATTGTATCGTATAGCCTGGCTGTAGATCATAGATTGTCTTGTATGCTTGGGGTGGAAGCTGTTTCTCAGGTAGGCCGTTCTGTCTGTGGATTTGTGGTATATCGATGTGAGTAGCTGGTGGTCTTTTATGTATATTGTGGTATCCAGAAAGTGAATTTCACTCCCTGAATAGCTAAGTTTAAGGTTGATGGTAGGGTGAAATTCATTGAAGTCATTATGGAATTGAAGCAGGGCCTCCTCACCTGCAGTCCCGATGACAAGGATATCATCGATATAACGAAGGTAAATCATAGGTTTGGTGGTGCATGTTGATAAATATGCTCCTTCCAGTTCTGCCATAAAGAGATTTGCATACTGGGGTGCACATCTGGTCCCCATTGAAGTTCCCATTCGCTGTAGATATAGATCCTCTCCAAAGTTAAAATGGTTGTGGCTGAGGATGAATTGTATGAGCTGCGTTACTGGTTCTGTTGGGAGGTTTTGTTTTGCCAGGTGTACCCGAAATGCTGCAACTCCATCCTTGTGGGGAATGTTGGTATACAGGGATTCCACATCCATGGTGGCCAAGATGGTACCTTCAGGTAGTGGGCCCAGGGCATTCAGTTTGTTAAGAAGGTCAGTGGTGTCCTGGATGTAGCTTGGAGTATCCCTGACAAGGGGTTTTAGGAGGTTTTCCACCCAACCTGAGATGTTTTCTGTCAGTGTCCCAATGCCAGAAATGATAGGCCTCCCAGGGTTGCCATCTTTGTGTATCTTTGGGAGCATATAGAAGCAGCCCGGCCTGGGATCTTAGGGGATAAGTCCTTTTACCTGATTCTGGATCTGGATTGGAAACTTCTTGATCATGCAGCACTGGATAAATATATTGACTGTTTCAGAAGCAAAGTAAAATCAGAAATCCTGGAGAAACAAAAGAAACAGGCGCATAACCTAACCCTGCAGGAACAGAAGGCTATTACTTCACTAAAAGAAAATCAGGATATAATAAAACCAGCTGACAAAGGGGGCGCAATAGTCATAATGAACACCTCAGACTATATCCAGGAAGCAAACAGGCAACTGTCAAATCCCATCCATTACTCCAAACTTGGAAGTGATCCCACAGAAGCCTATATGAAAGAACTAAAGAGTATGATCAAGAAGTTTCCAATCCAGATCCAGAATCAGGTAAAAGGACTTATCCCCCAAGATCCCAGGCAGGGCTGCTTCTATATGCTCCCAAAGATACACAAAGATGGCAACCCTGGGAGGCCTATCATTTCTGGCATTGGGGCACTGACAGAAAGCATCTCAGGTTGGGTGTAAAACCTCCTAAAACCCCTTGTCAGGGATACTCCAAGCTACATCCAGGATACCACTGACCTTCTTAACAAACTGAATGCCCTGGGCCTACTACCTGAGGGTACCATCTTGGCCACCATGGATGTGGAATCCCTGTATACCAACATTCCCCACAAGGATGGAGTTGCAGCATGTCGGGTACACCTGGAAAAACAAAACCTCCCAACAGAACCAGTAACGCAGCTCATACAATTCATCCTCAGCCACAACCATTTTAACTTTGGAGAGGATCTACAGTCATATGAAAAAGTTTGGGCACCCCTATTAATCTTAATCATTTTTAGTTCTAAATATTTGGGTGTTTGCAACAGCCATTTCAATTTGATATATCTAATAACTGATGGACACAGTAATATTTCAGGATTGAAATGAGGTTTATTGTACTAACAGAAAATGTGCAATATGCATTAAACCAAAATTTGACCGGTGCAAAAGTATGGGCACCTCAACAGAAAAGTGACATTAATATTTAGTAGATCCTCCTTTTGCAAAAATAACAGCCTCTAGTCGCTTCCTGTAGCTTTTAATCAGTTCCTGGATCCTGGATGAAGGTATTTTTGACCATTCCTCTTTACAAAACAATTCCAGTTCAGTTAAGTTTGATGGTCGCCGAGCATGGACAGCCCGCTTCAAATTATCCCACAGATGTTCAATGATATTCAGGTCTGGGGACTGGGATGGCCATTCCAGAACATTGTAATTGTTCCTCTGCATGAATGCCTGAGTAGATTTGGAGCTGTGTTTTGGATCATTGTCTTGCTGAAATATCCATCCCCGGCGTAACTTCAAATTCGTCACTGATTCTTGTACATTATTCTCAAGAATCTGCTGATACTGAGTTGAATCCATGCGACCCTCAACTTTAACAAGATTCCCGGTGCCGGCATTGGCCACACAGCCCCAAAGCATGATGGAACCTCCACCAAATTTTACAGTGGGTAGCAAGTGTTTTTCTTGGAATGCTGTGTTTTTTGGACGCCATGCATAACGCCTTTTTGTATGACCAAACAACTCAATCTTTGTTTCATCAGTCCACAGGACCTTCTTCCAAAATGAAGCTGGCTTGTCCAAATGTGCTTTTGCATACCTCAGGCAACTCTGTTTGTGGCGTGCTTTCAGAAACGGCTTCTTTCGCATCACTCTCCCATACAGCTTCTCCTTGTGCAAAGTGTGCTGTATTGTTGACCGATGCACAGTGACACCATCTGCAGCAAGATGATGCTGCAGCTCTTTGGAGGTGGTCTGTGGATTGTCCTTGACTGTTCTCACCATTCTTCTTCTCTGCCTTTCTGATATTTTTCTTGGCCTGCCACTTCTGGGCTTAACAAGAACTGTCCCTGTGGTCTTCCATTTCCTTACTATGTTCCTTACAGTGGAAACTGACAGGTTAAATCTCTGAGACAACTTTTTGTATCCTTCCCCTGAACAACTATGTTGAACAATCTTTGTTTTCAGATCATTTGAGAGTTGTTTTGAGGAGCCCATGATGCCACTCTTCAGAGGAGATTCAAATAGGAGAACAACTTGCAATTGGCCACCTTAAATACCTTTTCTCATGATTGGATACACCTGGCTATGAAATTCAAAGCTCAGTGAGGTTACAAAACCAATTTTGTGCTTCAGTAAGTCAGTAAAAAGTAGTTAGGAGTATTCAAATCAATAAAATGATAAGGGTACCCAAATTTTTGCATCGGTCAAATTTTGGTTTAATGCATATTGTACATTTTCTGTTAGTACAATAAACCTCATTTCAATCCTGAAATATTACTGTGTCCATCAGTTATTAGATATATCAAATTGAAATGGCTGTTGCAAACACCCAAATATTTAGAACTAAAAATGATTAAGATTAATAGGGGTGCCCAAACTTTTTCATATGACTGTATATCTACAGCGAATGGGAACTTCAATGGGGACCAGATGTGCACCCCAGTATGCAAATCTCTTTATGGCAGAACTGGAAGGAGCATATTTATCAACATGCACCACCAAACCTATGATTTACCTTCGTTATATCGATGATATCCTTGTCATCTGGACTGCAGGTGAGGAGGCCCTGCTTCAATTCCATAATGACTTCAATGAATTTCACCCTACCATCAACCTTAAACTTAGCTATTCAGGGAGTGAAATTCACTTTCTGGATACCACAATATACATAAAAGACCACCGGCTACTCACATCGATATACCACAAACCCACAGACAGAACGGCCTACCTGAGAAATGACAGCTTCCACCCCAAGCATACAAGACAATCTATTATCTACAGACAGGCTATACGATACAATCTTATTTGCTCCAACAAAACAGACCTGGACAAGCACCTCCTGGATCTGAGGATGAAATTTCTCCGATTGGGATACAAACCAAAAGTAACAGACAACCAATTAAACAAAGCGGCAGCCATTAACAGAGAGAGTCTGCTTACATATAGAGAGACCCAGAAAGAAGCCCGAGTGCCCCTAGTTGTCACCTACAACCCACAGTTGGAGATCCTACGAAGGATTGCCAAGGATCTCCAACCTATGCTACATATGACTCAAGGACATATTTCCAGTCCCCCTTCTCCTTTCCTTTCGACAACCACCAAACCTGAAGCGTATTATTGTCCGGAGTGCCCTGAAGGCCTCAACTGAAAATGGCACCTCACCTTGCCTACATAAAAGGTGCATGACCTGCAAGCACATCCACACCGCTGACAGTGTACCTATCCCACAGTCACAACAGGTGCACAGAATTAGGGGGACATTCTCCTGCAGGTCTTCCAATGTGGTGTACCTCATAATGTGTACGCAATGTCCCACCACAGGCCTCTATGTGGGGGAAACAGGGCAGAGACTCAGTCAACGAATGAACTCACATAGATCCAATATTAATAACAGCAGAACCAATCTCCCAGTGGCCGCACATTTCTCCGGAGAAAACCACTCTATCGAAGATTTGCGGGTTGTGGTTTTAATGGGACATTTTAAGACGCAGGAGAAAAGAAAAGAATGGGAGTATAAATTTATGCAAAAATTTCAAACTCTGCAATTTGGACTTAATATTCATGCCAGCTTCATGTCATACTATGTATGACCTGTGAGGGTCACAAATCACCACCTGATAGCAAACAGATAACAGATCCCTCTGTCATGCACCACAACTTTCCAGATTGTTTTTTGACCTGTTGTAAATAACGTCTCTACTTAGATTGCATTTTGTTTTGGTTTTTTTAAGGACTCTAAAATCCTTTGAAGATCATGTGTATAAAAATCTGTGAATTTTCAGTTCTTGTATAACACCATGTCTGATGATGGGAGCTAGCTAGTACTCCTGAAAGCTTACTTATAAATATACTCAGTTAGCCTCTAAAAGGTATCGCCTGATTTCTTCACTCTTCCATGTAGATGAAGCAGCAGGCTGAGCTCACATGACCATATCTATCCAGGTCCTCAAGCCAGAAAGCTAAACATCATGTCTAAACCAAAAAAAGTTATGGGTCTGTGTAAGATTTGTGTGATGTCTTTGAGGTTTGGTCTTAGGTCTGTTTTAGTTTAGGAGGTCAGGGGGCTTCATTTATTTCTGGGACTGGAGTCTGTGTTTACTCTGAAGTCTGAATTTATTTTGAGGTCTGGTCTGGGGTCTGTAGATAGTCTGCAGTCACTTTGATCTGCAGTCTGTATTGTTTTAAGGTCTGGTCTGGGGTCTGTAGTTATTCAGCAGTTACTTCAGTCTGTATTATTTTGAGGTCTGGTCTGGGGTCTGTAGTTATTCAGCAGTTACTTCAGACTGCAGTCAGTATTATTTTGAGGTTTGGTCTGGGATCTGTAGTTATTTTGCAGTCACTTTGGTCTGCAGTCGGTATTATTTTGAGGTTTGGTCTGGGGTCTGTAGTTATTCTGCAGTCTCTTCAGACTGCAGTCAGTATTATTTTGAGGTTTGGTCTGGGATCTGTAGTTATTTTGCAGTCACTTTGGTCTGCAATCAGTATTGATTTGAGGTCTGGTCTGGGATCTGTAAATGTTTTCTTGTCTGGTCTGTTTGGGGTCCCATCAGGAGTCTGTATTCAGTCTGATGTCTTTTTTTTGCGTTTGTATTTATTCTGCAGTCTGGTCTTGGATCTGAATTTATTATGCAATTTGTGTGCTATATTCTTGGGTCTGGGTACTGTATTTATTTTGGGGTCTGTATCTATCTTGGGGTCTTTGTTTAATCTGGGGTTGTAATTTATTTTGGGGATTGTATTTACTTTGGGGTCTGTGTTTATTCTGGGGTCAGTATTTATTTTGTAAACTACTCAAGGGTTTGTGTCTAAATACATTTTGAGTTCTAAGTTTGGGGTTTGTAAGACTTTCAAGGTTTATTGAGGGAATTATATGCACTACTTGTGAATGTATTAGGGTAACAATGTTAAGGGCATGTCCTGTGACTATTGATGTGACTATTGTAAAGTAGAAAAGTATTGTTACTCGTTCAGTATGAAGCCACGCCCCTAAATCACCGCCTTTCTTGCTTGTACAGCATCCCGGTGGTCAGTGCTTATAATGTCTTTGTTTTATTTTATTGTGTTATGTACCACTGGATGTAAATATGTTATTTTGCATGTGTTTTTGTGTATTTTCAGCTTTCTTTTTGTGTTTTCCCCTTGTTATGTTCCTCACTGTTGGCTACCCCTCTGACGAAAAGGGTTTGGTACAGCCCTGGCCAAGCACAGGTCACTGGGAGGGCCTAGAGACCTCAGTTTGTAGTAGTGTGTGCTGGCACTAAGACCATAACTCTGACACACTCTCAACAGCCCCTGAGGGAGACGTGAACCCTGGCCCAAGACCAACAGAAGACAGCCCTGAGACAGGGAAGATACAACTGTCATCTCACAAGAGACTGGGTGTCAGTCTAGGAGGAGGATAGGAGTCGTACTTCTCAAGAATCTGCATACCAGGACCCATTTGTCACTCAGGTATTTGGGCCCCTGGCACTTTCTTGTGTTCAGCCCCCAGGTCTCAATACTGGGAGAGGCAAAATATATTAGTAAGTTGGAGTGGACTAAAGGCACAACATGATCATCATCTCAGTCTGAGCATCCCTCATCCCAAGCCTGGGTCTAGGAGGAGGATAGGAGTCGTACTTCTCAAGAATCTGCATACCGGGACCCATTTGTCACTCAGGTATTTGGGCCCCTGGGACTTTCTTGTGTTCAGCCCCCAGGTCTCAATACTGGGAGAGGCAAAATATATTAGTAAGTTGGAGTGGACTAAAGGCACAACATGATCATCATCTCAGTCTGAGCATCCCTCATCCCAAGCCTGGGAGTAGCCAACAAGCTGGAGACTACTACCCCTATAGGGAAGCTGCACGATTTGAGAGTTATATTGTTCTCAGAGTAAAGTTCACTTTGGTTAAACTGCACCACTGCCTCCTGAGTCATTCCTGTGCTTACCATCAGGGCCCTTCCAAACATCACCACATGGCTTAGGGTGAGAGAGGACCCCTCTCCAACTGGAAGCGCCCCAGGAGAGCAACTACCACCACCATCAGGTACCACGCAGGCCCCCCTCATCAGTGTCTGGGCTAGTGGGCTGAAGGAGTTTGCTTGAGTGTACTTGGCCTACCCTGTGACATCACCACCGTCACTACTACTCCCATCTTCTGGTTCCCTCCATTTAGTTGCAACATTTGTATTATCCTGCCTATTATTTTTTGATGGAAAATGTGACAAACCTAATTGGAGTGTAACACGTGATTGAAGACCAGAATTGGGGTCTATTTTGCTTTCTACTATGGGGCCACAAAATATAATGACTTGTAAATGGTTCAAAAAATGTTCCTTTTGAATAGTCCCATAGAAGGTCACATTATGCTTAAGAATGACGTATTGTACACACGATTTTGATGTGTTGATTACTAACCCACCGTATACCAATAAAATAATCTGCATGCATGTTTTTATTATGCTCCTAAACCCATTGTATTCACATACGCTGCAATTTAAGGGCCTTTATATGGACCTTCGAGGGAAGAAATCTTTATCTCACATTCAAGCAGAAAATGACAGAACAATAAATAATTGATGTTTTACCCAGTGGCAATGCATTCTGCCTGACTCATATCCCTCTGTGTGGATGGTTTTAAATGGAAAAGTACCTTAAACTCCCCGGTGATCTTATTACGGGTGAATGAAGCCTGTAAATAAGTGTTCTGTTTGCTGACGTCACAAGTTCAAAGGAGCAGAAAGTGTTTAATATGGTGAGCGGCCAATTGATATTACATTTCTGGTCAATAATGTAAAAAAAAAATACATGGCACAAAGACAAGATTGTAGTGAATATAAATACAAAAAAAGTAGTATAATATGTATACATATTGGGCATAATTATAGTACATTCTTATAGATAGGGGTGTTTTTATAGTAGATGTATTCTTGTACAAACTGGAAAGAGCAGCAATATAGTATAACAAGTAGTTGTCCCGCTTACCTCTTTCTGCTTTGGATGCATGGACAAGCTTGGCCAGAACACAGTAAAGAATTAAAAAAAAGAAGAAATAAGAACAAAAAAAGAAGAATTAATCCAACATCCAGATGTAGTCTTCAAGTAAAACTGTAGGCTTCATTCACATAGTTTCATAACATGTTTAGTATAGACACAGGGGTGAACCTAGTCTCTCTGCTGCCTGAGGCGGACTATAGAAAGTCGCCTACTAGCTTCACATGCTCCTTTCGTCACACAATAAATGTACTATAACTCATGCCAGAAATCTGAGAGGAGGTCAGTGTTGCGGAGGAGAGACCTTAATCTACTGACAGTTTCACTGTAGTTATTTAGTAACATTATACTACACACAGGCTCAAAATTTTTTTTAAAAATCAGACCGTACATGGACCCAAGTCAATGGGGCTTGTCACACATCCTCTGTCTTTCATGGATGGAGAGACACTGAGAAAGAAAAATGTGGAATGCACTGTTTCTCTACTCCTCTAGGCCATTCAAGTCTATGAGTCTGTGAAACTAAAGGACACCACACTGACATCATCCATGGAACAATGCAGGCACCTCAATCATTCCCCTCTTCATGCAGGAGCTTTCTGTCAATTCAAATGAATTCACAGTAGCTCCTGCTTCCACCTGCCACCCCCCCCCCACCCCATCCCACCAATATCTAACACTTCAATACAATTCAAATTTCCAGTCATATTGACAGTGAGCCACTTCAGTGACTTACTTTGAATATGGCTAGGAGTAACTCTGGACACATAGTTAGTTCAGGGATTCCTACGTAGCTTTAAGGGTATGTTCACACGGAGGAATTTGACGCTGAATTTGTCAAGCAGAATATTTCTGCTTCAGGAATTTGAAGCAGATTTTGTTGCTGTTTCTGAAATTCTGATTCAAAAAACAGCTCCAAAAACTGCCTCTCATTAAGAATCTGCCTGAAGTATGAGCAGGATGCTTCCTTTTTTTGCTAGCTGAAAAAAAAAATCAGCTACCAGAAAATTTCTGCCATTTTCCTTCCATAGAAATAAACAGGAGGTAGATTTCAGGTGGAGTTTGGAGCTGATTTTGAGGCAGAATTTGTTCCAAATTTCTCCATATGAACATACCCTAAGAGTTCTTGCAGTAGTTTATTCTGGCAGGGGACATGGACATGCACCACAATTAAAGCTACGTAGGAATCCCTGCATTAGCTAGGTGACTGGTGTTACTCTCAATCAGATTGAAAATAAGCTACTGAAGTGACTTGCTGTCATTGTGACCAGGAGTAACCCGAACACATTGAAGTGTTAGTTGGGGGGAGCAGGAGCTTCTGGCCATTCATAAGAATTGTTGGGCAGCTCCTCACTTGCAAATAAACAGGGACCGCCCAGCAATTCAAATGAATATCTGGCAGCAAGACGACATTGACAACAACATAAACTTCTTTTGTGAATAAGGGGCTCTCCAACTCTTTTAAAAATATGCCCCTTTTCTGTAAATACTATGTGTGCGTGTGGGGGGGGGGTCTCACATTCCCTTGGTCCTCTAGGTTCAGTGGCAGCTACTTGTTCCTTTCGATTACCCATCCCTCCAGATGTTAGTGCATGATCATTCTGTTTGTGTCAGTAGACAGCTGTAGCCAATTACTGACCATAGAGGTTACCACCACAATATTGCTAAGGCCAGTAATTGGCTGCAGTGGTCTCCTGACACAAACAGAACGATCATGTGCTAACATCTGGAGGGATGGGTAATAGAAAGGAACAAGCAGTCACTAGTTTTTTTGTTTGTTTGTTTTTTTATTCCCTACTACTATTTGCAGCAAAGGGACTTCTTTTTACATAAGTTGGAGAACCACTTTAAGGCTAAGGCCCCACGTTGTGGAAATGCAGCATTTTTTGTTGCAGATTTTGCTGCGTTTTTTTTTTGAGTCAAAGAAATGCTTGAAAAGGAAAATATAAAGGAATTTCTAAGACGTTTCCCTTCTGTTAAATACACTCCTGACTTTGGCTCAAAAAACTCAGCAAAATCTGCAACAAAAAAAGCTGTGTTTCCACAACGTGGGGCCTCAGTCTAAGGCCGGGGCTCCACATGGTGTAAATGCTGCAGTTTGGTGCAGTGGAAACGCTGTGGCAAAAACCGCAAGGTTTTACAGTCCCTGCAAAGTGGATGGGATTCTAGCGAATTTCATCCACACATTGCAGAAAAATACCCACAGCAGAAATGCTGCTATTTCCAAAGCCCTTGCATTTTTGGTCATTTCAGCATGTCCATTATACCTATGGAAATGTCAACGGTTTCCCTATAGGTATAATTGAAGCAGAAAGTCCACAGAGGAAAACTGTGGACCACGTTTTTCCTACAGCGTTTTTTCGCTGCGGCTGCTACGAGGGGCTTTAGCCTAAAGGAATTTATGCCATGAGAAATATTTATCTCCTATCCTTAGGATAGAGGAAGAATACCTGTGTAGCCCTATTTGGGGGGGGGGGTATGAGTATTATCCCTCCCGCAACAGACTCTGGCGCTGACCTGTGTGTATAATGGGACCTGAAGCCTTCGCTGAAGGGAAGAGTGGGAACATATATATCA
This sequence comes from Leptodactylus fallax, assembly GCA_947044405.1. Lineage (NCBI taxonomy): Eukaryota > Metazoa > Chordata > Amphibia > Anura > Leptodactylidae > Leptodactylus > Leptodactylus fallax. Next base: position 338,550 of record CAMRHE010000143.1, read on the forward strand.
GTGCCTCCACCCAGGATAGAGCCTCTGTATTACAGGGAGGATCTCTTCCTGGGACTTACCCATGAAGTACAGTTAGTAGCCTTAACAAGGATCACTGTACTAATCTCACAGTCTGAAGAATACATACAGATACCACATAAGGTTATAACAGTAGCTTTATAAGAATCAACAGGGTAATAGTACATACATACAATATACTCAGAACACAGCAGTACTACAACAACCAACAAGTCCACAACAGTCTTAGGTTATATACCCTGATATATATATATATATATATAGATATATAGCAAGAGTACGGTGCACAATACCTCCAGGCAATAGAAGAGATGCAGGGGCCCCTGTGGATGACTGTGGATCCTTGGATTCTTCCAGGAGATGACAGACAGCTGATGAGGAGATGATGATGATGATGAGATTCTTCACAGGCAGCAAACAGGGCAACGGTGACAGCAGTAGATGCAGGCCTGACTACCCTAACACTGAGTCCTTAACCTGCCAGCTAAACTACTAGTGCAACCGGGCCTCTAACTAGCTAGTTGGCCGTCGGAAGCCTAACCTATCACTGCCCTGAACTGTATATATATATATATATATATATATATATTGATCCCTAACTACAGTTACTAGCTAGGTCCTGTGAGTATATGGGGGGTAACACATACCTAACTATACACTGTGAAGTAAAGTGGAACAGGTGGCTCTGAAATAAGGTAGAACAGCTTCACTAGCTGATCTCAAGGATATAGATTCTTAAACATCTACTTATCTACTCCTTAGAATTACACCTACCACCTGCCTTAGACTCCCCCAGACATGTCTGTCTAAGCAGCTCTATCTCACATCTCCCCCCCCCCCAGCAGCTCTGCCTCACATGTGTCTGACTCACTGTATTTACAAACAAACCCTGCACTGAATGCCTGGGGTCTCTGAAGCCAAACTGCAGGGGCAGAGAAGCTAGACACATTATATACTAGTAGAAATGGCAGTTCCCTACACCTGATTGATGGGGATCTGACTGCAGAGACACCCACCGATTCTGAGGACAGGTAGGGGGTTATGGTAATTATTATCTCCATTATGACTGCAGCCAGCCTGAATATAGGTGTGTCACTTGGTGGATATACAAACTCACATTCCCATTCACTTCGATGGAAGCACCAAAGATAACTGAACTACTGACCCCTGTCCTCAGCATCAATGAGGGTCTCAGCGGTCAGACCACCACCAATAAGGTATTTATCTTCTATCCTAAGGATAGAGGATAAATACATTTCATAGCATTACTTGCATTCATATTTACATAGCATTAATGCTTACTTGTTGTGTAAGAAAGCTGGTGAACCAGGGAGTACAGGAAGGGTTCCAGGCAGGCAGCAGGACTAGACCAGAATGTAGTTGGGGTGAGAGGAGGTAGACCAGATGAGCCTTATAGCAAACTGGTGCTGGGCAGACAGGAGGAGTTTTGCCCACTGTAACTTGGGCTGTGTCAGGTCACTCTACTGCTGAGTTGACCTGGCTGAGGGCAGCAACGGAGTGGGCGGAGCTGGGGAGCAAGGATGATTCATCATCCAGGAGGCGGAGCAACCCTAATGAATGTCACTTTGCGCTGTAGGAGCAGTGCTGCTGCTGCTGCTGAGTCAGGTTCAGTTCACATCTGCGCTTGTACTCCGTACGAGGATTCCGTTCCCCTCTCCGCATGAAAAATGTTTTGCCCTTTTCGGCTGGAAGCCGAACGGAAACCATGCGGATCCCATTATAGTCTATGGGGACTGCGAGTTTCCTAAGGTAACTGCTTTTTTATACTGATTAGGTTTCCGTTTGGGGGGAACCGCTTGGAAATCCGAGCACAGATATGGACCTAGCCTGAGTGTGCAGCACTGTGCTGCAGCAGTATTTGTTTACACTCAATTCATGCTAATTTCCTCCCCTGGCTATACTTCTAAACTGAGTGGAAAGGTGCCGCTCAGTTTGTTTTTAAAGCGGCTGCCTCATGTTGCCTCATTGAAGGTGTGCCCCTATATAGACACATACTCTTCTACCCTACCCTATAAAAGTGCAAAGAGACCTCCCCCTTGTGTTTTTTTCTGTCCTGTGTGGTGAGACAGGTGGAGGGAGGTCTTTTGTCCTCCAATATTTTGTTTTTTCCCCTAAAGTTTGTTAACTTCCTTTTGGGAGTCATCTTTACACCTCTCTTCTTTCTTCCACTGGACGCTTCTGTGGAAAAGAAGGTGGGTTTTTATTTAGGCAGTTTTTTGTGCCTAGCCAAGCTTTCAACCTTTGCTCTGAAAAGGTTTATTTCAGTAGTACATGCAGCAATAGTTGCATGCTGCATGTTCAAAGACCTGTAGTGCAGGCCACTTGTGCGGCCTTGATGTGGTGCATTACCGTTTCACTTACCTTACAAGCTCCATGGCCGCCAGAAGTGACGTCAGTCACTTTGTTCCTCCGGAACCTTTGTATGTGTTCCAGTTTTCCGGGGACTGAATTCTCGGACGGACTTTTTGCAGCTTTGTTTTTCCTCCTTTTTGCAAGTTTAGATTTGCTGAGCCTCTTTTCTGGCATCGGTCTGTATATTTTTAGCTTAATTCTGTGTACAAGGAATTAAGATTTGCAAAATTTGCGGGGGGGAGGGTTTTTGTGTGCACTACTTGCTCATTCCTCCTTCCCTCCTATAGAGGCCTTCATCTCAATGCAGGAGATGGCTTGTCTCTTAGTGAGAAAGGCCTCAGTAGTCCACTTGAATTACTGTTCTTGCTGCTGCAGCTCTGGGGAGCACGGTGGCTCAGTGGTTAGCACTGCAGCCTTGCAGTGCTAGAGTGCTGCGTTCAAATCCTGCAAGGAGTTTTGAAAAAAAAAAAAAAAGGGTCTAGTTTGTGTGCATTGTGACACACTGTGAAGCTATTGAAGATTTCCAGGTGGTTGCCGAAATGCTTTCATCTGATGATACCTTGGAAGATTCCAGCAGACCTCTCTTTCCTCTTGAGAAGATAAATAGGCTGCTGAAGTCCATCTGGTCAAGGGACCGTGATGTTGATGAGGAAGCCTCCTGTTTCACCTCTAGGGGGCCTAGTGCCTTCCAAGTGGATGAGTCACTGGAAAAACTCATGCTTGCAGAATGGAAACATCCGGAAAGAGCTCCCATATATTTCAGAAGATTTAGAACCTGGTTCCCTATTGCGAAGGCTCAGCGGGATCGGTGGGGCCTCCCACCTAAAGTGGACTCGGCAATGGCCAAGTGGTCCCGGTAGATGATGGTTCTGACCCCATGGATAGATGCATAGAGAGTACCCTCAGTAAAGTTTATTCTCTGGCTTCCATGGGTATTACCTCTAATGAAGTCTCAAGCAAATTATCTGCTGACTTAGCCCAGCTTGCACGATCTCCTGGCTTTTTTGAGTTCAGTTTCCTTGTCAGTAGATTATTTAGCCGAAGCCTCCCAACATCATTTAAGGCTAGTGGCCAAATCTTTGGCCCTTTCTACGGCAGCTAGAAGGCCGCTATGGTTAAAACACTTGAGAGATGATAATGCCTCCAAGTTCAACCTTTGTTCTCTACCCTTTGAGCTAATAGAAAGGGTAAGACTCTGCCTTAGGAGTTTAGAGGCAGGTCAAGACCTTCCGGACGGGGTAGAAGTTATCAGCCTCAACCCAGACCTCAGTTCCAGAGACGTCCTAGATATCAGCCTAGGGGTTCTGGACGAAGGTTCCCCAAGGATGAGGACAAAAAGAAGCCTAGCTTTTGACATCAGCTGCCTTCTTCCTGTGGCCGAGACTCCTGTCGGAGGTCGGCTTTCTCACTTTTACATTGTCTGGCAGGAAAAAATTCAAGACCCTTGGGTCTTGCAGGTTGTTCAGCGAGGTTATGCGATCGAGTTTCTTCAGCCACCTCAAGATCGAGTCGTCATAACTCGTTCCCTTCCCGCGGCTCAGCAGGATATATTGGAGTGCTCTATTCACGATTACATCCACAAGGGGGCCTTGGAAAAGGTCCCCCCCCTTGGAAGAAGGATTCGGTGTCTACTCCCCAGTTTTTCTGGTGTCAAAACCATCAGACAGCTGGAGGATGATTATTGAAAAAACATTTTCATATGGAGACCGTAAAATCCGTTACATCCTTTCTTCGATAGGGCGAACTTTTCGTCACCTTAGATCTAAAGGATGCCTATCTGCATGTCCCAATATATCCTCTGCACAGAAGGTTTCTCAGAATCGCTGTTTCAGTTTCCGGCCACAAGAAGCATCTTCATTTCGCAGCCCTGGCGTTTGGCATCACTTCAGCTCCTCATACCTTCACCAAAGTTGTAGCTCCTATAGCTGCCTCTCTCAGGCTTCAGGGCCTTTTTGTAGAGCCATACCTGGAAGACTGGCTAATAAAATCCCAGTCAGAGTCTGTTCTTCTCCAGCAGTTACTGATAACTGTATCCCTTCTCCAAAGCTTGGGTTGGCTGATAAATTGGGAGAAGTCAGAAGTAGTTCCCTCTACCCACAGGAAGTTCCTGGGGTATCTTCTGGACTCAGACTGCATGGAGGTTTCCTTAACACCGACAAGGAAGGAAAGATTAATCAGAGCGGTCCTGTTTCTCTTCAAAACACACCTGGTATCCATCAGAACATCCATGAGAGTCCTAGGCCTGATGTCATCCTCAGCCATCGCAGTCGCTTTATGGCATTTGCATCCTCTCCAGATGGAAGTACTAAAAGCCTGGAACCGTACTCTCGGTCTTGACAAGAAGATCAAACTTTCTCCCAGTACCTGTCTTTCCCTCAGATGGTGGATACACCTGAAAGACAGAATGTCCACGGTCCAACCTTGTTGGACCCTGTTGACTACCAATGCATCCCTCTCGGGATGGGGAGCCCACCTGTACGAGAAGACCGTACAAGGAGTCTGGAGCAGTCTAGAAGAAAAGACATCTTCCAATTGGAAGGAGCTCAGAGCTGTGTACCTGGCACTAGTTCATTTTTCTCCTCTCCTCAGAGGGAGAGCAATCAATGTTCGGTGGTCAGACAGCATGACGACCGTAATGTACCTGAACAGACAGGGAGGCACCAGATCATTATCTCTCCTCAGAGAGACAGATCTGATTTTTTACCTGGGCAGAAAAAAATCTGACCCACTCATCCGCAGTTCACATCAAAGGTTGCCTGAACATAGTAGCGGATCAGTTGAGAACGGTCTCTCAATCCAGATGTATTCCATCAGATTACCCTGAAGTGGGGTCTCCCAGAAGTAGACCTCATGGCGACCAGACTCAACGCCAAGGTAGAGACATTCTGCTCACTGTATCAGGAGGACTATCCCTTGGCAGTGGATGCTCTGTCCATCCCTTGGAGGTTCAGGTTGGCATACATCTTCCCTCCACTTTCCATGATACCAAAGGTATTGATGAAAGTCAGACAGGACCAAGCCTCTGTGATAGCCATCATACCATTCTGGCCAAAAAGGACTTGGTTTGCCCAGCTCATGTACATGAGTCGAGGGACATATTGGAGGCTTACCCCCACCCAGAACTCAGAAGCACCAGGATCTGAGGAGATTCAACCTGACAGCCTGGAGGTTGATCAGTCCCTACGGAGATTTAGTGGACTGTCAGAAGCCATCTTGAGGTTTCTTTCCTGTGCCAGAGCAGAGTCTACCAAAAAAAGCTACCATAGGATAGGTAACATCTTCAAGCAGTGGTGCTCCAGAAGAGAAGCTGATAGTTCAAACCCTACTACGGCAGAAATTTGGGATTTTTCTTCAAAGCGGCTTGGATTCAGGCCTTTCTCCTGCTACACTGAGAGTACAGGTTTCAGCCTTATCTGCCTGTTTAGGCAGACGATTGTCTCAGGATTCCCTTATTGTTGGGTTCCTTAAGGGCGCTACCAGACTTAGACCGGTGGTCTCAGCTCCGGTTCCCCAGTGGGATCTCTCGACTGTTCTTTCAGGTCTTTGTGGTACTCCTTTTGAGCCGTTGGAAGATGTAGATCTTAAATTTCTTGCCTTTAAAACCATCTTTCTATTAGCCATCACTTCAGCCAAAAGGGTGAGTGAGCTCCAGACTTTTTCGTCCAAGGAACCTTATAAATCATTTTTGCGGATAGGGTCCAACTTAGGTTTCTTCCTGGGTTTAACCCTAAGGTACCTTCCTGCGCCAATATTAACCAATTAGTCTCTTTACCGGTGTTTTTTTTCCATCTCCTTCCTCTGAAGAGGAGAAAAAACTGCACACACTAGATGTTGTGAGATGTCTAAAGATTTACCTCTTACGTACACGTTCCTTTAGGAAAGCCAAGAATTTCCTTTTCAACATGTAGGTTAGAGACAAAGGTCTCAGGGCTTCCAAGCTTACCTTGTCTAGGTGGATTAAGGAGGCAAAGTTTCTTTTTTTGCTCAGGGGTTAGCTCCACCCGAATTTTGTACAGCCCATTCAACCAGGGCTGTATTAACCTCTTGGGCTGAGAACCGGGCCTTACCGCTGGATCAGACCTGTGCAGCTGCTTCTTGGTCGTCTCACCTAATCTTTGTAAAACATTATCGACTAGATGTTTGGCGTTCTGTGGCGACTGCCTTTGGACACTCAGTCCTAGGTGTTGTAGAGCAGGGAATCCCTCCCTAAGGGAATTACTTCCTATATCCCCATATTGTGCTGCTGTAGGACATAAGGGAATCGTTGATTATTATGTTAATCTGATTTCCCTTAGCCCTAACAGCAGCACAAGCTTCCCTCCCTAAACTTAGAAATTTTTACTTTATAACTTACTCAAGGGGAGAGGTCTCTTTGCCCTCTTATAGGGTAGCGTAGTCATGCATATTTTATGTTAATTAAAAGTTCCACCTGTCCTACCAGCACACAGGGGCAGGAATACCCCATATTGTGCTGCTGTTAGGACTAAGGAAAAACAGATTAACATAATAATCAACAAGAGGTCTTTAGTCAGAGCATAAGTGACACACCAATGTTTAAAAGAACCAGGATCTAATAAAAACTTGGAGTTTTGATTATATAAAAGGCAACTTCAGGCTGCTACATCCTGAGGAACACCAAATTTGATATTGTAAAATCAGATCTGTTTTTTGATTAATCCCCAGGACACATGTTCAGTATTCAACATGAATATCCAATATGACTCCTTTCTGAATAATTTTCTTCTATGATATCTACCCCAGATCTGTGGGCTCACCCTCTCTACTACCTGTACCCTAAACTTTGTGGTATCTCTTGCATGTATTATGACAAAATGGGAGACTGCTGCAGATACATGTCTACTTATAGCATTATAGTAGTTATATGCTTGTGTAGTCTTGTATAAAGGGGCAGTAAGTACATTGGGAGCAGTTTTATAGTAGTTATATTAATGTAGATATGAGGCACTATTATAATAGTATACAGGGTTGATCCCTGTCCCTCAGTGGCGAGGGTGTACCATGATGGTGGCGCCCAAACAACAATCTTGGTACACAAGCAGGAGCTCATATTTAGGGGTTCTCTATCCCCCTTATGCCAGCAGGACATATATTCAGGCAAGTGGCTGAAAGTAGAGTTGCTCACACGCTTCTATGTTATGGCGTCAGTCTGTGTTTGCTTTGCACACAGTACTTGTGGTTCTCCAGGAAGTGATGTTTTCCCTTCAGTCGAGGCTGAGTAAGGGCAGAAGTGACATCATCATGTGGACCAATGCTCCCTGCATCTCATAATGCAGGCGGCTTCCTTGGCTATGGCGCACCAAGCCGACTGCTCTGCCCTCTGCTTGCTACTGTAAGTATGGCACATGCCTGCAGCAATCCCCATCCATATATCTGCCAGAAGAGTTTGGAGGTTTTGTCCTGTGTCTTTTTAGCTTCTGTTTATCATGCTATATTTGCTGTTTTGCCTCATGTTGCTTTGCATGTATATACCTAAAGCTGTGCAGCCACTAAGCATGTGTTTTCTGTTTCTTAGATGTCATCTTCTCAAGAAAGCTCCAGGCAAAGGTCCCATACAGCAAGACACAGTCTGTAATAAATGTGGTCAGTCATTGCCTGATGACTTAATCTCTGACACATGTGATACCTGTGTATCTCCTGCAGCTCCATGATCCAGGGAGGATCTAGGTGGTTTCTTAAAATGGTTAAACAGCAAATGTCAGAGGCAGTGCAGGGGTTAAATCTGCACGAGGAACTAAAAGAGCCAGAGAGTCGTCCTCTCCTGAAGCGATTATACAAGAGTCAGCTGCACCTTCAGACTTTGTAGTAGATTCCTCCTCTGTGGCCTCTAATTCAGATGATTCTGAAGAAAATTATTTTATGTCTAAAGAGAGCCTTGATAAATTACTTAAAAGTGTTAAAGACACGGTGGAGTCACACAAATATGTGCAGTATAAGCCTAAACGGCAAAGTTTGTTTCATTTTTTGGCTTCTAAATACAAGTCATTTCCAAGTCACCCAGTGGTGGAGGAATGGATGAGAAGAGACTGGGATAATCCAGATAAGAAAGATAAATCTAAACTATTTACAGACTAGATGATTCTTTGGCAAAAGGCTGGGACGCAGTACTCAAGGTGGATTTACCAGTGGCCAGATTATCCAAAAAGGCTGTATTCCCATCTGAAGACTCAGAGCTCCTGAGAGAGCCAATGGACCGCAAAGCTGATTTTCTTATTAAAAAAATCATATACTTCTGCAGTGGGGGACTGTAAAGCAGAATTAGCCTCTGTCCCAGTGGCCAGGGCTCTGAGAATCTGGCTCAGACACCTAACTAGGGAGATAGAAGAAGATGCTTCTAGAGAAGAAATATTGTATTCTCTTCCCCTCTTGAAAACTGCTGCAGAATTTTTATGTGACTCACAATTAGATGTCATAAAATTTTCTTCCAGGTCTCTCGCCCTCTCAAATGCAGCCAGAAGAGCTTTGTGGCTCAAGTTGTGGTCAGGTGATAATCTGTCCAAGAACAACTTGTACAACTTACCGTTCAAGCCAGAGTCCTTATTGGGTCCTCAACTCTGTAAGATCCTGGAATCCTTGAGTGAAGGCAAAACATTTCCAGAAACATAAAAGGAGTTCCATCGGTGTTTTTTGTTCAGAAAAAAAAGGAAGTCACCTAAGTTCAGGAGACCATCTAATGGGTTTTCTGATAGAGAATCTTCAGGAACGGAAGTCAAAATTAATCTTCCTTCAAAAAGAAGTACATGAATTCCAAGATTTCTGACTTATGATGCCAGGCCCATGACTGTAGGCGCAAGATTAAAATGTTTTACTTCTCTGGTGTCACAGACCTCTTCAGACGCATGGGTCACATTGTGAACCGAGAGCAAGGCAGGTGGTTTGGACTCCGCAACCAGAAATGAACGCACACGCGGTAGTTCAAGAAAAAAATATATATTTACTATAAGTTAATAAAGGCTAGTTAAAGGTAAAATGACAGGGCTAAAGACAAGCAAAATATACAATATAGCATGAACAATTTCAAGGCAAATTCTGCAATGGTTTCTACTTTTACTCTGTCCACTTCTGCAGTATGGACACTGAATGAACAATATACTCAAAACTATCCCTAACTGACCCTGACTTCACATTTGGGTGCACCCCCTTTTCCCCCAGTGGTCCAGGTGGACCGCTTACAGTCCGTAGAAGCGCGCGGTGGGGCCCAAAGTCGGTCCTTTCTTTTATAGTGAAGCGTCCTCTCCTCACGGTTATCAGGATCTTGGGAGAAATGAAGTCCTCTTTAACAGACAGGGAAACCAACTGAATGCAATGTAATCCAACAGCAGATTCCACTCAGCACACTGACAGTCCTGCCGAATCCATACACTGAGCTGGGATGTAAACCGGGATTTAGCAGGTGCTGTCCAGTACATCAACAGCACTGCGAGTCTCTATCTGTGGTATCCAAATACACAGTCACAATGTCAGTCTCACTGATCAGCCACTGAGCACAGTTCCTTTCACGTGGACTCACTAGTCCTGTTGTCTCTTTACACTCTGTTTGTCTCTGGACCAAGATACAGCTTAGCTGTACAGAAAAATCTCCACACCAGTTCAATACAACACTTGCCAAGATGGCTGCTGCTCTCTGTCTCGTCACTTCCTGCTTCTCTGCTCACACTCTGTCTGCAGAACAGGCAAGCTGACATAAAAGGGGGGGGGAGGGGGGGTCTCACTCCAGCATCATGTCACAATTACAATGGCTGCTGTCTTAAAGGAACAGAATCACAGAAATACATTCAACATTAACAGTTTATACAGACAAATAAAGTTTAGGACAACATTGGCTGTCTCTTACATATTCCCCCCCCACTTTAAGATTGTCAGTCCCTGCCTATGACTGTATATCCAGAGGGTTGTACTTTTATGCACAGAGTGGTAGTATACCGATGTATGGCAGGACAAACAAACTCATCCTGCGCATACCGAACAGGGGGAATACCAGCATTTGGCCTAGTGGTCCGTCTGAGGACCGGTGGTATATTATGGGGTGCTGCAGCTATGGGCTGAGAAGGACCAGCGGATTCCGCACCAGAGGGGGCACAGGCCGCAGATACAGTAGTCACAGGTGGAACATCCCCAGGAGCAGGGATCGGCCAACAATCATCCTCCTCGTCGGAGGCCCATTCCGCACCTCCATTCTCTGACTGTGGGAGCTCATTCACATTGGCAGGCCCATCGTGATTTGTCCCTTCAGAATGACACAGGCGCAACATATTTCGGTGAAGTACTCTAACACAATCAGTTCCTTCTTTCTGGACCTGGTACACTGGCCCATTCGCATACTTGCGGCCAACAACACGATACGGCAAAGCCTCCCATCTGCTTTCCAATTTCCCTTGGGGTTTCTTGACACGAACTAGCACCAGGTCGCCTGGTTGCAATGGTGCTTCTTGCACTGGGGTCTTATCAGGATGGGGATGTTCTTGCAGGCGCTGCCGCACCAATCGATGGATCGTCTCAAGTCTCTGCCGATGCGCCCGCACCCAAGAGGGTGGATCCCTCGGAGGGAACCCATCCACATCATTCAACTGTAATTCTCCTATACTTCGCCCAGACCGCCCAAAGAGAAGTGTATAAGGAGAGTACCCCGTTGTAGAATGGACCTGATTGTTATAGGCCCACACCATTTCAGACAAGAACTGAGGCCACTGTAACTTCTTGTCTTCCTCCAGAGTCCGCAGCATCTGTAGCAGAGTTCTGTTGAATCTTTCACAGGCCCCATTTCCCTGAGGGTGGTATGGAGTCGTGTGCGACTTCTTTATCCCGTAGATACGTTGAACTTCTTTCATTACGTGTCCCTCAAAGCAGGCGCCCTGGTCGGAGTGGATGCGTTGGGGGCACCCATATACTCGAATGAAATCTTGGCACAGAGCACGAGCTGCTGACTCAGCTGTCTGGTCCTTGGTGGCGGTTACCACCGCAAATTTGGTGAAGTGATCCACCATTACGAGGCAATACTGGTGTCCGCTATTGGATGGGCCCACCATTAGATAGTCTATCATGACGATTTCTAAAGGTTCCTGGGTCACGATGGTTTGCAGGGGAGCTCTCTGTTCTATTGCCTTATGGATCTCACAAGTTCGACAGCTGCGGCATACTTCTTCGACCATTTGACGAAGACCAGGGCAGTAAATCAGTCGCTGTAACCAACGAAAGGTCTTCTCATGACCAAAATGTCCATTCTTATTATGAGCCTCAACTGCCAAGGAGCGAGCCAGTTCACTAGGCACCACAATTTGGTATCGAATGTCGATCTCAGAAGGTAAATAGATCTTTCGGCATAGCACTCCATTTTTCATCTCCAACTTTTCCCACTGACTCAAAACAGATAATATCTCACGTGTCAGTCGTTCTCTTTCCTCTCTACAGGGCTTCTGGTCTTTCTCAACACACTTGATCATCTGCGCCAGCCCCTCATGGGTCTGTTGTATCTGTGCCCATTCCTGTCGTGAGGGACCAAAGAAAGGAGCCATTTCAGTCCCCTCCATCTCAAACTGATTAGTGGCGGTCAAGGCCTGTGAAAATCTGCTGAAATCGGGCACCTCCACATGCTCCAACTCATGATCCACGTCTTCTGTGGGGGTCTGGGCAGTTACCCTAGAAAGTCCGTCAGCATTCTGGTTCTCTGTCTTGGACCGATACTTAATGCGGTAATTGAATGTAGACATTCGGGCTATCCACCTCTGCTCTAACGCCCCGAGCTTGGCATTTTCCAGGTGAGCTAGTGGGTTGTTGTCAGTCAGTACTAAAACTTCAGCACCGGTCAAATATTCAGAGAATTTCTCGGTCATGGCCCATACCAGTGCCAACAGCTCCAATTTAAATGAACTATAATTCTCGGGGTTTCTTTCAGAATCTCTCAAAGACCGGCTGCCGTACGCTATGACCCTCTCCTGGCCATCCTGAAGCTGGGAAAGCACTGCTCCAAGACCATACAGGCTTGCATCTGTATATAGCTGGAACGGCAAGTGGTAATCAGCATATGCCAAGATTGGGGCTGTTGTCAGTGCATCCTTCAATGCCTGGAAGGCTTGTTCCTGTTCAGGTCCCCACTTCACGGACCGGTTCTTTGGACCACCGGATGTGCCTCGTAGGAGAGCATTAAGTGGTGCTGCTACCTTGGCGAAATCCTTAATAAACCGTCGATAGTAACCGGCTACTCCAAGGAACGCCCTCACTTCTCGCAGGGTAGTCGGTATCGGCCAATCTTGAACAGCCGCTATCTTGTCTCTTGATGGTCTCACCCCTTCTCCTGATACGCGGTGACCCAAGTAATCAATTTCAGATTGGAACAACCGACATTTACTGGGTTTCAATTTGAGCCCATGTTCCCGCAATCTTCGAAATACTTGCCCCAACTGGTGGAGATGGTCTTCAAAGGTCGCAGAATACACTATAATGTCATCCAAGTAGATGAGAGTGAACTCAAAGTTGAAGTCACCGAGACATTTCTCCATCAACCGCTGAAACGTTCCGGGTGCATTTGTCAACCCGAAGGGCATCCGGTTAAATTCGTATAGTCCCATGGGCAAGATGAATGCCGTCTTCTCCTTGTCTTTTGTGGCCATCGGCACCTGCCAATACCCACTAGCCAGATCTAGTGAGGAGAAGTACCGGGCTCTCCCTAGCGCTGAGAGGGACTCCTCAATCCGTGGCAAGGGGTAGGAATCTCGTACGGTGCAGGCGTTTAACTTCCGATAGTCTACGCAAAATCGGATGGACCCATCTTTTTTTCTTACTAACACCACAGGAGCCGCCCAGGGACTCTGGCTTTCTTGGATGATGCCACCCTGTAGCATCTTAGCTAACAGTTCTTTCACTTCCTGATACAACTGTGGAGGAATTTGTCGGTAGCGCTCTCTAATTGGAGGGGTGTCTCCTGTGGGAATCTCATGGTAGATCCCTGTGGTACATCCAAAATCTTCAGCATACCGTGCAAAGGTGGCTCGGTTCTCCCACAACAGCTCATCTACCTTCTGCACCCATTCCAGAGAACATGAACTTACATCCATCTTCATCTGTTCTCGAATTGCACAGCCATTCCATTCAGAGGTGGGTTCCTCATCTTCTCCCATGGACACAGTTACGGTCCACTCATCCCTTTCAGTCGGCTTCAGCTGCATTGGAGTTACTTTCCTTACTTCCTCCGGAGTCACATAGATGTTAGCCAGCAGCCTCCCTGGGGTCAGGTCCACACTCTGGTCCTGAGTGTTTACACATCGAAGTGGTACTCTTCCATTGCGAACTATTGCCAAGGAACGGGCCACTAGCGGATCAACACCTCCTTCGGCTGCCTGCAGTGGTTCTACCAACACAGCTATGCCCTCTAGTTTCCGACAGGTGCCTACGGGCATGGACACTATTGTCTCCCGACTGGGTGGCAGTGTAACTTTTGTATGCAAAGGAACTGAAATTCGAGCCAGAGGACGATGTGCATCTGAACTTTTCTGTAAGCCACATGTCCGGATCAGCCGCTGGAAAGCTGTTTGAGTAGGCCGATGGGTGGCGGTTTCTTTCCAATAACTGTGACCTTTCTTTTCAAAGAGGATCTGATCTAATTCTTTTAACACATTCATCCCCAAAATGACAGGGACCTTTACTTCATGTGACTCCTGTACCACCACAATGCCTTTCCTACCTAGATCTTGGCCACATACCCGGACATTCATCCAGGCCACTCCCACGACCGGAACTGGTAACTGGTTAGCTGCGACCACTCGTACGAATGTATGGGGATCATATTTCACATGTTGCCGGAAGTACCGTTCATAACAGTCTCTACTCAAGGTCGTTACTTGGGAACCCGTGTCAATCATCCCGGTAACCGGAATACCCTCCATTTCCACCTGTATGACAGGACTTGCAGCGATCAGGTCATCATCAGGGCATTCTCCCCACATAGTCTCCTTGTCAGTCTCCCCTACTACACGCCCTTCAGCAGCAGGGGACTTCAGTTTAACGGCGGTCTCTCATAAGTTTGTCGCTGCTCTGGACATCTAGCAGCAACGTGGCCCATCCGTCCACACTCCCAGCAGCGTATCCCCCGTCGTTCTGGCCATCTGTTTGGGCCCCTTCGGTAAGCCCCTTCGATTTCTCCTGAGCACTGCACTAAATGATTTGGACCCCTTCGGTAGGTCCTATCCTCACCCCTCCAGCGGGGTGGTGGGTGATTCTGACTTGCTGGGTGTGGATGGCTCACCCTTTCATCTCCAGTCTTCTGGAAGTCTGCAATTTTCATAGACTGCTCATCACAACGAGTGTGCAAGTGTTCCATTTGTTCTTGCAGTTTCTGCATTACTGTGAGAATTTCTTTAACCGTCCCTTTTTCTACTGTCTCTGAGCCAGAACTAGCCCCCTGTGACAAAGTAACTCCAACTGCGGTCTGCGGCCTCGGGACCATACTATTGGCACGGGAGATGGCCTCTACCTGTACATCATGGAATTTAGCATCAGTCTCTCGTCGTATAAAATCCTGCATAGTCACAGTTAAACTGCCGTCACGTATCCCCAGGACAAACTGGTCACGGAGAGTCCGATCAGGGTTACAGAAGGCTGGTGAGCCCCCTCTTCCCTTCCTTTGAATATCTCGGAGCAGTTCTTGTAGGGCATTTGCATATTGGGGAAGGCTTTCATTCTCCTGTTGTACC
This sequence comes from Leptodactylus fallax, assembly GCA_947044405.1. NCBI lineage: Eukaryota > Metazoa > Chordata > Amphibia > Anura > Leptodactylidae > Leptodactylus > Leptodactylus fallax. The sequence continues at coordinate 353,645 of CAMRHE010000143.1, forward strand.
CTCTGGAAGAACCGAGCCTGCAGAGACCCCAGCAATGCAGTTTCTCCATAGATGGTTTCTAGAATCTGGACTACTTGCTCAAATGTCTGCCTTTGTTCAAATGGCCTCAGTATCACCGTGGTCTTAGCATCCCCTTGTAATGTCAATATTGCTAGCTCTACTAGTACTTCTGGTGCGGTCTGGTACATTCGCTGTATCATTCGTATCTGTTCCACCCACATACTCACTGACATATTATTGCCATCAAATTTAGCTAACTGACTCATTATAGCCCCTGCTGGCATTCTTCCTCCAGCACCATTCTCCCGAACGGGTGCGTCACCGTCCATTCTGGTAAGCGGATCCTGCCGACTACGCCAATTTGTGAACCGAGAGCAAGGCAGGTGGTTTGGACTCCGCAACCAGAAATGAACGCACACGCGGTAGTTCAAGAAAAAAATATATATTTACTATAAGTTAATAAAGGCTAGTTAAAGGTAAAATGACAGGGCTAAAGACAAGCAAAATATACAATATAGCATGAACAATTTCAAGGCAAATTCTGCAATGGTTTCTACTTTTACTCTGTCCACTTCTGCAGTATGGACACTGAATGAACAATATACTCAAAACTATCCCTAACTGACCCTGACTTCACATTTGGGTGCACCCCCCTTTTCCCCCAGTGGTCCAGGTGGACCGCTTACAGTCCGTAGAAGCGCGCGGTGGGGCCCAAAGTCGGTCCTTTCTTTTATAGTGAAGCGTCCTCTCCTCACGGTTATCAGGATCTTGGGAGAAATGAAGTCCTCTTTAACAGACAGGGAAACCAACTGAATGCAATGTAATCCAACAGCAGATTCCACTCAGCACACTGACAGTCCTGCCGAATCCATACACTGAGCTGGGATGTAAACCGGGATTTAGCAGGTGCTGTCCAGTACATCAACAGCACTGCGAGTCTCTATCTGTGGTATCCAAATACACAGTCACAATGTCAGTCTCACTGATCAGCCACTGAGCACAGTTCCTTTCACGTGGACTCACTAGTCCTGTTGTCTCTTTACACTCTGTTTGTCTCTGGACCAAGATACAGCTTAGCTGTACAGAAAAATCTCCACACCAGTTCAATACAACACTTGCCAAGATGGCTGCTGCTCTCTGTCTCGTCACTTCCTGCTTCTCTGCTCACACTCTGTCTGCAGAACAGGCAAGCTGACATAAAAGGGGGGGAGGGGGGTCTCACTCCAGCATCATGTCACAATTACAATGGCTGCTGTCTTAAAGGAACAGAATCACAGAAATACATTCAACATTAACAGTTTATACAGACAAATAAAGTTTAGGACAACATTGGCTGTCTCTTACAACATCAACTATCAAAAACGGATACTCCTCAAATTCTGGAAGATTCCCCCTCAATCATTTTGTGTTGAACTCACAGAAAAATCCAGTGATTCTTCAGTTAATATCAGAGTTCTGGAGCAAAGCGGCCATAGAAGAGGTCCCATCTGCAGAAAGAGGGCAAGGTGTCTATTCCAGGGTGTTCCTGGTACCCAAGCCAGGGGGCAAGCGGCGGCTGGTGATATATATCACCTTCCAGTTTTTGGAGAAAAAACATTCAAAATGGAGACCATACTCTCAGTAATAATCTTATTAGAGAGGAACGACTTTATGGCGATAATCGATCTCACCAAGGCCTATCTACATGTGCCAATCCTTTACAGTCAAAGGAAGTTCCTTCAAATCACTATCAAGGGGCCTCAGCGAATTCATCATTTCCAAGTCCCTTGCCTCCCCTTTGGGGTCTCGTCAGCCCCTCGAGTTTTAACCCAAATTGTGGTTGTTTTGACAGCAGACTTAAGGATGAGAGGGATCAATGTGGTCCCATATCTGGACGACTGGTGGGTGAGAGCCTCCATGAAAGATCAACTCCATCATCACCTGTGCATCACTCTGAACCTTCTGCAAAATCAATTGAAAAAAATCCCAATCGGTGCCATCTCGGAACCTAAATTTTCTAGGCTTCATGATAATCTCTCAAAGCATGACTTTAAAACTATCTCCAGGGAGGATAAGAGTAACTCACAGAGAGGTCTCTCACCTAGTTTCTCATCCCAAAGTCTCCTTCAGAAGAGCTATGCAAGTATTGGGCCTCATGATGTTGTCCATAGAGGCTGTACCATGGGCAAAAGCACACCTAAGGTCCCTGCAGTCTGACATACTCAGATCTTGGGTCAGATGTCCAAAATCCCTAGATGCGACCTTCAAGATCTCCGCTGCCACAATCTTGGACCAAAAGTTGTAGAATATACCTCAGACTCATTGTCAGGGATGACTCCTGGCTCCCCAGCCCCAGAGAGTCCTCACTACAGATGCATCCTCCTGGTGTTGGGGTGTACATTAGAACACAAATAGGTTTGGAGAAGCTGGGGTCCATCAGACCAGGATCGGTCCTCCAATCTATAGGAGTTGAAAACAGGTTGCCCTTGATTAATTTTTTGCTCCCACCTACTCGGTTGCTAAGTCTTGGTCCAGTCAGACAATCTTGCGACAGTCTGATATGTGAACAAACAGGAAGGAACTAAAAGCACTGTAATAGCGAAGGAGTGCGAGTTAATTAGGATCTGGCCAGAACAACACACTTTGGGGTTGTCAGCAGTATGTATCAAGGGGGCTCTGAATCACACAGCAGATCTGTTGAGCTGCAACAGAAATATTCTACTGGATAAAAGCAACATGTAATGGCGACTCTCCAGAATGTCAGTCTGCCTCTATTCTACTCTCTGAATTATTGTGGCCAAGCCCTGGCGGTGGATGGCTTATCAATTCCTTGGTCAGGGAAACTGATCTATGTCTTTCCTCCCATTTCCCCCTGATCTCCAGAGTTCTTGAGAAGATCCGCAACGAGAAGGTGGAGGCTATTGCAATTCTTCCATTCTGGCCCCGGAGGGCTTGGTTCACTCTAACATTGAGTCTTTCAAAAAGCAGGTTCTAGAAGTTTCAAGTGGCAAGGAATCTTTTGTTCCCAGAATGGAGTGTGCCACCCCAATCCTCTGATCCTCCATCTCATGGCCTGGAGACTGACCAGGAGATCTGATCAACATGGGTCTTTTTCACTGGAGGTTGTCAACACCCTCCTGTATTTCAGAAGGACATCCACGGTGAAAGTTTATGACAGGATAGGATAGGATTTTAAATCCTGGTGCTCCAAAAATAATGCAAAGGTGCCTTCAGTAAACTTCATTCTTCAATTTCTTCAAGAGGGTTTCAATAAGGGTGTCAAGATAAATACCCTGAACGTGCAGTTCATGGCGCTGAATGTACAATTACAGAAATCATGTTCTGACCAGCATTTAGTAAAGACCTTCAAGGCTCTGAGGAACCTGAACCCGGATCCACAGAAGCCATCTTCCTTGTTGGATCTCTCCGTGGTCCTCTCTGCCTTGATGCTGCCACCATTTGAGCCTCTACAAGATATACCAATTAGATATCTCTCTCTCTCTAAAAGTATTCTTCATGGCAATAACTTCTGCAAAGCGAGTGAGTGAGCTGAAGCCCTGTCCTGTAAAGAGTCTTACCTAAGGGGATTGCCTGCTGTTAAAGACCATGCCCGGATTTCTGCCTAAAATTCCATCATTCAAGAATATTAATCAGGAGATTTCTTTGCCTGTATTTTTTCCCCATCCACAAGCGGGGGAACAAGTGAAATGGAATACTCTAGATGTCAAAAGAGCTGTACTTGTTATATCCAGAGAACATCATCATTCCCGTTGGCAGAGAATCTGTTTCTTCAGTTATTGGGTCCCAACAAGGAAAAAAAAAAAAAAAAAACAGCAGAGCCACATTGGCCAGATAGATTACATCAATCATGGAAAGATGTTATCAACTGTTGAGCCAATAATCCCCTCTTCAGATCAGAGCTCACTCAACCCGTGCCACGGCTACTTCTTGGGCTGAAGCAAGCCACATTCCTTTTGGGCAAATTTGTAGAGCAGCCACGTGGTCTTCCATCTCAACTTTCAGCAAGCATTATAGGATTGATACATTGGCAGCAGAGGAGGCATTGTTTGGCAAAAGAGTGTTGGATTTGGCATCTTCTAACCCTCCCAATTAAAGTGCTGCTTCACAGGTCCAATGTGTATTGTGCTGCTGAGGACGACCAGAAAAATGAAAATTTAACTCACCGAAATTTTTATTCCCTGTAGTCCGAGGCAGCACAAGTATCCCTCCCTTTAATAAATTTTGGTACTATTGCTTGCATCAGAATACACTGTGTCCTACTCTCTGTGTCCTATTTATGCCTGGGGTCTGATTGGTTAATTGTTTAATTGTTTGACTACTGCTTAATTAACCTGTCTCTATGTGGTTGTACCTAGGGAACCATAACTCATGTCTATTGTGCTGCCTCTGACTACAGGAAATAAAAATTTCGGTGAGTTAAATTTTCATTATTCTTGTACATAGGGAATAGTATTGTAGTAGTAATATTCAATATATAACATACTGTACAGTCATGGACAAACGTTTGCAAATTTCACAGGTGTCTAAACTTTCTAAAAGTTTTTGTAAAGCTCCACTATCTACAGTGTTGACCCTTATTTTTCAAGACTTCTACAATTTGCTTTGGCATGCTGGATATCAGCTTCTGGACCAAATCCTTACTGGTGGCAACCTATTCTGGCCTAATCAGTACCTGAAGTTTATCGCAATTTATGTGTTTTTGTTTGTCCACCCGCTTTTTGAGAATTGACCACTGGTTCTAAATGGGATTGAGACCTGAGGAGTTTCATGGTCATGGACCTAAAATTTCAATGTTTTGTTCACTTAGCCACTTAGTTATCACTTTTGCCTTGTGACATGGTTCGCCATCATGCTGGAGAAAGCATTGTTCATCACCAAATTGCTCTTGGAGAGTTGGGAGAAGATAATCTTGGAGGATATTTAGATATAACTCTTTATTTATGGCAGTGTTCTTAAGCAAAATTGTACATCATGAAAAGCAACCCCAAACATGAATATTTTACTGTTGGAATGACACAGGATGGTAATGCTCACCTTTTCTCCTCTGGACAATGATTCTTCCAGATTTCTCAGTCTAAAAGGGACTTCATCAGAGAAAATAACTTTACCTCAGTTCTTTGCAGTCTAATTCCTGTACTTTCTGCAGAATGTTAGTCTGTCCTTGTGGTGTTTTTCCTGCAGGAAGTGGCTTCTTTGCTACCCTTCTTGACACCAGTCCAGTCTCCAAAAGCCTTCATCTCACTGTGCATTGAAGCGCATTGACATTGCCCGCTGTCATTCCTGAGCAAGCTCTGAACTGGTGTTGAACTGAACTTGTAGTCATATCCTCTTTAGGAGACAGTCCTAGCATGTACTGGATGTTTTTGGTCACCCCGAAACCTTCTTCACAGTAATTGAGCCTCTGTAAGAGAATCTCTAGAGGAGTGATTCCCCAGTGGCTACTGGAGAACTCTGGGGGGAGGGGCACAATAAAACAGTGGACCCTAAGCTGAACCCCCCAGTTATCCCTGGCTAATTGCCCAAACTGTCCTAGGCGACAGCCAGCAACTGGTCGACAGTCCCTCATTATAATACGTAATAACACAGAACGCAGACAGGACGAACAACAACAAAGGGAGGTCAGCTAGCCAAGGAGTCGGTAACAAACGAGCAATGCAGTACAAAATCACAATCCAAGAGAAAAGTCAAAGGTAAGCCAATGGTCAAGAATAAGAAGAGCATGTAACAAAGAGCAAGGAGTATAGCCAGTACGCGCAAGGCAATAGCAGGCGCCAATAGGAATGTGAGCAAACAATAAATAGGGAGGAAGAACCCGCCCCAGACATGATAGGAATCACACAGGTAAGACTAAAGTTAACTCTTAGTGGAGCAGAGGGAAAGCAAGGTAAAGGAGACGGGTGTGGTGGAAAATCAATTAAGGAGGTGAGGGAATAGGACAGTGTTCAGACAATACAAGAAAAACCCAGAGGAAGGAATCACAACCGGACACGCCTCATGCGACACAGAGTGCGCACAGAGCATGGTGCCAAAGCCCGGACAGGCAAGGAAGTTACAGCCTCTAATGGTTGATTTAGTGCAATCTCACAAGCAGCAATGTCCTTACCTGTAAAGCCCTTGTGATGTAAAGCAATTATGACGGTATATGCTTAATTGTAGGTGACCATAGTTAACAGAAGAAAACAATGATTTCAAGCATCATCCAATTTTTAAGGAATCCAGTCTGATCTCATAATTTTATCAGCATGACATTGTGATATCCGCTGCCTTGTCACCATTAACATCTCCTGAGCTAACAAGATCATTGAAATGATATTAGCAGGTCATTTGGTGTTAGGGCTGAAATTCAGGGAAATGTTTTTTTATGTGATAAAGTTAATTTTCATGGCAAGGAATGACTTTGCAATTCATCTGATGATTCTTCATATCAGTCTAGAATTAAAGCAAATTGCCACTATAAAAACTGAAATTTTGTGAAAACTATAATTTGTGTCAGTCTCAAAACTTTTGGCCACAATGGTACATTCATACAATATATCAAGAACTAGCTTCAACCTAAAGAAGAAAAAAAGATCTTGGAAGTGATGATATGGTCCCCACAGAGCTCTGATCTCAACATCACCGAGCCTGTCAGGGATTACATAAAGAGACAAAAGAATCTGAACAAGCTGACATCCACAGAAGATCTGTACTTAGTTCTCCAAGATGGTTGGAACAACCTCCCTGCTGAATAACTTCAAAAACTGTTCTAGAAGACTTGATACTGTTTGAAGGCAAAAGATGGTCACAATAAATATTGATCTGATTTAGGTTTCTCTTTTGCTCATTCACTTTGCATTTTGTTAATTGACAAAAATAAACTAACACCTTTTTGAAAGCATTCTTACTTTGCAGCATTTTTCTACACCTGCCTGAAATTTTTGCACGGTACTATATAAATATTTATGTTGTCTGTAGTTTCTTTATGTCTTGTAAACCTTTATTATTTTCTCACATATCATCCTCTAAGGGTTGGTTCACACTTGCGCCCGGAGTCCGTCCGCCGTGAATCCTACCTAAATGTCAGAAAAATGGATTGGGATAGGATTGGGAAAGGTTTGAATAAGTATGTTTAAAAACCAATTAACTTCAATGGGTTTTTAAAGCAATGCTCAGGTGTCCGATTGCAGCCGCGAAGCCGATTTTTTTGGTCGGACACAAAGTCCTGCATGTCCGACTTTGTTTCCGACCAAAAAAACCGGCTTTGCAGCGCAGGGGCTGCAATCGGACATCTGCGGGTTGCTTTAAAAATCCATTGAAGTGAATGGGTTTTTAAAGAAACCGTTTCAGGCCTTTCCCAATCCTTTTTTCTGACATTAAGGTCGGATTCACGGCGGACGGACTCTGGGCTAAAGTGTAAACCAACCCTAACAAGTTAAGTTCAGGTTTGGAACAGGTTTGTGGGGCTGTCTGGATAAGGGCTGTTCATTGTGTTGAATTTTGGACAATCTCATATTGTGTAGTGAGTAGTTTATTGCACAGACAGTTGTGATAAAATGTGTAGCCAATATTGGGCTACGTTCACTGGAGTTTGAAAACTGTGCTTGTAGTGCAGCCATTTTGTGCCTGTACTTCCATGACATAATGTAGTGTGTGAATGGATCCTAACAGTCTGGGCTCCCCATTAGAACAGAATTTTAAGACAAAACTTTAGTTAAGTGAGCCAGCACAAGGAGACCTGAGAATTATAGTATCAGGTGTCGCAGTCAATAGTAGGGATGTAAACAATCCAAACAATGGCACGTGGCGGGGACCATTGAGAGCAGAAAAATAAGGTATACGGGAAACGTTCGAGGGATTGAGATATGAGATTTCATTACATCTCTTCTACATATTTTGAAAAAAAGAAAGTTGTGGAACAGCATGTTCATTTTAGGTGTGGAATAGTGAGCGTTTTATCTATAGATTTAATAGGAAGAAAAGGCAGAGGAAAAAGCAGCAAAAACTGGAAAATGCAGCAGAAAGAAACGCATTTTTTGCTGTGTTTTTTTTAGCTGCATTTTCTATGAGGGGCCTTAGCCTTAGTGACAAGTATAAAGTTGTGATATTTTTATTTTCATCATTTTGTGTTGTAAATAATATTATTATTGTATGCTGAGCCTTTGTATTATTAGAAGCATTTACTGTATATTTATGGTGAACGAAACACATTTTTTTCTTTTTCACTGTTCCCCCTCATGGAAGGAAAATCCTGTATCTGCAGCAGATGTTTCTCTGCCGTCTCTTGCCTTCTGCCAATTTAATTTGCTTTACCCATGTTCTATCGTTGGAATAACACTGACGCACTGATTTCAATGTCACAGTGGCAGCTGAGCTCTGAATGGGCATCATAGGGCAGAGCTGCTCGCTTTATGTAGTATTCTAGCCAGACTCACAAATTCTGACTTAAACATCCCCCACTCTTCTCAGTGGTCCAGAAATAATTTCCTACAATGAAACACATTTAGTATATTATTATGTGGGTTTAGCCAGAAATGCAATCTATACAATTGGTATGTCATTCATATAGGCCCTGCAGTGCAATAGAATTCCATCAATGTGAACTATAATTGAGATTTTCACCACACTTTTCACACCATAGCCTCCAAATCTAAATCCACTGCAGAAACCTAATAGCCATAATATGTTCAATATTACATAAATTTCCAGTATTCAAATATTACTTTTAGTATTCCCTCCTTGGTGCATCCTTTAGGCTGTATTACCTCAGGTCGCCTTGTAACCATCTGACTTCCTGTCCAGGTGACCACAATTTGAGTAGTTAATAAAGTAGTCACAGGAAGTTCTTCCTGTAGCCTGTCTTTCTATTGGTTGTAGGTCAGTTGCTGAGAAGTGCTTTAGGACCCAGGGATTAGTTTAACCTCAGAATATTGGTTAATCACACTTCCATAGGCATGTCAGACACAGGGGCCATGTCACCCAACAGAGATAGCAAATGCCTGTGCCTATGGCTGCATTACCCACATGAATGGTGTTAAGGAGAGGATATAATGAAAGGATTCCCACCACATGTCCAGTCAGATAAAGGGGTATACATACAGTCAAAATGTTATGTCCAATAGATCTTTATTATTAAAAATAAAGCAGAATCAAGATCTATGCTCACCTATTTCCCCATGGTGTGAAGTACTTTCTCTATATGGTTGCCATAGTAATAACCACCAGCAGATGTGAGTTAGTGGACACAGTTTGTCCACTCCTCTGACTGTAGATCCTTGCTAAGTGCTGTCTGGTAACACCAGGGGTTTTCCTGCCCCAAATGGAATTTTCATACTGATGACCTATCCACACCCAGACTCCACACAAGATTGTCTGTTTTAGCAGCCTCTGGGTGCTTGAAGCTGAGTATGTATAGGTATGTATAGGGTATATGTGTTTAATCACTAGGTGTTCCATGTGAATGGAATGGTGGTGTGCATGTGTGGCCATCAGTCTGTTCACTTCTATGGGACTGCTAGAATGGGATAATCTATCAGCCCCATAGAGGCATGTTACACTGGTGGCTCATATAACCACCGCCATCCTGCTCCCTAGCAGTAACAATAACCAAGTCACTTACCCTGATTTGTTCTGCTTCTTCCTCCCTGTTGTCTAGTGTGTTTCTGGATTCTCCCACACACTGTGCCCACAGGGTACATACATACACCCTCTCTTCTCCTTAAAGCGTCATAATGTGCAACAACTAAACAGTCCTTGGCCAATCCCAACTTGCCCCTGGTTACTTAAGAGGTACCAAAACAGTGCAAGATTCCTTAGCAAAGATTTCTTTCCTCAGGCATCTATGTTTTGAATATGCACAAACTGTACCAGTCCAGACCTTGGCCCACACTTAACTAACCTATCTTTCCTGACTCCTGTTGCTTTGCATTGATGTCTCTTGATCCTTGGCCAGCTGTCATCTGCACTAGGACCAATCCAGTAGGTAGTAACCTGATGGTCTCCCTGTTGCAAAGTTTAGATCCCTGTAAAGGGGTTAAAGTTTTTCTCTAGCCGCCACCCAGTTCCCAAACATCAATGCAGTAAATCTTGGTGCCTGTTTTGCTACTTAGGCTCTATACTGTCAGGTGACCAGTGTCAGGAAAGAAGTAGGTAAGGGGTGTGATTTAGAGCTCGAATCAGAGGTGCTAAAATCAGTGGAGCAGCACCTGTGAAATGATGCAAAGAGCTGGACTTGGCGGAGGTGGTGACAGGTCCTCTTTAAAGGGTGAAGGCCAGGAAGGTTTGTCCATAGCCCGTGGATTTTTGCACAGTGAATGGAGCAACTGCCATGCATGCATACTACTGTTACATTCCCATGAAGCACTTAGGAGAAATTTCTGGGCATCCCATTGGTCAGAGTCCCACCTATTAGTCACCTATTTCCTTTCCTGTGCATAGGGAATAACTGCATACTACAGTGGGATAACCAGCAGGGCTGTATACATGAATTGTTGTACAAATACATTTTTGCATTGCATTTCTTTATCTTTAGTGAAACTCTGCCCACACCAGAGTGTGATTGTATACATTTGTGTGAAGATTTCTGCAATGAATGTACCTATTTGAGTATTTTACCTACTGTACATTTAGTGAAATTTCCTTTTTAGAAACAATTTGGAAATTTCTCATTAGAAGACCGGGATCTACTTCCCTCTAAGACTTCACGTTAAATATTGATCGTCCTTGGAGAGAGAACATCAAAGATGTGAGTAATCAATTAAACATTACAACTGAAGAGATGGCTTAAGGCTTCATGAAAGCTTTGCCAGTTCTTATGGCAAAATGTATGCGTAATTCTGGCAATGTGCTTCCTCTTATGGATACCAAGGAATTTCTTTCGTTATGTATTTATGATGTAGTTAGATCTTTATTGCATAAGACACTTAAAGGGAAATTCCTATATATGACAAACATTTGTAATGCGTTTTTCTCACAAAAGGGACTCAAAGCACAAAGCGCATTGCGGAGTTAGTGGCTGCCATACAGGCACTCATCAACAACACCCACAAAGGTCAATTGTTTTACAGGATGTTTTTGACATATGGGAGGAAACCTACACAAACATGGGGAGAACATACAAAATCCATGCAGATGTTGTCCTCACTTGTATTCACACCCAGGACACCAATTCTGCAAGGCAACAGTGCTAACCACTGAGCCACCATATATATTATGAGTATGGTAGAAAACAGGTAAGGAGTATCTGTGTTGGGGAAATGGTTATGGAAACTGCAAAACCCTTTGACACTACAGATTTCACCCATTCAAAATAAAGCTCCATTGTAAGCCAAATAAATGAGCGCATATATTGTTGTTAAATTTTTTTTATTTTTTTACTAGATCATATACACGAAAATACAGTAAAAATTTCAGAAGTGACAGCACATTAAAAAAAAAAAATCACATAACCTGAAAATACATTAACCCCTTAACTGCTAGGAAGATTCTTAATGAAGTGGAAATGTTGTCTATCCAAACAAATTTACGTAAAGAAGGAATTGTATTGATTCTTTGTACCTCATTATCAATGTATTATCGCAGAATTATGGCAGTGTTTGTGCACCACAGTTGTATTGTGTTTTACCAAAGAGAAATTCTTCTGCTGCCAATTTTTACAAAATGAAGATAAAACAGCTTTAGCTATGGTTTAATGGAGATAAACTAAATTAAACTGCTTTATGTAAATACCCTTTAAACCATAAAATAAATGCTGCAGTGCTAAGTATTACATGTGGCGCCGTTTCTTAACCACTTAAGCTAGTTTCATACTGCTGTTCTGATGTGTCAGAGGATCAAAACAATGGATGCCAAAACTGCCACTTTGAGGGATACAAATGGACCCTTTTCATTTAGATCTGTCATGATTGACAGCAATTTTAAAATAAAAATGTAAGACCCCTTCTGTCGGCCTTCCATTTTTTTTAGGGAAAGAAGTGCTACATGCAATTTTAACATTGGTGTGAATGATGATGAATACAAATGAAAAGTCTTCCGCTTGTAACCGTCAATCTGATGTACGTTGTTCTGACAGATCAGAACAATGGAGTTCGGCAGCAGTGTGAAAGAAGCCCAATATCTGTATTAATAATTATAACATGTTTTCACTGTTTATATACTGTCTATTTTTGCTTTACTTTTTCCTGTAATACACCAGGTGGCAAGTTCAACAACCACTTTTTGTACTAAAGCCAGCCCCTACTGGACATATTTAGTAATACATTCTGGCCATCCAAATTAATTGATTTAGGTGGGACCACCAAAGTGGGAGCTGCTATTTAGCAGTTCTCTTTTCTTTTCCATGTGGACAACCCTTATATGGCATATACTGTATATGCTCTAATAAGATGCTGTCTTCATAAAAAAAAATCCTGCAGCTTAAAATCTGTTTTATAAAATGATTCAGTAATAAAAATACATTTATTCACATTGTTATTCTCATTTATTTCCCCATTTTTTACATATGAAAATATGACAGGGTCTCACTGGTTCAAAACCCTATCCTATGGGTCACAACAAACAAAGTTTTGTGTTGTTTTTGGCCACACATTTTGGAAAAGCTGTGTTTTTTTTGTTTCAGATTTTGCTGTGCTTTTTTGAGCCAAAGCCAGGAGTAGATTTAGCAGGAGGTACAACTATAAGTGCTTCCTTTACATTCCCCATTCCCTTTAAATCCACCCTTGGCTTTGACTAAAAAAAATTCGCAGCAACATCTACAAAAGAAAATATAGCTTTTCTGCAACGTGTGGCATCAGCCTTTGTTTGATTCTCATTTGTGTTTTATCATGATTTTGCAGAATTTTTTGCAGAAGTTTTTGTGAATATAGAGGCAAAATCTACCTCTATTAAAGTCTTTGGAATTTGCAGCTATGTTTTGGACACCAAATTGCACTCATATTAAAGCCGTGTCAAAGTGGCCTTACTTATAATAGTCATTCATTAGAATTCTATAGTTCCAGTATCAAACTTCTCTCATCAAAAACGTCTGTAAAAATAGAAACATATTTTGACTGATCTTTAAATGATGATAACATTAAAACATTAATGTATAAATAAATGTAACTAATTTGATTCCAACTTCCTAGAAAAATTGTTTCTACTTCCAAAATCCAACTTCATTAGTTTGTCTTAAAAATTATTTTTTTTTTTGCAGGTTATAAAAACAACTTCATAAATGTTGTAAGATAATAAAACTTTCTGTGGCAGCTATATATTTTTTAACATAAAAAATATCCAGGAAAAGAAGGAAAGCCCTTGTTAAAGTATACAAATTGGCTTTACAACAAATGAATTTGGTGTATAACTGGAGATCATCATAGAGGAACAATGACATCAAATTGGGCAAGGATTAGTGACATCATCACTCAAGAGTAGTGACCTTTATTGATACACATTATCAAAAGCTGTTAGTGGCATAGATAAATGAATCCTACTCCACCAATTTTACCTGACAGGGATCCATTTGTATGATATATCATATGTATGGGGCAGAATGGAGACCTTTGGGCCCCCACAGATGCTGGACCCTTGGGCACTTCTGTCTAACCTCAGTTATGGGAATTATATTGTTCTTGTTCTGCCTATGCTGTCATATTTCTCAGTCAGATAATTAGTTATATTATAATTGGATCACGGCACATGTTTTCTCTTGTCTGCAGATGGAAATTCACTTCATTAAAAGTAGATAATAAGAAATTTGTTTCTAAATTTTTGTTCCATGGACTTATTAAAATGAGGCTCTTCACAACCCTTGTAGGACTGAAGAACAACATGGCATTAGATTTGTGCTTATCCCTTCCTTCCACCATGGTCATCCCTATGAATATAGTTTACATCACTCAGTTGAATGGATGGTGCAAAACTGACTCAGGGCTCCCACATAGCATCCACATAGGAAACTTCATTGGCATACTGTATATGGACTAATTCACAATAATACATCAAGATGAAACAACGGTGAAGTGTCCAACAATCTAATATGAAATTGGAAGTTTCCTTATCTTTAGGGATGGCCCAGATCTTGTACCCCAGGCTACACAGCTTATGTGACTGCACAGTACTTCAACTTATTTCCTTTGTACAAGGAGACATTGTTTCTTGCTGTTAAATGTTTCATGATCTTTTCTTTTTCAGTCTGACAGAACGTAAATTATGAACATGGTAAGAACATCAATAAAAAATAGTGTCTGTGCCTTGAAGCACCATTGCCAACAGTTCTAGCCTTCTTAAAAAGTAAAAGCATAGACCACTCCAACCACCACAATATTTCCAATGGTGGCAATAATGGCAATCCATAATAATATGGCATCATTTGAGGACCTTGCTGGCTCTTCAGGGGGCTCTGGGCAGACGAGGAGGCATGGACATTGGCAGATGAGTTGAATAAAGAATATTCTGTTCCAAATTCCTCATTCGGTGAGTCCATAAAAGCTCCACCCATGACAGGGAGCTGTGAAAGGAAATACAAAGATTATCAGAATAGCATTCTAAATATCAAACTATATGCAATATGCTATGTTCATTGGTCGCCAACCTGTGATTATTTACTTTACTTTTGGCAGAAATGAGTAGATATGAGCAAATCTTTCTATATTCGGCTCGGTTTTGCCGTTTGGACAATAAATTGTGTATGACAGTCTGGGCTCTTCTTGGGCTCTATCTAACTTCTTTCTAGTTCTTTAATGCAAATCCCAAAGTGACATCAAAAGATACGACTAAAGGTAAATAGATGATATTTGATGTATGTCAACCTCTGTAAAAACACTGCACTGGTAATTTTTTTTTTGCTTTTTAAAATGTAAAATAGTCCATAAATTATTCCTTTGGGGGCTGATGCCCCTTGGATTTTATACACAGTGGTATCACATGAAGCAATGACTTTACAAGTGGTCCAAAAATAGTTCCTTGTTGGATAGTGGCAACAAATTTGGTATTATTTTAAAGAAAAAGTCATTCTGCTTCTACCACACCTTTTTTTATTCAGACACTTCTTTCCCTGTTTGTTTGTTTTTCTGGTGTTTTTGGTGTTCTAGTCACAAGGTCTGAAAACCCATTGAAATACTTGATCTGATAGATGCTGTCACCCTCTGCATTTTGGTGTTTTGTTTATCTAAATCCATTCAGCCATTCCAAACATACAGGTGCATCTCAAAAAATTAGAATATCTTTGAAACGTTCATTCGTTTCAGTAATTCAGTAATACAATTCGTAATCGGCGTCTTCCATGTTTGTGTGTCCTACTGAACAAGACTGAGGGACCATTTAAAGGTTTAGGAAACCTTGGCAGGTGACACACTGAATTTACAATACTGAACTTTTTTACAATATTCAAATTTTCTTAGATTTTGGTTTTCATTACCTGTAATTCATAATCAACATTTACAGAAATAAAACACTTGAAATAGAACACTCTGTGTGTAAAGAATCTAGAAAATATAGGAGGTCACTTTTTAAATTTAATTACTGAAAGAAATAAACATTTTAAAGATATTCTAATTTATTGAGATGCACCTGTATAAGCCCTGTTAGTATTAATGCAAATTAGGGTATGCAAAGAAAAGTGGGGAGTAACACTGCATGACATTCAACACACAAAGACCCTGTCCCCAGAGACACCACAGTGTTACTGCTCACTTGGATAGTAGGCCCTATATTGCATCAACCCTAAAATGGCTCACATGCTTGGAATGACTGCATGGATTTGGATCAACAAAACACCAAAATGCTCAAGGTGACAGCGCCATCAGATAATGTATGCCATTGGGCTTTTCAGACCTGGTGACAGGACCTTTCACCACCTGCAACAAGTCCAGCTTTTTACATCAAGTAATAGCTGCTGCTCCTCTGATTCTGACAGGAATTTTTTTCTCTAGCTCCAACCATTTCTGAATAATCAATGCTGTTAATTTTGGTATCTGACATGATATTTAGGCTCTGTACTGTCAGGAGGTCGGTGTCAGGCAGGGGCAGACAAGGGGTGTGATTTTGACACTGGTTGATTGAGGTTAGAGAGAAAATTTTAACTGGCGGGAATCAGTGGAGCAGCATCTATTAAGAGATGCTAAGCACTTGAATTGTTGAAGGTGGTGAAAGGTCCTCTTTAAATAATGCTTTCCAAAGGAAGGAAACAAAACAGGCCAAATGTTAATGAATTGCAGCAAAAACTCAATTATAAAACACACGTTACACTGTACTAAGAATGTTGTGTATAATTTTACCATCTCTGAGTTGTTTTGGGGTGATTGTAACTTGTAAGTAATTTTTGGCAAACTAAGGAAACAAAAGAGGTGAACTGCACTAATAGTGTACGGTAAAACAACTATATATATATAGTAATGCAGTAATATAGTAGCTTTATTCTTTTATATAGAGAGTATTATTGTAGAATTATATATTCATGCATATAAGGTAATATTATGGTAGTTATATTCTTGTACATAAGGGTAGTATAATAGTAAGTATATTTTGTACATAGGGGCAGCTTTATGGTAGTTGTATTCTTGCACTTAGGAGGCAGTATTACAGTAGTTATATTCTTCTACATAGGAAGATGTATTATAGTAGTTATATACAGTTATATGAAAAAGTTTGGGCACCCCTATTAATCTTAATCATTTTTAGTTCTAAATATTTGGGTGTTTGCAACAGCCATTTCAATTTGATATATCTAATAACTTATGGACACAGTAATATTTCAGGATTGAAATGAGGTTTATTGTACTAACAGAAAATGTGCAATATGCATTAAACCAAAACTTGACCGGTGCAAAAGTATGGGCACCTCAACAGAAAAGTGACATTAATATTTAGTAGATCCTCCTTTTGCAAAAATAACAGCCTCTAGTCGCTTCCTGTAGCTTTTAATCAGTTCCTGGATCCTGGATGAAGGTATTTTTGACCATTCCTCTTTACAAAACAATTCCAGTTCAGTTAAGTTTGATGGTCGCCGAGCATGGACAGCCCGCTTCAAATTATCCCACAGGTGTTCAATGATATTCAGGGATGGGGACTGGGATGGCCATTCCAGAACATTGTAATTGTTCCTCTGCATGAATGCCTGAGTAGATTTGGAGCTGTGTTTTGGATCATTGTCTTGCTGAAATATCCATCCCCGGCGTAACTTCAAATTCGTCACTGATTCTTGTACATTATTCTCAAGAATCTGCTGATACTGAGTTGAATCCATTCGACCCTCAACTTTAACAAGATTCCCGGTGCCGGAATTGGCCACACAGCCCCAAAGCATGATGGAACCTCCACCAAATTTTACAGTGGGTAGCAAGTGTTTTTCTTGGAATGCTGTGTTTTTTTGACGCCATGCATAACGCCTTTTTGTATGCCCAAACAACTCAATCTTTGTTTCATCAGTCCACAGGACCTTCTTCCAAAATGAAGCTGGCTTGTCCAAATGTGCTTTTGCATACCTCAGGCGACTCTGTTTGTGGCGTGCTTTCAGAAACGGCATCTTTCGCATCACTCTCCCATACAGCTTCTCCTTGTGCAAAGTGTGCTGTATTGTTGACCGATGCACAGTGACACCATCTGCAGCAAGATGATGCTGCAGCTCTTTGGAGGTGGTGTGTGGATTGTCCTTGACTGTTCTCACCATTCTTCTTCTCTGCCTTTCTGATATTTTTCTTGGCCTGCCACTTCTGGGCTTAACAAGAACTGTCCCTGTGGTCTTCCATTTCCTTACTATGTTCCTCACAGTGGAAACTGACAGGTTAAATCTCTGAGACAACTTTTTGTATCCTTCCCCTGAACAACTATGTTGAACAATCTTTGTTTTCAGATCATTTGAGAGTTGTTTTGAGGAGCCCATGATGCCACTCTTCAGAGGAGATTCAAATAGGAGAACAACTTGCAATTGGCCACCTTAAATACCTTTTCTCATGATTGGATACACCTGGCTATGAAGTTCAAAGCTCAGTGAGGTTACAAAACCAATTTTGTGCTTCAGTAAGTCAGTAAAAAATAGTTAGGAGTATTCAAATCAATAAAATGATAAGGGTACCCAAATTTTTGCATCGGTCAAATTTTGGTTTAATGCATATTGCACATTTTCTGTTAGTACAATAAACCTCATTTCAATCCTGAAATATTACTGTGCCCATCAGTTATTAGATATATCAAATTGAAATGGCTGTTGTAAACACCCAAATATTTGGAACTAAAAATGATTAAGATTAATAGGGGTGCCCAAACTTTTTCATATGACTGTATTAAGGCAGTATTATATTTATCAAAGTTTTGTACTTAGGGGGCAGTATTTTAGTAGCTGTATTGTTATACATTGTTTCCATACTATAGTAGTTATATTCTTGTTCACAATGTGCACTAATATAGCAATTACAGTCATATGAAAAAGTTTGGGCACCCCTATTAATCTTAATCATTTTTAGTTCTAAATATTTGGGTGTTTGCAACAGCCATTTCAATTTGATATATCTAATAACTGATGGACACAGTAATATTTCAGGATTGAAATGAGGTTTATTGTACTAACAGAAAATGTGCAATATGCATTAAACCAAAATGTGACCGGTGCAAAAATTTGGGTACCCTTATCATTTTATTGATTTGAATACTCCTAACTACTTTTTCTGGCTTTTCTAAAGCAAAAAATGGTTTTTTAACCCCCCCGGGCTTTGGACCTTTTAGCCGGGGGTTCCCAAAATATGAAAAAGGTTTTTTTTGGGGGCCATTTGGTTTTTTTCCCCTTTTTTAATCCCCTTTGGAGGGGGGGCTCTTGGGCCCCTAAAAAAAACTCAAATAAAATAAAAAAAAAAAAATTTTTTATAATTTTTTTGTGGGGGGAGGGAAAAAATATTTTTTTTTTTTTATATTTTTTTTTTTTTTTTTTTGAAAAAAAGAAAGAAAGAAAAGAGAGCGGAGAGGTTTTTTTTTTTTTGTCCAGAGGGGAGGCGGGAAAAAAAAAAAAAAAGAAGAAAAAAAAAAAAAGTTGAAAAAGTTAAAGAAAAAATCCACACCCCCCTCCAAGAATTTTGTTTTTTTTTTTTTTTTTTTGGTGTTTTTGTTTTTTCTTTTTCTATATTAAAAATTTTTTTTAAGAAAAAGTTTTTGTAGAGGGAATGGATTGTGAAGAGCCGTTTCTGAAAGCACGCCACAAACAGAGTTGCCTGAGGTATGCAAAAGCACATTTGGACAAGCCAGCTTCATTTTGGAAGAAAGTCCTGTGGACTGATGAAACAAAGATTGAGTTGTTTGGTCATACAAAAAGGCGTTATGCATGGCGTCAAAAAAACACAGCATTCCAAGAAAAACACTTGCTACCCACTGTAAAATTTGGTGGAGGTTCCATCATGCTTTGGGGCTGTGTGGCCAATTCCGGCACCGGGAATCTTGTTAAAGTTGAGGGTCGCATGGATTCAACTCGGTATCAGCAGATTCTTGAGAATAATGTACAAGAATCAGTGACGAATTTGAAGTTACGCCGGGGATGGATATCTAAGAAGACAATGATCCAAAAAACAGCTCCAAATCTACTCAGGGTTTTAGGGAGGGGGACAAATAAAAAGGGTGGGGGGGGGGGACCCCGGCCCCCACCCCGGAGAATAATGAACAATGGGGGGGGAAAATGGGGGGGGGGGGCGCGGGGGGGCGGCCAACCAAAATAACTGGGGGGGGGGTGTTTTTGGAAGGAGGGGGGGGAAAAAAAACCACCAGGCGGGGGGGGGGGGAGGAAAAAAAGGGGGGGGGGGGGGGGGGGGGGGTTATTTTTGAAAAAGGGGGGAAAAAAAAAAAAAAAAAAATCTTTTTTGGGGGGTGTTGCTTAAATACCGGGGGGGGGGATAATGTGTAAAAAAAAAAAAAAAACATTTTTTATAAGAAAAAAACACAACATAAAAACAAAGAAGAAAAAGTGCGGCGAGCAAAAGATAAAAAAAAAAAAAAAAAAGGAGGGGGGAAACACCCAAAAAAAAAAAAAGAAAAAAAAAAAAGAAGAAAAGGGGGGGGGCACAAAATTTTATAAATGTAAATAAATTTTGAAGGGGGGGGGGGGGGGAAGAAGGAGAAGGGGGGGGGGGGAGGGAAAAGGGGAGGGGCCGGGGTCGGAGGGGGAATGGGGAGGAAAAAAAAAAAGAGGAAGGGAGGGAGGTTGTTGGAGGTTGTGGACAACAACAAAAGAAGGGGGCCCGCCCACCCCGAAGAGGAAAGGGGGGGGGTGGGGGGTGGGGGTGTGAACCCTCTCACCGCCAGATACTATGAATATTTAATCTCTCTGCTAACAGCTTCCAACCTTTGACAGCAAAATAAATCATGTAAATGACATCAAAATCCATGACCCCAAAACATTATTTTCTCCTTTTGCTGAATAAAATTAATTTCCATAAATTGCTACTTAAAAAAAGGAAATATTCAGTCTGTGGGTGGGTAAGAGGAACTTCATGTGCTTTATGACAGAACACTATAATTAAGTACATGTCAAGAGGCTGAGGCTGTCACCATGGCTGAAGAATACTATTATCACAATAAACTGTCTACATATGCTGTAATGAAAGGTGGGGCTATAGCCTCAATGTGTACCACTGGACAGGGGTCACCATCTGTAAAGTTCATAGTTCTAATAAGAAATAGATAAGTCATCAACATAAGGCTTATTCCACATCTCTTTCTATAATGAATAGACAAAAACCAGGGACATACCTAAGTGTACAGTTTTACTGCACCATGTTGACCCCCATCCCGCCAGCCACTGCTCTCCTGAATGATGATGATTTTGATCATCAGGAGAGCGGTGACTTTTTTTTTTTTTTAAAGCAAAAAGTAATTTGCTTGGATATCCAAAGACCTGTGAATATCTTTAATGCTATTATAATGATATATGGTGTTCATGTACCGTATAACTATTTCTGTATCATACTGTATATGTTTTACTCAGTGTAACACAGAAATATAAATATTTACCCCACTACCACCATTACACCCATCCATTCACTGCACCTCTCCATGAATTCTTCAACAATGCATTTACATAGAGACAATCCAGAATGTTTGGCCTTTCTCTGCCAGAGATTATACTCATAAATCATTTCCATCAGTAAAGTACAATAATAACCGTACATTGTGTCCCTTCCCCCATAATTAGCTGAGCTTATTTTTAATGTAACTGGAGCACTCCAGCTGGAGCCTCACATCCCAGTTACACAGGATAATGATACTGCCTGTACCTGATCCTTTGTGCATCTCTATGTCATGCTGATTGAAGCCCTGGCCTTTATTATGTGCTGATATATTTGGTGAGTCTATCATTTAGTGCAGAATATTTCCTTCCCTTTCTATGGCCAAGATTTTCAAGTTCCAAACCTCCAATAGGATAAAAAATATTTTAGTCATTCCTATTCATATTTACATAGAAGTTACATAAACAAACATACATGGAAGAGAGGAGAAAAGCAAAAGTAGAAATCTGACAGAATAAGTGTCCAGCTTTTTTGGTCTCCTCTTTGATGCATAGGCAAAGCATTATTCTTTTAATATAATACTGCCTCAATGTACAAGAATATAACTGCTATGATAATTCCTCCTACATACAAGAATATAACAACTATAACACTACCTTATATAAATATGAATATGACCACTATATTACTGATTCTATATATAATAATATATAACTACTCTTAATACTCCCCATCTACAAGAGCTGCTATACTGCTATCTCTTATGTACAAGAACATAACTACTATAATACTGTGCCTATGTATGAAAATATAACTACTTTAATTCTGATCCTATGTATAATAATAATACTGCCCCTATGTACAAGACTATAACTACAATAATACTACTGTCTGTATATAAAAATATAACTACTATAATACTATCCCTAAATACAAAAAAATATATATCGTACCCTATGTACAAGAATCTAGGAGCACAGTCAGCAAAACTGCTGCTGTCTGTGAATAATATCTCATCTATAACCACACAAGCAGCCAGAAGTAGATACAAGTACATAGAAGATTTTTCTTACATTGTAACATGTGAGATTTGCAGGATCAGTCTTTTGCACACACCAACAGTTTGCAGACATGTCTGTGCAGGCTGTGAGGATAATCAACCCCTCCATTCACTGTGCGAAGCGAGAAAAAAAGGACCACTCTCTACACTCACTGATATAAGCAAGATGGAATGCAGTGTATCTAGGGACAAACTTCCTTAATAACAAAAGAGTGAACAGCAAATTAGCTAGAAGGGAGACACATAGTGGCAGGAACTTTAGAGAGGTTTTTCAAGCAGAAAGCATCCATATTTGTAATTAAAGTGCATTACATTTTGGTTCAGAATCACATGCTCTATGAAATGAGACTAAATTGTCTGAAAAGTTACTGACCATTTAATATTAACCATTCTTAACTTCCAGCACACAGTCTATCCAAAATCATGAGCAAAAAAAACAAATTCGTAGAGCGAAGTCACAGAGAAAAAAAAATGAATATCTGCTGGATCCCATTATAGTGAATGGGGACCCTTTTGATCAATTTTTGTCTGAAATTATACAGATCTGAAGAATGCATAAACAATTACAGGCGCGAACGCATCTTCAGACTACCCACAATGACAAGAGCATGACTACTATAATACTGGTTTTTAATATCTATAACTGGTGTTACTACTACTAACACAATACAAGATTATAACTACTATAATAGTGCCTCCTATGTACAAGAGTGTGACTACTATAATACTACCACCGATGTATGAGAATATAACTACTATAATACTGCCTTCTATATGCTGGAAGTAGAATATTGCTCATATTTGAGTAGACTTGCTATATCTTGGTCATTGTTTTTGTATAGTATAAGTGTAAATGTCACTATGTTTGCTCCCACTCACTTTACTCAAGATCTGATGGCAGAATATGATTTAAGTCAAGAGATTGTGTGAGTTGGAAACATTGTAAATTATGTAGAAATGCTCAAAGGATTTTTTTCACATTCCATTAAATCAGTGTTCGGAGCTCTCTGGTATTTTAATGAGGAGGGGTAAGTGGAATTTGATTTAATAAAACAGACGGTTGATTCTTCATCCAAAGCCAAACTGAGCATTTCATTGGCTGAAAGGAATACAAACCCAAACAACATCTACTTCCATTAATCTGTATTTGTAAACTATGTGGACACACCATGTGGATGTGTTCCACATCTCATACTAGTATTACTATTTTTCTAAATGTTTTCACAAATATCCAGATTTTCAGTTCCTGATCTTCAGAGTTTAAATTTCCTGTTTAATGTATTAAAAATTGGATCAAAACAGTTTAGTGATCTGAAATCCAATGGATAGCTAGGAATAAACTGATATTTGGGAAAAAAATGGGCAGGAGATTACAGGTGCAAAATACAAACATGTCTCAACCTTCATTATCTAAAGAGCCTTCTGAGCGCTGAAATCAAGGGGCGTATGCTATAGGGCCGTGATGGCGAACCTATGGCACGCACGCCAGAGAGGGCACGCAGAGCCCTCTCAGTTGGCACGCGCACCATCGCCATAATCACTCACTAACGGTGAATCTGGTCCAGGATTCCCCGTTAGTGAATGATCGCTTCTTTCAGCTGTATGTGCAAATGCACATACAGCTGAAAACTGTCAGTGTAAATTGGTAAAGGCTAAATAAAGTACTCTAGAAGGACCTTCTAACGTCATAAGGTCACATGACAGGGTAGGCATGTCTTTACTTGTAAGAAGGTCCTTCTACATGAAGAAACATTGTATCCTGAGCAGTGGAGGAACATGGAGAGATGTGGGGTGCAGGGTGTACTGTGGGGGGAGAGATATGATGTGCAGGGTGTACTGTGGGGAGAGAGATGTGGGGTGCGGGGTGTAGTATGGGGAGAGATGTGGGATGCGGGTTGTAGTGTGGGGAAAGATGTGGGGTGCAGGGTGTACTGTGGGGGGAGCAATGTTAGGTGCAGGGTGTAGTGTGGGGGGAGAGATGTGGGGTGCAGGGTGTACTGTGGGGGGAGAGATGTGGGGTGTGTGGGGAGAGATGTGGGGTGCAGGGTGTACTGTGGGGGGAGAGATGTGGGGTGCAGGGTGTACTGTGGGGGGAAAGATTAGGGGTGCAGGGTGTACTGTGGGAGGAGCAATGTTAGGTGCAGGGTGTAGTGTGGGGGGAGAGATGTGGGGTGCCGGGTGTACTGTGGGGGGAGAGATGTGGGGTGCAGGGTGTACTGTGGGGGGGAAAGATGTGGCATGCACGGTGTACTGTGGGGGGGGGAGAGATGCGAGGTGCAGGGTGTAGTGTGGGGGGAGAGATGGGTGTAGTGTGGGGGGAGAGATGATGGGGGAATGGGGGTGCAGGCTGTGTGCAAGAGGGGGGAATGGGGGTGCAGGTTTTTATTCATATATGTGATTTTGAGGGCTATAACATTTTTATCAATTGGGTTATTCATCTAACTTTTGCGTCTTTTTTTGGTGACACATAGGGCTTTATTTTTATTTTTGCATGTTTTTTTATTTTTTTTATATATCCGGGAAAATATAAACAAAAAATGAGGAAAAAGAGGAGGTGTCTGTTTTTCACATTTCACGTTGTTTGTTTTTTTAATAGCACAAAGTGCTACTAAAAAACTTTTAGATAGTTTTCCCTCTCTGTTACAGTAATTTTAAATTTGTATTGAGTCATCTGGGGTGGGGCTAGAACCTGTGATAGGGGTGTGGTATTGGTATATTATTATTTATTTTTTAAATTATTTTACTTTAACTTTTATTTTTGACTTATCTATCTATTTTTTTTTACATTGTGTCACCATAAGGTCATAATAAACAAAAAATATAAAAACTCAAATCATCCCCTTTCCCTAGATCACATATAAATATAAATAAAGAAATAAAAACATAAACATATTAGGCATCCCCAAGTCCAAAAATACCCAAACTATTAAAATATAACAACATTTATTATATACAGTGAATGCCCTAGTGGGAAAAAATTGTAAATTGTCATGTGCCTGCCAAAAAAAGGAATAAAAAGTGATCAGAACACTACATTTACCAAAATGATATCAATAAAAGCTAAATATTGTCCCACGAAAAACCTCACAAAGCTCAGTACACTGATATGTAACAAAAAAATAAGAGTGTCAAAATATAGGAAATCAAATAATTGTTTTTATTCTTAAACATTTAGAATTTTTTTGTATTAAACATAAAAAAAAACTATATAAATTTGCTATTACCGTGATCAAAGCAACCCACAGAATAAAGGTAACAAGTCATTTTCAAAGCACAGTGAATGCCATAAAAATAAAATCTGTACAATATAGCACAATCATTTTTTTTTCCCATTCAGAATTTTTCTGGCTTCCCAGTACTTTGTACAAAATATTAAATGGTGCTTTTATAAAGTACAATTAGTTCCACAGAAAATAAGCCCCCATATGACTCTGTGAGTAGAAAAATAAGAAATGCATGGCTTTTGGAAGATGGGGAGTGAAAAATTAAAATGCAAAAATGGAAAATAAACATGTCCTCAAAGGGATAATTTTTTGAGAAAAGATTCTGTATAATGTGTCATTAATATCTCTACTCTTTCTATGCTCAGAAACAATGACTTTGTTATAGGGCAGTCTTAGCATTGATTGACAGCCCTCCAGTAACTGTTAATCATTCACAATCATAGGACCATCCCATTGACTAGACAAGTATAGAGAGCAAAGATATAGATGACAAGTTTTACTGAATCTTTTTCCACATAAATATACATCAGCTCAACACCTATATCTCTATAACATATTGCCTGCAGATTATACTGCATTTCCTATGTCACAGGATCCTTTAATATTAATGTACTGTATATCACTTGTTGATATCTCTGAGCTACAATGGTACTTGAAAGTTTGTGAACCCTTCAGACTTTTCTCCATAAATTTAATCTAAAACTAATTATTTTAAACCATTTATTTACTTTCCTTAATTATATAGTGCCAACATATCGAACAGCATGTTACAGATATTGTCATAATTCCCTGTTCCAAGTAGGGCTCACAATCTAAATTCCATATCAATATTTTTAATTGGAGTTCAAAAACTGCATTAAAGCTGCACATGGAGCACTCTTTTGCAGCGCCTTTAAAGCTTGGGAGTGCTTTGTGTTTGCCCTTTTGGAACATCACATCACCTCAATCTTTTTCACCAATTATGCGGGCTTCCCTGAGTGCCTGGGCAATGCTTCATGGGAAGACAACCCCTACGAGGCATTTGAATATCTCTGATATGCCTTTATCCCTCTTATCTTGGGCAATCAAAGACTTGGATGCTTTGTGTTGGGAAGCTAAGAGGGTAACCCAAGTCTCACTGTTATACTCTGGGGACAGTCCTATCATTTACGGCATTGCGGCAAAAATTTGGAATCCCTATGAGAAACTTCTACACACATTTTAGAATACTACACTTTTTGTCTAAAAATTCCTCCGCCCCTACTCCTCATAATAACACGATCTTCACATAGATGTAAAAAAAAGTGAGATGCCTGAGGTTTTTGTATGATCTGATGGATGATACCTCTTCTTATATCAAATCTGCCCCGTTTCGCTATTGGGAAAGGGACCTAGGAGTGAGCTTTACCCCCAATGAATGGCAATGTGCAATTAAATTGATTCACTCCTCCTTGAAGTGCAGCACACATGTTCAAATTATGTTACGATGGTATCGTACCCCCTTTAGTTTTACAGTTAGCCTACCCTTCTGTTTTCGGGGAGTGCTGGAGGGGATGCGGGGGGAGTGGAACTTTACTTCATATTTTGGGACAGTGTCCGATTATTCAGGGATACTGGGTGGAAGTGTTTGACATGCTTTCAGAGCTGTTTGGTCTCCAGATCCGGTATACTCCACACTTGGCTGTCTTGCTGCTTAGAGTTCCTAACACGCTAAACCCGCATAAAACACTCTTATGTAAAATCTTGACTATCGCCAAGTTGATGCTGGTCCAGAGATGGAAATTGACCGCTCCCCCATCACTTTCAGCTTTAAGATCTGCTATCAACAATGGCTTTGCTTATTAAAAAAAATAATTGCCCTGGGTAATCATTCATATAACTCGTTTGTGAACATTTGGGATTGCTGGATCCACTCTCGATATGTGTGTTAAGGCGGGTTCGTAGTTTGTCGGATTAAGATAGTTTGGGCCCGAAATTTATTCTCCTATTATTATTTCTGTTATTCTCCTTGGCCTTGTTCCCTTCCCTTCTTATATAGTCCGCACTTACAAGCCCATACACACACTCTTTGTATTAATATCCCGATCTTCCTACTCCCTTAGCTTTCTTCCTCCCTTAACTCTGCTTATCTAACTTATCTAATTTATTATCTAACTCACTAAGACTTAAGTATTCCTTCATAGCTGGATATACGGTATTACTGCAAATACGCTTTACGCGTTCGAAACGCCTCCTCGCTAAAGTCTCGATCAGGGTGCCTCTCATGTTCATAGGTTTAAATGTTCAATTGTTTATTGTTTCATGCCTAGTGTTTCATTGTTAGATCTTTATACTTTGGTTCTATACTAATGGGTACAGGCAGCATGTGTCCTTATGCTACATTTGAATATACAATATTTATTCCTCACATGCTGTATGCCCAGATTGTGCTAAACATTTATGCTACTGTCCTTGTTCCTTTAAATCTGTAAAACCTTCAATAAAAATTATTGAAACTAAAAATTGCATCAAAAATCTACATCAGATTTTCACAGTCCTAAACATGGATAAAGAGACACAAATCAAACAAGTCAAAAATGTAAGACTGGGTCATTTATTTATAAAAGAAAATGATCCAATATCACATATCTGTGAGCGACAAAAGTATGTGAAGGTGAAGATAGAGTCTTCTTGAGTGTTTTCAATCAATAGGGTGATAATCAGATGTAACTGGGTGACTTGTTTTATTTAAAGAACAGGGATTTATTAAAGTTTGATCTTCACAACACGTTGGGACTCTGAGACATATGACTCTTAGGACCAATAATCTGTCAAACACTTGTTCTCCTCTCAGCCTGCATGAACAATTGCATAGATGAGCAGGGAAGGAGTCCAGCCGCTGTTCACACTGCTAGTGCAGTTTGGTAGAGATGTGGTCTTGGTGCACTGTGACACAGTCTGGCACGTTCCAATCTAGTGGATAAGGTTGTATTTCCATATGTCACAAGATATGACTTGCACTGTGTGTTGTATTAATGAGTATGTTTCACTTTGAATGGTGCTGGTCATTACTTTGGAAATTACTGGAAGCTGGATTGTGGGAAGGCTCTTGATAGGTGGAACTGAGTAGTTGAATGGCTTTCCCACAGTGCTTCCCACTTTCATCAGACATTGCCCAAGCTACCCAGGGTGGGAAGGCCCACATTATTTTTATGGGCCCCTTCACTCATTTAGAGGGTAGTAGGAGTTTGGGACCTTTCTTGAGGAGGCAGCAGTTTTCTGCTCAGACGTCAGCATGAGAGGCCTAGATGGCTTGAGTATCCAGTATCCTACGAATGAGTGACATGGGTTTGTGGGAGGCAGGCGTCGACTTAATACAAGCTAGGTATCTGTCATCCAGTCCCAGAGACCTGCCTACTGATTCTACTTTCACAGTTTTCTACTGTTCATCAGCTTGTATCTTGTCTGCTAAACACCGCAACACAGTAAACAACCCTGCAATGAAGTCCCCAGTGTCTGAAGTGTGTGTTCCTTCTATCACTGGTAGGAAACGCTAGTAGGTGACCTGCAAGGGGACAATGTGACTGGGTGTCTGCTCTGTGAGGTCCACCAGGTAAGCAGCACATCAGATACTGATGATCACGATGTCAGCCATAGGCAGGTGAAAGTCATATTGTCACTATCCCCCAGTGCCATCGTCAGACTGCTGGGTGCACCAGTTACACTCATTACAGGCTAAAAGTCCTGTTAAAGAAGCACTTTGTTTTCATTTTTCTCATTTATTTTTTTTCTTCATTCTTTCTAAAAGAACATGATAGATAAGTGTGGTGCGTCATAAGAGTTCACTGGCCTCTTTACTGAATCTTTTTGAGCTTCGTTTGGATCCTCTGTTCAATCACAAGACCCTTAGTCTGACAAGTAAGTCTGTCCATGCAAGCCTATAAGCATATGATAGATAAGGTAGTACTTCGGCACCCGAAGTGTTAAATATCAACAAATTTTATTCCATTATACAAAAAGTTTTTATGAACACACAGCGAGAAAAAGTTAAAATAACACACGGTGCATGATGTCAGTTTCAGTCTCCTAAGACCATCGTCTGCGTGACATCTTGTGCAGTATGGTAAGGAAAAAAGCTCTGTGTTCTTTCCTTTTGTTTTTTCCTTACCACACTGCACAAAATGTCATGCAGACGAAGGTCTTAGGAGACCGAAACGTTCAAATACTGACATCAGGCACCGTGTGTTATTTTAACTTTTTCTCGCTGTGTGTTCATAAAAACTTTTTGTATAATGGAATAAAATTTGTTGATATTTAACACTTGGAGTGCCGAATTACTACCTTATCATTCATTTGGATATTCTCCGATATCTTCTGGCACCATTTTTGAGATTGGATATCTCTTTTATTAAGGAGTGTAGATCTTTCTATACGTTTTTTCATATAAGTATATGATAGACTTGCATAGACAAACTTATAACTGACATATCAGACACTATAGCTGGTCCAACTGTGAATAATGTGATCAAATAGAGGACTGTATAGAAGCTCCAAAATCTTTAATACAGTGGTCAGTGAGCTCATATACTGCACCACTGTATCTTTTCCCAATACGATACAATTATGAAAACCTTTTAAAGACATTATAAAACCTCCACTTTTCCATTCCTGTAAATTATGCTCTGCTCATTTAATTGTGTGATGAAGAGCTGACAGTCTGAATTCCCGTCACTGCATCGCTTGTCGGCAAGACCCAGCTCTGGCCTGTAATGTGATGCATATAGAGTAAGACACCAAATGGCTCAACATCAGGAGAGGTCATAAATTAGTGACTATAGGATGATGATATAGTTAAATTTAGAGGACATTTATCTAAGTGGGATTTTTATTATCATCCTTCTTCATACACTAGGTTAATAGCAAATTTTATTTTACAGCATTTTGTGGCTCACTTATGACCTCCATTGAGGGCAATGTGGAATGAATCATTCCCATTGGTTGCTTTTCTGATCAAGGACAAATATTGCTACATTTTGCGCTATTATTTTCTACAAATATACTGTACAAGACACTAACAGTTTCTGGAAGTTTAAAGTGCATTGCCCAAAATAAACTTCACTTCATTATTGACTATATAGAATCCAGAGATATTTTGCTACCATCATCAACCACTAGGGGAAGTTCACTGCATATAGCTCCTTTCAAATCTGATATTAAATTTGTAAACTGTAAGCTTATATGCTCCCCCCTCGTGATGACTGTAAACAGGCAAAAATGTATAATTGAACTTTATAGTTCTGTTAAGGGTATAAGGAAATCAGACCATACAAGTATTTTTGGCCCTATGAGTGATACATCTGGGTACATGCCCAGGGATCCCACAAACATGCAGGTATATACAGTAGATGAACAAGATGTGAGCAAGGCTTTACTCGCAAAGAGGCAATGATGGTTACAAACAGTCTTACTAGAGGCAATTCATTCATAGCTTCAGAAATTAACAAGAGGCAACTAGCTTGGAGGTCACAAAAGAGTCTCCTTGCACAGAATACAGTCTCTCTAACACATAGTCCTTTGCAGAACTTTCTCCCTAGGTTTAGTCCTATTGGTAGCTGCCCACACAGTTATAATTCACAGAGCCAATGTCCACAGTAATTTATAATCCACAGGGCAGGTTCCCACAGTAACAGCACAGTCTCTTAGTGTTTCCCCCTGGCTATCACTCAGCAGTAGCGTTGCAGATGGTGTCAAAGCACAGCTCAGTGCATGTTTCAACTTAAAGGAAGTCTACCACCACTAAAATTGTGTCTTAACTACTTATATGATGTTATAGGGGCAGTTAGTGACATACTGAACATATCATTTTTGTCTCAAAGTGCAATCTTGCCGCTAAGAAAATCAACTTTTAAATCCATGTGCAAATGAGTTGTTCGGTGCACCAAGGATATGGCCAAATCTGCCAGTGCACCCGTATTCACCTGTGGTCACAAGCTAACACTGCCCTCTAACATAAAGATTGGCAGGTCCCATTGTGCAGTGGCCAGGTATGGCCAAGTCCTAGATGCATGGAACATCTCATTTACATACAGAATAAAAGATGATTTTCTTGACAGCTTTGACACAAGAAGGTATGTTCATTATGCCACTTACCCCCCTACAACAGAGTGTAAGTGGTTTAGAAGCAGTTTTGGTGGTAGTAGACTCCCTGCAGTTCAGTGGTGAATCCTATATTACCCATTTCTAGGGAGGTGTGCCAATTCATGGCCGTCAGTCTCTCTTACTTCTATCCAACTACTGCCACTTCACACATGTATGCACTTGTGTTTATGTTCTTGCCGATCTATATCAGGGCACTTTGCAGGGTCCTGATTGTATCTCATGTGATCCTGGTAGCCCAGCCCTGCAACCAATGCCCTTAAAACAGCATAGTGTACATAATAAAATTTATGTGTGAATTTCACATAATATATAAGAGCGGCTTGCCTCAGCACCTACCAGGAAAAAGGAAATGCATATTGGGCATACATGTTAGATGTCAGAACTTGAGTTACATCAGAATATATTACAAGGTGAGATGGTTTCCTTGGACTTTGATATTGATAGGCCCTACCAATCAGATGACAATAAGGGTCATATCCTCTTCACTGTATACAAGACAAAACTTTGCATATTTGGTTGTTAGCTTAAATAGCAAGAAAAAAAGGGGACAACCATTTACATATCAATAAACGTAGCTTTCAGGAAGATCAAATCTGAACACTAGGTGCCACTAGCAATGATATCCAGCATTAGTACATTTGGTTGTTGCTGTCCTGCAAGCTCTATATAGTTCAAGTGAATGGGACTGAGTTGCAATACTAGGAAGAGCCACTATCAAATGTACGGTGCTGTGGCTGGTAAACAATAAAGGGGGTAAGGCAGTCAACTCAGAGAGCTTCTTTAAACACCACAGAAGTTTCTAGTTTTTAATGTAAAATTATACCTGTTAAAAGAAGGGTATTTTCACATCATTCCCTATGAAGGATGACACAGAATACCTACATATAGGTCATCATTTAGGTCATGCCCATGACTATAACTTCTAAGCAGTTTATATAAATATTGTTTTACATACAGTATTGTGTTCCCTATGGGTTTCTCAGACCATGCTTTTATAGTATATAAGGGATATATGTTGGCTTCATCTCGAGTAACGATAGGTCTCATAAAATATTTACAGCATGTTGGACGCTCATGACATCCATTGAACAGCAGCTCCATAAGGCCTGGGCAATATACCGTACAGCTCTGTAATATCTCCATTTGATTACTTGTCAGTCGGCATTACTGTTTGTTAAAGTGAACTTGTCACCCACATTTTACATCACTTAAAAGGGTAGTCCAATTTTATTTCCTTTACGTTAAACAATTACCTCTCCCCTTGACTTGCAGTTCAGTGAATGACATCCCCTCCTCTGGATCCCGGCTGTTTATGAGAAGTGCCCCCCACCCAAACAGATGTGCGTAGCTGGAGGCTGTGAAGTAGCAACAACATAGAAAGCCCTAGGTTTGCTGTTAGGACGTTGTACAGAATACATGAAGGCTGCATTAACAGGTTCAAGGACAAAGCTTGATAAATATAAGTTGATGAGTTAAACTTAAATGCAAAATCACTTGGACATCTATTAAGAGATAATAGTGATTAGTATGATTTAGATAACATAATCACCAGTAACCAGCAGGGTGTTATGAAGGGAAGGTTGTATCAAACCAAATTACTCACTTATTATAAAGTGTTAAGCAGGGACCTAGACAAGGGGTGGTCAGTGGATGTCATACTGAATTTTTGTAATGCTTTGTCCCTAACGTGGTTATTGCACATGTAAAATTCCATTGGTATAGGTAACATTTGTAATTGGATCCAAAACTGGCAAAAACACTATTCAAAGAGAAGTCATAAATGGGTCATATTCAGACTGGACTAATGTTATAAGTGAAATTCCCCAGTGGTCTGTACTGTGACCATTAGTGAGGAAATGTTGTAGATGGAGTCCTAGGACCATTACTGGAGTAATATTATAAGTGGAGTACCCAAGGGGTCTGTACTGGGATCATTACTGGAGTAATGTTATATGAAGACTACTACAGAGTTTTGTACTTGGATCAATAAGGCACATTCAGAAAATAGTATATGAAGAAGAATTGAAACAGTACTTCTGCCTCAAATAAAATGGCAACTACAACGTGAAAGCATGGAGAAAGCAGAGAAGACCTTAAGGATTAGGAGGGCTTCCCACAATGCCTTGCAAGGATACCTCATGAGAGTGAACAGCCAGTCATAAGGAACTGTAGGTCAGACGTCACTGATGATTCATAGGCAATAAAAAGCCCAGGCAGAAAGAGAAAGTGACCATCTTGTGGGGAGAGACTAGACAGATATGGTCTCAGACAGTCAAACTGAAAAACATAGCAATAATACACATTAACTACAGTGTGAGGATTCTGGGGAAGTGTAATATTAGGACTGGAGAGGAAGACTTTAATTGTTAGAGTAGCAATCACTCTGTCTGTTACACTGTGTGTGTCAGTGAAGCGTTTTTTTCCTTGAAAAACAAAAAAACCCCTGACATTTTAAAAAGTATTAAAAATGGATCAGTGCAGTGTGCTTTTAAACAGGCTGTTTGTTACTACCAGCTACAATCACTATCTGTTGCTGTCAGGAAATTATGATGAAAGGTAGGAAACACTGGTTCAGTTCAGCTCTCTCTCTTTCCTGACCTGTCCAGGCACACCTTTAGGCAGTACTCTACCTTGAAACCACTGCTCACCCTCCTTCCCTATTGGTTCCTGAGGATCTTCCATCTTTCCTGCAGGTTCTGGACCTACCTCCTCTCCAACTTCCTCATTGGGACTCTCTGTTTTCGAGACTGGCCCTGCTCTCAACCGGTCCACCATGGGCAGCACCATAGTCAACAGACGTCAAAACCCACCTCGTCCACAGAGACCTCACAGAAGAAGGAGATCGCCCCAGGAATGAGACCATACAGCCTGTGCTGTCCACCTCCAGGTGACCCATTTCTACTGGACTGTTCCTCCTGACCACTGTATTGTCGAGATGTTTAACCGGTTTTGCCACTCATTATTCTCTCATTGTTCTCTCTTTCCCATTTCTCACACACTCCTGCTTATTCTTATATTTGCCGCCTATTTGTAATGGGCCCGAACGGACTCTGTTTCATTGTTTTTGTTACCACTATTTCTGTCTCTCCCACCTTGCCTATTGCTTACTATGCTCTAACATAGTTTTGAGGCTGCGCCTTTCAGCGATTTCTAACACCCTCCTTCCATACCACATCTTGGAGACTTAATGAGTCGCTCCTATTTGATGCTAAATGTATGACTGACCTCAAACTATCTATTACTAACTTTGAACAGGATCACGTGCAAGATGCCTTTTCGTTGCCCATTCAATGGGAGGCTCTAAAATGCGTCCTGCGGGGGTGCTCATGAAGCACAGAGCCTGACTTAAAAGGGAGGTAAGTGCTCCATTCTTTTACCAACATAAATCCCTCCAGCGCTCTACCGTTGCTGCACTGACAGCAACATGCCATGAGATCAGATCACTCATTGATCATAAGCATCAGAGACTCCGCCAACTGGGTCAATGCTCATTTTATAAATGGGTAATAAGGAGGGACGTCTTATGGCCCGTGTGGTCAGGGGATGACATTCGGTCTCACTCGTGATGTCCATCAAACGCTCCTCTGGCGCAATATCACACCTCACTCCTGACACTGCCAAGGCCTTCCGCGACTATTACGATGCTTTATATAACCTGCCCCCCTTCTCATTCTATTAACAAAACACTGGATGGATGCCAATCCCTCACTCAATACATAGCTGACATTGCCCTTTCAAGGCTTACGAAGAAGCAGAATCGTTTTACATGTCAGTCACCTCCAAAGAACTAGAATCAGCGATCTCTAACCTACCGGTGGGTAAAAGCCCAGGTCCAGACGGCTTTACACCGCGCTTCTTTAAATCCCTATCCACCGAGCTCTCCCCACACCTCCTAAAAGCCTTTAATGTTGTCTCTGCTACTGCTCCCTTCCCCCCCCCCCCTTTCTTCCATACCCATGTCACAGTCCTACCAAAAAAAGGGAAAGGGATCTCCAATTATGCCCGGGCTATAGGCTCATTTCCCTAATTAACACAGATGCAAAGCTGTTCGCTAAGCTTCTAGCCAACAGACTAGGCCATCATATGAACCAAGCGAGCTTCATACCACACAGGGAGGCCTGGGATAACACTTTAAAAGCCTCCGCGATCCACCATGCTCACACTCGCACACCCCAATGATGCTGCTCTCTCTTGACGCGGGAAGGCTTTCTATAGCGTGGATTGGGGTTTCTTGGAATCAACTCTTTCACAAATAGGCCTCGGCTCCATCATGCTCTCCCACACACGCGCTCTATATACCTCTTCACAATTCCAAATAAAGGTGAGTGGCATTCTGCCACCTCTCTCCATTCACAATGGCACTCACCAAAGCTTCCCTCTTTCTCCATTACTCTATGCTTTAATCATGGAGCATCTTCTCGTAGCCATTAGACGAAACCCTAATATACTGGGTCTTCCATGCAGGATCCCTACATCTTAAAATTTCAGCTTTTGCAGATGGTGTCCTAGTCTTCATAACACAACTATGCACGACGCTACCCTCACTGCTCCATGACATCGACACTTATAGCTTCTTTAGCAATTACAAAATTATTCTCTCCAAAAGTGCTCTATATCTCCTTTCCCATCTCTCATGCAATCTCTCCACTCTTCCTTTCTCTTCACTTGGTCCCCCAAAGCCATTAAATACCTAGGGATATACCTTCCACAGGATCTCGCAGATTCCTACTTCCTAAACTTCCTTCGCATATTTCTCACCTTTCACCTGGACCTTGAGCGATGGGATACAAAAGGCTTCTCCTGGTTAGGTAGGATTAACATCCCCAAAATTAATATACTCCATAGACTCCTTTATCTCTTCCAAGCCATCCCGATAGCCCTCCGCAAATAATTTTTCTCCACTATCCAAAAGTCCTTTTCCAAATTCATTTGGCCCTCTAAACCCCCAAGAATTGCCTAGCAGTTCCCGACACACTAAACTATTACCTTGCTGCGACTGTCACACGCAGGTTGGACAGGCATCACTCCACCCACTCCAAACTCTGGGTTGCCCTGGAGGGGACCCTCAACCCTCGTCCTCTCACTGCCCTTCCTTGGCTTCATATAGGCCATTGGTCTGACAAAGCTATGACCGATCTACCATATGTAACGCGCCAAGTCCTTCATACCTATAGGATATACCGCGGCATCTCATGTCTCTTTTCTAATGATGGCCCTATGACTCCCACCTCAGGCAACCCAGTTTTCCCAGCTGAGCTTCAGTCTCCATTTCACTTCCATTTCCCGGGGCAGGCTCCCCTCAGGTTTCAGCAAGTGCTAACCCCAACCGCTCTACGTTCCTGTCAAGACTTGGTTCCTTCAGAAAACAAAACACTCTTAACTCACTGGCATTATGTCCAACTTCATTACCTATACACCTCTCTCAGAACAACACGTAACCTACATAGGTCCCTCTTCCCATTCGAACGCCTCTGTACATCACAATCCATGACACCCCACTCCATCTCCCTAATATATCACTTACTCATGGTCTCCAAAGACGATCCTTTGCCTGCATACACAGGAGTTGGGAGAGGGAACTGGGGCACTCCTTTCCACCAGATATGTGGCGTTCCGCGTTCCAACTCTGTCACAAGTTCTCGATTTCTTGCAAAGCACAGTAAACGAACTATAAAATCCTATCTCTTTGGCACAGAGTCTCCGCTGTTCTGTATGAAATCTTTCCGGCTACCTCAAATAGATGCTGGAGATGTAACTCTGAACGGGGTACAATGCTGCACATATGATGGAAATGCCCTCTCCTATTCCCATTTTGGACCGACATTCGCAGAATCATTAAGACTGTCACTGATGTGGAATGGAACAATAACCCAGCTCCGATTCTTCTCTCAATCTTCCCCAGGAAGATTCATAAGACCGTACGCAAATTGATTGGCTTCCTCCTTGTGCCAGCCAGATCCGTTATTGGACGACTATGGAAGTCAACTCCGCCCCCACTACCACATCTTGGGTGCAAAAAGTCCTACATATTCAGCGTCCTGCTGAGCTCAAATCCAATGACAGTTTCCATCAACAAGTGTGGCTCCTATGGAATACCTTTTACTACTCTTTCACCTTCTAGACTTCCTTCCCTGACCCTTCTTCTTGACTTGTCCCTCTCTCCCTCTCCAGTGGGAATGATACATCCTTTGCCACCATTTTCTCTTCACCCCCCACTGTTCTGCCTCCTTTCTTCCCCTTTTATATCATCTTCTCCCATCACTAATGATTGCACACTTATGTATCCCCAGGTTTTTGCATATCCTGATGATGCACTGTTTTACTATTGCTATTGAAATTGATATTGTCTCTGCTGCAACAGAGCTTATGGTTCATGTTTCTTTTCCCCCACCCACGCCTCCCTCTTCTTCTATCCTTTCGTTGATTCCCCCTCACCAGTTCCCCAGAACTTCGTGTTGTGCTCCCCATTCTACCCTTCATGCATATCCCCTTCCTCTATTCCTATATTTCGCTTTTCCCCCCATCCCCACTTCATGTCATAGACGATTGTTACTTATTTTGTTGAAAACTCAATAAAACTTTTAATGGAAAAATACTCATAATAGTTTTACCTTAAATGAGTTACTATTGAGTCTACAATGAAGAATGATTATGTAGTCATTATTGATAGTAAACTAAATTACACTATACAATGCCAGTCTGAAGCATCTAAAGCCAACATGATATTGAACTGTATTTCTGCTTAGTCACACAACAGACTTTCATGGCCATGTGCTAGCCATTTTTTTTTAACGGCCAGCACACAGTCCCATTGAAAATCTAGGATATATTCACACAACCATTGTTTTAACGGTCCATGATTATAAATCTGACTGCAACAATGTCCCCACCTACAACATGCCCAGTCAAGCATCCTTTCATGAAAGTTGCAGAAGAAAAAGCCACAAAAACTTGGTGTACAAAGCATGATCAAGCTCCCTCATCATTTTTATAGGAATATATACATATAAATGTATGATTTGTCCTAAAAAAGTGAAATAAATAATTTTTTCTGCAAACTGAACAAACAACATGGGGGTCACTGCGTACAGTTAAATGAAGTGCATTTTCGTCACAAAGTTCAGAAGCATTACTTTACTGTCCGAACTATAAAATTATGGAACAGGATTTGGTAATGGAAGAAATTGTGTTGAACTTTAAAAAAGATATTTCAAGATATTTTCCTTGTAGAGCACAATATTCAGGGCTACTGGTATTAATGTAGAATGTTGACCCAGGGATCTGTCTGATTGCCAGCAGAGGTCAGGAAGGAATTTTTTCCACTTTATGGTCAATTGGGTCTGTGTCATTAACAGAGTGGATTTTGCCTTTCTCCAGATCAACTTTGGTTTTTAAGTGTAAAACGCTATAATACAATTATAGCACAGACCAATCTTTCTTGGTCCTGCACTTATCTTGTTGTTAGAATTGCTATGTTTTATAATAGAATATTCCCATATTCCTACATCCTGAATAGGAGATAACTTAAGCAAGCCTGTGTAGCATGGAGAAGCACTCTGTTATACAGAAGACAGAACTTCCTGTAACAACTGAATGACTCGAGCTCTATAATATGCATGTACCCTAAATGTCAAAATAGTACTGTCATGTAATTCTCCTATACGATTGTCTTCATAATACTGCCAAAAATAACAAACATAATTCTGCTATGTAGTGCCATGACAAACTGTCCTACACTGCTCATATTATATCACCCTATAGTGTCATTATATCACAGTACAGTATCCAAGTAATAGCAATATCGAAATAATATTCCCTTAAAGATCCCACAGATTACTGCCATACAGTCATTTTATCTTAACACTACCATATGGGGAATATTCAATAAAGGGATTTACCGGGGCCCCCAGGCAGATAACCGTCTACAGAATAGGTTGTCAGTATCTGATTGGTGGTTGTCCAATACCTGGATCCTGCACTGAGCACCTGATCCTGCTGCCTCGAGGTGCCAGATGCTATAATGATGCATGGAGCCTGAAGCAGCTCTTCCCCTATTAGTAGTAGGAACAGATCTGCTTCACCCTGGTGCCACCGATATACAGTGGATGAAGGCACTGTATACTAGAGATATATGGACAGAGATAGATAGATATTGTACAAATGGATAGTAGGTAAACAAACAGAAAGAGAGATATTGGATCGATAGATAGATAGATAGATAGATAGATAGGATACATAAACTATAACAGAACTCTGAAAACAGCACTGCATTGCTGCTATTTGCTATCTACACATATAAATTTACTACTATTAATTATTATCTATACATATCAAATTGAGGTTCTTCATATACTTGATTGATTAAGATTGTAAAAGCTTATCTGCCATGACAAGGCAAGCTCATTCAAGTGAGACTATAAACTTAAACATACCTCTCCTGGACCCAGAATAGGCCTACAGTGTGAAAACAGGGCAAGTAGAATCTAGAGCCATGCTCCATTCCAATTAAAATATCCTTGGACAGATGGGAGTCTGAAGTAGCATCTAAACTTTCCCATCTGTCCTAGGTTAATTGGAATGGAGCATGGCTCTAGATCCTACTTGCCCTGTATTCACACTGTAGGCCTATTCTGAGTCCAATAGAGGTACGTTTGTTTAGTGAAGGTCTCATCTGAATGAGGTTGCCATTTACATGTTTGATCAATCATATATACATAAATTTATATGTATAGATAATAATTAGTAGTAAATGTATATGTGTAGTCAACAAATAGCAGCAATACATTTTCAGCTTTACTTATATAGGTCTTGGTGCTGTTTACAGAGTGCTGCTGTAGGTTCTATATTTGTATTACTGCCATAGCAGCTTGCACCTGTTCACATTGGTATGTACTGTCTAAATGTTGTGTTTTGTATAGATAGATAGATTAGCCAGATGTGAGATAAGAAGATAGATAGATAGATAGATAGATAGATAGATAGATAGATATCATTCTCCACCAGATCAAAAGCTACAGGTCCACTATGACTCCATCAGACAGGATAACAGTGTTTACAGAATGGAGTAGTTCAGTCCCTGTCGACTCCACTATAGGGAGCGCTTAGTGCTACTGATCACTGGGGACTGAAATCATTAGTCTGCAAATTAATTAATCAAAACAAACCATAAATGAGTCATTAAGAGAAGGGGAGGGAGTGTAATACCTAAAAACGAACACATGATATGCAGGAGTCAATAATATTTTTTTGACCTCCTATTTCCAATTGAAATAATCCAAGTGCAAAAATAGGGTTAACAAGACACTTATTCTTTAATGTACTGTGCTGTAAATGTAATATGCTGCACTTTACTACATGACTGTCCTATATTCTGTAATACTGTACATTGCAATGTAATATATGGCAGTCATAATATTATTTAATGTACACTGCTGTATTCTGTACTATAATATTGCAGTGAAATATAATTTGTAAAAATTAATCTACTGCTCTATACTATGATGTATTCTAATATACTTTGCTATATAATTTATATACGGTATGTAAATGTAATCTGTTGCACTATATTATTATAAACTGTACTGTGCTATATTATAATATGCTACAAGATAACATTCTGCACTGTAAAATAATATCATGCAATTTCTAGTACTATAATAAACTGGACTGCCCTCTATTATTCCATTCTATATTATACTATACAATTATATATTGCATTGTATTGTAATATACTGCACTTTACTGTTAATAATCTGTATTCCAATTCACTATACCATCATATAGTATAATCTAAAATACTGTACTAGGCTATTATATATTATAAAGTAGCATACAGTTCTATAAAATAACATTCTGCTCTATACTACTATAATCCGTACTGCCCTTCACTATAACATGCTACAATCCACTCTATCAATTGGTACTAAATTATTACATTTTCTACTGCACTATAATATAAGGTTAAACCCAGGGGCTTATAATACTTGGTATTGTTCAAGTTTAGTAAACTGATGACATCACCAGGTTATAGTTATACTGAAATACATTACAAATATTTACAAGTTACATAATATATGATTTGTTATATGACCATAACTTCCCAGATTATTAATGCCAGGGTATAATATATGCTGTAGTCCTGAGATATGCATGTTCAATATTTCCCATAGAATCTGCACTTTCCTTATATCTCTTCTCAGTTCTCATCTCCCACATTCTGAGATCTGTAATAACAGCAGTAATATAGGTATCTTACCTGAGCTGCCATGAAGGAGAGGTCCATGGTTACTGGTGGAGTAGATCCCTTCTACAGATCCAGGGTGACCTCAGCTGAGCTCATCCTCCTGGGCTCCCTAATGTTTTTGCATGAGGGGTGGGCAATCACTGGTACATAGACCTGTGTGACCCAACCTGCTGCTTCCAGGCTCATACCCAATACTGCATGCACTGACCACCACTGACCATGCAAACTGCGTTCTGCTTCTGGTGTTCTGGTAGGGGTAAGCCTCCTGTTTAAGTGGCAGCAGTGCCATCCAAAGTTAACTCTTCACCGCCCAACCTAATGACACCCATATGTACCGAGCAGGAGAAAGGGAACAGATGCAGGGGTTATGTATTATCCATAGCAAGCTATTCTAGTGTGAACGCCTTGGCACAGATTTGTGTGTCGGTGGCGGAATATTATGCAGCGAGTTTCATTTATAAAGTGATGTGATGGTTAAGTGGGTTCCTATGGCAACAAAAGCTCCTTAGGGACAGAACGAATGAGCAGAGCGACTGACAGGGAAGTTTCCGGCAGATGCAGTCTGTGTCTGGAAGTTGGTGACGGTCGTTGTTTTGGACTTTAGTTAAGGGCTACAGTTATATCTGGATTATTGTGAAAAGCTTAAACTGAGGAGAAACTGGAGAGAAACTATAGAGGGCACAGAAGTAGCAGTCATACCTGGGTCCTGGAGCCTAAGAGGGGGTTAAAAGCTCCTTTACCACACCAGCATTATCAATGGCACGTACTAGATGAGGGACTCTGATATAGATTTTGCATTGCAGATCAGGGGCTTCATGTTAAAGGGATTCTCCTCTTTTGTAAGTCCCTACTTGCAGTAAGTGTTCAATTTTCCTGCAGCGCCACTATGGGTGATATTAAACTTTACACAGCGGCAATTTAAATTAATTTGTTGCCTGTGTCATGCAGGACAGGATGGGTCCTCCAGCAAGGGAGACATTCTCTGGCCAAGACCATGAGCATAAC
This sequence comes from Leptodactylus fallax, assembly GCA_947044405.1. Taxonomy (NCBI): domain Eukaryota; kingdom Metazoa; phylum Chordata; class Amphibia; order Anura; family Leptodactylidae; genus Leptodactylus; species Leptodactylus fallax. The sequence continues at coordinate 396,230 of CAMRHE010000143.1, forward strand.
TATCAGGTACAGGGCAGAGCAGCTGCTATTGGACCCAACAACTAAGGGGGCCCATTTCTTCTGAGACATAGAAGGCAATTAGTGATAACTATGGATGGTGGAAGAAGATGTGAAAAACTGAATGCACTTCATTACTTTATCAGTGTGATGTCACTGTGTATACATTGATCTTTTTCATATGCATCATCCCTGTGCTATGATGTCATAGTGGGCAGTTTCCCTTGTACTTGGACATCACTGTGTGCATTATTCCCGCACTGTAGCATTACTATGTATGTTATCCCTGTACTGTAACATCACTGTGTGTATTATTCCTGTACTGTGACATCAATGTATGTATTATCCCTGCACTGTGGCATCACTGTGTGCATTATTCCTATACTGTGACATCAATGTGTGCATTATTCTTTTACTGTGACAACACTTTATGTATTATTCCTGTAATGTGTTTTCACTGTGTGCATTATCCCTGTACTGTGACATCACTGTGTCCATTATTATATGTTTTACCCCTGTGTGTAAAGGAGACCAAAATAATTGTACACTTTTCAGGTTCTGAAATTGCTGGTTCAGTGGGTCTGGTAAATTGAGGTCTCATTACAAGTTTTGTTATAGTGCCCCTTTGTTACTAGTTACGCCCTTAGCCACAAAATTAGGATCCTGAAAAAGAATCCCACTGTGAGAATTTGGACATACCTAACATGTTATATCAGATTCTCATATTATACCCTCACGCAAATGAGAAAAGAGAAGCGTCTAACTTATAACAAGATGTGCAAACTATATCCAATAGAGTGCGGCATTTCGTTTATGCCATCTTTATTTTAGACAGGTTTAGTAAATCAGCCCCAATGTGTCAAGTGAGAGAAGTCTGCATGAAAACTGTGGCTTCTATTATAACAATACTGATTTAGGGAAAAAAGCAAATGGAAACTTACAGATAAATTGTGTCACAAATCCTGGAAATAGATAAAAAGAAAGACAAAAAAAATCAATTCCTTAATGATGTTATCTGAGTGTCACTATTGATCTGTCAAGTACAAACAGAGATGTCTTAACTAATCTTATCACTGGGAAGATTAAAGAACCTACAATATAAGAGAACTTTTCTAAATGTTCAGATCTATATGATCCACCATAAGGGCAGAATTATAGTAATGTAGTTATGTTTCTGTACATAGGGGCAGGGCCATTTTAACACATTGGTGCGCCCTGTGCAAAGATTTCATAAGTGGGCTCCCCATCACCACCACCTACAAATACCTGACCTGCATGAATTATAATGCTCCCTCATAGTATAACGCCCCTTAGTGGCTATCAAACAGTATAATGACTCCCTAGTGGCTCCATACAATATGCCCCTTATAATGTTTCCCTTCAGGTTGTCCCCCACAGATTCATGGCCCCCTCCAGGTTGCCCCCCACAGATTCATGGCCCCCTCCAGGTTGCCCCCACAGTATCATGTCCTCACTCCAGGTTTCCCCCACAGTATCATGTCCCTCTACAGATTCATGGCCCCCTCCAGGTTGCCCCCACAGATTCATGTCCCCCTCCAGGTTGCCCCCCACAGATTCATGTCCCCCTCTAGGTTGCCCCCCACACTGACATGTCCCCCTCAGGTTGCCCCCACAGTATCATGTCCTCACCCCAGGTTGCCCCCACAGTAACATGTCCCCCCACACTGACATGGCCCCCTCAGGTTGCCCCCACAGTATCATGTTTCTCCCCACCCCAGGTTGCCTCCATAGTTTTGTGCCCCACACTGTATATATATCAAAGAAAAAAACAAACCTTAATACTCACCTTTCCCCATTCACTCCTTTCTCTGGACATGGAGTCTTCAAGGAATAACAGGAGCAATGTAAGTGACATACCTACATTGCGCCTCCTGCTCCCAGGACACTGGGAGCAAAGAAAGTGGCTGGTTGATGAAATAGGGTGCTCCGACCGCTCCCTGCTTCATCACTGTCTGCAACTCATCGGCGTCTATATTCTTGTACATTGTGGGTGGTATTATAGTAGTTATATTTTTGTACATGGAGCAGTGTTATAGAAGATATATTATTTGATGTAGAAAACAGTATTATAGCAGTTATATTTTTGTACGTGAGGACATTCTAATACTACTGTTATAATTCTACTATTATAGTAAAAAGCCGGGAGGTTACAGCACCCATTAATGCCTTAAGGATGCAGGGTAGTTTATACGTTAATGCTCGGTGACTTTTTTCATATTTTCCCTCCCCGTCTTCCAAAATTCCTAACTTTTTTATTTTATTTATTATTTATATGTCTACATAGCTATGTGAGAGCTTATTCTTTGCGTGACGAGTTGTACTTTCAGTTGCCACCATTTTGGGGTACATGTAATGTTTTGATTAATTTTTATTTACGTTTTTTGAGGATCCATGTGAAATAACACACAATTCCAACATACTTTTTTGCATTTTGTTTTTACGGCATTCATTTTGCATTAAAAATGACACTGCAGCTTTGTCCAGCGGATCATTACGATTACAATGATACAATATTCATATTGGTCAGGAGCGGAGATTGGTAAGTAAATAGTGGTTGTTACCTGCTGGATTACTAAACCTAATAAAAAAAAACAAACAAACCTATAGCAGTGACACGGGGGCAGTGTTATAGTAGCTATATTCTTGTACATAAGGTTCAATGTTATAGTAGTTATATTCTTGTACATATGAGGCAGTATTATAGTAATTATTTTATTATACATAGAAAGCAATGTTATAATAGCTATATTTATGTACATAGAGGGCAGTATTATGGTAGTAATATAGTAGTTATATTCTTGTTCAGATGTAGCAGAGTTAACAATCACAGGTGGATCTCTTGAGAGCAATTCTCCTGCGAAGATGTGTTGTATAGCTATGAAATTTATTTAAATTGCCAGACAGTTCCTGCATGCATTTGCATGACATACAAAATCGTCTAGATACGCTATGGACTACCCCAAACTACCTCTTACCACTCGATTCCCCAAAAAGACTTGGACACCAGGTTGGAAGTAAAGGCAACAGCGGCATTTTATTAATTATTGCTTTAAAATCTTCATGTGAGAAAAACCGTTACAAAACACAGAACAACCATAAATATCAATTCAACACATTATACAGCATTTACTTAGCATTTACACAACCCCAGTATAAATATCATAGCAACCCGTATATAAGGAGGGCTTCCTGAAGGCACTAACTGACACCACGTCTCCCAGCCTCCGATTATTTACCCTCAGCCGTGATACAACTGGCCAGGGGCACCAGCATCGGAGGGTAACTCCATCCTGGATACCCTGACCTCAGGACTTGTCCAACCAGTCTAGTTCACAAACCAGCCTCCAAATATCCATCCAATCAATTGGGGTGGAGATGACCCCTTAGTCCTCCACCCCCCATTGAAGTTTAATCCTTCTACTTATGCCTCCAAAGACCCCTCCTGTGCACGCCACGACGAGCATGCATGAAACCTCACGCATACTCGTCTCATCATACCTGCACCGCTTTTTCAGTGCTGTCTTGAACGCCCAACAACCACAAGTCCATACCTATAGCATTGAGGTGCACGCCATCCAAACGAAAACAGATCAGCCGAACAGTTCTTCAACTCCCTATGCCGCACCACAATGCCACTATTCCTGGCTATAAACTCACCAACCACCCGGTTCACCTCAGCCCGTGCCTTATTAATACCCGCCACTGAACGGGCATGCCGCCAACACAACCTAGCGAAGATGTTGGACCACACAACTAGTAGTCCCAGGAAGGCCGACCACAGCCACAGCAAATCCAGCTTAATGTCCCGCATGACCTCCCGGGAAGCCTGCATGCCTAAATCGTAACCCCCCGCGTGCACCACCATCACATCAGGAGGGTGTCCATGACTGCATAATAATGCTCCTCCGTGAGCAATCGGGACCACAGCAGCCCCCAAACTCCTAGCCACCTAACCTGCACCTTGTCCCAATCAAATCCCAGCTGCTGTCCTGATGGCCGAATGTCCGCTTGCACTCCACCCCAGTACACATAAGAGTGCCCCACGATCTACACCAGGCAAGGAGCCGCACCTAAAGGGCAACACGACACAGCAACAGTCAACAGCAGAAAACATACCACACCCTAAAACGCCCCTATACCCCCACCAACTCAAACCCCTCACAATAAGTGTGGCCGTACATAAATGTGGAAGCGATCGGACTCCCACCTCCTGATCCTCCTAATCACCTCCTCTGGCAGTCCCCACCGAGAAGCCGCGGAGGCCGCCCCAATACGAAACGAGTGGGAACTGTACTCCCCAGAATCCAGACCCAACTCGAGCAAACCCCTGTGAAAAACTTGTACAAATTGATACCTAGACAAACAAGAAGAATCCTCATGAACCAGCAGCGCCACCCCTCCCCCCCAGGTGCCGGCCGATATAAAGCCCAAAACACTGCAACGGACAGGTCACGGAGCCAGGCAAAGGACGTAACTGAATCACCACCCCTCTACCCACCTGATCCGTCTTGGACCTTGAACCCGACATACCAGCTCCCCCCTGACCACCGAGCAATCAGACAGTCCCAGCCCCCCAGGGCGGCATCTGCTAGGGGACACCAACTCTGAAATACGAAAAGCTCCGAAGAAGGCCAAGGAAAAAGCCAACTAGAACAACAATACCTCAAACTCAGTAACACAAATCCGACCTAAAACCCCCAACAAATCCACCAGCAAATCAAAGGATATCGGACGCCGGCGGTCCCTAACCACCGAGCCGCGCCAGAAACCTCTAACCGCCTGTCGAACCAGAAAAGACTTGGTGCAGTCACGCAACCCTTTAAATTTAAACCAGAAAGCCAGGGCGGCCAAGCGCCGAGACAATCCGGCCAGAGACACCCCATTCTCCAAGAAACCTCCCCAAACCACCAGGTCCTCCCGCAAATCAGCACCCAACCTGACGAAATGAAAGGGGTGCCATACACCCGCTGTCGCCAAGGCCAGGAAGCGGCAAAACACCCGACGCATCGGCATAATGCGACAGGCAAAGTTAAGACGACCCAGTAGGGACTACAGTTCGCGCAACCAGATTTTCCTCTGCCTAGCCGCCCTACTGACCGCCTCCCTCAATTCCCCCAACATATCCGCCGGCAGCCGTCACTCCAGCTGATCGGCGTCAATCACAATACCCAAAAACTTAACAACAGTAGCGGGGTCTTCCGTCTTTGCCGGTGCGAGAAGGACACCTGAGTAACTGCAAATCTACTCCATCGATCGCAGTAACAACGGGCACACCCACTAAATTATGCTTTTCCCCCTGGGTACCCAAATTTTTACACGGAATCGTAAACCCCTCGGAAACCCCCCCCCAGCAACAGCGCCGCCGCCAACCTATTTGGATACCGCGAGAGGAACTCCCCCATCCTTTCCACCCTCACCGGTGTCGCTCCTCTTCAGCTCAGCATCCCCCCTTTTCCCTTTCCTCTTTTAAAGCAGCGAGAGAGGGCATGCGCTCCTCCGCAACCAGAGCACTCGTGCTAGAAGCGGCAGTCATTCCCGAATTTACAATGCCTCTTATTAAACTGCCAGCAACAACCCCTTCCGCACACAGCCGACCGCCCTGTCGCTGACCCAGAGCCGCCAGCTGCGTCCCGAAAGGGCTGCCCACCCTGCGCCCGAGGGGCCGCCATTAGCTTCATCCACGAGCTAATGTCCTTGTGATCCCACCGTAAAGAGGGGCGCACTGCCTTTCGCTAGCGGAAGTGCTCATCATACCGCAGCCATGCGGTACCCACATACACCCGATATGCCTCACCGATGGAATCGAAATAACAAAAAAGGGCGGAGCAGTTGTCCGGCGCCTTCTCCCCAATAACAGCCAGAATAACTAGCCAGAATAGCAAAGGCCTGAAGCCAATTAGAAAAAGTCCATGGAATTAAATGAAAGCGCCGCCACTCCTCCTCCTCCTTCTTACACTCATCCGGTTTAACCCGGTCAAGGTTAAATTTCTCAAGGGGCAGCAGAGAAAAAAAAATCTCAACATAATCCCCTTTCCAAATTTTTTTGTGCATCTCAGGCTTCAAATGGGCCCCCAGGGGCCCTTCGAAACAGACATAAACCTCTCCCTTCGCCGAGTCCGCCAGGCGAACCTCCTCCTACGGCTTAGTCACCCGTTTCAACAGCCCCCACAGTCCCAGTCGCCAGCCCCAGGTCCCCCTGCCCTGAGGAACCCCCCTACAACTGGTGGCGCCACACTGCTTGCTCCCAGGGCCCCTCATACCCCCGACGGGGGCGCCCCCACAAACCCCTCCCACCCCCAAACAACTGCTGCATGCCCCGCACAAAACCCTGTAAACCCTCTAAAATCAGCAAAGGTTCCTCCCCCCGCGCCCCCCACCAGTGGAAGGTGTGGTGTAACACTCACCATGTCTCACCAGGGCTGGGGCCCCAGCAGCCGTCCCTCCGCTTGAGCCAGCGCCTCCAGACGGGCCAGAAGGAGTCCTTTGATCCGTGTTTGGGGCCAGCCGACTACCGCCCACATTGTAGGCCGGAGAACCCGGCAGCTCCATCCAGGTTCCTGCAGTGTTGTCCCACCTCTGAGACTCCTTGGAAGCAGCAGGGGACAGAGGCTCCACCCTCTCCCCGCCGTCAGAGGCCTCCGCAACGAGTACTGCGTCACCGGGAGGGCAGGAAGGCAGGGCAGGAAGGCATCTCCAGACTGGACCTAGACCTCCGATTCCACCGGGCCCGCCCCCCACTCGGAGCATCAGCGGGGGAAGCGGCCGTCACACCACCAACGCGATCCTGCAGCTGGGGGGAGGGGAAGAGCATCCTGGAAGCCCCCGGAGCCGCACTCCCAGGCCGCAAAGCCATATTCCTCCTGGCTCCACCCCCAGACGACTGGGGATGCCGACTGGTGGACGAGGCCGGAGGGTCCCTGACAGGGTTCCTTCTGCGGTGCCTGGGAAGTGGGAGAATGTCCGGACTCAGACGCTCAGGGGGCCACTTGTGGAGTTTACGCGGCCTCAAATTCCTCACCTCAGCAGGAGCCTCAGAAGTCGGAGGGTTCCACAGCAGCTGCTCCTGAAGCCAGCCAGGGCCGTGGAGAAGGGCAGCCTGGCACACCCTCTGAAGCAGCGCATGAACGTCGTCGGACCTGGTAGGAAAAGTGAAAAGTGACCTATTCCTAGCAACTCCTGAGCTGTACTGAGCCCCCCCTGCACACTCCCCCCTATAAATATGTCATAAACAATAAACAACCCCCCACCTCCTGCCCTTTATTTCACCTCCTAAACTTAACCTGACCTACTGTTAGCTGCTCATCCATTTTATTGTCATGAGCCCTTCTCCACTACCCCTTTGGGTCCGTTACGTGGGGCTTTCTTTCTTACAACTTGCTGGGCAGCACCTGCATCCACTGTCCCCTCCTGCTCCCATCCCATTTACTCACCTTTGGCTACAATGAAAAAAATTATTGGTTGAGTAAGTGGAGCAATAATTTGGGATTTTGGTGGACAGTAAGCTTACTTTTAGTAAAAGTACCAAGAAGCTGCTGCCAAGGCAAAGAGGCATAGATGCTCATGATAAGAACATAGTTGTATGTCTCTATACAAATCACTGGCACAGCCACACATAGACTATACTGTGTTCCAAATTATTATGCAAAAAGTGTTTAGGAGTGATAAGGTAAGAATTTTTTTGTTTGTCAGTTAAACTCATTGATGGTGATGTGTGTCAGGGCTCTTTATATCACTGAAAGCAATTGCAGACACCTGTGCTAATTAGTTTGGCAGGTGTGTCCAATTAAGGGCAAGACTACTTAAGAAGGCTGTCCCACATTATTAAGCAGCCTACATTTTCAGCCAAAATGGGAAAGAAAAAGGATGTGTCGGCTGCTGAGAAGCAACAAATTGTGGAGTGTTTAGGTCAAGGCATGAATACAATCAACATTGCCAAGACACTTCATCGTGATCATCGCACAATCAAGAAGTATGTAGTTGATTCACAGCACACACGTGTGTGTGCTGATAAGGTAAAAATTGAGGACTCTTTCCAACAGGCAATTACGTCAGGTTAAAAGAGCAGCTTCAAAAATGCCTTGTCATAGCAGCAGACAAGTTTTTGAAGCTGCTGATGCTTCCAACGTCCCCCGAACAACAAGATGCAGGGTCCTTCAGAGGTTTGCAGCTGTGCGTAAGCCATCCTGTCGACCTCCTCTATCCACTGCACACAAGCAGAAACGGCTCCAGTGGGCCAAACAATACATGAAGACTGACTTCAAAACTGTTTTGTTCACCGATGAGTGCCGTGCAACGCTCGATGGTCCAGATGGATGGAGTGGAGGATGGCTTGTTGATGGACACCCCATGCAAACACGGCTACGGCGCCAACAAGGAGGAGGTGGAGTAATGTTTTGGGCTGGAATCATGGGGAGAGAGATTGTCGGCCCCTTAAGGATCCCTGAAGGGGTAAAGATGAACTCCATAATGTATGTGGAGTTTCTCAAACAGCACTTCCTGCCATGGTTCAAGAAGAAGAACCATGCATTCCGCAGAAAGATCATTTTCATGCATGATAATGCACCATCTCATGCTGCAAATAACACATCTGCATCTCTGGCTGCTATGGGCATAAAAGGGGACAAACTTATGGTGTGTCTCCCATGCTCCCCTGACCTCAACCCCATTGAGAACCTCTGGAGCATCATCAAAAGGAGTGTCTATGATGGCGGGAGGCAGTTCACATCTAAGCAACAGCTCTGGGAGGGTATTCTGTCCTCATGCAAAACAATTGAAGCAGAAACCATCCAAAAACTGACAAATTCAATGGACGAGAGAGTTCAGAAGCTTCTTTCGAATAAGGGGTCCTATGTGCAAATGTAACATCACCTCGAATAAAGTTTTGGCTTGAAAACTGTTTGATTTCAGTTTGTAATAACCTGCTAATGCTTATAATTTCACAATGACCATTTTTTTGTTCTTAATAAAAATGAAAAGGTTGCAAATTCTGCTGTGCATAATAATTTAAAACATGCATTTTGAGTGTTTTTTTTTTTTTTTAAATATACTGTTATCATAGGCAGTTTGTTCAAAAACCTTTCAATTATACTCGAATAGTTGATGACTGGGAAATTACAATGACTGCAATTCATAGAGGTAATTTTGGAAAATATGAGAAAATATTATTTGCATAATAATTTGGAACACAGTGTATTATGTGAAATTTTGGGCCCCAGTGTACAAGAAGGATATAATTGAAGTAGAGAGAGTGCAGATAACTAGGGGCATGGGTGGATTGGAGTACAGAGACATATTAACAAACTTGGGGTTATTCAGTTTAGAAAAAAGACATTTATGGGGAGATCTATTAACCATATACAACTACATGAAGGGACAGCACAAAGACCTTCCTAATGATCTTTTTACTCCTAGGCCAGTGACAGTGACAAGGGGACATCTTCTACGCCTAGAGGAGAGAACATTTCACCAGCAATATAGGCAGAGATTCTTTACTGTAAGAGCAGTGAAACTATGGAACTTACTGCCGTAGGATGTATTGACGGTGAATTAATTATGCAAGTTCAAAATGGGACTGTGTGTTTTTCTTGAATGGAAAAATATTACAGGTTACAGGTTTTAGATTTTGGTAAAGACAAGTTGATCCAGAGTTTTATACATTGCTGGATTTGGAATTGGGAAGGAATCTTTCCCTTGACATGGGGAAATACCATCAGCCTTATGGTTTTTGCCTTCCTCTGGATCAACACTGCAGGGTTATAAGTTGGACTTGATTGACTTGCAACTATGTAATATATCATAGCAAGGCTGTGTTGCAAAAGCCGCACTATGATATACTCCTGTACTCTCACAGTGATGTCACACTTTGGGTATAATAATTATATTAGTGGGAGGAAAAAAAGAAAAAAGCTTGGATTAGAGCCATGGGACTATTAACAGCTGCAGCTCTGCTATGATTCTGCTCTTTGGCTTTTGGCAATTTAGTACCAAAGCAGTTGCTAGTCACTAAAAAGCCACTGCCACAATTGAGACCAATAGCAACCATCGGCAGCTCAGTGATTGACCCAAACACCTACTTTGGTGCTGAATTCAAATGGCCAAAGGGTATTAGTGTGACTGTGTACGCACCGCGGGTGAGTGAAGGGCTGGCTTCACAGGGGCCAGTTCTATAAGAGGAGCAGTTGAAATGGTGTGCGCTGTTCATACCATAAGTATACCACTGGTACCCACCATCAGTGAATTCTGCTCACATTATCGAAACCTTTGGTTTAACTGAAGCCTTACTTACCTAGCACACTCTCCTCTCCTGATGGTCCTGTATTCAGCAGGGGAAGCGTATAGAGATGATTAGGCAAGGAGCACTATAGCTATTATAGGGGATTTAATTACCTCCAATCTGAAGATTTGGCAGTTTATTTTAGATCCGGCTATTATAACATTGAATTGGTATATGTGTATAGCGACAATCTAGGGCTATAATCGATACCCACTAAGGGGATGATTATTTATTGAAACCCCTAGAGTTTAATTAGTTGGTTGTGGTCAGACAGGTAATCACGCTGATATCTGTACATTAAGCCAAACACCTGAGACTGTTTATTGTGTCTGACTTTTGGTCCCCCATTTTCCTGATCGCCGGGGGATATGGTGTGAGACCAACAGCGATTTGACACTTATCCACAGGATAGGGGATAAGCGTCCTTAATAGTGCTTGCTATCTTTAAGGCAGGGAAAGATGGGTAGTAACCCCAGAGGTTTAGCTGCTGCAAATTCACCCAGATATGCCAGATGTGTGAATAAGCCCTAAAGCTGGCCATACACATGTAATATTTATCTGCAGCTCATAGGCAGATCCAGCTTTTTTAGTAGTATCAATGATAAACAACATACCTCTGGATAAAATCAACTTTCAAGTCTTATGTAAATAAGGTATTTGGTGCACTGTGGGCGGGACTTCAGCTCCTGGAGCACTGCTCTAGCTGTTCAAGTAATTTGGGTGATGTCATATCAATGGAAAGATCAGGGGATGGTAGGAGCGTGAGCAGCAAGAGCAGTGCTCCAGGGAGCTGAAGACCTGCATCCGATGCACCAACTGCCTATTGTTTTTCTTCAAAGTGACCTACATAACAAAGTTATGTTATTTTCATTGTTATGTGCTCTGTATCACAGTGGTGACAGTTGAATATGCTTTTTTTTCTGCAATGTGTGGATGGGATTAGCCAAAATCCCATCCACTTTGCAGGCAATGTAAAATGCAATGTGGGGCCCCGGCCTAAGGGTGGTTTTACACACAGCCTTTTTTAAAGGAATTCATATTTTTAGTGGCAGTCTTTCATGCAGTATTTTTGAGTCAATGCCAAAGCGGATTTAAAAGTAATGGGAAATATAAAAAAGTGACTTAAACCTCTCCATCCTGTTAAATACACTAATCTATCTACCGCCCTGATAGTGTTTTACAATGTATCAATGCAGGTAAAATGTAAATTTTCTTTTATTAACGTTTTTGGGGAGTCCTTGTGAAAAAAAACACAATTCTATCATAATTTTTTGCATTTTGTTTTTACGGTGTTCACTCTACATTAAAAATAACATGGTAACTTTGGCCAGTGTGTCACTACTATTACGACAATACCATATTTATACCATATTTATATTGCTTTTATCATGTTTTACCACTTTTACAAATAAAACCTAACTTTTTGGAAATGAACAGTTTTCCTGAGGTTACTGTATTCTGATGCCTATAACTTTTTTACTGTTTTGATGATGGAGATAAGTAAGGGCTCTTTATTTGCGGGGCAAGTTGTAGTTTTTATTGGTACCAATTATTGGTATGTACAAATTTTTGATCACTTTTTATTGCTATTTTTGGGGGGGAAGTGAGGTGGCCAAAACAATTTGCACATATGGTGTTTTTTTATGGCGTTCACCGTACAGGATAAATAGCGCTACTTTTGGATAGTGAAGTCTTATATATACATGGAGATACCTAACATGTTTGTTTATTTTTTTGGTCTATATTGTGTTTTTTAAATTAAAAATTGTTTTTTTAAACATATTATTTGTTAATTTTTTTTATACTTTATTTTTAACTTTTTTTTTTTTTTTTACTTTTTACCTGTCCCATAAGAGTACTTGAATCTGAGATCTCTGATCTCCACTGCAATGTACTGTGATACATTGTATTGCAGCACATCACACATAGGCTCCCTACGTGTTATAGAGTATGGCAGTCAGAAGGCCATTGCTCAGCCTCCTGGCTGTCATGGCAACCCCTTGGACCTCATGATCTCATCACAGAGGATCTGAGGAGCGGTGGAGGGAATGCGATCTTTCCCGTGGCATTCAAGGGGTTAAACCGCCTGAGTCTGAGTATTTTCTGACTCCGACAGCTAGTCCCAGGCCTCAGCTGTGTAATACAGCCGAGTGCTGGAAGTAATGCTGCAGGGACAGCTCTTGTGACCATGACACATGTACTATTATAGTGCTGAGCATTTACTATATGCTCAGCGCGTAAGGGAAGGGATTAAAGTCAGTTGTGGTGGCATCCATGTTGGCCCAATTTGAATTAAATTTGTGAAATATTGCACAATGTTTGATAACAATGCAGCTCTGCAACTGTAAGTCTAACATATCTGTTCTGAGATGTTACTCAATTTTGTACACACCCACTCACTTTTGCAAATTTTTATGCCAGAATTCTGGAATGCAGGCTTTAATAAATTTTTATAAATATATTAGAATTTTTCATTATAAAATCATTAAATGGTTTTTTTCAGAATAAAAATATTGCTTACCTATCCTAAGGATAGATCACTCATATTTGATCTGTCAGGGTCTGATACCAAGCACTCCCTCTAATGAGCTGCTTTTAGCATCTGATGCACAGAGAATGGAGAAGGAAGCAGACGGCTCTGTTCTGTGGAGTCACTGCAGTTTACATCCCATTCCAATGAATTGGAACTGATCTGCAGTACCTGGTTTGGCCACTACACAGAAAACAGAACTGTCTGATATCTGCTCCATTGAAAACAGTTGATTAATGGGGGTGCCAGGTGTCAGACCCCCACTAATCTGATATTGATAACATCCCCCTAGGATTTTCATCAATATTGTTTAGCCTCAAAAATCCCTTTAAGCTTTGTTAGACTGATTTCACACAGGTAAATTCAGGCTGGGACACTCTATCAGACAATTTTCCAGCCCCAATCCCAGTTGAACTAACATGCTGAATTCAGTATAGCTGAGGTGTATTTGGGCTGGGAAAAACCCATCTGAAACGTGGACCCAGTTTAACAGCTTAAAGACGGCCATATAAACCTGGCCCTACATAAAGATACAGTTATATACAACATGGAGTGACTGTGGCCAATAAAATCTATTTCTAATCCCTCAGGACTATGATACATGTCATTGAGCCACTACTGTAGACTGCGCAGTTTTCTTGGCTTCTTATAATTGATGCTCTAGTTTGCTGCACACATATCTAATTAGCAGACACCTTAGAGAGTGGGGGATGGGAGAGGAACTGTTTCCATTGGAAACTCTCTTTGACACTTACTGTAGTTTAAAACTTTACTGAAGCAAACAATACAACTCTGCAAGACACTGGCAGCAGACAAGCGAAACGGATTTTTAATAGGGAAACCAGTTAAAAACAACTTTATTTAGAGTAATTATACTCCCGCTGCTCATGTTACATTTAATAGAAGGGATTGGAGACGTCAGCTGCTTTCTCACTGTTTATTAGAGGTGTTTGGAAAAAGCCATTAAAGTACCAAGCAGCGAAGAACACATATATGCAGCTTAGATGGCGCAGAGTGTAGGACTCGTGTGGGTGGGAATTTATCCAAGAAGCTATACTGCAAAATGATTCTCAGTTCTAAAAAAAAATGTATTGTAAGACCTATGTCACATATTCACATAGTTTGTGTATTCTGCAATTTAATGATGTGCTGCACTTTATGAATAGAATGAAAAACTGCAGAACTACCAAAAATCACAAAGAGAGATTTACATATTAGCTATGCAAAGATGGGTAAAACCCCAATAGCAGTGTAATCACTCAGTCTCCATGCCCAACTCCTCCCCACTCCCCTCGCACTGAACACAATTTCACATTATCACCTTCCTTCAGCATGAAGGGCGAGGGGCAGGGTCTAGGCGGGAAGATTGAGTGATTGATAATTTGGGTATCCCTATCGCCTGGTCTTCTGAGCAGCTCATTTACATAAAAACTAAAGAGGACCTGTTTACACGGTGGAATCTGCCGCTGGTTTTGAAATGGGGACTGTAAATCGCCATTTTATTCATGTGCCAAAGATGGGAAACGTGCTTTGCCTGAGAATCTAGAGCTAAGAGCAAAGCTATGCAAGCTAAGATGTGCCCCCAAAGCACTTTTCCCTAATGAATCAGGAGGGTGAATGTTCAAGCCAAAAGTCAGTCTGAGAGGTAATGTCAGAGCCAAAATCTGGAGACAAGCGGATTTTTAGTAACAAGCCAAAAGTAATTCAAAGAGGTAATGTCAGATCCAGAATAAGTAGACAAACAGATTTCCAGTAACAAGTTAAAGGTCAGTATAAAGCAGTCCAGTACAAACTATCAGGATATGGAAGCCTCAATAAGTACAACCAAATAGCAGACACCAGGATGAGCAGGAACAGGGTTTAAGTATCCCTTTTCAGCTGCTAATTAGATCAGCATAGGAGAGGCCTGAAAACTGCAGAAGTTTCACAGGTTGGCACAGAGACCTCAAAAGCAACAGCAGGTAAACTGAGATTCCTGACAGTATTGTGTGCATAGTATGTACAGTACAGACCAAAAGTTTGGACACACCTTCTCATTCCAAGAGTTTTCTGTATTTTCATGACTATAAAAATTGTAGATTCACACGGAAGGCATCAAAACTATGAATTAACACATGTGGAATTATATACTTAACAAAAAAGTGTGAAACAACTGAAAATATGTCTTATATTCTAGGTTCTTCAAAGTAGCCACCTTTTGCTTTGATTACTGCTTTGCACACTCTTGGCATTCTCTTGATGAGCTTCAAGAGGTAGTCACCTGAAATGTTTTTCACTTCACAGGTGTGCCCTGTCAGGTTTAATAAGTGGGATTTCTTGCCTTATAAATGGGGTTGGGACCATCAGTTGTGCTGTTCAGAAGTCAGGTGGATACACAGCTGATAGTCCTACTGAATGGAGTGTTAGAATTTGTATTATGGCAAGAAAAAAGCAGCTAATTAAAGAAAAACGAGTGGCCATCATTACTTTAAGAAATGAAGGTCAGTCAGTCCGAAAAATTGGGAAAACTTTGAAAGTGTCCCCAAGTGCAGTGGACAAAACCATCAAGCGCTACAAAGAAACTGGCTCACATGAGGACCGCCCCAGGAAAGGAAGACCAAGAGTCAGCTCTGCTGCGGAGGATAAGTTCATCCGAGTCACCAGCCTCAGAAATCGCAGGTTAACAGCAGCTCAGATTAGAGACCAGGTCAATGCCACACAGAGTTCTAGCAGCAGACACATCTCTACAACAACTGTTAAGAGGAGACTGTGTGCAGCGGGCCTTCATGGTAAAATAGCTGGTAGGAAATCACTGCTAAGGACAGGCAACAAGCAGAAGAGACTTGTTTGGGCTAAAGAACGCAAGGAATGGATATTAGACCTGTGGAAATCTGTGCTTTGGTCTGATGAGTCCAAATTTGAGATCTTTGGTTCCAACCACCATGTCTTTGTGCGACGCAGAAAAGGTGAACAAATGGACTCTACATGCCTGGTTCCCACCGTGAAGCATGGAGGAGGAGGTGTGATGGTGTGGGGGTGCTTTGCTGGTGACACTGTTGGGGATTTATTCAAAATTGAAGGAATATCAAACCAGCATGGTTACCACAGCATCTTGCAGCGGCATGCTATTTCATCCGGTTTGCATTTAGTTGGACCATCATTTATTTTTCAACAGGACAATGACCCCAAACACATCTCCAGACTGTGTAAGGGCTATTTGACCAAGAAGTAGAGTGATGGAGTGCTACGCCAGATGACCTGGCCTCCACAGTCACCAGACCTGAACCCAATCGAGATGGTTTGGGGTGAGCTGGACCGCAGAGTGAAGGCAAAAGGGCCAACAAGTGCTAAGCATCTCTGGGAACTCCTTCAAGACTGTTGGAAGACCATTTCAGGTGACTACCTCTTGAAGCTCATCAAGAGAATGCCAAGAGTGTGCAAAGCAGTAATCAAAGCAAAAGGTGGCTACTTTGAAGAACCTAGAATATAAGACATATTTTCAGTTGTTTCACACTTTTTTGTTAAGTATATAATTCCACATGTGTTAATTCATAGTTTTGATGCCTTCCGTGTGAATCTACAATTTTTATAGTCATGAAAATACAGAAAACTCTTGGAATGAGAAGGTGTGTCCAAACTTTTGGTCTGTACTGTATGTGTTTATATTGTGTATATTATATTTTGGTTTGTGTATGTATTATATGTGTTCATATGTTAATTTATTAACCTGTTATATAACTTGTTTATAAAGTGACACAGACTTCTGTAGATCACCCTGCACCTATGTTACCATAGGAACCCAGTTACCAAGTATTGTACTGAAGGTATAAGTTTCAGTCAGTTGTCACATTCTTCCTGAATGAATACAAATACAGCAAACCATTATAGCAAGTTTCTAAAGAATTTCATTTATATATTTTTGACCTTAGAGGTATTGAGAAAATTATGGTTGTAGTGCACCAATCTACAACTTGAGGTCTTCAGCTGTTGGAGTCCCACATAGCGGCCAAGCGGCAGCCAATATGCATCCACTGTGTGGCCAGGATGTGGCCACCATGTGGCCAAAGCACCCGATCAGCACAGTTTGTGAATTAAGTGTTAACTGATAATAAGACCCTTTTGGTAACAAGTTGAGATTTCTATGACTACTATATGTTGACTTAAGATATGAAAATTTGGCACACTTTTTGGCACACTGTGTTGCAACTTAGGTCATGGCCACTTACTGTGAGGTCATACCCTTTTCCAGTGTAGCCACTTTTTTTTAATGTTGGAAAAAGTGTCTAAGACACCTGATACATGTGACTCAATGGGGGCATTTACTACCCATCTACTGCTAGTTTAATCACAGACTACAGTGCCACTCACTTTTATGGATTTTAACATTTAAAACGCTCAGAAAATTACTTTTTTTGGGGAAAGGTGCTTGTCCATGGTATTTTATGAACACATGGCAATTATATATAAAAATTAGCCCATTTTAATTAATACTACAGGCTCGTTATTTTGGAGAAATATTTCCAAAACAAAAAGCCATCAAAAATGATCCCTTCATGGGAGCAGATGTGAAATCAAAATGGCGTTGGCATTGAAAGATGCAATGGCACAGGGTTTTTTGTTTTTTTTTGATTGGGAGACCTTTTTCAACACTGTGGCACCAACACTGTGGTATAATATAATGTGACTGACCAGGCTACAGAACATGTCTGGCTGAATGGTGGAAGAGGTGGTAACTGTGGCAACATGAGTGACAGTACAGTATGGAATCTGAAAAATATGATGGACCAGGCCACAGGGCATGTCTGGCTGAGTGGTGGCAGTGGTGGTCGCTGTGGCAGTATGGCATGGAATAATGTGATGGACCATGTGGCAGGAGATGATGTCTGGCTGTTTAATAGTGGAACTTTGCAAATTGCAGCAGTCAGGCTCACAGCACAGTGCAGAAATTCTCCCTCCTTCCACTTCTATGATTTATCTGCCTGTAATTGATTAAATGTAACTAAACTGCATTCCATTTCTCCTCCTCCTATTATTCTGTAGTTATATTACATTTCTGCTGCTGTTTTCAAGTAGAAAATAGAGCTATTGCTTTGGATCATGCAGTGTACAAATCCCAAAATGGTTCTATTTTCCTCTGATCAAATCTTATATTATGTCTTTGACATAAGCACTGCAAGGTCTCCACCTACCATTCATTATTCCCTGGAAGCTGTCAGGTGACGCCAGAACCACAGCCAATGTCACAGACATATATCTCCTCTGTATTTTTATGGATGTGCAAAGGCAACAATTTTAGTTCACCCGATACGAATTGCAAAGTATTCAGTTTTGTTAAAAACTGAACAATTTGAAATATTCAGGTGCACTGGCTAGTAATGAATTCACCAATGGTTCAATGGTTCACCAATCTGTACTAGACAGATGGTACAAACTACATCAGAATTCTGGTGAATTTTGCTTAGTAAATCATCCCTAGTGACTCCACCAACCAACTTGTGAGTGCAGTGCTGACGTACAATATAGAAAATAAATGAGGGCCAGTAAGGATAAGTAATGTATGTATACAGTGACTCCACCAGCAGTATAGTGAGTGTAATTGTGGAACATAATACAGTGTAATATTATAATTCATAAATTCATAATATATTTACAAAATGACTAAATGTGTTTTATATAGTATATCCCCATTTATTTATTATTTTGTACAAATCTGAATTAATTTGTTAAGTAAATCTGGACATGGATATTATTGAATAGTAAAACAGTAGCCATAAATGATCATCTTATCCCAGAAAGCTTTTAATATGGAAGTTGCTATGGTCCAGTTGATTGTGCCAGAGGAAGTTGCCATCACATTATCATTTGTTACATGTGAAATGAATGACTGTTCATTGAGGGTAGTCCTTTTACCTTAATAGGGCAAATACACAGGGATTGTTCTGATAGGAGAACCCTTCTAAATAAAATATTGATGACAGCACATAGCCTTATACAATCTCCAGAGTAATAATATTGTATCATATGGTCATTCAAGGGACATCTCTGTACTCATGTATAGATAATAAGATCTCCGAATGAGCAGCATACACACAACCTCAGAAGGAGCAGAACAGTCTAAATTCATAGTGATGTTAATGGATTAAAATCAATTAGGGCAAATTTTCTTCTGTGCAAGAGAAACACATGCCGAGAGCCAGTGGGCCACCAGCCAATATCTTCCATGCCTTCAAGGGTCACTAAGTCACATAACATAAACCAGGAGACATACATAGTTTGGGAAACATTTCAAGTCCTGTGTGTAGTAGAAAACAAGGCTGTGACCTTGACTGAGCAACCACATTCAAGGACAATTCCAAGTATTGGAGTCTACTTACATTCTCTTATCTCTTCTGATAAACATATATTAAACAGTAGGGGAAAAAAGCCCATAGCAAAAACAAAATGTGGTCTCATATGGGGACCATTTCATGCCATTATGGCCTTTCTTCCTGGGACAATATCACCCAAAGCTTGCTGCAACTCCTACCTCCTCCTGTCCTTTGAAGCAGAGGGAAGTATGACTGTCTGACTGTCATCTCCTCACTTGTTTGCAAATATGAGGAGTTGATACTTAGTCTTCTCTTATACTGCTCATAGAAAAGCATGGAACTTCACTTATCATGTATAGCATAATAGAGGTCATAACTCCGTTTTTCTAATAAATAATGCCAATAACTCTGCTTTTCTTCTTACAGCCATGACCAAATTGTGCTCACCTGCACCCACCACTAGGGAGAACTAAGTAGCTCACTGAAGACAAATGTATCATTGAGATTAAATCTGTAAACAGTAAACCAAACAATGACTGCAAGCAGCCAAAATAATCTGATATAGTCATAGTTATGGACCCTATAATTATATATTATGGAATGAATCAGTACTGAAGTTTGGACCTACATTATTAAGACAAATTTATTCGGACATACCTATTGATCATTGGATTCAGGTGTTTAATTCCATCCTATTACCATACCTGCTTACCATGCAGTCGCCTTTACTAACTTTTGTGAAAGAATTGGTCATTCTTAAGAGATCACTGAATTTCAGCATGGTACTGAAATAGAGAGTGACTACTGCAACAAGTCAGATTTCTTCCCTTTCACATATTCCACAATGAACTGTGAGTGGCATGATTAAAAAGTGGAAGCATATAGGAACCACAGAAACTCAGCCACAAAGTGCAGACCACATAAAGGGTCACTGAGTGCTGAGACAAATAGTGCATAAAAGACAGCATAGCTGAATCCTTTGGCTTTAATAAAAACTAGAGCTTCAAGATGTGGGTTTCCATGGCCAAGCATCTACATGCCAGCCGAGACTGGACTCTAGAGCATTGGAAACATGTTCAGTAGATAGATAAAAAATGTAATGTAAACTATTGTGAGCAACTAAAGCTAAAACTGCCCTACAAAAACAAGGATTTAAGGATATTGCTGCAATTGGATGTATCTGTAACAACATGATTATGTGCTCTTATACTTTTTCAGTAGTGCCACGTGTACTGCCCACAGTTTGCTGCTACCTGCTGTGCTGCACTTGAAACAATGGCACATCCACATGCAGCCTGCAGTACCTACAGCCACTGCCATATGTCTAATACGGTAGCACCATAACTGTTTTACTTAGTGGAGGACTGATATCCAGAAAAGTGACTTCAGCTGCAAATGAGACCACATGAAGAAAGCTGAAATTTCAGCACCAGGTCTCTGGACAGTTCCAAGTCCTTCTTCCTAGTTTAACAGCTGAGCATAAATGTATGGCTATTACCTTCTTATGAGATACTACAAGACTCAGCATTCCCTGCTTTCTGGTACTAATAAGTCATTGCTGTATTGTAGATGTCACAAATTCCTGACTTCATGAGATGATACATATGTTTGTAAGTGCAAAGTCCTGCACCACTGCCAATTACAAGACCATTCATGATATTATATGGCACATTCAGAGCATCTTTACTGCTAAAGGGGATGTATGTGATTATAAGAAATCACAGCACCACCCCAATCCGTAGGCTGAATCTGGTATTGCAGCTCAGCCCTATTTGACACCTAATGTGTTATAGATGATAAGTAATTTCTCACTTACCAGATTCTTCAAGATAATTCTTTATGACACATATAAAATTCCCCAGTATAAGTGAATGTGGGTCACCAGATGTGCCCCATCTCCGCAGGAGATGCTACACTGAGGTCTCAGGGACGGTTTCTCTACCTCTAGGATGTGCTTTGACAAGTGGATTTCCTGATAAAGAAACTTAAATAAAGTTCTAAGATCAATATGAGCTATCCTTATGTTCAATAAATAATAGTGCGTGGGTGTAACTGAAGATCCACCGCCCCAGGCAGCTGCCCCATGCAGGCTCAACTCCTGCTTGGATTTAGAGGGAAATGAAAAATTCTGTTTCATTTGCTATATCTACTTGTGTGAAATAAAAGCTGTGCTGTGTCTCCTTGGAGACAACGATTCTGCTCATTTACATCTCACCTTGTTTCCAAGCTGAAAATAACACAAAAAAGCAAAAGTTCAGTTGGAAAATAAACAGGATTTGACTGCTGCCACCCAGCTTTTCCAGACTCCTCCATAATAAATATATCTAGTTATACAGCAACAATGGCATTAGATCCTGCCATTCAGTTTGGATGCAAGCCATGTAGAAACTAGATAGATAGATAGATAGATAGATAGATAGATAGATAGATAGAGTGAGTCATGGCCGTAAGTAAAAACTAGAGATGTGCGAATCTCCCAAGATTTGTTTAGTTTGGGTTTGGGTGGCTCAGGTCCCTGATTTGTTTCGGGTCAAATAAATTTGGTACAAACCAGAAGTGATAATAGAGTATAATAGGTGGAGACCCAAGGAGGTGTAAAAAATCAAAAAGCATTTATACTCACCTTACTTCACAAGGAGTTCCCAGCTTTATATAACATACGGGTCCAGTAGTACAGTGTACATGAAATGTCAGTAAATATGCAATACTAGGGCATATATACTGTGTATATATATATATATATATATATATATATATATAAACAAAGAATAATAACAGTGCATCTTACATAGGGAGCATATAATATTTATGGATTTATACATCTATATAAGCAAATTAGCCACCTTCTTTGGGTTGAAATTAGATGAAAAAGAGTTGTTATAGGACCTCTGCTGTCTCCTTGTGGTCCAAACCAAGAACTGCAGTTGTTTCATGACCACATCTCATTTAAAGGGAGAATACCAATATATAAGGCTCATTATTTTAGATTTTCCTACCTGTGTCCTTATTACAGGGTAGTCCAGTGTCTGTTTTGCAAGCAAATTGAGCAGGTAACCAAGTGCAAGTAACCAAGAAAGTTCTTTTTATGTTAGAATGTTCCACTGTTGTCTCATATCTTTATAGGATATCTTCCCAGAAGCATTGTGGAACATTCAGGTGGTCTTGGGCACACAGGACTCAATTTTATTGGACAGTGCTGTTGGGAGGTAAAGAACGCTGCACACCACCAATACATCAAGCTAGCTGTGATGCATGGAAGAGGGAACATTGTTTAAGGCTGCTTTGCTACCTCATGGACTGAAAGCTATAGATCACTGGTGGAAAAATTACCTTATAGGTGTATGAGAACACTTTACAGGTGAATCTAAAAGCAGCAGCCCATGACTTTAAGCTTAAAAGACGCTGGGTAATGCAGCATGACAATGACCTAAAGCACACATGTATATCAACTTAAGAATGGATGAAAAAGTAGAAGATTTATGTTTTGGAGTAGTCATGTCAGAGTCATGAGTTTAAGGATTCACTCAAACGTTTTTTAAACAGCCAGTACATGGTCCCATAGACTTCAATGGATCTATTCACACAACTGTTGTTTTAATGACCCAAGTGACTGATCTGAGAAAAAAATGGAACATGCCATTCGACAGGAGTAGTTTATGGTTTCTCAATAGACCATGTCTATGAGGCATCCATGACATTGGATTACCCTCAGGTGTGCACTGGGCTGCGAAAAAAAAGTACTTCTTCATGGCTAAGTGCATTGATCTGTCGGGTGAATGTAATCCAATGGGGTTTTCAGGGCCCCAGGTGTTTTTCATACTGATGATCTATCCAGAGTATAGATCATCAGTACCTGATTGGTGGAGGTCTGACACCCAGACTTCACACGTAAATTAAAAAATGGCCTTCGGGGGCGGTCCTCACTGGCCCCGAATGTTTATCATTGCAGGCCAGCTCCCATGCAGCAAGATTGCAGGAGCCGACCTGTTCCTCTGACAGCATTGGGAGCCAACCGCACACTTTCAGGCTTGCCATAGGCATATTACTGTTGAGGCTGGTCTATAACCAGCCTCAATAGTAATGTAGCAAATCTCCCATAGACTGTAATACAATTGTATTGTAGTCAATGGAACTTGCAATCAAATGATAAATAAAATAGTAAAAAAAATAACATTTAAAAAAAAAATACAAAACTAAAACAAAACTAAAAGTTCGAATCACCCCCGTTTCCCTAGAATACATATAAAAGTAAAAAATTACTGTGAAACACTTACTCATTAGGTATCCCTGTGTCCAAAAACAGCAAGTGTACAAACTTATAAAAATATTTTCCCCATACAGTAAACATCGTAGTGGGAAATAAAATCTAAAGTGTCAAACCGTTATTTTTTCGCTGTTTCACCTCTGAAAACGAATTGAATAAAAAGTGATCAAAGCAATAGACATTCCCCAAAATAGTATAACTAAAAAGTACACCTGGCTCAGCAAAAGACACCGTACACGGAAATATAAAAAAGTTACGAGTGTCGGAATATGGCGTCTCTTAGAAAAAAAAAATTTTTTGCAAAGTTTTAGATTTTTGATAAGGGGTTAAAATGTAAATACAACTATATAAATTTGGTTTCTCTGGAATCATATCGAAACATAGAATACAGGTGACATGTCATTTTGACTGCAGAGTGAATGCTGTAAAAACAAAGCCCGTAAGAAAGTTGCACAACTGCACTTTTTCTCCAATTCCACCACATTCTGAATTTTTTTCCAGCTTCCCAGTATGTTGTACAGAATAATAAATGGTACTATCATGAAGAACAATTTGTCGCACAAACATTAAGCCTTAATATGGCTCTGTGAACGGAAAAATAAAAAAAATTATGGGGTTTGGAAGGCGGAGAGTCAAAAACAGGAAAGGGTTAAAGAATTCAGTGCCATCATTGCTGTACCCCTATTTTTAATTTTTAGGGATTCTCTAGTGACTGGTACAGTGCCAAGGGATTGGGGCAAGGCTAATGTGGTGTCTATTTTCAAAAAGGGCTCTAGGTCTACCCCAGGTAATTACAGACCCGTGAGTTTAACATCCATTGTAGGGAAACTGTTTGGGACCTCTTAAGTGACTATATCAAGAATATGTATACTGCACTGTACATAATATTATATGTGACAGACAGCATGGTTTTAGTAAAGACAGAAGTTGTCAGACTAACCTGATTTGCTTTTATGAAGAGGTGAGTAGAAGTCTGGACAGAAGGGAGGCTGTAGATACAGTGTTTCTGGACTTTGCAAAGGCGTTTGACATTGTACCTCATAGACGTTTAATGGGTAAAATCAGGTCCATTGACTTGGAAAATATAGTTTGTAATTGGATTGAACTGATTGAAGTATCCAGAGAGTTGTGGTCAATGACTGCAGCTCAGACTAGTCCTCTGTTATAAGCGATGTACCCCAGGGTTCACTGCTGGATCCACTAATATTGAATTTATTTATTAATGATATAGAAGATGGGATTAATATCACTGCCTATACTTTTGCAGATGACACCTAGCTATGTAGTACAGTGCAGTCTATAGAAGATATACGTAGGTTACAAGCAGACTTGGACAGACAGAGTGTTTGGGAATCCACATAGCAAATGAGCTTCAATGTGGATAAATGTAAAGTTATGAATCTGGGTAAAAATAATCCACATGCAACATATGTACTAGGGGGAGTAAAGCTGGGAGAGTCACTGGTGGCGAAGGACCTGGGAGTACTTGTAGATCATAGGTTAAATTACAACATGCAATGTCAATCGGCTGCTTCTAAGGCCAGCAGGTTATTGTCAAGTATTAAAAGGGGTATGGATGACGGGACAGGGATGTAATATTACCACTTTATAAAATATTGGTGCAGCCCCATCTGGATTATGCAGTTCAGTTCTTGGCACAAGTACATAGAAAGGATGTCCGAGAGTTGGAAAAGGTTCAATGGAGGGCCACAAAACTAATAAGGGGTATGGAGGACCTCAGTTATGAGGAGAGACTAAAGGAGTTAAATCTGTTTAGTCTGGAGAAGAGGCCTTTAAGGGGAGATATGATAAACCTGCATAAATATATAAATCGCCCATACAAGAAATATGGGGAAAAGCTTCCATGTAAAATCTCCTCAAAAGACAAGGGCACTCTCTCCATCTGGAGAAAAAAAGGTTTACTCTCAAGAGCCGACAAGGCTTCTTCACTGTAAGGAATGTTAATCTGTGGAATAGCCTACCCCAGGAGCTGGTCACAGCTGACAGCTTCAAAAAAGGATTAGATGCCTTTTTAGCGCAAAATAGCATTGATGGTTATGGAAATGTATAGACTTTCATGATATTTCCAATCCCCTGGTTGAACTTGATGGACATACGTCTTTTTTCAACCATACTATGTAAAGGATGTTTAATTGTTGGCAGTGCATCACCTTCTGTTTACAGGGATGTGCTGCAAACAATCAATAAAACTGTATGGGGAGAAGTCATCACAATAGCAACTTGATGCATTAATTTAACCCTTTCCCAACATCCGGAAACAACAAGGACCCAATAATAATACATGCACTGATTAGATCGCAATGCATAGTATTTGTGATTAGACCCCTGGGGTTCAAGACGCCTAGAGGGTCTAAAAACTTACAGTAAAAAATAAATGTTTAAAAAATAAAAAAGAATTGAAATTTGAAATCACCCAATTTCCCATGGAACACATATAAAAGTAATGAAATAAAGTTAAATACATACACATTAAGTATTCCTGTGTCCAAAATCACCCAGTCTGTAAACTTATAAAAATATTATACCCATACAGTGAACACTGTAGAGTTGAAAAAAAAAATCAAAAGAGCCAAACTGCCTTTTTTCACCTCTCATAAAAATTTCAATAAAAGGCAATCAAAGCAATCGACATTCACCCAAATTCCCCAGTACATCTGACCTTGCAAAAAAAGATGCCTTATGCAGCACTGTGCACAGAAATATAAAAAGGTTACAGGTGCAAAGTTTTGGAACTTGTTAAGGGGTTAAAACAGGAAAAACTATATAAATTTGGCATCATATTTGGACTCATACCTGCCTATAGAATACAGGTGACATGTCATTTTGGCTGCCAACTGAATGCTGTAAAAACGAAACACGTAAGAAAGTCGCACAAACAGTTTTTCTACAATTCTACCCCATTCTGATTTTTTTTCCACCTTCCGAGTACATCATACAAAGAATTAAATGGTATCATTACAAAATACCATTTGTTCTCATACTGCTCATACAGTGCTCATACAGCTTTGTGTAAGGACAAATAAAAAAGTTTTTGGAAGGTGGGGAGTCAAAAACAAAAAATTTAAAAATAACTGTGGCGGGAAGGGGTTAAAGGACTGGCAACTGCTACCTCTGCATTTCCTATAGCTACTGCATGCCCTGGCGATAGGGAGTGGAGGAATTCCTGACTTTTCTCATACTCTCATCATGTGGCTGACACTGTAAAAACATGACTGTATAATTTAATTGTGGGTTGTATCACAGGTAAAATTAATTCTATAAAATGCCTATTTCATATAAATACTGCACAGAAGATGCTATTATCAGGTATGACTGGAGCTGCTCTTTTCAATATGCTCTTCTTGTCACAAATAAATAAGCAATAGGGGGCAGTATTGCTCCATCATATAGGTCAATATTTAGTTTTTTTAGGGTTTTATTGTATTATTATATTTAATACATTAGTTGCCCATATATTATTGTTACCTGCACTGGTAACACTATATACCTGGGGTCACAAGGGATAGACACAAAAATGAATTTTTGTCAGGAATATTCAGCAGCTCCTTTCCCTAAAAACTTTTAATACCACAAATAGTACCTTGAAAGGAGGGTGGGGAGTGGGAAATGGTCCAGTGTGGAGGAACTGGAGGTGGTAGATGGGTCTTGCCTGGTGTTGAACTGCACCTAACCCTACACGTATAAGGTGATGTCAGTACTAAAAAGCAGAGGGAATTGCTGTGTTTCTAGACTGTGGTCTTTTCCCAGTGGGACATGACAGCTACAGTGCCTTGCTAAAGTATTCGGCCCCCATGAACTTTTCAACCTTTTGCCACATTTCAGGCTTCAAACATAAAAATATAAAATTTTAATTTTTTGGTGAAGAATCAACAACAAGTGGGACACAATTGTGAAGTGGAACGAAATTTATTGGTTATTTTAAACTTTTGTAAAAAATAAAAAACTGAAAAGTGGGGCGTGCAATATTATTTGGTCCCTTTACTTTCAGTGCAGTAAACTCACTCCAGAAGTTCAGTGAGGATCTCTGAATGATCCAATGTTGTCCTAAATGACTGATGATGATAAATATAATCCACCTGTGTGTAATCAAGTCTCCGTATAAATGCACCTGCTCAGTGATAGTCTCAGGGTTCTGTTTAAAGCGCAGAGAGAATCATGAAGACCAAGGAACACACCAGGCAGGTCCGTGATACTGTTGTGGAGAAGTTTAAAGCCGGATTTGGATACAAAAAGATTTCCCAAACTTTAAACATCCCAAGGAGCACTGTGCAAGCGATCATATTGAAATGGAAGGAGTATCAGACCACTGCAAATCTACCAAGACCCGGCCGTCCCTCGAAACTTTCATCTCAAACAAGGAGAAGACTAATCAGAGATGCAGCCAAGAGGCCCATGATCACTCTGGATGAACTGCAGAGATCTACAGCTGAGGTGGGAGAGTCTGTCCATAGGACAACAATCCGTCATACACTGCACAAATCTGGCCTTTATGGAAGAGTGGCAAGAAGAAAGCCATTTCTCAAAGATATCCATAAAAAGTCTCGTTTAAAGTTTGCCACAAGCCACCTGGGAGACACACCAAACATGTGGAAGAAGGTGCTCTGGTCAGATGAAACCAAAATCAAACTTTTTGGCCACAATGCAAAACGATATGTTTGCTGGAAAAGCAATACAGCTCATCACCCTGAACACACCATCCCCACTGTCAAACATGGTGGTGGCAGCATCATGGTTTGGGCCTGCTTTTCTTCAGCAGGGACAGGGAAGATGGTTAAAATTGATGGGAAGATGGATGGAGCCAAATACAGGACCATTTTGGAAGAAAACCTGTTGGAGTCTGCAAAAGACCTGAGACTGGGACGGAGATTTATCTTCCAACAAGACAATGATCCCAAACATAAAGCAAAATCTACAATGGAATGGTTCACAAATAAACGTATCCAGGTGTTAGAATAGCCAAGTCAAAGTCCAGACCTGAATCCAATCTGAATCTGTGGAAAGAGCTGAAAACTGCTGTTCACAAACGCTCTCCATCCAACCTCACTGAGCTCGAGCTGTTTTCCAAGGAAGAATGGGCAAGAATTTCAGTCTCTCGATGTGCAAAACTGATAGAGACATACCCCAAGCGACTTGCAGCTGTAATCGCAGCAAAAGGTGGCGCTACAAAGTATTAAGTTAAGGGGGCCGAATAATATTGCACGCCCCTCTTTTCAGTTTTTTATTTTAATTAAACCAATTTTGTGCTTCAGTAAGTCAGTAAAAAGTAGTTAGGAGTATTCAAATCAATAAAATGATAAAGGTACCCAAATTTTTGCACCAGTCAAATTTTGGTTTAATGCATATTGCACATTTTCTGTTAGTACAATAAACCTCATTTCAATCCTGAAATATTACTGTGTCCATCAGTTATTAGATATATCAAATTGAAATGGCTGTTGCAAACACCCAAATATTTAGAACTAAAAATGATTAAGATTAATAGGGGTGCCCAAACTTTTTCATATGACTGTACATACAGTGCGAAGCTGGGCAGTGTGGGTGATGGAGAGACATGGTTGAAATCTCCAGATACAAGAAGGAAGGCCTGGAGTTGTTGCTACTGCAACTGGCTCACCGCGGCTTGTAGGACCTCACAGGCAACCTCAGCTTTCGCAGATCTTACACCATGCCATCAATTTGTCATTTGCCAATCTCTTTTTAGTTTAGCAGAAGCTGCAATACTGTATATATGCACAACAGTAAAAATGCGTATATTTAGATTAACAACATTTCTTTACACTGTGTATTTGGTGAGCAGAGTAGAAAATAAAAAAATTAAACAACAAGAGTTTATATATTGGGTGAACTGAACACAACAGAAAAATGCTTAAAGAGGACCTTTCACGTCCTCATGTATATGCAGTTTTACATACCGCTAGAAAGCCGACAGCGCGCTGAATTTAGCACTCTGTCAGCTTTCCCATTATATGCCCCTGGGCTGGAGATATCGGGGGTCTTAATTTCACCGTTCACTGTCAGAAGGGCCTTCCTCACAGCTCAGCGTCATCACTGGGTGGTAAGGAACGTCCCCTCTCTCAGTACTTGTCCATAACCCTGTACTGTCAGGGGGGCTATGGACGTGTACTGTCAGGGGGGCGTTCTTCACAGCCAAACTAGACTGTCAGGAACACCGTTCTGACAGTGAACGGTGAAATTATGACTCCCGATATCTCCAGCCCTGGGGCATATAACGGGAAAGCCAACAGTGCACTGAATTCAGCGCGCTGTCGGCTTTCTAGCGCTATGTAAAAACGCATATACATGACGACGTGAAAGGTCCTCTTTAAATAATGGAAATTCTTTTTTTAGATTAGCAGAGGCTGGGGTAAATTGTTGTTTTACTGCTGGAAATATTGCTAGATCTTGCACCTCCACCCTTAGAATCTTTTGTAGTGGGGCAGACTTTCTTTACAAACACACTATAGAATCTAGTCTAAACCGTAGCTGGGAACATCAACCACATGGGACTCCCTCCTGGGAAGTGGATACACCTGACTCTCACATGACCCAGGATGGCAGGTCACAACGGGGCCACCTCTGCGAGTCACTGTGGGAGCTACTGAACTCGGAAGCTATGCTCCACCACCCAAGGCTTGTGATATGAGGTCGTAATAGGACACATTGGCGCTCCACTTTCACTACAGATGGCAGACTTGACTCCGAAAGCCACTTAGAATGCAAGTCTTGGGATGGTAAACCACCCTCTCAATACAGCACACATAATTTGATATACAGGTGTAGGGAACTGCCATTTCTACTAGTATATAATGTATCTGGCTTCTTTGCCCCTGCAGTTTGGCTTCAGAGACCCCAGGCATTTAGTGCAAGT
The DNA here is from genome assembly GCA_947044405.1 of Leptodactylus fallax. Taxonomy (NCBI): domain Eukaryota; kingdom Metazoa; phylum Chordata; class Amphibia; order Anura; family Leptodactylidae; genus Leptodactylus; species Leptodactylus fallax. Next base: position 426,491 of record CAMRHE010000143.1, read on the forward strand.
TTTGTTTTGTAAATACAGTGAGTCAGACACATGTGAGGCAGAGCTGCTGGGGGGAGAGATGTGAGCAGAGCTGCTGAGACAGACATGTTATGTCTGGGGGAGTCTAAGAGCCACTTGTTCCTCTTTACTTCACAGTATATAGTTAGGTATGTGTTACCCCCTATATACTCACAGGACCTAGCTAGTAACCGTAGTTAGGGATCCATATATATATACAGTTCAGGGCAGTGATAGGTTAGGCTTCCGAAGGCCAACTAGCTAGTTAGAGGCCCGGTGGCACTAGTAGTTTAGCTGGCAGGTTAAGGACTCAGTGTTAGGGTAGTCAGGCCTGCATCTACTGCCGTCACCGTCGCCCTGTTTGCTGCCTGTGAAGAATCTCACCATCATCATCATCTCCTGATCGGCTGTCTGTCATCTCCTGGAAGAATCCGAGGATCCACAGTCATCCACAGGGGCCCCTGCATCTCTTCTGTTGCCTGGAGGTATTGTGCACCGGACTCTTGCTATATATCTATATATATACCCGGGTATATAACCTAAGACGGTTGAGGACTTGCTGGTTGTTGTAGTATTGCTGTGTTCTGAGTATATTTTATGTATGTATTATTACCCTGTTGATTCTTATAAAGCTACTGTTATAACCTTATGTGGTATATGTATGTATTCTTCAGACTGTGAGATTAGTACAGTGATCCTTGTTAAGGCTACTAACTGTACCTCATGGGTAAGTCCCAGGAAGAGATCCTCCCTGTAATACAGAGGCTCTATCCTGGGTGGAGGCACTGATATATTTCATATATGTTCCCACTCTTCCCTTCAGCGAAGGCTTCAGGTTCCATTATACACACAGGTCAGCGCCAGAGTCTGTTGCGGGAGGGATAATACTCATACCCCCCCCCAAATAGGGCTACATTTGGAGGCACTGCTGAGATTTAGAAGTGGGAATAGTCATTGATATGGAGAAGCGATATAGCTCAGAGGGGAACCTCCCACTAGCTACTACATGGGATTACCGACCGCCTGTTCCTCCCCTGGTTCAGGTAAAGGAAGAACCCCGCTCAGCCAGTTACCCCCCCAGTATGGCCGTCGCTAGCAGTTCCTCTAGTGACAGTGCTATTAGCACTTTAGCCAGGCTGACTGAAATGTTAGCTCAGGGCCTGCAGGCCACTCACTACAAGAAACTAAAAGTATTCTCTGGTAATGTCCCAGTACCACAAGGGGAGGAAAACTTTGAGATATGGAAAGAACATACTCTCCAATGCCTGAAGGAATGGTCTTGCTCTGAAGAAGGCAAGCGGCAGCGTATCAGTGAAAGTTTGCGGTCTCCTGCTGCAGAATTGATCCGCTTGTACAGAGACTCTCATGAAGGAGTGAGTGCATTGGACTATATACAAGTACTGTCTGATCACTTTGAGCCATACTATGACCTTGCCCAGATGGTTGCTGATTACCGAATGGTTCGTCAAAAAGAAGGGGAAAATGTCTCTACTTTTATTAACCGTTTACAGCTACTTCTTTCACGTCTGGTGTACCACGCAGCTATATCTACTTCAGAGGTAGACGCTATGAGAACCAGTCAGTTGGTGAGAGGGTTACAACCTCATCATCCTCTTGCTCAAGTACTCAAGGTCTTACTATCTGATAGAGTCCTTCCATTTCCTGACTTAATGAAGTTAGTGAAGAAACAAGAAGCTGACATTAGTTTTAGTACCCCTAAGAAAGCGAAAAGCATCTCTAAAGAAGATGTTGTTCCTAATTCAAACAAGGACAAACCAGTGGAGCGGTCAGAACTTAGACAGTCCGCCACTCCATCCACTGCCACTCAATGGAGGAAGGATGCTAGAACCTGTTATAAATGTGGTCAGACGGGCCATACTGCCAGACAGTGTACGGAGGACAGTGAGGGATTGGGACACAGTGCTGTCTTCTCTATTCAGAATCAAAGACACCGAAGGAAGGCGGGCCGAGTAAAGACCAGAGGCGCTATCGCGGGCTCCAGGTCCGTTGTCAAAGTCACTGTCAATGGTCATGCCGCTCCTGCCCTGTTTGATACAGGATCTCAAGTGACCCTGATTTATCGCTCGTTCTACCAAAAGTATCTGAGGGATATACCTCTTCAGTCTACAGGACAAATGAAATTGTGGGGGCTTAATTCAGGATCATATCCTGTAGATGGCAGCCTACAAGTAGTTATAGCTGTCCCTGAATTAGAAGATCAGAGTGTCGCTCCCATGAAGATTACGGCTCTTGTCTGTCCTGATACAGGGGATTCTTGTGCAGCTCCTGTGATACTTGGCACTAATTGTCCCGCAGTGCATTATGCTTTTCAGAAGTTTCTTGGAAGAGATTGGAACCCTGCAGCTCAGCCGGTGAATATATCTTCTGATCTTAGAGAACTCTGTGATGCCCTGTCTACTGGCTATCGACATGGAATGGTATATCATATCGGTGAGAGAACCGTGGAAGTTCCTGCCGGCGGGGAGAGAGTTCTGAGAGTAGCCTCCAGCATTGCTCCCGATTTGCTTGAAGGGGGGAGTTATGTCCTTATGGAAACCCCTGAAGAAATGATTAACCAGAATGGCTGGATGGTGATCCCAGAGAGAAAGGACTGGAGAAATAAAGTGGAGTTATCTACCTGTGTGACAGTGAGGAACTGTTCACCGCATCCGATTGTAATTGGACCATACCAGAATGTGGCCCACTGCTACCCTGTGCTTGGAGTAAATCCATACGCTGAAGTGTGCAGGATTCAAATCCGAGATGCAATCCCTAATCTCAATCTTGACTTGAGTGATCCACATTTACCAGAGGCCTGGAATCAGCGACTGACACAGAAGTTGTCTGAATTATCGGAAGTGTTCTCCATGGATGATATGGATGTAGGTTGTGCTAAAAGTGCTCAACACACTTTCCGATTGACCGATTCTACTCCCTTCCGGGAGCGACCACGGAGAGTTGCTCCAAAGGATGTTGATGAGTTAAGACAGACTCTACAGCAAATGAAAGGTCAGGGGATCATTGTGGACAGTAAGAGCCCCTATGCCTCACCTATTGTGGTCGTAAGAAAAAAATCTGGAGCAATTCGCCTATGTGTGGATTACAGAACTCTGAACCGGAGAACCTTACCTGATCAGTATACACTGCCGAGAATTGAAGAAGCTCTGGAAGCTCTGAATGGAAACTGTTGGTTCACAGTGCTGGACCTAAGATCGGGATACTATCAAGTCCCAATGGCACCTGAGGATCAGGAAAAGACAGCCTTCATATGCCCCTTGGGTTTCTTTCAGTTCACTCGTATGCCGCAAGGTACAAAAGGTGCGCCAGCAACGTTCCAAAGGTTGATGGAAAGAGTGTTAGGTGATTTAGTGCCCCGGGAATGCCTTGTATATCTTGATGACATTATTGTGTTTGGAAAGACGCTGGAAGAACATGAAGAACGACTCATGAGAGTACTCCATCGCTTAAAAGAAGAGGGGCTGAAGTTGTCGGCTGACAAATGCAAATTTTGTAGATCTTCGGTCACTTATGTAGGTCATATTGTTTCTGCTGAAGGAGTTGCTACCGATCCTGGTAAGATTGAAGCTGTGGTGAATTGGCCCCGACCGCAAAATATTACGGAGTTGCAATCTTTCTTGGGGTTTTGTGGATTCTATCGACGATTTGTGGAAGGATATTCAAAAATTGCTCGAGCCCTCCTCGACCTGTTGAAGAGTGATGCAGGAGATCCGGGAAAGAAGAAAGGGTCTTCCAAAAGCCTTTTTGGCGATAGGTGGACTGCGGATTGTGAAGAAGCATTTAAGTTGTTGAAGAAGAAATTGACAGAAGCTCCCGTTCTGGCTTATGCTGATGCACAGAAGCCATATGTGCTACATGTAGATGCCAGCTTTGAAGGATTAGGTGGCGTGCTGCACCAAGAATACCCGGCCGGGTTACGGCCCATAGCTTTCATAAGTCGAAGTCTTTCTCCCAGCGAGAAAAATTATCCAGTACATAAATTGGAGTTTTTGGCGCTCAAGTGGGCCATTGTTGATAAATTACATGACTATTTATACGGAGCCACGTTTGAAGTAAGAACAGACAACAATCCACTGACATACGTTTTGTCAACTGCTAAGCTCGATGCTACAGGACATCGCTGGTTGGCAGCTTTATCCAACTACCAATTCACACTCAAGTATAAATCGGGGCCTAAGAACATTGGGGCAGATGCTCTATCAAGACGGCCTGGATTACCTAGTCCGGAAGTAGTGGATGAATGGGAAGAAGTGCCAAGTCCTGGAGTAGGAGCTTTGTGTGCCATGGCTGCTGTAGTTGAAGACCGAGTAGCCTTTTCTGAAACTCGGCTTATTGACTCTATTGGGGGAGGTCCCGAAGCTGTACCAGACATGTTTGCCTACCCTGCCGCTTTAGGATCCTTTGAGAGTTGTTCTATATCTTCAAAGCGAATGATCTGGAGTCAAAAGACTGATCCTTTAATTGGACCTCTTTATCAAGCAGTGAGTTCTCAAGACAGAGAAATGTTAAAGACATCCCTACCCTCTGAATGCAGTCAACTTCTACGAGATTGGGAGAAGTTTGAAATAGACAATGGCCTACTTTATCGTGTGGTGCTGTATCATGATCACCCTGGAAGGCGCCAACTAGTTATTCCAAGCTGCTTTCAGAAGATGATTTTCCGAAGTCTGCATGATTATCATGGTCATTTGGGACCTGAGAAGACTTATGGCCTAATACAAGACCGATTCTACTGGCCCAAAATGAGAGATACCGTGACTCGTCTGTGTAGGTGCTGTCGCAGATGTTTGCAGAGGAAGACTGTCCCGGTTCGAGCGGCCTTCATGGGACACTTGAAGAGTTCGGGCCCCATGGATCTTGTCTGCATAGACTTCCTTTGTATTGACAACGACTCCAGAGGATTTGGAAATGTATTGGTGGTGACTGATCACTTCACACGATATGCTCAAGCCTTTCCGACTAAGGATCAAAAAGCAGTCACTGTTGCAAGAGTGCTTTGGGAAAAGTATTTTATCCATTATGGCTTACCACACCGGTTGCATTCTGATCAAGGCCGGGATTTTGAGAGTAACCTGATCAAAGAGTTACTTCAGTTGTTGAACATCCGCAAAAGTCGGACGACGCCTTACCATCCAGAGGGAGATGCCCTTCCTGAAAGATTTAACAGGACTTTACTTGATATGCTTGGTACCTTACGAATTGAGGATAAGCGATCCTGGAGTCGAAAAGTGGAGGCTATGGTGCATGCCTATAATAGTACAAGGCACGAGAGCACAGGATATTCACCATACTTTCTGATGTTTGGAAGAGAGCCTAGGCTACCTATTGACATCTTGTTGGGAGTCTCTACCGATGGTATCAGTCATCGAGATCATTACCGATACGTGGCACGTTTGAAAGAAACGCTTAAGAGTGTGTAGCCCTATTTGGGGGGGGGTATGAGTATTATCCCTCCCGCAACAGACTCTGGCGCTGACCTGTGTGTATAATGGGACCTGAAGCCTTCGCTGAAGGGAAGAGTGGGAACATATATGAAATATATCAGTGCCTCCACCCAGGATAGAGCCTCTGTATTACAGGGAGGATCTCTTCCTGGGACTTACCCATGAAATACAGTTAGTAGCCTTAACAAGGATCACTGTACTAATCTCACAGTCTGAAGAATACATACAGATACCACATAAGGTTATAACAGTAGCTTTATAAGAATCAACAGGGTAATAATACATACATAAAATATACTCAGAACACAGCAATACTACAACAACCAGCAAGTCCTCAACCGTCTTAGGTTATATACCCGGGTATATATATATATAGATATATAGCAAGAGTCCAGTGCACAATACCTCCAGGCAACAGAAGAGATGCAGGGGCCCCTGTGGATGACTGTGGATCCTCGGATTCTTCCAGGAGATGACAGACAGCCGATCAGGAGATGACGATGATGATGGTAAGATTCTTCACAGGCAGCAAACAGGGCGACGGTGACGGCAGTAGATGCAGGCCTGACTACCCTAACACTGAGTCCTTAACCTGCCAGCTAAACTACTAGTGCCACCGGGCCTCTAACTAGCTAGTTGGCCTTCGGAAGCCTAACCTATCACTGCCCTGAACTATATATATTTTGATCCCTAACTACGGTTACTAGCTAGGTCCTGTGAGTATATAGGGGGTCACACATACCTAACTATATACTGTGAAGTAAAGAGGAACAAGTGGCTCTTAGACTCCCCCAGACATAACATGTCTGTCTCAGCAGCTCTGCTCACATCTCTCCCCCCAGCAGCTCTGCCTCACATGTGTCTGACTCACTGTATTTACAAAACAAAACTTGCACTAAATGCCTGGGGTCTCTGAAGCCAAACTGCAGGGGCAAAGAAGCCAGATACATTATATACTAGTAGAAATGGCAGTTCCCTACACTCTCCCTCTGGTGAAATCTTTACGTCACGTCAAAGACATACAAAGTCATAGTATACAGTCAACATTACCAATGACAATATCAATATGGTTGCTTTTGCATTTACAGAGTCACAACAGGTTAATAGGTATACATGCCAGCAGGAGCGAAAATTGGTAACATATTGACCAAAGTGGACACTGCACCCACCCAAGCATGGTATAAATGAGGCTGAGTAGTAAATCTGGGGTCCCCCAAACTATCATATGTCAGCATAGGTGGAGGGTGTCTAATTCTCTCTCCTCTCCGTACCTCTCTCTGAGGTAAACTAGCATGTCCAGGCCCTAAACTAGGGTTGTCTGCCATGGGAAGGGATGGTGCTGGTGGCGTAGGAGAACTAGATCCCTGCTCATCTGTAGACACAGATCTAGGTACGAATTCTGGAGTTTGAGGGTTCATAGGTCTCCCTGAAGGAGAAGATACTGGTGATCTAGGAACTTCAGGAGCCACAGTCCAATCACTCTCAGGAGTTTCAGGAAGGTCAGGTGGAATATCGGCTAAGGACTGTGGAGAATCGCAGGCCGAGCCATCATTGGAGATATCCATACCATCAATCTGAGGTACAGGCAACAAATGATTTCTATGCCAAGTCCTGATCCTCCCGTCCCGTCCTTTTATCTTGTAGACTGGTATTCCAGGCAACCGATCTACCACTGTAAAGAGTTCACTCCGCCATCGATCAGCCAGCTTATGTTTTGCAGATGCTCCCAAATTCCGTAGCAGAACATGGTCCCCAGGGTTCAATTCTCGGTATCTTACTCGAAGATCAAATCTCCTTTTATTTCCTTCATTCACTTTGGCTGCATTTTCCTCAGCCAGCTCATAAGCACTCTTAAGCGTTTCTTTCAAACGTGCCACGTATCGGTAATGATCTCGATGACTGATACCATCGGTAGAGACTCCCAACAAGATGTCAATAGGTAGCCTAGGCTCTCTTCCAAACATCAGAAAGTATGGTGAATATCCTGTGCTCTCGTGCCTTGTACTATTATAGGCATGCACCATAGCCTCCACTTTTCGACTCCAGGATCGCTTATCCTCAATTCGTAAGGTACCAAGCATATCAAGTAAAGTCCTGTTAAATCTTTCAGGAAGGGCATCTCCCTCTGATGGTAAGGCGTCGTCCGACTTTTGCGGATGTTCAACAACTGAAGTAACTCTTTGATCAGGTTACTCTCAAAATCCCGGCCTTGATCAGAATGCAACCGGTGTGGTAAGCCATAATGGATAAAATACTTTTCCCAAAGCACTCTTGCAACAGTGACTGCTTTTTGATCCTTAGTCGGAAAGGCTTGAGCATATCGTGTGAAGTGATCAGTCACCACCAATACATTTCCAAATCCTCTGGAGTCGTTGTCAATACAAAGGAAATCTATGCAGACAAGATCCATGGGGCCCGAACTCTTCAAGTGTCCCATGAAGGCCGCTCGAACCGGGACAGTCTTCCTCTGCAAACATCTGCGACAGCACCTACACAGACGAGTCACGGTATCTCTCATTTTGGGCCAGTAGAATCGGTCTTGTATTAGGCCATAAGTCTTCTCAGGTCCCAAATGACCATGATAATCATGCAGACTTCGGAAAATCATCTTCTGAAAGCAGCTTGGAATAACTAGTTGGCGCCTTCCAGGGTGATCATGATACAGCACCACACGATAAAGTAGGCCATTGTCTATTTCAAACTTCTCCCAATCTCGTAGAAGTTGACTGCATTCAGAGGGTAGGGATGTCTTTAACATTTCTCTGTCTTGAGAACTCACTGCTTGATAAAGAGGTCCAATTAAAGGATCAGTCTTTTGACTCCAGATCATTCGCTTTGAAGATATAGAACAACTCTCAAAGGATCCTAAAGCGGCAGGGTAGGCAAACATGTCTGGTACAGCTTCGGGACCTCCCCCAATAGAGTCAATAAGCCGAGTTTCAGAAAAGGCTACTCGGTCTTCAACTACAGCAGCCATGGCACACAAAGCTCCTACTCCAGGACTTGGCACTTCTTCCCATTCATCCACTACTTCCGGACTAGGTAATCCAGGCCGTCTTGATAGAGCATCTGCCCCAATGTTCTTAGGCCCCGATTTATACTTGAGTGTGAATTGGTAGTTGGATAAAGCTGCCAACCAGCGATGTCCTGTAGCATCGAGTTTAGCGGTTGACAAAACGTATGTCAGTGGATTGTTGTCTGTTCTTACTTCAAACGTGGCTCCGTATAAATAGTCATGTAATTTATCAACAATGGCCCACTTGAGCGCCAAAAACTCCAATTTATGTACTGGATAATTTTTCTCGCTGGGAGAAAGACTTCGACTTATGAAAGCTATGGGCCGTAACCCGGCCGGGTATTCTTGGTGCAGCACGCCACCTAATCCTTCAAAGCTGGCATCTACATGTAGCACATATGGCTTATGTGCATCAGCATAAGCCAGAACGGGAGCTTCTGTCAATTTCTTCTTCAACAACTTAAATGCTTCTTCACAATCCGCAGTCCACCTATCGCCAAAAAGGCTTTTGGAAGACCCTTTCTTCTTTCCCGGATCTCCTGCATCACTCTTCAACAGGTCGAGGAGGGCTCGAGCAATTTTTGAATATCCTTCCACAAATCGTCGATAGAATCCACAAAACCCCAAGAAAGATTGCAACTCCGTAATATTTTGCGGTCGGGGCCAATTCACCACAGCTTCAATCTTACCAGGATCGGTAGCAACTCCTTCAGCAGAAACAATATGACCTACATAAGTGACCGAAGATCTACAAAATTTGCATTTGTCAGCCGACAACTTCAGCCCCTCTTCTTTTAAGCGATGGAGTACTCTCATGAGTCGTTCTTCATGTTCTTCCAGCGTCTTTCCAAACACAATAATGTCATCAAGATATACAAGGCATTCCCGGGGCACTAAATCACCTAACACTCTTTCCATCAACCTTTGGAACGTTGCTGGCGCACCTTTTGTACCTTGCGGCATACGAGTGAACTGAAAGAAACCCAAGGGGCATATGAAGGCTGTCTTTTCCTGATCCTCAGGTGCCATTGGGACTTGATAGTATCCCGATCTTAGGTCCAGCACTGTGAACCAACAGTTTCCATTCAGAGCTTCCAGAGCTTCTTCAATTCTCGGCAGTGTATACTGATCAGGTAAGGTTCTCCGGTTCAGAGTTCTGTAATCCACACATAGGCGAATTGCTCCAGATTTTTTTCTTACCACCACAATAGGTGAGGCATAGGGGCTCTTACTGTCCACAATGATCCCCTGACCTTTCATTTGCTGTAGAGTCTGTCTTAACTCATCAACATCCTTTGGAGCAACTCTCCGTGGTCGCTCCCGGAAGGGAGTAGAATCGGTCAATCGGAAAGTGTGTTGAGCACTTTTAGCACAACCTACATCCATATCATCCATGGAGAACACTTCCGATAATTCAGACAACTTCTGTGCCAGTCGCTGATTCCAGGCCTCTGGTAAATGTGGATCACTCAAGTCAAGATTGAGATTAGGGATTGCATCTCGGATTTGAATCCTGCACACTTCAGCGTATGGATTTACTCCAAGCACAGGGTAGCAGTGGGCCACATTCTGGTATGGTCCAATTACAATCGGATGCGGTGAACAGTTCCTCACTGTCACACAGGTAGATAACTCCACTTTATTTCTCCAGTCCTTTCTCTCTGGGATCACCATCCAGCCATTCTGGTTAATCATTTCTTCAGGGGTTTCCATAAGGACATAACTCCCCCCTTCAAGCAAATCGGGAGCAATGCTGGAGGCTACTCTCAGAATTCTCTCCCCGCCGGCAGAAACTTCCACGGTTCTCTCACCGATATGATATACCATTCCATGTCGATAGCCAGTAGACAGGGCATCACAGAGTTCTCTAAGATCAGAAGATATATTCACCGGCTGAGCTGCAGGGTTCCAATCTCTTCCAAGAAACTTCTGAAAAGCATAATGCACTGCGGGACAATTAGTGCCAAGTATCACAGGAGCTGCACAAGAATCCCCTGTATCAGGACAGACAAGAGCCGTAATCTTCATGGGAGCGACACTCTGATCTTCTAATTCAGGGACAGCTATAACTACTTGTAGGCTGCCATCTACAGGATATGATCCTGAATTAAGCCCCCACAATTTCATTTGTCCCGTAGACTGAAGAGGTATATCCCTCAGATACTTTTGGTAGAACGAGCGATAAATCAGGGTCACTTGAGATCCTGTATCAAACAGGGCAGGAGCGGCATGACCATTGACAGTGACTTTGACAACGGACCTGGAGCCCGCGATAGCGCCTCTGGTCTTTACTCGGCCCGCCTTCCTTCGGTGTCTTTGATTCTGAATAGAGAAGACAGCACTGTGTCTCAATCCCTCACTGTCCTCCGTACACTGTCTGGCAGTATGGCCCATCTGACCACATTTATAACAGGTTCTAGCATCCTTCCTCCATTGAGTGGCAGTGGGTGGAGTGGCGGACTGTCTAAGTTCTGACCGCTCCGCTGGTTTGTCCTTGTTTGAATTAGGAACAACATCTTCTTTAGAGATGCTTTTCGCTTTCTTAGGGGTACTAAAACTAATGTCAGCTTCTTGTTTCTTCACTAACTTCATTAAGTCAGGAAATGGAAGGACTCTATCAGATAGTAAGACCTTGAGTACTTGAGCAAGAGGATGATGAGGTTGTAACCCTCTCACCAACTGACTGGTTCTCATAGCGTCTACCTCTGAAGTAGATATAGCTGCGTGGTACACCAGACGTGAAAGAAGTAGCTGTAAACGGTTAATAAAAGTAGAGACATTTTCCCCTTCTTTTTGACGAACCATTCGGTAATCAGTAACCATCTGGGCAAGGTCATAGTATGGCTCAAAGTGATCAGACAGTACTTGTATATAGTCCAATGCACTCACTCCTTCATGAGAGTCTCTGTACAAGCGGATCAATTCTGCAGCAGGAGACCGCAAACTTTCACTGATACGCTGCCGCTTGCCTTCTTCAGAGCAAGACCATTCCTTCAGGCATTGGAGAGTATGTTCTTTCCATATCTCAAAGTTTTCCTCCCCTTGTGGTACTGGGACATTACCAGAGAATACTTTTAGTTTCTTGTAGTGAGTGGCCTGCAGGCCCTGAGCTAACATTTCAGTCAGCCTGGCTAAAGTGCTAATAGCACTGTCACTAGAGGAACTGCTAGCGACGGCCATACTGGGGGGGTAACTGACTGAGCGGGGTTCTTCCTTTACCTGAACCAGGGGAGGAACAGGAGGTCGGTAATCCCATGTAGTAGCTAGTGGGAGGTTCCCCTCTGAGCTATATCGCTTCTCCATATCAATGACTATTCCCACTTCTAAATCTCAGCAGTGCCTCCAAATGTAGCCCTATTTGGGGGGGGGGTATGAGTATTATCCCTCCCGCAACAGACTCTGGCGCTGACCTGTGTGTATAATGGGACCTGAAGCCTTCGCTGAAGGGAAGAGTGGGAACATATATGAAATATATCAGTGCCTCCACCCAGGATAGAGCCTCTGTATTACAGGGAGGATCTCTTCCTGGGACTTACCCATGAGGTACAGTTAGTAGCCTTAACAAGGATCACTGTACTAATCTCACAGTCTGAAGAATACATACATATACCACATAAGGTTATAACAGTAGCTTTATAAGAATCAACAGGGTAATAATACATACATAAAATATACTCAGAACACAGCAATACTACAACAACCAGCAAGTCCTCAACCGTCTTAGGTTATATACCCGGGTATATATATATATAGATATATAGCAAGAGTCCAGTGCACAATACCTCCAGGCAACAGAAGAGATGCAGGGGCCCCTGTGGATGACTGTGGATCCTCGGATTCTTCCAGGAGATGACAGACAGCCGATCAGGAGATGACGATGATGATGGTGAGATTCTTCACAGGCAGCAAACAGGGCGACGGTGACGGCAGTAGATGCAGGCCTGACTACCCTAACACTGAGTCCTTAACCTGCCAGCTAAACTACTAGTGCCACCGGGCCTCTAACTAGCTAGTTGGCCTTCGGAAGCCTAACCTATCACTGCCCTGAACTATATATATTTTGATCCCTAACTACGGTTACTAGCTAGGTCCTGTGAGTATATAGGGGGTCACACATACCTAACTATATACTGTGAAGTAAAGAGGAACAAGTGGCTCTTAGACTCCCCCAGACATAACATGTCTGTCTCAGCAGCTCTGCTCACATCTCTCCCCCCAGCAGCTCTGCCTCACATGTGTCTGACTCACTGTATTTACAAAACAAAACTTGCACTAAATGCCTGGGGTCTCTGAAGCCAAACTGCAGGGGCAAAGAAGCCAGATACATTATATACTAGTAGAAATGGCAGTTCCCTACAAGTGCTTATCAGCTGGCTGAGGAAAATGCGGCCAAAGTGAATGAAGGAAATAAAAGGAGATTTGATCTTCGAGTAAGATACCGAGAATTGAACCCTGGGGACCATGTTCTGCTACGGAATTTGGGAGCATCTGCAAAACATAAGCTGGCTGATCGATGGCGGAGTGAACTCTTTACAGTGGTAGATCGGTTGCCTGGAATACCAGTCTACAAGATAAAAGGACGGGACGGGAGGATCAGGACTTGGCATAGAAATCATTTGTTGCCTGTACCTCAGATTGATGGTATGGATATCTCCAATGATGGCTCGGCCTGCGATTCTCCACAGTCCTTAGCCGATATTCCACCTGACCTTCCTGAAACTCCTGAGAGTGATTGGACTGTGGCTCCTGAAGTTCCTAGATCACCAGTATCTTCTCCTTCAGGGAGACCTATGAACCCTCAAACTCCAGAATTCGTACCTAGATCTGTGTCTACAGATGAGCAGGGATCTAGCTCTCCTACGCCACCAGCACCATCCCCTCCCATGGCAGACAACCCTAGTTTAGGGCCTGGACATGCTAGTTTACCTCAGAGAGAGGTACGGAGAGGAGAGAGAATTAGACACCCTCCACCTATGCTGACATATGATAGTTTGGGGGACCCCAGATTTACTACTCAGCCTCATTTATACCATGCTTGGGTGGGTGCAGTGTCCACTTTGGTCAATATGTTACCAATTTTCGCTCCTGCTGGCATGTATACCTATTAACCTGTTGTGACTCTGTAAATGCAAAAGCAACCATATTGATATTGTCATTGGTAATGTTGACTGTATACTATGACTTTGTATGTCTTTGACGTGACGTAAAGATTTCACCAGAGGGAGAGTGTAGGGAACTGCCATTTCTACTAGTATATAATGTATCTGGCTTCTTTGCCCCTGCAGTTTGGCTTCAGAGACCCCAGGCATTTAGTGCAAGTTTTGTTTTGTAAATACAGTGAGTCAGACACATGTGAGGCAGAGCTGCTGGGGGGAGAGATGTGAGCAGAGCTGCTGAGACAGACATGTTATGTCTGGGGGAGTCTAAGAGCCACTTGTTCCTCTTTTCTTCACAGTATATTGGGGGGGGGGTGTTACCCCCTATATACCCCCGGGGCCCGGGTTGGTGGTGTTGGTGGGGGTCCATTTATATATACAGTTCAGGGCAGTGATAGGTTAGGCTTCCGAAGGCCAACTAGCTAGTTAGAGGCCCGGTGGCACTAGTAGTTTAGCTGGCAGGTTAAGGACTCAGTGTTAGGGTAGTCAGGCCTGCATCTACTGCCGTCACCGTCACCCTGTTTGCTGCCTGTGAAGAATCTCACCATCATCATCATCTCCTGATCGGCTGTCTGTCATCTCCTGGAAGAATCCGAGGATCCACAGTCATCCACAGGGGCCCCTGCATCTCTTCTGTTGCCTGGAGGTATTGTGCACCGGACTCTTGCTATATATCTATATATATACCCGGGTATATAACCTAAGACGGTTGAGGACTTGCTGGTTGTTGTAGTATTGCTGTGTTCTGAGTATATTTTATGTATGTATTATTACCCTGTTGATTCTTATAAAGCTACTGTTATAACCTTATGTGGTATATGTATGTATTCTTCAGACTGTGAGATTAGTACAGTGATCCTTGTTAAGGCTACTAACTGTACCTCATGGGTAAGTCCCAGGAAGAGATCCTCCCTGTAATACAGAGGCTCTATCCTGGGTGGAGGCACTGATATATTTCATATATGTTCCCACTCTTCCCTTCAGCGAAGGCTTCAGGTTCCATTATACACACAGGTGAGCGGCAGAGGCGGGGGGGGGGGGGGAAACCACCCCCCCCCCCCAGGGGGGGGGGGGGGGGGGGGGGGGGAAAGGGGGGGGGGGGGGGGGGGGGGGGGGGGGGGGGGGGGGGGGGGGGGGAAAAAAAAACGGGGGGGGGGGGGGTGTTAAGGAAGGGGGGGGGGGGGGGGGGGAGAAAAAAAAAAAAAAATTAAAAAAAAAGAAAAAACAACGGTCAGGATACACTTAGTCCAAAATAACTCAATTCAGAATGAGTCAGTCCATGACAATGTAGAAAAATGTATTTATGGCAGTAAAAGTGGGGTGCATTTTAAAACTTAGCGCCACCCCTCTATCAATTGAACAAAAAATAGATCAAATATCACAAATTACCCTTGTCGGCCAAACACCTGGTTTACAAACTAGGCCCAGGAGGATTTTCTGTTAACGGAAAAAAAATATATTATAAAGTATTATTATGTAGGTGGTATAAAAGAAGTACCCTTTTAAAATAATTATTTTTTTTGTTTTTTTTTTATAAAAAAAAAAAGGAATGTTTGGGGGGGGGGGGGGGGAGGTGTGGGTGGAGGAGGGTTTCCCAAAGAACAAAAAGAGGAACAGAATGTGCAACAAATTTAGCTGCACCCATTTTTTTTACGTTGACTCTCATCCATTTTATGCTCCTATAGTTACCCATTATATGCCACACATTATAATGTTCCCATCAAATTGCCCCACAGTATGAAGTCCCTCTCCTGGTGCAACAGGTTAAACTGGGGGAAAATAGAGGAGGACATTAAACTGGGACAGTTCGAGGGGGACATAAAACTGGGGCAACTGGAGGGGGACATTAAAGTATGGGACAGCTGTAGGGTGACATTAAAATTGCAGCAACTAGAGGCAGACATGTCCCCCTCCAGCTACCCCCAAGGTTTAATGTCCTTCTCCAGTTGCCCTCAGTTAAATGTCCCCTTCCAGTTGCCCCCAGTTTAATGCCCCCGTCCAGCGACCCCCACTGTATAATGTCCCTCTCCAACTGTCCTCAGCTTAATGTCACCCTCCATCTGCCCCCCAAGTTAAATACCCCCCATCAATCTGTCTCTAGTTTAATGTCCCCCCTCATCTACCCCCAGTTTAATGTCCCTCTTTATCTGCCCCCAGTTTAATGTCCCCCTTCATCTGTCCCCAGTTTAATGTCCCCTTCATCTGCCCCCAGTTTAATGTCCCCCATCATCTACCCCCAGTTTAATGTCCCATCTCCATTTGCCCTCAAAGTTTAACATAATAAAAACAATGATACTCACCTCTCCTCGCTCCCCTGCTGCTCTGTAGAAGTTTCTTCTCCCAGAGTGTTCAGGGAGTTGCAGGCGCGATGTGAGTGACATCATCACATCGCACCTACAGCTCCCAGGGCCGGAGCACACAGGGGCACAGTGGTGAGGCAGGAGCTGTCCGGGGACGGCTCCTGCTTCATCATTGTATTCAACTCATTTGCGTCCTGTCCTGTGGGGGAGCCCAAGTCTAAAGTTTTCTAAGGGGCTCTAGTCTTTGCTAGTTATGCCCCTGTCAAAAATCATTACTTCTAGTGTTTTAATCAGTTTATTTTACTACGTTCAAAATGTGGGTTAAATAATGTTTTCGTTTTATTGCACAGATTGTAACAGATGCATATCAAATCTGAATTGTTTTTTGTTTTTACTTTTTATAATATAAATTATTTTACATGGGGAAAGGGCATTTATTTTGCATTTATTATTTTAAAAACTTTAGACTTTACATTCTTTTGTTTTCCTACCGGGGGACTAAAACTAGTGATCCTCTGATCCCTGATATTACTGTATCAGTAATATACAATGCAATACTTATGTATTTCAGTGTATATTGACTGTCAGCTCTGGATTTGTTAGCTCATGAGATAAGTTGGAGGTTACTGACTGAGATTTACATAGCTGAAAGATCAGTATCCCTCAGCAGTGCAGAGTACAGATCATATGGAAAGTCCCAAAAGACTGAGACTTACTTATCATATTGGAAGAATGAAGAAATCAGGCGATACCTTTTAGAGGCTAACTGAGTATATTTATAAGTTCTGAAAGCTTACTTATAAATATACTCAGTTAGCCTCTAAAAAGGTATCGCTTGATTTCTTCACTCTTCCACTACTTTCAGTGGCTAACACGGTACAACATTATACTATTATCATATTGGAGCAGGATTCCCAGCAACACAGAACATTTCAGGAAAGAAGTGTTCTGATTCTCTTGGAGAAATGTGGCCTCCCAGCAGCACAGAGTATTCCAGGAGATAAATGTGCTGTGTTATTATCCTGCAGGGCATATTTCCCCAGAACATATGAGATCTTATCCTAACCATTCACAGGGCAGGCAGACCTCAGCTGATTTTATGCTATTTCAATTAAAATTCACAATTTATATTACGGGACCAATTAATATAAGAATTAAACAAGTCGCTATTTCTGTGAGAGCCATCAAATCACAAGGGGAAGGGGATCATAACACCAAGCAAATATTAAGCTAATTAATCATTGTCAACACATCGTTCACATTAAACAATCTTCCAATTACTTATGCAAACCATCCCATAGTTCAAAAAACGTGAAGGTAGCAAAGTGAATGACTGGCGAAGGTCAAGCTTTGAATTCCAGAGCCTTCCGAGGCCGCTGAGGTTCAGGGCTGTTTGATGCCTCCTTGAGGCTTTTCCTGTCTGTGCCGCCACCGTCACACTGTATGAATGAGATGTTACCTTTAATCTCAGATGAGAACATTAAATATGACCTTTGAATAACCTACAATTAGACGACTTTAATAAATATCACTGTTAGAATGGTTTTGACAAGCGTCTTCTGCTCTGGCATGATGGAAGTCTCAGCTGACAGGAGGAGGAGGGACACGGACCTCTCTCATTAGTCATAGACGTTCATATCAAAAGATATTGAGATAATAGCCCAAATAAACGCCTCTGTAATACCTAATGACTATAATAAAATCATGTAAAATGCTGTGGTCCTGAGTCGCAGACACAAATGTAGCCATAATTGTTCCCAAATAGAAATTCTGCATATATAAGGGGCTGCTCCACTTTGGCTAATAACATGAACAGGGGTCTGGACTCCCGCACATGCTTCTACATATTCTACATATTGATCCACCCATTGCTATAACAGCACCCACCCTACTTGAGCATCAAGAATAGTGCTCCCAGGGCTGAAAGCCCACCCACAGTGCGCTAACTGCGCTTTGTAATGTGGTGTTGGCAGTTGAATATGCTTGGAGGAGGTGGTAGGCTCCTTTTAACCCCTTAAAGATGAAGGACATACTATAACGTCCCTGGCGCCAGGTACTTGGCGCAAGTGGACGTAATAGTACGCCCGATGATGGTGGCCGCCCGCTCGCTATCTAAGCGGGTAGCATCGGGAGCGGGTGTTAGCTGTAACTGACAATTACCACCCTGCTCCATAGCCCCCGGTCGGAGCTGAGCTCTGATCGGGGTTTTTAACCACTTGGATGCCACAGTCAAACATGACCACAGCATGTAAGGGATTCCGCCATGTCACTGACCCCCCCTTTCCGGCAACCCCACAGTGAGTTCAGGGGGTGCCGATATGTATTTTCTGCAGCCCGGGGTCTGGCCAGTGACCCCGCTGCTAGGAGCCCCCAGTACCTGGTTGATCCTGCCGAGAAGTGAGGAAGTCAGTCTATGCAGCTGCATAGGCTGATTTCCTCTATAGACTGACAATACACGTGTATACATAAGTATTGCAGTGTATAGTACTGAACCAGCTATCAGAGCATCGCTAGTTAAGATCTCTTAGTGGGACATCAGATATATATATATAAAAAAAGGGCAAAAAAATAAACTGTGTGAAAAAAATTAAAAAATGAATAAAGCCCCCCAAATGCCCTCTTTCTATATAAAATGAATTAAATAAAAAAAATCTAAAAATTAATAAAAACAATACATATCTGGTATCACCGCATCCATAACAACCCGCACAATAAAACTGAAACATTATTTAACCTAAATGGTGAACGTTGGAAATAAAAATGGAAAAAAAACTCCAGAAGTAATGATTTTTCGCCATCTCAGCCTACAAAATATGCTATAAAAAGTGATCAAAAAGTCATATGTACCCCAAAACCAATAAAAAGAAAAGGTCGTCCTCAAAAAAATAAGCCCTCAACCAACTCTTTTAATCGAAAAATAAAAATGTTAAGCATCCCAGAAGATGGCTATGCAAAAATAATTGATTTATGTCCCAAAATGGGTTTTTGTTCTGTAAAACTGGTAACGCATAAAAAAACAATATACAGTGCCTTGGGACACAATTGTGAAGTGGAACGAAATTTATTGGTTATTTTAAATTTTTGTAAAAAATAAAAAACTCAAAAGTGGGGTGTGCAATATTATTCGGCCCCTTTACTTTCAGTGCAGTAAACTCACTCCAGAAGTTCAGTGAGGATCTCTGAATGATCCAATGTTGTCCTAAATGACTGATGATGATAAATATAATCCACCTGTGTGTAATCAAGTCTCCGTATAAATGCACCTGCTCTGTGATAGTCTCAGGGTTCTGTTTAAAGCGCAGAGAGAATCGTGAAGACCAAGGAACACACCAGGCAGGTCCGTGATACTGTTGTGGAGAAGTTTAAAGCCGGATTTGGATACAAAAAGATTTCCCAAACTTTAAACATCCCAAGGAGCACTGTGCAAGCGATCATATTGAAATGGAAGGAGAATCAGACCACTGCAAATCTACCAAGACCCGGCCATCCCTCGAAACTTTCATCTCAAACAAGGAGAAGACTGATCAGAGATGCAGCCAAGAGGCCCATGATCACTCTGGATGAACTGCAGAGATCTACAGCTGAGGTGGGAGAGTCTGTCCATAGGACAACAATCAGTCGTACACTGCACAAAACTGGCCTTTATGGAAGAGTGGCAAGAAGAAAGCCAGTTCTCAAAGATATCCATAAAAAGTCTCGTTTAAAGTTTGCCACAAAACACCTGGGAGACACACCAAACATGTGGAAGAAGGTGCTCTGGTCAGATGAAACCAAAATCGAACTTTTTGGCCACAATGCAAAACGATATATTTGCTGGAAAAGCAACACAGCTCATCACCCTGAACACTCCATCCCCACTGTCAAACATGGTGGTGGCTGCATCATGGTTTGGTCCTGCTTTTCTTCAGCAGGGACAGGGAAGATGGTTAAAATTGATGGGAAGACGGATGGAGCCAAATACAGGACCATTCTGGAAGAAAACCTGTTGGAGTCTGCAAAAGACCTGAGACTGGGACGGAGATTTATCTTCCAACAAGACAATGATCCCAAACATAAAGCAAAATCTACAATGGAATGGTTCACAAATAAACGTATCCAGGTGTTAGAATGGCCAAGTCAAAGTCCAGACCTGAATCCAATCGAGAATCTGTGGAAAGAGCTGAAAACTGCTGTTCACAAACGCTCTCCATCCAACCTCACTGAGCTCGAGCTGTTTTCCAAGGAAGAATGGGCAAGAATTTCAGTCTCTCGATGTGCAAAACTGATAGAGACATACCCCAAGCGACTTGCAGCTGTAATCGCAGCAAAAGGTGGCGCTACAAAGTATTAACTTAAGTGGCTGAATAATTTGGCACGCCCCACTTTTCAGTTTTTTATTTTTTACAAAAGTTTAAAATATCCAATAAATTTCATTCCACTTCACAATTGTGTCCCACTTGTTGTTGATTCTTCACCAAAAAATTTAAATTTTATATCCTTATGTTTGAAGCCTGAAATGTGGCAAAAGGTTGAAAAGTTTTATCCCAGGGTACATTGAGCATTTATAATCCTCAAGTGTTTCTATAATTTATTTTCCAGAAATGAATACGCAGATGTTGGTGATGGGAGAAAATGACAATTTTTCCAGAGATACATCATTTCAGTGCGTAATATGTTGTGCCCGGCTTGTATCAGAGATGAACGCTCCAAAAGCTGTTGTGCCCGGGATACCCCCTTAACAGTTTTTGGAGTGTGTATCTCTGCGGACACAAGCTGGGTACAACATATTGGACACTGAAATGACGTATCTCTGGAAAAATTGCAATTTACACTTTTCATTATCAGCTGCACATTCATTTCTGGAAATTAAATTAATGTAACACTCAAGGGTTAAAAATGCTCACTACACCACTTGATAAATCCCTTCAGGGGTGTAGTTTCCAAAATGGAGTCACATGTCTGTGGATTCCACTTTACTGGCAACTCAGTGGCCCTGCAAAAGTGGCATGACATCCAATAACCAAACTGTGCCCCAAAACCAAAATATCACTCCTTCCCTTCTGTGCCCAGCTGTTCCCAAACAGCACTTTATGCCCACATATTACATAGTTAAGTACATTATCCTGGGCACAACAGTGTCATACACGTGGGCATAAACTTCTGTTTGGGCACACAGGAGGGTGCAGATGTAAAGGAGCGCTATATGCTTTCGGAGCTCAGATTTAGATTCTTGGAATTTGGACACCATGTCACGTTTGCAGAGACTCTAAAATTGCCCCTTCAAAAAGGGGTCACTTCTTGGGGAATTCCAGTTTACTGGCACCTACAGGGCTCTACAAAAACAACATGGTGTCCAGAAAGTCCTTCTAAGGCTAAAGCCCCACGTTGCGAAATCGCAGTTCTTTTTGTTGCAGATTTTGTTGCGGTTTTTTGAGCCAAAGCCAGGAGAGGATTGAGCAGAAGGGAGAAGTATAAGAGCTTCCCAGATATTTCCCATTTCTTTTGTAGCCATTCTTGGCTTTGGCTCAAAAAAACGCAACAAAATCTGCAACAAAAAAAGCTGCGTTTCTGCAATGTGGGGCCTTAGCCTAAATCTATACTCCAAAAGCTAAAAAGCGCAGTGCTCCTTCCCTTCTGAGCCCTGCTGTGTGCCCAAGCAGCGGTTTACACCCATATATACAACTTTTTTTGTACCGGGGATAGCCCACTTAATAGTTTTAGGAGTGCATGTCTCTGATGACACAAAATGGGCGCAACATATTGGGCACTGAAATGGCAGATTTCTATAAAAATTTCAAATTTCACTTAGTACATTAATTTTTGGGAAGCATTCTTGGGCTCAAAATGATAATACCCCTTGAGAAATTCCTTGAGGGGGATAGTTTCTAAAATGGGGTCACTTTTGGGGGGTTTCCATTGTATTGGTACTTTAGGGGCTCTGCAAATGCAATATGGCACCTGAATACTATTCCAGCAAAATTTTCCATTCAAAAGCCAAATAGCACTCTTTCCATTCTGAGCCCTGCCATGTACCCATACGGCAGTTTATGACCACATATGAGGCATTTCCGTGTTCAGGAGAAATTGTGTAACAAACTGTGGTGTGTTTTTTCTTCATAAATCACATATAGAAATGAAAAACTTGGGACTAAATGGACGGTCTATTGGAAAAAAATAATTTTTCAATTTTTACGTCGCAATGCTAATCAAATCTGTGAAACAGCTGTGGCATCAAAATGCTCACCATACCCCTTGATAAATTTTATAAGGGGTGTAGTTTCCAAAATGGGGTCACTTTTTGGGAGTTTCCATTGTACTGGTACTTTAGGGACTCTGCCAATGTGACATGGTACCCAAAAACTATTCCAGCAAAACCTGCCCTCCCAAAGCCAAATAGCACTCTTTCCATTCTGAGGCCCACCATGTACCCATACAGTATCTTGCAGCCACATATGGGGTATTCCTGTGTTCAGGAGCAATTGTTTAACAAACTTTGGGGCACTTTTTCTCCTTTATCCTCTTGTGAAAATGAAAAATTTGGGGCTACATTGACAGTGTATTGGAAAAAAAGTAATTTTTAATTTTCATGTCCCAATGTTAATAAAATCTGTGAAACAGCTGTGGCAGCAAAATGCTCACTATACCCCTTGATATGTTCTGTAAGGGTGTAGTTTCCAAATCAGGGTCACTTTTGGGGGTTTTCATTGTATTGGTACTCTAATTGCTCTGTAAATGAGACATGGCACCTGAAAACTATTCCTGCAAAATCTGTCCTCCAAAAGCCAAATAGCGCTCTTTCCATTCTGAGCCTGATCATGTACCCATACAGAAGATTATGACCACATATGGGGTATTCACGTGTTCAGGAGCAATTGTTTAACAAACTGTGGGGTGCTTTTTCTCCTTCAACCCCTTGCAAAGTTAAAAATTTGGAAATAAAGTGACGTTTTAGTAATTTTTCATTTACACATCCCAATGTTAATAAAGTCTGTGAAACGACTGTGGGGTCAAAATGTTCACTATACTTCTTGATAAATTCTATCAAGGGTGTAGTTTCCAAAATGGGGTCACTTTTAGGGGGTTTCCTTTGTTTTGGTACTCTAAGGGCTCTGCAAATGAGACATGGCACCCAAAAACTATTCCTGCAAAATCTTCTTTCCAAATGCCAAGTGTCGCTCTTTTCCTTCCATTCCTTTCACCCAAACATCAGTTTACACCCACATGTGGGGTATTTCTGTGTAGCCACCACTATATTATTTTCATTATTGAGTTTAATGGAAAGTAAGTATGCAATAAGCTTCTCACTAACTGAACTTTTCATCATTTATCATTTAATTCTCAATTTATGCATAACATTTGGCACTCAGTATTATAATAATGGAGCTCCTACTACAAAAAAAAAAATATATATATCTATATAAATATATCTATTGTGCAATACGTCTGCACACAATTATTCACTATTTGTGGCTATGGTATCAGATGACGATTGCTCCATGTTCTCTTATAGGCAGTATCAACAAATTAATGTACTCAAAACTGTTTTATGACAACCTGTGCCTGACATTCTATCCATTTATTATAGAGGTTTCCTGGATTAAAGCTATTCATGACCCATTCTTGGATAGGTCATCAGTATCAGATCAGTGGCATGGAATCGGGGCTGCAATTCCAGACACCACCACTATACTGTAGGGACCAGAAGCTGTATACAGTGTACCGAGATCTTGGACAACCCCTTTAACCTGGAAAAACCCTTTAATAGCAGTCTAGTACAACAGCAGCTGCCACAGCACAAGATTATGGTCATCTTACAGGTGATCTTTATTAAAGGGTTCTGGGTTATTGTGTCTGGTGACACATTTCCTTCATTCTTACCTTTTTGAATTCTTTTCCTCAAAAACATTTCAACCTACAGTATTTATACTGTATTAAAAAAGTCACGGGCAGCATTCAGTTATGTAAGTGACTGTGGAGGTATCCTACACAGCGATATAGCACATTCTTCCATTCACTATGATGCCCATTAGAACATCTGAACGTAGAAAAGAAAAAAACACAATGAAGATGTGTGTGTGTGAACTGCACCTGTCAAATCTTATCAGCAGCCCCATAACACAATGTGACTGATAGAATACATAGTGAAGGGTGCAGTCACATGTGCCAGATGGAGCGGCTCAAGCACTGAGCGCAGGTCAGGACTCAGATGCATATGCTATGGAACACAATAGACAAATTCTGTGCGCAGGAATAGATGACACCATTCCCTTTAGCAGAGAAGCGGCCCACTGGGCATTGCAAGGTCTGTGGATCCTTTCATACAGCTAGAAATATCCCTCTGGTTCCTGTGAATTTCTCTGAGCAGGGGCATCAAATATAAATGAGGGGATATTCTCTGCACATACGATGAAGAGAACTATCCAAGCTATGAACTACAAAGACTGTACAATAGGAAGGGGGCAAGAAAAGTATTGGCACCCTTGATGTTTGGTGTTGGTGTTCAGTAGATGTTTGGACTACTAGGAAGCCCAAGAGATCAGGCACAAACTCATTCTTATGCTGGATGTAGTGTGAGTGGTGACATAGAAGACAGGGCACCTAACTGCAAAGGTTAAAATGGGCCCAGGTTTGGACAACCAACATATCAGTTACCTATGCCTTTGTCATCATGTATTGACCATAAGTTTATGGGCCTTAGGCTACCTGACAACTGTGGCTGATTCAGAAATAGGTTTATTTATTATGTATTTATTTTGCTTATTTATATAGCCCCATCATATTCCGCAGCACTTTACAGCTATTGTCAACACTGTCCCATATAGGGCTTACAATCTAAATTCCCTATTAGCATGAGTTTGAAGTGTGGGAGGAAATCGGAGTGCCCAGAGGAAACCCACACAAACACGGGGAGAACATATAAGCTCCTTGTAGATGTTGTCCCTGGCTGGATTTGAATTCAGGACTCCAGCGCTGCAAGGCAAGGTTGATCTCTGGCCCTAGTCTACTGTATATGACAAGCCTATTATATATAAGGGTCTTTACCAATTGGCAGTAACAATACTATCTACAGATTATGTTTTTATAATAACTAGATTTACTTTTGGGTAGGTAGGTTTGTTTCAGTGATTTTTTTGTAATCTTTATTTAGTATTGGTTGCTTGGTAGCTGGATTCTGTAAGATCTCACTGACTGGTGAATCTCACAGGACAAATGTGGTTATGCATTGAAGAACTATAGATTATATGACAAGATCAGGGGGTAGTGTTGGTACATTAATATTAGCCCCAATGTTCCCATTACGTTACAAAAATAAACTGAACCCACAGACTTACAGGGTACCACTACCATTGTCAGTAAACTCCAGGCAAGCTATAAGATGATCTGTTAATGTCCCACAATTGCACATCTATGCAGCATTTCTGGATCCTCTTTCTGATGATTCATATCCCCCTGTGGCTCTGCATGTGTAACCCCCTTTGAGACAGAGAACTAAGGCTTTGTATAAACTAATGTAAAAAATGTTGACATATGAACAGAGCAAAAACACAAATAAACCAACGAAGTGTGTCTCTAAATGCCATCAGCTTTGACTCCACTTGGCCGTGCATCAGGAACTGGTGACAGAAATCTAATGGGAATTTCCAGATAGAGAGGTGAAGCTCTGCAGGGCCAAAAATAGATACAAGTTATGAACGCAACAATGCAACTTCATCCTCAGGCAAAACACTGTCACATGATCTGAGCATGAAGTCTAACCATGATCAGTGAACCTGGAGTAACCCGGAACACAAAGAAACAAGAGTATTGGCGGTCTCGAAATATATAATATAAAGCAATTATTTACATTAGTTCCCAGAAATAGTATTTTCTATTTTTACAATTTTATAGCATGAAAATTAAAGTGCTTTATACCACTCTACCTGACGCTTTACATTGTGCTTGGTAATATAAGTCTTTCATGCAGCTGCTTGGCCATGAAAACCTACGCTGTGAAACTCCCACTGGCGTGTAGATTTTTGCTGATGTCAATGCCAGATGAGGTTTGGAATTCTGCAGGTAATGGGGCAGATTTATGAAAAGAAAAACCCATAGCAACCAATCACAGTACAGCTTTTATTTTTTATAGTGCTTTTGAAAAATGAAAACTGTGCTGTGATTGGTTGCCACTGGCAACTAAGACAGTTTTTCTTTACAACACTTTTCATAAATCTACCCCAATGAGCCTGCAGAGCATTAGGAATTTTTATGCACTATGTGCCTTAAAACTCAGTGATCTTGCTCTATAACTTTATAATGATCTGCACTTTGTGTCTGACACCAGGTTCACACTAGCGTCACCTGTCTGTTGTTGTGGTCTGTTGGAGGACCAGAACAACGAACAGGCAGACCAGCTAAAATAGAGGCTACATATGGAGCTCAACGGTCCCCATTATAGTCAATGGGGTCTACTGGGCTCTGTATGCAAGCACTTTTTTAGGTGTATCTGATGTTTTAAAACTGAAACTGGTGGACAAAAAAGCTGTGCATGCAGGACTTTTTCTTCTGTTACAAAAATAAATAAACATGATGGAAGAAGGTGTCCGTCATGTTTACATTAGTGTCAATGGGAACTGACACAGACTCTCTGCTACAGTTCATTTTCATCGTTGTCATACTATGATGGAAGACAGCAACGGACCTTAACAGCCTGTAATAGAACATACAGTGCCTTGCGAAAGTATTCGGCCCCCTTGAACTTTTCAACCTTTTGCCACATTTCAGGCTTCAAACATAAGGATATAAAATTTTAATTTTTTTGGTGAAGAATCAACAACAAGTGGGACACAATCGTGAAGTGGAATGAAATTTATTGGATATTTTAAACTTTTGTAAAAAATAAAAAACTGAAAAGTGGGGGCGTGGCAAATTATTCGGCCCCCTTAAGTTAATACTTTGTAGCGCCACCTTTTGCTGCGATTACAGCTGCAAGTCACTTGGGGTATGTCTCTATCAGTTTTGCACATCGAGAGACTGAAATTCTTGCCCATTCTTCCTTGGAAAACAGCTCGAGCTCAGTGAGGTTGGATGGAGAGCGTTTGTGAACAGCAGTTTTCAGCTCTTTCCACAGATTCTCGATTGGATTCAGGTCTGGACTTTGACTTGGCCATTCTAACACCTGGATACATTTATTTGTGAACCATTCCATTGTAGATTTTGCTTTATGTTTGGGATCATTGTCTTGTTGGAAGATAAATCTCCATCCCAGTCTCAGGTCTTTTGCAGACTCCAACAGGTTTGCTTCCAGAATGGTCCTGTATTTGGCTCCATCCATCTTCCCATCAATTTTAACCATCTTCTCTGTCCCTGCTGAAGAAAAGCAGGCCCAAACCATGATGCTGCCACCACCATGTTTGACAGTGGGGATGGTGTGTTCAGGGTGATGAGCTGTGTTGCTTTTACGCCAAACATATCGTTTTGCATTGTGGCCAATAAGTTCGTTTTTGGTTTCATCTGACCAGAGCACCTTCTTCCACATGTTTGGTGTGTCTCCCAGGTGGCTTGTGGCAAACTTTAAATGAGACTTTTTATGGATATCTTTGAGAAATGTCTTTCTTCTTGCCACTCTTCCATAAAGGCCAGATTTGTGCAGTGTACGACTGATTGTTGTCCTATGGACAGACTCTCCCACCTCAGCACTTAGATCTCTGCAGTTCATCCAGAGTGATCATGGGGCTCTTGGCTGCATCTCTGATCAGTCTTCTCCTTGTTTGAGATGAAAGTGTAAGAGACAGCCAATGTTGTCCTAAACTTTATTTGTCTGTATAAACTGTTAATGTTGAATGTATTTCTGTGATTCTGTTCCTTTAAGACAGCAGCCATTGTAACTGTGACATGATGCTGGAGTGAGACCCCCCCCCTTTTATGTCAGCTTGCCTGTTCTGCAGACAGAATGTGAGCAGAGAAGCAGGAAGTGACGAGACAGAGAGCAGCAGCCATCTTGGCAAGTGTTGTATTGAACTGGTGTGGAGATTTTTCTGTACAGCTAAGCTGTATCTTGGTCCAGAGACAAACAGAGTGTAAAGAGACAACAGGACTAGTGAGTCCACGTGAAAGGAACTGTGCTCAGTGGCTGATCAGTGAGACTGACATTGTGACTGTGTATTTGGATACCACAGATAGAGACTCGCAGTGCTGTTGATGTACTGGACAGCACCTGCTAAATCCCGGTTTACATCCCAGCTCAGTGTATGGATTCGGCAGGACTGTCAGTGTGCTGAGTGGAATCTGCTGTTGGATTACATTGCATTCAGTTGGTTTCCCTGTCTGTTAAAGAGGACTTCATTTCTCCCAAGATCCTGATAACCGTGAGGAGAGGACTCTTCACTATAAAAGAAAGGAACGACTTTGGGCCCCACCGCGCGCTTCTACGGACTGTAAGCGGTCCACCTGGACCACTGGGGAAAAGGGGGTGCACCCAAATGTGATGTCAGGGTCAGTTAGGGATAGTTTTGAGTATATTGTTCATTCAGTGTCCATACTGCAGAAGTGGACAGAGTAAAAGTAGAAACCATTGCAGAATTTGCCTTGAAATTGTTCATGCTATATTGTATATTTTGCTTGTCTTTAGCCCTGTCATTTTACCTTTAACTAGCCTTTATTAACTTATAGTAAATATATTTTTTTTTTCTTGAACTACCGCGTGTGCGTTCATTTCTGGTTGCGGAGTCAAAACCACCTGCCTTGCTCTCGGTTCACAAAAGTTTAGAGGGACGGCCGGGTCTTGGTAGATTTGCAGTGGTCTGATACTCCTTCCATTTCAATATGATAGCTTGCACAGTGCTCCTTGGGATGTTTAAAGTTTGGGAAATCTTTTTGTATCCAAATCCGGCTTTAAACTTCTCCACAACAGTATCACGGACCTGCCTGGTGTGTTCCTTGGTCTTCACGATTCTCTCTGCGCTTTAAACAGAACCCTGAGACTATCACAGAGCAGGTGCATTTATACGGAGACTTGATTACACACAGGTGGATTATATTTATCATCATCAGTCATTTAGGACAACATTGGATCATTCAGAGATCCTCACTGAACTTCTGCAGTGAGTTTGCTGCACTGAAAGTAAAGGGGCCGAATAATATTGCACGCCCCACTTTTCAGTTTTTTATTTTTTACAAAAGTTTAAAATAACCAAGAAATTTAATTCCACTTCAAAATTGTGTCCCACTTGTTGTTGATTCTTCACCAAAAAATTTAAATTTTATATCTTTATGTTTGAAGCCTGAAATGTGGCAAAAGGTTGAAAAGTTCAAGGGGGCCAAATACTTTCACAAGGCACTGTAATTCCAGACAAGCCAGGGAGCCTTTGATAAGCTCTTAGCTCTCATGGCAATGGACTGTCAGCCCTGGATCTCGTTCCTGAGCTAGCAATCCTCCACAAAATGGCACCTTGGTCAGCTTCGACTGAGGCTCTGGGTTCCCTAATGCCCATGTTCAGTTCAGCCACTGACTGCGGGCATTAGCGCCGGATCTCTGCTGTATAATACAGCAGAGACCTGGCGGCTATGGTGGCCACTCTGCTCCTGATCAGTCGCCATATTTAAATACCCAACATTAACTGTATCACTGTATCCTCCTTTTTCTGAGCCTCTATGTCCTACACTCATCCCCCTTAGCATATGTCCTCCTACCTCTCCATGTTCTCCCCTCATCTCCTTCATGCCTTAATCTCTCATCTGTTACTACTGCCCCCCCCCCCCCCCAAGATATACCAGGCGGTGAACCTGCTCCAGAAGTGCCACAATTCCTGGACAGATCAGTTGTAGCAAAGCATAAAACATAACTCTGATGCTTGCCCTCTGGTAACAGCCTCAGCCACTGTTCACTTACTTCAGCAGCAAGGATAATGGCTAGATACCTGTCAAGTTTGAGAGCACAGGACAAAATAGCAGGAGAACCACCCCTTTACACAAGAGGAAAATAGTGTCATGCTAAAGGGGGCCCACGCAGAGCAGGAGCCAAAACTGCCTGTGTTTGTGTGTATATGTGGGTAAAAGTATGCCTATGTGAGTGTGTGTAGGCCATGATACCTGTTAAACAGCCAAATATTGCAGGGTATTGCTTCATTCATCACAGATAATGTATCCTTTTTGTAGCTTACACATTGACACAAAATAATTTTAAACAAAAAAATCAGGTTTGGCATTTTTTTCCTCATGGCAACCTACAGCTCTCAATGCGATTGCATTCACTTTCATTAGCTGAAATTAACACAGAAATACCTTTTGATCTTTGGCGGTGAGATGGATGTTGCTTGGTTCTGTTTGGTTTTATTAATGTGTCTATACATACGTATTTATAGAGGAAGCTTGGTTCTGTTATCATATTCATGTAGTCAGCTTGGTTCTTGTATTGTCACTGTAGAGTAAGTTTGGTTTTGGTATGAAAGTATGGTTTGGTATGTAGTATCTGTGTAATAAACCTGATTCTGGTGTGGTATCTATGTAGTAAGCTTAGTTCTGGTATTATATCTATGCAGAAAGATTGGTTCTTGTATTGTATCTATGTAGTGAGATTGCTTCTGTTACTATATCTATGTAGTAAGCTTAGCTCTTGTATTGTATTTATGCAGTAAGCTTGGTTCTCATATTGTTTCTATGTAGTGAGATTGCTTCTGAGACTGTATCTATGTAGCGATCTTGGCCCTTGTACGTGTATATATGCAGTAAGCTTGGTTCTCATATTGTATCTATGTAGTAAGATTGCTTCTGTTACTGTATATATGTAGTGAACCTGGCCCTTGTACTGTATTTATGCAGTAAGCTTGGTTCTCATATTGTTTCCATGTAGTGAGATTGCTTCTGTTACTGTATCTAAGTAGCGATTTTAGCTCTTGTACTCTATCTATGCAGTAAGCTTGGTTCTCATATTGTATCTATGTAGTAAGATTGCTTCTGAGACTGTATATATGTAGCAATCTTGGCCCTTGTACCTGTATATATGCAGTAAGCTTGGTTCTCATATTGTATCTATGTAGTAAGATTGCTTCTGTTATTGTATATATGTAGTGAACCTGGCCCTTGTACTGTATATATGCAGTAAGTTTGGTTCTCGTATTGTATCTATGTAGTAAGATTGCTTCTGAGACTGTATATATGTAGCAATCTTGGCCCTTGTACCTGTATATATGCAGTAAGCTTGGTTCTCGTATTGTATATTTGTAGTTAGATTACTTCTGAGACTGTATCTATGTAGCAAGCTTGGCTCTTGTACTGTATATATGCAGTAAGTTTGGTTCTCGTATTGTATCTATGTAGTTAGATTACTTCTGAGACTGTATCTATGTGTCGAGCTTGGCTCTTGTACTGTATATATGCAGTAAGTTTGGTTCTCGTATTGTATCTATGTAGTTAGATTACTTCTGAGACTGTATCTATGTGTCGAGCTTGGCTCTTGTACTGTATATATGCAGTAAGCATGGTTCTCATATCTATGTCTTAAGATTGCTTCTGTTCCTATATCTAGGTAGCAAGCTTCCTTTAATTGTGTATCTATGTAATAAAGTTGTTTCTGGTATTTGGAACTGTGCTAATACATTGTCAGAGACACTGGCATGATTGAAAAGCTCTTTTGGAAGACCCTCCGAATTTTTAGTGTGTGCTAGCAATATATCTTAACCCCTTCACGCATTCTCACGTACCTGTACGTGGGAGAATGTGGTTAGTTACCGCATCCCCACGTACAGGTACGTGACGGTGATCGAGCGGGCTCAGAAGCAGAGCCCATGCGATCACCGCGGGAGCCCGGCTGTATTTGACAGCCAGGCTCCTGCTGCAACAGCGGGGACCAATGGTAACACCAATCCCCGCTGTTTAACCCTTAAGATGCTGTGGTCAATAGCGACCGCGGCATCAAAGGGGTTCCGCCATCTTGCCGCCCCCCGCAGCACCCCCCGCGGCGAGATCAGGGGGTGCCGATATCGATAATCTGCAGCCTGGGGTCTGCCCAGTGACCCCAGGCTGCCTGGAGACCCCACTACCTGGTTAATCCTGCCGAGACCTCAGGAAGTCAGCGCTATGTTTCCATAGCGCTGACTTCCTGTATAGACTGCAAGACACGTGCATGCTCGTGTCTTGCAGTCTATAGTACTGAGCCAGAGATCAAAGTATCTCTGGCTCAGGTGTCCTAATGGGACACAAGAAAAAGTAAAAAAAGTGAAAAAAATAAAAAAATAAAGTATGTGAAAAAAATTAATAAAAGAATAAAGCCCCAAAAGTTCCCTTTTCCTATATAAAATGAATTATATAAAAAATAAACCTAAAAATTAATAAAAACAATACATATTTGGTATCGCCGCGTCTGTAACAACCTGTACAATAAAACTGAAACCATATTTAATGTACACAGTGAAGGTCGGGGAAAAAAAACGGAAAAAACCCGCCAAAAGTAATGATTTTTCGCCATCTCACCTTACAAAATATGCCATAAAAAGTGATCAAAAAGTCATATGTACCCCAAAACAGTCCCAATAAAAAGCACAGGTTGTCCCGCAAAAAATAAGCCCTAAACCAACTCTCTAAACTGAAAAATAAAAATGCTACGCATCTTAGAAGATGGCAATGCAAAAAAAATTGATTTATGTCCCCAAATGGGTTTTTGTTCTGCAAAATTGGTATTGCATAAAAAAACAGTATAAATGAGGTATCGCCGTAATCGTACCGACCCGTAGAATAAAGGTAACATGTTACTTACGCTCTACGCTGCATGGTGAAAAATTTAAACAGCAAAACGCAGTGCCAGAATTGATGGGGTTGTTTTTTAATCCACCAAGAAAGAGTTGATAAAATTTATTTAATAAGTTGTAAGCACCTAAAAATGATGTCATTAAAAAATACATCTCATACTGCAAACAACAAGCCCTCATATTGCTACATCACCAGAGAAATAAAGAAAATATAGCTCGTACAGTGTGAAGACAAAAACCCCCAAAAATCGCCAAATCATTAGAACATAACTGGCTGCGGCAGGAAGGGAATGTATAAGCTGTGTGAGCGTATATC
Organism: Leptodactylus fallax; assembly: GCA_947044405.1. Classification (NCBI taxonomy): domain Eukaryota; kingdom Metazoa; phylum Chordata; class Amphibia; order Anura; family Leptodactylidae; genus Leptodactylus; species Leptodactylus fallax. The sequence goes on from CAMRHE010000143.1 coordinate 459,438, forward strand.
AGGGGACAAACCAGATTCAGAGCTTACGAGGGAAAATAAACCAGAAGTGACCCCCCAATAATAGGAACTACTGGGGAAATAGTAGGGAATTTAGTGTACCCAATGTTCTACGCACAGCTCACATATTCACTTTTCCCCATCCGCTGTGCAGTCACGTCTGGGATACTAATGCTCGTTACAACCCTTGATAAATTCTTTGAGGGGTGCACTTTTCAAAATGGGGTCATTTCCTAGGGGATTCCACTTTACTGGTACTTTAGAGGCTCTGCAAACATGACATGGCATCCAGATCCCAAACATCTGAATCTGCACTCCAAAACCCACATAGCGCTCCTTCTCTTCTGCGCCCTACTGTGTGCACAAACTGCAGTTTATACCCACATGTATTACACTTGTCATACCCAGAATAAGGTACTTAATGTCATATATGGGTATAAACTGCTGTTTGGGCACAGCCGAGCACAGAAGGGAAGGAGCGCTATTTGGTTTTTGGACGCCATTGCACTTTTGCAGAGCTGAAATGCCAGTACAGTGGAATCCCCTGACATTTCACCCCATTTTGGAAACTGCACCCCTGAAGGAATTTTATCCAGGGGTACAGTGAGCATTTTTAACCCCCAAGTGTTGCTATAATTTATTATCCATAAGTGAATACGCAGCTGATGGTGAAAGGTGAAAATGACAATTATTCCAGGAATACATCATTTCAGTGCGTAATATGTTGTGCCCGGCTTGTATCAGAGATGAACGCTCCAAAAGCTGTTGTGCCCGGGATCCCCGCTCACCAGTTTTTGGAGTGTGTGTCTGTGCAGACATAAACTGGGCACAACATATTGGGCACTGAAATGGCGTATCTATAGAAAAATTTCATTTTTAACTTTTCATTATCAGATGCTCATTCATTTCTGGAAATTAAAATAATGCAACACTTAAGGGTTAATAATGCTCGCTACCCCACTTGATAAATCCCTTGAAGGGTATAGTTTCCAAAATGGGGTGACATGTCTGCGGATTCCACTTTACTGGTAATTCATGGGCTCTGCAAAAGTGGCATGGTGTCCAAAAAGCAAACTGTGCTCCAAAAACCAAAATAGCGCTCCTTCCCTTCTGTGCCCGGCTGTTCCCAAACAGCAGTTTATACCCACATATGACATTAAGTACCTTATCCTGGGTACACCAGTGTCATACATGTGGGCATAAACTGTCATTTGGGCACACAGCAGGGGGCAGATGTGAAGAAGCGCTATGTGCTTTTGGAGCGCATATTTAGATTGTTGTTTTTTTGGACGCCATGTCACATTTGCAGAGACCCTAAAATTGCCCCTACAAAATGGGGTCACTTCTTGGGGAATTCCAATTTACTGGCACCTCCAGGGCTCTGCAAAAACAACATGGCGACGAGAAAGTACTCCAAAAGCTAAAAAAACACAGTGCTCCTTCCCTTCTGAGCCCTGCTGTGTGCCCAAGCAGCAGTTTATACCCACATATTTAATTTTTTTTGTCCCCGGGATAGCCCAATTAATAGTTTTAGGAGTTCATGTCTCTGATGCCACAAAGTGGCCGCAACATATTAGGCACTGAAATTGGATATTTCTTTAAAAACTTTAATTTTCACTTTGTACATTAATTTTTGGGAAGCATTTTTAGGCTCAAAATCATAATATCCCTTGATACATTCCTTGAGGGGTGTAGTTTCTAAAATGGGGTCACTTTTAGGGGGTTTCCATTGTATTGGTACTTTAGGGGTTCTGCAAATGCGACATGGCACCTGAAAACTATTCCAGCCACATCTGCCCTCCAAAAGCCAAATAGCGCTCTTTCCATTCTGAGCCCCACCATGTACCCAAACAGCAGATTACAACCACATATGGGGCATTTCTGTGTTCAGAAGAAATTGTGTAACAAACTGTGGGGTGTTTTTTCTTCTTTAACCACTTGCAAAAATTTAAAATATGTCGCTAAATGGACGGTTTATTGGAAAAACGTAATTTTACATTTTTACGTCCCAATGATGATAAAATCTGTGAAACAGCTGTGAGGTCAAAATGCTCACTATACCCCTAGATAAATTCTATGAGGGGTGTATTTTTCAAAATGGGGTCACTTTTTGGGGGTTTGTATTGTATTGGTACTTTAGGGGCTCTGCAAATGCGACATAGCACCCGAAAACTATTCCAGCAAAATCTGCCCTCCAAAAGCCGAATAGCGCTCTTTCCATTTTGAGCCCTGCCATGTACCTATGCAGCAGATTACAACCACATATGGGGCATTTCTGTGTTCAGGAGAAATTGTGTAACGAACTTTGGGGAACTTTTTTCTCCTTTGTCCTCTTGTGAAAATGAAAAATTTGGGGCTAAATTGACGGTTTATTGGAAAAAAAAGTAATTTTTCATTTTAATGTCCCAATGTTAATAAAATTTGTGAAACAGCTGTAGGGTCAAAATGCTCACTATACCCCTTGATATGTTCTGTGAGGGGTGTGGTTTCCAAAATGGGGTCACTTTTAGGGGGCTTCCACTGTATTGGTACTTTAGGGGCTCTGCAAATGCGACATGGTACCTGAAAACTATTCCACCAAAATCTGCCTTCCAAAAGCCAAATAGCGCTCTTTCCATTCTGAGCCCTGCCATGTACCCATACAGCAGATTACGACCACATATGGGGTATTGCCGTGTTCAGGAGCAATTGTTTTGCAAACTGTGGGTGCATTTTCTCTTTTAACCCCTTGTGAAAATGAAAACTTTGGGGATAAAGTGACATTTTAGTAATGTTTCATTTATACATCCCAGTGTTAGCAAAATCTGTGAACGGCTGTAAGGTCAAAATGCTCACTATACCCCTTGATGAATTCTGTGAGGGATTTAGTTTCCAAAATGGGGTCACTTTTTTGGGTTTTCCTTTGTATTGGTACTCTAGGAGCTTTGCAAATGAGACATGGCACCTGAAAACTATTCCAGCAAAATCTGCTTTTCAGACGCCCAGTGTCACTCCTTCCCTTCCGTGCACTGCCATTCGGCCAAACATCAGTTTACACCCACTTGTGGGGTATTTCCGTGCTCGGGAGAAATTGCATAACAAACTGTGAGATGCATTTTCTCCTTTAACCCTTTGTGAATGTGTTAATTTTAGGGCTAAATTAAGGAATTAGTGGGAAAAAATTAAATGTCTAAATTTCACCTCCATATTGTTTTAATTCCAGTGAAATGCTTAAAGGGTTAACAAACTTCCCAAATGTTATTTTGAATTATTTGAGGGGTGCAGTTTTGAAAATGGGGTCATTTATGGGGGTTTCTAATATATAGGCCATTATAATCCTCTTCAGAACTGAAGTGGTCCCTAAAAAATTAGTTTGGGAAATTTTCTTGTAAATCTGGAAAATCGCTGTTACACTTGTAAGCTTTATAACATCCAAAATAAATTACAGGACGATTAAAAGATGATGCCGATATATAGCAGAGATATGGTAGATAATATGTATTAATGTATTTGGGTGGTATGACTATCTGTCTGAAAAGCAGAGCATTTCACATTTTGAAAATTGCGATTTTTTTTCCAAATTTCCATCAAATTTCCTATTTTTTTTATAAATAAATACAAAAATATTCATTAGTGTTTACCACTAACATGAAGTACAATGTGTCACGAAAAAACAATCTCAAAATCACTTGTGTAAGTTAAGTCGTCTCAAAGTTATTGCCATATAAAGTGACACATGTCAGTTTTGAAAAACGAGCACTGGTCCTTAACGCATTTTTTGGGCTCGGTCTTGAAGGGGTTAATATAGTCCAGTGAAATGGAGTGTCCTGAATGAATACCCCTTTTAAAGTTTTTGCACACCTTTACAAACAACTGCTCTTATTATACCAATGCATCTAAAGTAAAAATATGGCAACTTTTCTAAAAGTCTTAATCAAAAATCTACTGGAAGTATACACTCCCAATGCATATATGCGTCTCCTTGGTCACAGACTATATCCAATCCTGAAGTCATGTGTTAAGCTATATTCACACAACGAATAATGGCCATGTGATGTCCATTTTTTTTAACAGCTGTCACACGACAGCAATGAATTCAGTGCAAGTGAATGGAGGCTATTCACATGACTGTTATTTTGACAAAAGATTTTTATTAAAGGGGTTTTCCGGGCAAAAAAAATCTTAAAGTGCTATTAATGGGTTAATAAGTGCACCCAAACACCTTTAGCAGTGTTTTGAGTGATTTCTGGGTTTCTCTGGGAGCTCCTGGCATCCTCTGCATTTGTTTACATGGGTAGCTTCCTGTTCTTTTATCCTATAACTGCCATGATGCATTGCTCTTCACTCAGAGCTGACTCACACTACCTCCCCCTCTCACTCCCTCCAACTCCCTCTCTCACTCCTTCACTCCCCTCCCTGTTTCTGTTTCCCTAGCTAGCCCACCCACTACTAGCCCTTCTTAACTAACTCAGCCCACCCCATCGCACTTACCTGTTTTCCTGTCTGGATCTTCTGGGCATGGGATATCCCTCCCTTCTGCGGGGCCGGCTCCTCCTCCTCTTGGCATCTGTCAGAGCCTGTGCAATAGAGCAGGCACTCCGGCTCTATTGCGCAGGTGTGGGATGCCAGTGGACATCAAGAAGAGGAGGAGCTGGCCCCCCAGAAGATCCGAACAGGAAGACAGGTAAGTATGATGGGTGGGGTTAGTATTGGTGACATTCCATTTCTACAACCGCGGAAAAGGAATGTCACTGGAAAATCTGAGAATGTGCCACGGCAATCTAGGTAAATATACATTTTTGGTAAAGTAAGTAAGTTAGAAGTTAGACGGGGTGGAGGTGTTTAGTTTAGTGTAGAAAGATGATTTTATCCTGGACTACCCTTTTAAGGGTATTTTGAAAGTTGCTTCATTTTTTATTTTTTTATTTTAGATGCATTGGTCCAATAAAAACATTGGTTAAATAGGTATACATACCCTAGTGTGAAATCTGAATATGAATGCTTTGAAGTGAAGGTTACAAAATATCTTCCGTTTATAAGATAAATCCTCTACCTTATTTAGTAATGTAACACTATACTCACCACAGTACTGAAAATTCTGTTTTACCTGAGCCCTCGAATCTTAATTCTCATGCCTTATACTTTGTTCTTATGCACACGACTATTTCATTTTACAATGACCTATTGCTTGTGAAAAAATGGACATTTTGGTCCAGGTTTGGCCTCATATGTCGAATTTTGTATCCGTCAAAATGGAAAAAGACAGAGCATGTCCATTTTTTGATGGTCGTGTAAGACAGTCCATCAAAAAAACATACGTTACTTCTGATATTGCAGTTGCTGTTTATGCAGTTTCTCATACAGTATGTTTATCTATCTGTCTGTCTATCTATCTTTCTTAGTGAAGGGTTGTGTTCTCTACTCCACATACAAAGCATGGAAACCTCTAAAAATACCATTCACAAGTAACAGCAGAATCTCCCCCTCTATTTAAAGGGACAGTGGCAAGAAAATGAGCAGATCATTTTTGTCTTCACCATGGTAGGATGAATTTGTAGATCTGCACAGACACAGAGAACAGAAGGAGGGAACCATCTGGTTGAATGCAAAAATACATCTGCCGTCTCAGGGACAGATATCTATAAATATCGATGTACTGAAGAAAAAGTGTCTGGAATAACTGGTAGGCTCTGAATGTCTCATTTCTTTGCCAGTGAGCACAAGCAGGATCTCATGTAGACCCAGGACTTAAAGTGACACTCCATTTTTCTAAACAGTTTTTAAAAAGAATCTGCCAGGGCGATTTGGGACACTAAACTACCCACGAGTCCTTGTGGAAAAGTCATCCGTGCCTGCAATAAAAGTAAAAAAGATTTATACTTACCCTGCCACTGTACTCCTTGCCCCGGCACAGTTCTTCACTGAAGCCAGAGGAGTACATCTCTGTACCTCCAGCACTTGTGCAGCGAAGCCAGGGTGTATGTCCAGGAAGAACTGCACCAGAGATGAGTCCGATGAGACTTACTAGACTCATCTCTAGGTAAGAATAAAGCTTTATTTTTTAAATGCGGGCGCATGGATGGACTTAAAACAGGGTTTATAAGGACCTGTGCATGATTTAGTGTCCCGAATCGACCTGACAGGTTCCCTTTAAGATGTTATCCTATCTTCTTACTATACAATGAAAAGTCCTGCAACATTCTAATAAGCTTTGTGTTTGATTCCTTAGTATTTTCACAATTTTTGCTTGCTGTCAGTGAGTAAGTTTGTGTTTGCATTCAGAGGCGTAAAACACAGCAAAGGGTTTGTTACAATGTAGCAGTGTAAATAAGAGCTCAGCCTAAAGGAGAGATTACTATTCAGTTTACAGAGGATTGCCTACATAGTAACCAGAGCTATTAGCAGGTGCTGACATTGCATATGAACCTGTTACATAAGCAGACTGCCATATTAGCCTGGATTTACAGTTCTTTTTTCTGTGGGGGCCCTATTACAAATTTTTCACTGAGGTCTAAGGGTGAAGACAAACACAGGGGCTCCAGCCACACACTGGGCTGGGCTGCTAGTGTTTTCAATTCACAAAGTGAAAAGCTTAGTGATTGTTGACTGGTACATATTACTGGCCATGTGGAAACCCACAAAAATGCTGGAGCTGCTATATGCGTCTTTACTGTCAGCTTTAAAGGGGTTGTCCAAATTTTCTGTCCAAAGGGGTTGTAAAATTTTATTTTTTATTTAGGACTCAGGCCTTTGGTGCTTCCGAGCACGGTCCAGTCCACAGCTCTGTTGTTTTCTTCTGGCGGAAGTCCCTGCTGCTCGTGACTGCTGAGGCCACTGATTGGCATGGAATGTCACAGCCAGAGAGGACTTCCGCAAAAGAAGACAGCCAAGCAGCAGGACCGAACTTCACTGGAGCACAAGGACTGGTGAGTATGTCTTTTTTTTTTTTTTTCACCTCCCCCCGGCCTAATTAAAAAGTAAAATTTTATCCAGGCCTGTCTTTTTAAGTTAATTGTAAGAACACTAACAGTTGTGTGACTAAAGCTGATCATACACATTAGATTTTAGACTGCCATCGATCGTCTGAAATAAACTGAAATGGCTGACGGTTCGCACAGCCAAACTGAACAACACATGAACAACCACAAACTTTCCAACGCGTGTTCGACTGTCCCAGACACTTAGCAAATTAACAGACGAAAGTCATTCAATGCTAATGAAGTGTTGAAAGCAGGAAATGACGGATACTTTGTGGATGTGTGTTAGTACTACAAATACATGCCCACAATGCAGTCTCCCACAGGTCTGTCAGGTTAGACTATACACAACAGATCATGGCAGAAAAAATCCAAAACAACAGATTTTGGTTCTGACCAACTTTAGTTGATGGTTGGCTGTATCGGACTAACTGTTGTAATTTTGACTAGCCAATAGCAGATAATCCAAAATCTGTCACTTCAGCAATCTAAAATTTAATGTTTATGTCCACCTTAAAGGCTGTATTAGAAAGTCAGATCAACACCAATGTGTAATAGGGCATTCATTTGCATCAGCCTTATTATACAGGCCACTGCAAACTGAATGGATGAGGAACATCCTCTGCTGCGATCTTCCCCACTGATTATAAAACACAATGGGGCACATTTATAAATGTGTTTGCACCTGATTTTGGCATGAGCTGCACCTTTCTTGCGCCTTTTTCGCTGTTACACTGGATTTATGAAGTGTTTTGCGCCGTTTTTCTACGTGAGAATTTCCTATCCGCCACTTTGTGATTTTGGCTAGCTAGGCGAACATGTGTCGCCAGATTTATTATTTTCACCTTTGTTAAAAAGGCGCATAAATAGGCGCAAAAACACTCCACTCTGGGAGTCACGTAAAAAACAATGCAGACTACAGGAAACAATTGCAGAAACATAAGACAAAAAACTATGCAAAGTTAGCAGACTTAACATTTACATCAATTTTATAAATCATATTCAATTACTTGTGTCAAATCTGAAAATGCATGGCAAACTCAAGGCAATAATTTCAAGGCTGCATCAAGAATGCAGAGCAGAGGCGTAGGGTGCGGCAGACCTGGCCACACTCTTCTTTTAAGAAATTCTCATTGGACAAGCTGAATGGATTTGAAGCCATCTTTGCAGATCCAGAGAAGTCACTTGTTTCTGCTTCTTAAAATATTCTGTTCTGTGTCTGTGCCTTATTTTTTATGTAGGCGCAAAAAAAAAGGCGCAAGACACATGGCAAGGACATGGGCATGGAATATGTCTCAATAAGTGCCCCCTGAATAAAGGGGTTGTGCCCCCAAATTACAAAAACAATTCCCTATGGTGCTACTTTAATAAATCTATCCTTCCCTGTCAAAGTGACTGTGTCTTTACGTTGTCTTCATCTTATACGGACTGTTCTTTGATTTTATAAATGCAGGATGAATATATGGATTGTACTTTTTTTCCAATTAAATAGTCCTGTGCAAATGGAAGAAGTGAAAGTCCTATATGGAGGGAGCCACATACACCAAATATTATGCAAAACACAACATTTAGACAGCACATACCTACAGTGTCCATATTAGGACATCCTCAGATATCAGTGTCAAACATCAGATTAATAGCAGTTTACAACAGTGATACCTGACTTTGATACTGACACCTGACATTGACTTTGATTCTGACACCTGACTTTGACTTTGATTCTGACACCTGCCTTTGACTTTGTTTCTGACACCTGCCTTTGACTTTGATTCTGACACCTGACTTTGACTTTGATTCTGACACCTGACTTTGAGTCTGACACCTGACTTTGAGTCTGACACCTGACTCTATGCAGTTTCTGGGCTGGTTGTAAAACTTAGATGACTTCTGACTTTCATATCTGATTGAGTCACAAGTCAGCAGTCAGCTATGAAGCACATACAATGTTACACTGTGATTGGCCAGGATGACTGACCTCTGAGTGAACTCACTGCTCACACTCAGGAGTAGAAGATACTTGTATAAGGCTGCAGGCTGAGAGCTCCATGAGTCTGATAAAAAGTTGTCTGACACAAAGTTGTCTGATACCTTAGTCAGAGATCAGACTCACACATCATCTGAGTTTTTCATATACATACAAGCCAGCCAGCACATACAATGGTGGAGATTTATCAAGTAAAATGCTCCATAATTCTGGTATCATTTTCACCAAATAACCTCTCTGTGCGCCACATTCATAAAGTGTTTTAAATACTTTTATTACTTGTACAAATATTGAATATATAGGAGTTGTAGTTTTGCAACAGCTGCAATGTTGGTCACATTGACAGGTGGCCCTGCGGCTGTACGGGGATGCATAGGGTGTCTTTTTTTGCGGAGCCAGATGTTCTTTCTAGTTATACCATTTTGTGGAATGTCTATTGCTTATATCACTTTTTATTCAAATCAAAGGTGAAACAGTGAAAAAAACAGTGGTTTGGCACTTTTGATTTTTTTTCCCACTATGACGTTCACCCTATGGGAAAAATATTTTTATAAGTTTGTAGACCAGGCGCTTTGCGGACAGAGGAATACCTAATGAGTTTCACAGTAATTTTCTACTTTTATATTTATTCTAGGGAATGGGGATGATTTAGAACTTTTCGGGGTTTTTTTGTTTTTTTTTTAATATTTTTTAAAAATTGTTTTTTTTTAAACTATTTTATAAGCCCATAGGGGGCTTGAACCAGCAATCATTTGATTGCAAGTCCCATAGACTGCAATACAACTGTATTGCAGTCTATGGGAGATTCACTGCTCATAGACCAGCCACAATAGTAATATTCCCATGGCAGGCCTGGGAGCCTTCATAAGGCTCCCAGCTGTCACAGGAACAGGTCTGCAAAAACAAGGTACCCACCGGGCCCGGGGACAGTTTGGGTGGGACTTACAGGTAGTAATGCCCGCAGTCAGAATGGAGTCTGATCGCGGGCATTAGCTCCCGGTGTCCGCTGTACATTACAGTGGAGACTGGCAGCTATAGTGACTGCTCTGCAACAGAGCGGCCGACTTTATCTTTACAGACCCGGCATGCGCCATAATAGCATGGCGGAAGCCGGGGAGGTTTCGCGGCGCTGGAATTACCCTGTCCTGCAAGCGCAGGGCCCGCAGCATTGCTCCACTCCTGCAGCTACAGGAAGTTCCGCTGCAGGAAGCCGTCGGTGGCAGGCGATACATTCGGACTATAAGATGCACCCCCCATTTTCTTCCCATATTTGGGGGGGAAAAAAGTGCATCTTATAGTCCGAAAAATACGGTATATATACCGTATAAATATGGTAATATATATATAATTATTATTATCTTATGTCTACTTTTAATCAACTCTTCTCTTTGTTTCTTTGTTATCAGTTCTTGGAATGTGCTAATAAGATAATTATGCCCAGAACTATAGAGCAAGTATTTTAGAATGGCCTTGGACAAAAATCATAGTTTTACTCATAATTCTGCAGGTGTCCATCTACAGATAACACTCTTTCTGGAGGAATATCTTTGATTTATAGCTATAGCTTGAATCTAAGTTCATTACCAAGTACACATGCCTAATAAAGAATGATGTTAGCAAAAACTTAGAAAACCTGTATAATCATATACTGTATGTACTTCCTGTTACTTACATTTTTACTGACGTATGCATGTTTTAGTTATTTTTTATTTGCTATTATAATATTGCCAAATGATGCTTTAACATGCCCACCCATTTGGCCAGTCCCGAACAGATGCTATTGTACACCATTTTGTGTGCGCTTATTGTCTCTGGCAGTATCTATCTTTCAATCTATTAACACTATAACTTCAATTAAAAAAGCAGCCCCTACCACCTCAGTGTATTACTGAGGTAGTTGGGACTGCTTTTTTAATTGAACTTGAAATTTATCTCCTGATGCACCAACACCAACATCCAGCCACTTGTGGCCAGCCCCTCCAAAATAGTACAGCTTGATGACATCATAGTGTTGTTGACACCTCAGTAGCGCCAAATGGTGGGGCAAGAAACCTAGTAATGATCCAGCAACATCAGGACCACAGTTATATTCTGCATCTTAAGGACATAGATACTATTGAGATTGAAAAATTTGAAGTGCCTCCCTTAAAGTCTGGCGTTCTGGGCGACTTGTCTGGGATTAGTGGCATACTTTATATGTAGGCAGACCATATGGCTCCTATGGGATCCATGCTGGAAAGAGGGCCCAGCACAGAACTTAAGCTCACTACTACAGATGGGCAAATCATTCAGGATTAGTTTTGTTGCAGGTTTGGGTGGCTCGGGTCCATGATTCGTTTTGGGTCGATTAGTTTCGGGTATAAGTTCGGTAGCTCTCTGGGACAAACACAACCAAAGTTATGCCAAAGCGAAAGTGACACCTTTGAATTCAGGGAAGGTATAAAAATAAAAAAAAAATTCGTACTCCTCTTCCATTACCTCTTTTGGGCCTCCTTGCGGTGTCCAGCGCTCTCTCTCCGCCTCCCCGGGAACGTCAAGCACCTGGGTCAAAGATGAGGCCTGTGATTGGGACTCAGAAGTGACTTGTGCCCATGTGATCGCTAGTGGCCCAATCACAGGCCTCAGAAGTGACAACAGGCTCATGTCACCAAGAGAGTGCTGGATGCCACAAGGAGGCCAAAAAGAGGTAATGGAAGGTGAGTATGAATGTTTTTTTCATTTTTGTCACCTACCCTGAGCCACCACCTATTATACTCTGGGGTCTGAAGAGACCACAGAGAATAATTCGTCGGCCATTTTATTTCGCAGGAGACAAATGTATTCGTTTTTGTAAAAAACTGAAATATTTGGAATATTTGGGTCGAATCCATCTCAATAAGAGTCAGTTCACCCATCTCTACTCGCTACATAGAGATTTTTACAACTTCCATTGACATCTATGGCAGCTGTATAAATTCTTATGTGCTCAGCTCCCCCTAGTAAAATCATTTATCTGAGATACTGAAATAAGTGTTAAGAATCAGTGCTCTGGGATACTCGGGTAAGTAGTAATAATCCATATTTATACTGAGATAATTTATAATAATACATACTGATACTGAGATGTAATAATCCATGCCTTGAGATACTGAGGTAAATGGTAAAACTCACTGCTCTACAATACTGAAGAATGTTCTAATAAAATCATTGCCCTGAGATACTGTGATCAGGTGTAATAAGATAGGCCCAAGATAACATCTCAGAGCTTCATTTTTGTATCTTTTCTATCTGACCTAACTTCCTCTACACCATCCAGTCACTGCCCTGACTTTACTGAGTTACTGTTTTATTGCCCTTTTCCTAAAAAAAAATCTCCAATATCAACCAATGGATGCAAACACAAATACCCCCATAGCACAGTGACATGGCAACATGATATTCCATACGCATTGGAAAGGAAAGTTGTTTTAATTGATAATAAACTCCAAATATATTTGGTACATGCTAGAAAGTATTGCACTTAAAGAACAGATAAAAACATTCATATCAACGGGAGGAAATTCAAGAGAGAGAGAAAAATTTGTGTCGGAATTTTATGAAGTGGCTCAGTCTCCGTCCATCCGCTCATCTGAGAAATATGAAAAAAGACACATGACCATTGCACAGTGAAAAGTTCCGTTACCACAAATCTCATTTCCCATCGATCATGTGTAGTAAGGATATATACAGCAGGTTCCTGGGGTATGGTTTCCAGTGCCAGTGAAAAAGTTTGCAGTTTGTTTTGTTGCAAAGAAATTTGCTTTGCTTGTGCTTCATCTTAGGCCGGAACATCTTAAAGTGCCGGCTGCATTTCATTCATTGGTATCTTTATAAAGTAGTATAAATGTAGACAAATATAATGACAATCAGGTTGAGGATGGTCCCTATAATCCCCAGCATTGCCAGAATTGTCTCCTCTTTGCTCTCCTTTTCTTGACTTCCTCTGTCGTCTTCATTGCCACCAGTGATTACCATCTTGGTCATGAATTCCAATGTGCCTCTTCTTTGTCTTACCTAAATTCAGAAGAATTGTATATTAGATATTAGCAGGACTCCAATTTCCAAACACATCTGTAAAAGACTGTATATATGATTATTACCAACCACACTGCCTGCACAAAAGTGTCTTCAGTCCTTTTAAGCCACCATACTGTAATAATATATTGTTTTGTATAACACACAGTGATGTAGGCTCCTAAGTGCTTCTCACATAGTTTAATGACCCTTGTAGCATAAGCCTCCCATGGTGCCACCACACAGTATACTGCCCCCACAAAGTAAAATGCGCCCCTTAGTGCCTGCACATAGTGTAATGTCCCTTTAGTGTCCCCATACAGTGTCTCCACACAGTACAAAGTTCCATAAGTGCCTATATATACTATATTGCCTATAGGATCATTGCTCTTCGTATACCTATGCAATAATATGGAATTATTGTTCAGCCCAGGCTGGTGCTCTGTACTTTGCTCTCTATTGATCTGATGATGGTAATTGTATTTCATATATTGTATCTGTACATTGTATCATCAGCTCTTCATGTTTCCTCAGATCTGTGACTGTGCTTGCTGTGAGTTTCAGATGTAATTTCTCTGCTGTGGCTGATAACATTTCACTGGAATCTTTCTTGAGTTGCCCAGAAGCTAAAAACAACAAACAGAAGCTCCTGCTACAAATCTCAGCTGTCACATGTGTTACATATCATTTAGGAGAATTAGAGTGTGAATTGTGTTATTCAGATTGTCCAGCAATAGTGCAGCCGAAGCTTCCGTCATATATATGTCCTACTATTCATTGACAAGTAGGAAATGTGAAAGAATTAAGAACAGCTAGCAGTGTTTACTCATATCTGCCCATCTATTTCATATCTGTTTCAAATCTCTCTATTGTTACATGTTTCTGCCCAGAGTTAAAGCACTGTCACATTCCCTGAACAATGTCTTAAGTTGTTAAAAGATGTATTCAAACATTTATCAAAAAGTTTCTGTGTAGACAATTTTACAAGGCTCTCTGTCTGCTCCAGCTGCCATTCCATACAAATCTTATTCCATTAAGTTATCACTGTTCCCTAATGTTATGACTCCAGCTACAAACCTGTCTGATACTTTCACGATGCTGCAGGTGACCTTGCCTCTTATGACTCATAGCTGTAGCTTTATAGAGAAGATAAAACCTATCTATATCTCTTCAAGGGTCACTGGCTGCACACAAAATATTACTTTACCAGGAAAAAAAGAACCTTGTTCAGTGTCTTCCATAATCTATAATCACCAGCACTCTAATAATTTCTTTTATACTTTTATAAATGAAATCTTTTGAGAAATGAACCTTATTATCTCACTGAGGTTAATGTAAGAAAGTTAAATGGTCTGTGAAAACTTTCTTCTACTGTTACATTGTGTTTGTGATTTGCATGAAGTAATCTGGAATAGGTAAGTCACATTTATGTTGCAATTCTTTATTCACTTTTAGTTATAGAGAAAAATATGAATTTTAAAAGGGGGTTGGTAACCAGAAGAAAAACACAAGAAGATACCAAATAGCAGAGGCTAATAATGCAGTCATATCATAACTAATATAAAAATGGAAAATTGACATAACAAAAGGAAAACAAAAGAAAAGTAGAATAAAAGAACAGAGAACAATTGTGAAAAGCATCAGTAGAAGAATGAAAAAGACAAACTAGAGAAAGACACTGCAGCACCAAGAGTAATATTCAAAACATGAAGAAAAAGAAGAGGACTGACTATATGAGGACGAAGAACAAGCTGACGATGCCAAAAAAATATCACCAACAACCAGATGAAAAAAGCTGAAGAAGGTGACTATCAACATGAGAAAAAGGGAAATAACAACTAGAACAAGAGGGATGAAGAAAAACGATAACAAGAAGATTTATTACAAGAAGAAGGGGGAAAATATCAAAAGAGTAAGAGGCAGAAAAAGAAAGATAAAATAGAACATCAACACCAAGAGCAAGATGCAGGCAAACAACTTCAATAGAGAGAAAATCAAGAGAAAAAACAATATGGCGAAGAATAAACCAGAAGAACAAAAAGAAGCAGCAAAATATCAAAAACAAAACAGGGAAACAAGAATAAAAGACAAAGATTAAAATGAGAAAAAACAAGGAGGAAGAAAATAAGAAACATAGAAGAAGCAAGAAGAATTATAGCAGAAAGATGCATTAGAATGAAGATAGAATAAACAACTAAAGTAAGAGGCGGAAGAAACATTAACTTATTTACTTATTTTGCTTACTTATATAGTGCCATAATATTCTGCAGTGCTTTACAGATGCATTTAAAGAGACAAAACACCAAGCACCAAAAGTAAGGTATACAAGAACAACATCAACTTGAACTAAAAATAACATAGGACTTCCATCAAATTCACCTGTTATCTGAAGATTTTATGACATTTTTCTGCCTAAACCAGCACAAGTTAAATTTGCATTTAATTTGCATATTGTCTGTGTGGGGTTGTCCCAACAGCATAAATTTATTTCCCACATTTCAAAAAGTTACAAAAATTGCTGAAACCGTAGTCCTGTCCCCAGGTACCATATATGAAAAAGTGGAAAAAGACTGATTCAAAGTAAGTGCAGTTGTCCCAAATGTCAGACATGCCCATGTGAAAACTTAGTGAATAAGACACAAGTCCCTACAAAGAAGTCAACGTGAAAAAGACAGAACTGACTTTAAAATCTTCATGAATACATGCTAAGCATGTATAAAAATGAGTTGGTAAAACATGAGGAAGAAAACAACAACAAAACAAGAGGGAGAACCATACATTGCCTTGAAGAGTAAAGAGAACATGAAGTAAAAAGGAAGAACAAGAGGACATAAAAACAGAAGAACGGTCACAATAGAAGGAGAAGTGGACATGAATGAGGAGTAGGAAAAGGAAAATTCAAGAAGAAATAAGGAAATTCAAGAAGAAGAAAAAAGTGCTCTCATACTATCTCAGTATCACTCAAGGTTATGGTTACTTGGTAACATATGGTGCACTGGCAGTGAGTTAAAGGGGTTGTCCAAGGAGATGCTGATGATGATCCAAGGCTGCGTTTGGCCCCCCTGGGTCATTTTGCCCCCTCCTCCCATGCCCCAGCACCAGGTAATTAAATTAATACTGCCCAGACAACCCCTTTAAGATGTCCTCCAGGACAATGTGACTAGTTATTCTGGGGTCAGTCTATGGTAGACTGCATAATTTAGTCAGTGGCAAAATTGCATGTAACCCTTCACAGACTGTTGTACCTGAACCCTAAGATTAATGTTGGTGACTTCCTGATATACTATCTGTCACTCCTCTATCCCAGGAGTGGAAAAGTTATTGAAGAGGTTCTCCACAGGAAAATTCCTAAGTTAAAAAGCGTCCTCTTGACAGTAAGTAGATAACAAAACAATCAGATGTAATCTGTGATGGTAGTGTAGTGTAGTGAAAGTTAAAGGGTGGGCAACACAGTGGCTCAGTGGTTAGCATGGTGGCATTGCAATGCTAGGGTCTTGAGTTTGAAGCCATCCAAGGACAATATCAGTATGGGTTTCCTGTGACACTCTAAAGGCAGTTCCAATAAGAGTACCATCAACCAGTTTAGCCCCAACCCTCGGTAAGAACTGTACCACGAGTATCTGGATGCTGGAGAACTATTGAATTTACCCTATTCTACCTCAAGTAAACATTGTGCATTAACTTGTTCTGCAAAACCTTGTCTCCTGAATATTATTCTTCCACTATCATCATGGCCATTCCAACCACCATCAGGGTCAGGTAGTCTTACAAACATTAGGATGTGTCCCAGGGGAAACACTACCACTACCACTACTACTGCTACCATCCGACACCCTTCAGGCCCCTGAGCACTGCACCAGCCTAGGAGGAAAGCTGGAGGATCTGGTTCAGATATTTCCCACTGTGACCACTGCAACTACTACTGCTCTCAACCTCCCTGCTTCCCCTAATGGTTTTCTGCACTACTACTACTAATAATACTAATATTAATAAAATGCTACTAATACAGAGTACCACTACTACTTACTACATATATTAATAAATATAATCATTAGTTTTGTAGGCTTCACCAACCTATGTGCTTTTGGATTTTATCTCAGACAAACTAAATTGGCCTCCACAACGTTTGAGCAGGGAATACAGAAGAGACATGTGTGACATTCTAGCACCACCTGATATCAGGCGACAGCTTCTCAGCCAATAGACAGTGGTAGGTAGACACCTTACAGTGCTCATGTCATATTCAGTATATAATGGTTTGCAAAAGTATTCATACCCCTTGAACTTTTACACATTTTGTCACCTTAACAACCATAAACTTAAATGTATTGAGATTGTAAGTGACAAACCAACACAAAGTAGCAGATAATTTTGAAGTGGAAGGAAAATGATACATGGTTTTCAAAAT
The DNA here is from genome assembly GCA_947044405.1 of Leptodactylus fallax. Taxonomy (NCBI): domain Eukaryota; kingdom Metazoa; phylum Chordata; class Amphibia; order Anura; family Leptodactylidae; genus Leptodactylus; species Leptodactylus fallax. The sequence goes on from CAMRHE010000143.1 coordinate 476,815, forward strand.
TTTACTCAAATACAAATCTGAAAAGTGTGACGTGCGAAAGTATTCACCCCCTATATCAATACTTTGTAGAGTCACCTTTCACTGCAATTATAGCTGCAAGTCTTTTGGGGTATGTCTCTACCAGCTTTGCGCATCTAGAGATTGGCATTTTTCATGTCTTGCCACAGATGCTCAATGGGATTTAGGTCTGGACTTTGACTGGGCCATTCTAACACATGATTATTCTTTGATCTAAACCATTCCACTCTAGCTGTGGCTGTATGTTTAGGGTCATTGTCTTGTTGGAAGGTGAATCTTCTTCCCAGTCTCAAGTCTTTTGCAGCCCCCAACAGGTTTTCTTCCAGAATTGCCCGTTATTTAGCTCCATCCATCTTCCCATCAACTCTGACCAGAAAAGCATCCCCACAGCATGAAGCTGCCACCACCATGTTTCACAGTGGGGATGGCATGTTCAGGGTGATGAGCAATGTTACTTTTCTGCCACACATAGCGGAATTTAGGCGAAAAAGTTCAGCTTTGGTCTCATCTGACCAGAGCACCTTCTTCCACATGTTTGCTGTGTCCTCTGTATGGCTTGTGGCAAACTGCAAACGGCGCTTCTTATGTCTTTCTTTCAACAATAGTTTTCTTCTTGACACTCTTCCATATAGGCTAGATTTGTGGAGTGCACAACTTATAGTTGTCCTGAGATTCTCCCACCTGAGCTGTTGATTTCTGCAGTTCCTCCAGAGTGACCATGGGCCTCTTGGATGCTTTTCTGACAAGTGCTCTCCTTGCTCGATCTGTTAGTGTAGGTGGACAGCCATGTCTTGGTAGGTTTGCGGTTGTAGAATACTTTTTCCATTTTTGAATGATGGTGTAACATCCTTGCCTGTCCGGGCTTTAGCACCATCCTCCGTCCGCATGCTGTGGCACAGGAGGTGTGTCCAGCTGTGATTCCATCCTTTGGGTTCTTCTGGTATTGTCTGAACACTGTCCTATTCCACTCACCTCCTTAACTGATTTTCCACCATACCCATCTCCTTTACCTTGGTTTCTTTCTGCTCCTCTAATAGTTAATTTTAGCCTTACCTGTGTGATTGACAGTCTTTCATCCTATCAAGTCTGGGGCAGGTTCTTACTTCCTATTTATAGTTTGCTAACATTCACATTGGCGCTTGCTATTGCCTTGTGCGTACTGGCTATTTACTCTTGCTGTTTGGTTACCTGTATGCTTATTCCTGACCTCTGGCTTTAACCTTGACTATTCTCTTAGATTTTGATTCTGCACTGCGTTGCTCGACTGTTACTGAACCCTTGGCTTGCTGACTCTGCTTCTGTGTTGTTTTGTCTTGTCCTGTTCTGTGTGTCACTTACTCAAAGAAGGGATTGTCGCCAAGTTGCCCTGCTACTGCCTAGTAGGAAGGGACAGGGGTTGGGTTGACTTTAGGGCTCACTGTCTCTCTCTTCCCTTCTTCTCTTTTTAGCAGCAGCACTAGGGAATTGTACAACTAGCAATTCCCTTACAGATGTATTGAACAGTGCTCCTTGGCATGCTCAAAGCTTTGGATATGCTTTTATAACATAACCCTGCTTTAAACTTCTCCACAACTTTGTCTCTGACCTGTCTGGTGAGTTCCTTGGTCTTCATGATGCTGTTTGTTCACTAGTGTTCTCTAACAAACCACTGAGGCCTTCACAGAACAGGTATATTTGTACTGAGACTAAATTACATACAGCTGGACTCTAATTAACTAATTAAGTGACTTCTGATGACAATTGTTTGCACTGGATTTTATTTAAGGGTATCAGAGTAGAGGGGGCTGAATACTTTTGCACGTCACACTTTTCAGATTTTTATTTGATTAAAATTTTGAAAACCAAGTATCATTTTCGTTGCACTTCACAATTATGTGCTACTTTGTGTTGGTCTATCACTTAAAATCTCAAAATAAATACATTTAAGTTTGTGTTTGTAAGGTGACAAAATGTGAAAAGGTTCAAGGGGTGTGAATACTTTTGTAAGCCACTGTATAAGGTGCTGCAATTGTCATCACAAGCTAATTGAGATAATGGTGGAGATAGTGATGGATCTGTGATTCATCTCACTGCATCATAGAGAGCACAGTTCTGAAAAGTTTATAAGCAATAGTTAAAAAAGGAGAATTTTCTCAGATTCAAGCAATTACACAGGTAGATTAGTGATAGAAATCAATAGATAGGAGTGAGAGCATAGCTGTGTGCTGTTTGAGCATGAGACTGCTGCATTCCTGCCCTAATACAGAATTATATACTCACAAACAGGACAATAACCCTTTCATTGCCAATAATCTAATTTTGTCTAAGTCTGTTGTGCAATAGAGCAGTTTCATCTGTATGAAACATACTTTTTACTGACAAAACAATTCTGTTACTAGAAAATCTTTTGTTAAGGGCTTTTTTGGGCAAGAGTTAAAATTTCCCTAAATACATTGCAACTGCTGTTCTAATAGCAATTCCACACCTGCAATAGGGATATTACTAATATTAACATACCGAAAGTCCAATAGACTGCAATACAGTTGTATTGCAGTCTATGGGACTTGCAATCAAATAATTGCAGGTTCAAGCCCCCTAAATGTGCTAATAAAATAGTAATAAAAAAAAGTTTAAAAAAATAAATAAATAAAAGTTCAAATCACCCCCCTTTCCCTAGAATACATATAAAACTGAAAAATTAATGTGAAACACATGCACATTAGGTATCTCTGTGTCTTTACTGCTGATAAAAATGTTAATAAAAATTACACTTGGCCCTGCAAATAAAAAAACCTTATGCATTACACAGAAATATAAAAAGGGTGCCAGAATATGGTGACTTTAAGAAAAAAATTTTATTTGCAAAGTTTTAGATTTTTGTTAAGGGGTTAAAATGTAAATAAAACTATATAAATTTGGTATCCCTGGAACTGTACCAAAATATAGAATATAGGTGACATGTCATTTTGACTTCAGAGTGAACGTCATAAAAACTAAGCCCGTCGCACAAATGCACTTTTTCTCCATGCAGAATAATAAATGGTACCATTATGAAGAACAATGTGTCCTGCAAACATTAAGCCCTTATATGGCTCTGTGAAAGAAAAAAGAAAAAAGTTATGGGATTTGGAAAGCAAGGAGTCAAAAATGAAAATCGAAAAATGTCACTGGCGGGAAGGGGTTAAATATTGCATAAATATTGAGTGAGGGTTCTGTGTATTGCTCTTCAACATGTAATTTACCATGTTGGCTTTCTTTACTGTCAACCATGCCTTCTTTATATTCACTGACACATATCCCATTTTCTAGCTGTAATGTGGCATCTGCTGAAAGAGATATTCCTCACAGCCTCTTCTTCCTCCTCTTATTGATGAGTTGGATGAGAACTACCAGTGTTTTTCTTTGATGTACAGAAGGTCGAAGTGGAATACATGATTGTTGGTAGAACTAGTAGTGGCATGGGATGTGCTACTGATGGTAGTGCTGGTAGGGGCAATTGGGGGAAATCTGTTAGGAATTGTGAGGGCATAGAGAAATCCAATTGCCACTATGAGTCACAAAAAAAGTGGGGAAAATGATGATATTACTGAATCCGATGATAATTCTATTACAGATAAAACCTTTAAACCCGATCAGGGTGACATCACAGGAAGGTGGGGCTAACTGAAATAGTAAGAAATTCACCTGATATGCATTCCCAACATCTAAAAGACCTGGCTGGAGGATCTAAGGCAAGCTCGGGTGGCGGTGGCAATGGCAGACACATTTCCACTTCTGTTGGTTTTGGCAGAAGCAGTTACGTGCAGTCATCTCCCATATGCCAATTTTTTTTGTACATTACCAAATGACAATTCGATGGCAAGGTATAAGATCTGCAAGATGAAAATTAGCCATGGGTATGCAAGCACATGCATAAGAACTAGGTCTCTCCATACTCACATGAAATGGCGTCACCAGCTAATTTGGCAAAATGGAATTTTCATTGCCACCAAGTGAGCGAGACCGTTCTATAGCTTCTTCCCATGATCATCTTTGTAGGCAGGCCACATCCACACCTAGTAGATTGTCATTACCATTATCCTTCATTATCATCTCCATCTGCTTCTCCTCCTCCTCCATGCCAACGTCAGTCATGATCCATTTTTTGTACATCAGTCATCCGTCCTTTTTTGTGTACGTAGCCAAATGACAAATTGATGACATGGTGTAAGATCTGAAAGCAGATAATTAGCTATGGGCACGTGTGTAGGAACTAGGTCACTCCGTTCTCACATGAAATGGTGTCACCAATTAATTTTGCAAAATGGAATTGCCAGTGCCACCAAGCGAGATCATTCCTTTCCTTCTTTCAATGATCATCTTGGTAGGCAAGCCACATCTTCACATCAACATCAAGGAAAGTGTGTCCAGTAAACAGTAATCTGCACCCAGTCATCTGGCTGGTCTGCAACTTTATTTCTCACCTTGCCAAGTTACTACATTTCGCCAACTGATGGTAGTGCACAGTCTCGATGGAGAATAACTAGCCGCCATTATTTCTCAAGGAAAGTTGTCCCTGCTTGATATCGGCATGTGTGCCTCTCCTTGTAAATGTCCATGTGAGGAAAAGTGCACACCACCATCAATAAGTGGAACAGCACTTATGGGCAGGGACAATACATAGCTCTCATGGCCCACTGGGTCAATATTTTGAGTGTCAGAGGCCACAGTCCAGAAACGCTGAATGGCCCGGTGCTTTCTAGTACTACTACTGAAATCACCTCATGGGTGCAGGGCAGGCACAGTTTCAACACCAGGTGGGACCCATCTGCCTCCTCCGGTTCCTCCAAACTGGACCATTTCCAACCCCCAACTTCACCAGGGCAAGCTATTGCTTATGCTCCCCTCTCTCATTTCATAGTTTTAAGGTGAAGTGCACATAGAGTGGCACTGTTGCATATAGTGGAGCGTCAATTTAAGCAGCAGTATAAGGTGAATGATTACTGCATGCAGCAAATCACAGACACAATGGAGTGGATAACTGGTCTGTGAGAAGAAAAACTGTTTCTACCTCAGTCATGATAATCAGTTTTTCAAGATATTTTTTTCAGCAGCCAGGTCTGGCACACGCTGACAGTTTGCCCCAAATTTTTTCTGAAATTTTGTAAATTACCACTCTGCCAATATTATTTTGATGAGACATTTGCTCCCATCCCATTCAGGGGTAACTGGCAAGATAATCCAGGTTCTTTTCTGCCTCCCAAGTGTTGTTTTCTGGGCCAGAACGAAGAATCATTTCCATTTCAGAAGATATTGGAGCTTTTTCAGCAGGCATGCTGATAGTGTGCCCCAAATTTTTCTTGAAATTCTATAGTTGGTGCCACGTGCCACTGCTGGCATAATAAAAAGAAAATTAAACAAGCCGCACCACCATTGCTTCTTCCAATACTAACACAATGTTGGTGCAGTATTCTGCTCTCATAAAGGGATAATTTTTGGTGGCTTTTATTGAAAAGCCATTTCTTCATCACTTTTCAAGTGGCTCACAGCCACAAATATGTCTCCCAAATAACAGCAAGCCTGTAGCATTTACAAGTCATCAAAATGGCTAATTTTTCTACAAAACCCATTGCTTTTTGAAATATAGCCCCCATGTGTGTTTAGAATCATGGGCAAGCACCTTTTCACAATAAAAGGGTAATTTTTGAAGCTTTTTAAATGTTAAACTGCATAAAAGCGAGTGTTAGTACAGTGTATGGTTAAATTTGATGTTTTATCCTCTGCTTACAATTTGTTTTTCCATAGACATAGATGTCACGTTCACTTGGACATAATTCAGCTGTGTTTGCCTTAGAGAGCTAGAAATTGGAAAGATAGGTTCCTAGGAGCACTGAGGGTGCTTAAGCCATTTTAAGGTGTGGTTTGTACCGAAATTGCTAGACCCGAAACAAATCTTTGATCCGAGTCACCCGAAACTAATCCTGAAAGCTTCATCCATCTCTACCTCTGTATATCCGTCCCTGCCTTTCAACATTCAAAACCATGTGTAGGACATTTTAAACCTCCCCCTGATCTGCTCAGGAATACAAACAAAAGCTCCCAGAGACACATATTTTTTGAACACATCTGCGTAAGCCCCTCCCCATTAGATGCCCATTTTTCATCTGGCAGCCCTACACAAAAAAAAAAATAAAAGGGGTTACTTGGAAGGTATTTAGAATTATCTGAGGGATAATGCCAGAAATAATGTAAAACATTTCACCATCTAGAAACTCCTTTTTGCATTATCTGGTCTGACAAACAAGTAGATAAAACAATTCTATTTCTATTTTAGCTCCACCCATAAAACAGGAAGAGGTAAATGTCTATATGTTACATATATATTGCAGCTTGACGTAAGTGATAGCATTTGTATAGACAGTTCAATCTGTCTGTCTGTTTGTATATGGGTGTATGTATATGCATATATATGTAAATGTATAAGCAACTATATGTTTGTATTTGTATTTGTATATGTATGTCTGTCTGAGTGTCCGTGTATATGCAAATGTTATTGTATGAGTATCATACATGTACATATATGGGTTGTATATATGTCTGTATGAATATGTACGTGTAAAGACAAAAGTACCTGTATGTATGTGTATGCCTGTATATATGCATGTGGAATTGTATGAGTTTCTGTTTGTATATGAGTGTCTGTATATTTTTAAATTATGTTTGTGTGCATGAGTGTTTAAATATGTTTTGTTTAAATGCATGTATATGTATGTATGGATTCATATATATTTGTATATATGTTTGCATGTGGGAGTGTTTGTGTGTATAAATACCTTTTTATGAGTGTGTGTATGTATATATATATATATATATATATATATATCTGTGTATGTAAATATATGTGACTATGGGTCAGAATAATTAAATATATATATTTATATATATATATGCACTTTGTGCATGTGGACTTACATGTTTTTAATTATTATTTTTTTTAGTGTCAGCAAAAAAAAAATTCATCTCCTCTGACACTAAGGCAATAAGTGAATTACGTCACCACTTTTATGTAATTTTTTATGTCTGGAAGTTTACATAATGCAGATACAGAGAGAACATCAATTCAAGAAAAACTGATTTATAAAATGCTATCTGCAATTATTATTAAGCGCATTATTCTGGAATTTACATCTTGTCATCGGTCAGCAATTCTTTTGTATAATAATCAGAGTCATTGTTACCCAGGAGACCTAAAGGGTTAATTCTGCCAGGAGCTTGAAGACGCTATTTTCAGTGAAAGATTCCTTCCTAAACTGGAAATCTCAGTTTGCATATATAAAAGAGCTGGAAATAATTTGATACATTAAATTTGCAGCTGATACATGGGAGGGACATTTAATCACTTCTGCCACATTGGCACTTTTGCTGGGTCTCACATCTTCTACGCTGTTGCTAGGCGACCAAAAATCTGGGTACCAGTCTGATGTGCTTCTATCTCCGTCTTGGGAAATCACTAACTGCTACTTACTAATCAAGCCAGCATCAGAGCAATAGCTAATACAGCACCAGAAAAATGGGGACACTCAAAATAACATGAACGGATTGATTAGATCTGAAGCTATGGTTACCCCAATATTTCTGTGCAAATTTTATTTCATTTGACTTTTTATTACTGCTTTGTATTTCTTTATTCTACTGTACGGAAAAAATATATTTACATAATAATATGAAAATATAGCAGCAAAAAAAAACGGCAGGGTCATAGCAAGCTAAACTGGTTATTAGTGTTCTGACTACTGAACTGACCGAACTTTAATATGGTGCTGGTAGTGGATAGAACAATAAAAATAATACTATAATACTTTCAAAATAATCAGGGTGGGGTGGGTTGAAGGAGAAAAAAAAATCTAAAACATTTTTTTAAATAATTCTATTATCAAAATGAAGTTTCATCATTTTAACCATATAACAATTACATTCCTTTCTTGACTGCACAAACATATTACAATATATTGTATACCTTTTTTGAGTCTAGAACTAAGTTATTCATTCACTTTAGCAGCAAGTCATTTCTTTCTGTCTCAAACTAAACACACTATGGCTGTTACTGTGCTCATGTAAAACTAAATTTGCCCACATGTATACCACAATTCTAAGTAACATTGTTATAGTGCACCATTCACTACAGTATTGTACTATAACAGACCATATACAGTCCACAAGTATCAAGGAGCGAGAAATCAACACGGAATGTCCCAATATTCATTTGTAAGGTTGATGATAATGTTAATGATGATGGCGATGAAGTTGATGAGAACGATGATGACTATTAAACAATACTTCGAACTTTTAGCGCTCAACAAACTTACATCCCTCATATACTGTAGCACCTGATTCACCAGTATAACCTACTGTACTTATCTTTCCACATGGTGAAGTCTAAAGCTTCCTCAAACCAGAACACTTCTGGATTCTCAAAGATAAAGAGCTTCTCTAGAAGTTCTCCACCTTGTGTGATGTCAGAACCATGTGGTGGTTGTTGCTATAACATGTAATATGTTCTTACCCTGCACAGCATCAAGATGTAGGGTGAAGCACAGGGCATACTGCTGGCAATAGGGTGCCCATGTTTGTCCAAGGAGACGTAATGTTAGAGGATGACATGATTGTTGTACTCATTAGATTGTCTCAGCTTTCTCGTATGACCAGAAGACAGAGCCTAATACAGTTTTCCATGGTCAGTGTTTCAACGCTTATAAGGCATCATCAAGAAGATGTACAATATTCCAATGTATCACATTCCCAGCAAGGGACTGAAAGCAAAGCTTGAGGTTAACTGCTCAATGACCTCTCCTCTTTACTTTACTGTAACTTTTTGTTTTTCTGGATCCACACTTCATTTTCAATCAGATTGTCTCCATATGGCAGAAAAGAATTTCAAATAAGAACTCAACCAAGGTGCCTGATAGGTCCTGTTTCTTAGTTTGGTGCTGACTACTTCTAGGCTGTTGAGCTGTTGAATCTGTATGTCTGTAGACCTGAGTCTGTCAATGAGAAGAGAGGCTCAAGAGATGTGTGTTGAACTAAGGTTTTAAGAAGCAATAGTCAATAGCAGTAGTCTGCGCTTCTCTCCTTCTCTCCTCCCTCCCCTCACTGGGAATCCCAGTACACCACCCCCCTCGTGTTCCACTAACCCTTTCACTGTTGCAGCACATGCCTGTTACTATTGTATCTTAATACACAGCATCAAGGTTTGTTATCTCAGCTGCCTTCTCTGATATTAGGAAATAAAATGCTAAGTTGCCCTGCAAGTATCGCATTCCATATGAAATTCTGTAAATTCTTCTATATAAAACATCCATAGGATTCTGCTTCTGTAATATCACTATGTGTGCCGGGGCACCTCTTCCATAAGGCGAGCGGAGGCGATGGCGGCATTCTTTTTTTAATCGACCGCTACTTATTGTATTATTCTAATAGGTAGCAGGTGATAATTTACTCACCCATCCATGCTCCTGTCCAGGCCTCTGCTGACACCTCTAGGTTGCACTTACATCACAAAGCTGAAGAACACCAGGACATTATGTCCAGGGTCAGGTACAGCACACCTTGGAGATGGCAGCAGAGGCCAGCCTGGACAGGAGTGTGGATAGGTGAGCAAATTATCGGCCGCTACCTATTGGAATAATACAAGGGGGTGATATACTGTGGGGACCATAAAATGTGGGGGAGCATAAAAAGTGGGGTTATATACTGAGGGCAGAAACTGGGAGGTTATATACTGTGTGGGGGTTATAAAAAAAGGTGGATCCTATACTGTAGGGAGACAAAAAAGGGGGTATAAAATGGTGGGGGGCCAAAAAAGGGGGTCATATACTGTGTGGGGGCCAGAAAAAGGAGATCATATACTTTATGGAGGCCAGAAAAAGGGGATCATATAATGGGGGAGGCCAGAAAAATGTGGTCATATGCTGTGTGTGGGGCCCAAAAAATAGGGGGTTGTATAATATGTACGGGTCAAACAAAAGGGGGTTGTGTGCCGTGTGGGGGCAAAGGGGATTTTTCGATCTGCAAATGGGGGGAAGTGTCCTACAATTTTAATCAGGGGGGCCCCCAATCATGCAACCTGAGATAGCCGGATTGGGTATCTTTTTTTTTTTTGGGGGGTGCACCTTTCTATAGTTTGCCTCAGGCAGCAGAGAGCCTAGGTTCACCCCTGTATGTGTGCAATGGGTATTATTGCTGTAGTGTATAAAACCTTTAGGGGCTCTATTATGAAGCAAGTAAAAAACTTATATATATGATGTATATTAAAGGGAGTCTGTCTGAAGTAAATTGGTTATAAACCTAATCATGGTATCTTGTAGAGGTGATTCTATGGTTTCCAAATAAGCTTTAGAGTCCCATTTTTATGTAAATTGTTGTTTTATTCACATGCATATGAGGTGAAAAGTGCTCTGTTTGTCCAAAGTACTTTTTCCATCTACAGCTGTACACCAGAGACATATTACATATATACATTGGAAACTGTAGAATCTCCTCCACAAAGTACTGGGGTTAGGTTTATAAATAAATTACTACTAACAGATGTCCTTTAATTCGAATATCATCAATAATTTAAGGTGTATCAATTTTGGGATGTTCCCTTTAAAATTTCTTCATTTGCCAGCAACCGACAAATAGCTCACTAAAAGAACCTCCGACTTGCAAAATATTTCTAATTTCTTTATCTTTGGGGTAAAATAATGGAGTAGAGTTTTGTGAACAATATGATGTGTATATACTTTGAGATATTTAATAGTGGAAATGAATGGCTATACCCTTTTATTTAAAGGAGAATGCCTTAATGATGTTATTGTACAAACCCTCTGGCAACTTTTTTCTGATCATAACACCATGTATTCATGTGATCAAGTAAGTTGTCCACCCAATGAACGCCATTTTCTGCTGGTATGTAGAGGGGTGACAATGAGCAATGCATTCAGTGTACCACTTTAAAGAGAATCACTCTCTTCCTGTATTTTCCCTAGAGTGAATATAACAAGACAATTTATGGTTCCAAACGTATTAATCAAACAGCACCAAAGAGCAATTAAGCCTCGTCAACAGTGACACGCAGCGGTGGCGAATCTGTCACAAACCACGCAGCTGAGCTGAGATTTTCTTGACTGAACTGATTATGCATATTTGTCCTCTGCATCTACTTACTAGGCTCCACAAAGTCTACACTATGTGCTATAGATGTAACAGAGGTCACAAGACCAAATATGTGGCTTGTAGGATGCAATCTAGTGAACACTGGATTCATGGCATTGAATTCAAACAGAGCTATAGCTACATGGGGGTTGCATGTTATTTCAACATTAGCTTTCTCTTGTAACTGTGGGGAGTGCACCTACTGTGTCATCTGATCGGTTTGACTTTGGGCTTAATCACACTATCTAAGTAATCCCCTGATTTTAACCTTTCAACCCTTAAACAGGGATCTAGCATCTGCTTCAGGGGACCACCAGGTCCCTACCTCTAATAGTCCCGCTGTAGGTGACAGCTGATCCAGGCAGGTCAAGAGACACCAGTATTTGACACCAAGGGAATAGGCAAGAAAATAATCAAGGTACAGGCTGAGGTCAAGGCAGACAGAGTTTGTGCATAACAGTAATCCATGCAGAAGTCAGGCAGGGTGACACAGTAATTTAAACAGAGGTTAAGAGACAGGTAGCATGACTACAAACACATTGGCAGGACACATGGTAACTGGACAAGACAGAAATGTAGTCAGAAAACAGGCCGAGGTCAAACATGGGTAATCACAACAGTCAAGAAACACATAAGCAGGACACTAGCAGGCTTAGCACAGGTAGCATCCTGTTTAGGAAGGAGCTTTATATACTGCATAAATGCAGGAGATTGGCTGGGACCCGAAGAACGGAAACCTAATCCATTTAAAAGGTGGTTACCCGTGGAAACCGGTGGACCCCTAGACTATAATAGGGTCCACCGGGTTTCCGCCCGAAAAATGCAGAGAGAAAAGTCCTGCTTGCAGGACTTTTCTCTCCGCATTTTTTAAGCAGAATGATGGATGGAATGTCCAAATGGGCAACGAGCGCATGTGTGAATCCAGCCTTATTTCCTGTATTATACTCTACAGCTGCACTTATTATTCTGCGGCTAGAGTCACTGTGCACATACTTTTATAAATTACAGCCTGACTCTATACAGTCAAAGTTGGCTTCAGAGATTAAATGTCTCAATATCCTCTCCTTGATCCAGTGAGTTGCATTCTTGAAGGTGTCAGCATTATAACAGGTCCTGTATTATAGAGGCCCATCAAACTGTTTGATAACAATCTTACTGTTTCCTGTAACAAGCAGAATTACTACAGGTCATAGATCTGAAAAGTAATCAAACGTATTTACAAAGTTAATCAACTATTTATGCAGATATATCTTTAGTATATGTAACATGAATTAGTGTTTATGTTTGAACAAGGGTTGTGCATTATCAGAAAGATATGTCTGCTTTCTTCCAAAATCAACCCCAGACCTGTCCAGTGGTTTTGTAACTCAGTCCGATTCACTACAATAGATATGTACTTCTCTGCTGATGAGAGTGTTGCTGTTTCTGGAAGAAAGCAGCCATGTTTTTATTCTCTTCAACAACCCCACAAGACTTCCATACTATAGATGTAATCGTGCATCCATACAGGTTTAGATGTTTAATCAAGCATGAAATCCTTCCTCTTGCCTATGCAGATGTGTCCTGTTATCAATGCCTAAGGGCATTTACCTCCATAGTATAACCACAGTCCCTCCAGCCATAGATTGGGCGCATGGCGTGATTGAAATTCAAGAATAAGAATTGGAAAAGTTCATCTTAAACATTTTCCATTATCTCTTTGGCACATTATTCGGCAGCGAGGAATCCGTGATTCACATATTCTACCTTTGAATATACATGGAATATTTATGAGCTGCCTGCTTTTATTAGCTAAACCCTCAAGGTGACCACATTTGAACAGGTCAACATCCTCCTCTGTAAGGTAAAGGAGATTTCAAATAAAAAGAACTCTTTAGTGGTTGTCTTTCTCAGCTTATTGTGTCTTCGGTTGTAGTGGAGCTACAAGTCTCAGCCCACTCATGTTTCTGATGTAGCAGAGCTAGACTGTTGTTTGACTTCTATCATAATGGCTTTTTTGTGGTATTCCATGCAAATGAAGGTAAAACCTGGTACTTGACCTTTTCACTGTTCACAAGAGAAAAATATCAAATACTAATTCAGCACTGCTACATCTGTGTTTAATTCTTCTAGACAAGAGCTAGAAAGTACAATGTACAAATCATTCTTTAAATGGAGCGAATTGAGTTTTTATTTGCATTTGACAACATAAATCCCACAATTGCTATCCTTGACTTTTATAAGAAGAAAAAACAGGAGTTTAACATAACACCTACTTGCTCTATACCTCATGTGACGAAGGTCGACATCCATCTTGGTTGCATCACTACTGGAAATGTGCTAATGTCATGTGATGACTTCATGTATCATCAGCTTCTTGCAACTGTCTTTAGGTTAAAACAGCAATTGGTTTTACATCATTGAAGAATTCAGTTGTGTACATTGCTTGACTCAGTGAGTACAATTCTCAAATTGTACTAAAAATTGGCAGATATGCCTTGTGTCATGTTTTAGACACTTTTTAAGGTTCACTAGAAAAGGGGAGTGGCTTGGAGGAGTCATAAATTGTACCACATTTGTAAGTGGTATACAACATTCATTTGATGCAAATCAGTGGCGTAACTAGGAATGGCTGGGCCCCAAGGTGAACATTTGACATGCCCCCCCCAACTGCCGCCCCCAACCCCCCACCCCCGCACAAACCGCATTCCTGCGCACACTATTATGCGCCATAGTGGCCCCTGCACACAGTATTATGCCCCATTGTGGCCCCTGCACACACTATTATGCCCCATAGTGGCCTCTGCACACAGTATTATGCAGCATAGTGGCCCCTGCACACAGTATTATGCAGCATAGTGGCCCCTGCACACAGTATTCTGCCCCATAGTGGACCCTCAGACCCCAGAGTATAATGATCAGAGACCCAGGGTAGGATACAAACATAAAAAACAATGCTACTTACCTCTCCCTGGCTCCAAGGCACTCCGGTGCTCTACTTCGGCCATCTTCAATGTTGGACCGGATCTCGAGTCAGGCCGGCATCGTTATGCATAATGACGTCGGTTGACGTCTGGGACGTCACCAAACAGGCCCAAAGCCTGCGGAGAGTAGGAGAGGTGAGTTACAGTGTTTTTTATGTTCCCTCACCTCCCCTGGGCCCCCGATCATTATAACGATAGCAGTGTTTGTGGGGTTCGCGGCAGCGGCTGCCACAGGGCTCCGGGCCCCATAATGTTCAGGGCCCTGTGGCAGCTGCTACCGCTGCTACCCTGGTATTTATGTCCCTGATGCTAATTATTGGTGTACAGTAAGTCAGCCAAGAGGAAGTGTAAGGAAGAGAAAATTGGATTAACATTCCTAGCAAGATGTGGAAAACTTATCACACAGCTCATACCATTGTGATGTATTTGGCACCATTCCTGCCTGTCTCATCTAGTTTTATCCTGCCTACCTTCAGAACAGTATTAATAAATCTGCCCCATTGTCTTTCTATGAAACATAACGATTGAACATGCTTGTATTTTGGAGATTTCAAGACTCACAGTAGGTGGTTGGAGATACTCTCGCACTACTAACCATGCCCATTGTCAACACTGAGAGAGTATCTCCGAGTTAGCCCCATATAGAAGTGCCTTGGAGAACAAACCACTAGGTCCAGCGTATATGAAAAGCCATAGTTTCAACTTTTGGCATCTAAAGATGGAAGTTGGTCAAAAGGATAAATGGTAAACTGAGCTCCTTTCTTTATAAAGGCAAGCTACCATCTTGATTGGGTGTTCCATAAATGCAGATATCCAGGTCACTGGAAGGTCTCTGGTATTTGTTTAAAGGGGTTGTACCATGTTCTGAAGTTATTCCCTATCAACAGTATAGAGTATAACTGGGACCCCCACCAATCCTGAAAACAGGGGTTCGGTTTCCCTATCCTGATGGAACTGCAGGCTGAGTATGTGCATCATCGTTCATACTCTGCTATGCCAGCGCTCCCAAAGAGAATGAATGGAGCACCAGGGCTTATGCTCAGCCTGACGTTCCATCAGATTGGGGGAACCAGACCCTCATACTCAGGGTCAGTGGGGGTTGGTGTTCTCGGGCTTGGCCATAATGACCATTGTTACATTTGGAGGAAAAAGGGAAAAGCTTGCAAGCCTGAGAACAACATCCCAACTGTGAAACACAGGGGTGGCAGCATCATGTTGTGGGGTTGTTTTGCTGCAGGAGGGACTGGCGCATTTCACAAAATAGATGGCATCATGAGGAAAGAACATTATGCGGCAATACTGAAGCAACAGCTCAAGACATCAGCCAGGAAGTTAAAGCTTGGGTGCAAATGGGCCTTCCAAAAGGACAATGGCTCAAAGCATGTTGCCAAACTGGTTACAAAGTGGCTTAAGAATAACAAAGTCAATGTTTTGGAGTGGCCATCACAAAGCCCTGATCTCAATCCTATTGAAAATTTATGGGCAAAGCTGAAAAGACAGGTGCGAGCAAGGTCGCCTACAAACATGGCTCAGTTACACCAGTTCTGGCAGTAGGAATGGGCCCAAATTCCTACAAACTATTGTGAGAAGCTTGTGGAAGGATATGCAAAATGTTTGAACCAAGTCATACAGTTTAAGGGCAATGGTACTAAATACTAATGAAATGTATGTAAACGTTTGACTTTGCAGAAAAATAATAGAAATGCCTTAAAAAATTCTCTCTCTCATATTATTCTGGCACTTGAAAAATATAAATAATTTTGGTAATCCTAATTGACCTAAAACGGGAAAGGTTTATTCTGATTTCATTTCAGATAGTGAGAAAAACACGCATATGTGTCTTTTTATATAGTGTACGTAAGCTTATGGTTTCAACTGTATACTATCAATAGAGGAAAACTTCAAAACTTGTTCTCTTCTATGAACATATGTACCAACCAGCTTAAGTCCGTGGGCGTCTTGACTACATGTGACTTTTTGATGACATATTTCTTACTGAAAACTCAAGCAGCATCTTAGGTCCAATGGAAAAAAATAATCAAAGCAAATGCAAATAGAAGTGAACAGCGATGACCTAAGAGTTGACAAATCACATATGTTGTGCTGTTGAAGATGCAACCAAACCTGTAAATGATGTATGAGCTGCCAGGGAGGAAAAACACAATTTAAGGAAATTCCAAATTATTTTAGACAGATGCAGCTGTGAATTAAGCAAAGAGAAATATGAAGAATTTCACCATTAACATAGAAATATAAAGGGACCCAGAACCCTGGGGTGTAAGGTGTAGAAAAGGGGCAATGGGTTATACCTTCAGATCCAACAAATACAAAGAAGGAAAAGAAAGGTGGAGTAGGACTCAAGAGAATTCCTTCTCCGTTGTTTATGGTGCCTTTGGAGAAGAGAAGGAGTCGAATGATCATGAATAAAAATAGGTCAAACCTAGTGAAAGGCTTTGCCATTCCTCTTTTTTACACAACCTTGGTCTTTGTAAGAGTGGACACAGCATTACAATTTGGTTCCTTGGTTCTACCCAGGGTCGGACTGGCCCACCGGGGAACCGGTGAATCCACTGGTGGGCCCCGAGCCCCGACTATTAGTCCTGATCTCATGGGGGCCCGATCGGGATCCTGACCATCCCGATCGTGCCCCTGACCAGTGGCGTTACGATCGCGGTCGCAGGGGGTGCGACCAAGACCGGACCCGGCAGGGTACGGCGCCAGCTGGAGATGGCCGGGGCCCCGGACCACTATGATAGCGGTCGGGGAAAGCCTGGTTCCCTGACCGCTATACATACTGTTATTGGAAAGGGACCCTGGCATATTGCAGGCCCCTTTCCAATAGATGGCAGGGCAGGGGAGGTTACTGAAAATAATAAATAGATATTCTCACCTCTCCGGGGCGCAGCGTTATCTCCGGCGCTCCTCCGTCATGACTGAGGCCTGTGATTAGGCCCCGGCGGTCACATGGGGCGCGACCGCGTAATGACGTCAGTGCGCCCCACGTGACCGCTGAGGCCCAATCACAGGCCTCAGCAGTGTCGTCGGAAAAGGGCCTGAAGACGCTAAAGATGGCAGGATGGAGCGAGGATGCCAAGTAAAGGTAAGGCAAGGTGAGTATGAATGTTTGTTATTTTTAATCACTTCCCCTGGGCCTCCGATTATTATACTCTGGGGTCTGAGGAGACCCCAGAGTATAATAATAGCACTGAAGCGGAGGGGGGCTATTGGGCGCATATAATACTGGGTGAGGGCCACTATGGAGCTTATAATACTGGGTGGGGGCCACTGTGGAGCTTATAATACTGGGTGGGGGCCACTGTGGAGCTTATAATACTGGGTGGGGGCCACTGTGGAGCTTATAATGCTGGGTGGGGGCCACTGTGGAGCTTATAATACTGGGTGGGGGCCACTGTGGAGCTTATAATGCTGGGTGGGGGCCACTGTGGAGCTTATAATACTGGGTGGGGGCCACTGTGGAGCTTATACTCCATACAGTGGCTCCTTCATTTTTTTTTTTTTATTACGCCGGGGCAGGTGAAAAAAAACAAAACAAAAAAAACCCCCCACAAACTTTCTTTCCTGTCCCCAGTGTCTCCCAGCGCAGTTCGGTCCTGCAGTTCTGTTGTTTTCTTCCAGCTGAAGTTCCCTCTGCACGTGACTACCTGTGACGTCACGTGACCCCTGAGGCCAATCAGTGGCCTAAGGGAAGAGACCTGGGACGTCACAGCCAGTGAGGAATTCCGGCAAAAAGAAGACAGCGGAGCTGCAGGACCGGACCGTGCTGGGAGGACACCGGAGCACCGGAGACAGGTGAGTATGTTTAGCATGTTTTTTTTTTTTTGGGGGGGGGGGTGGGGGTAGTCGCCTCCCCCAGTCTAATTATAAAAAAGAAAAAAAATTATACTGGAAAATCTCTTTAAAGTGTGGTGCATTAGGGGTGTATATTAAAGGGGTTGTCCAGGCATAATTTGTTATGGTTTATCCTCCGGATAGGCCACAGATACCTGATCTGTAGGGGGCTGACCCTGGACCAATCAGCTGTTCGGAGCCACTTCTGATGCCCGTACTGTACACAATACAGGGCCAGAAGCAGAAAGCTCTGTCCACTGTATAGGGGCTGGGCACCTTCACTGTATCTCAGCACTTATTGAAGTCAGTAGGAGCTGAGCTGCAGTGAAGGCGCCGGGCTGCTATACAGCGGATGGAGCTTTCTGTTTCCGGACCTGTGTTGTGTACAGAACAGGTTCCGGAAGTGGCTCCGAACAGCTGATGGGGCCATGTGTCAGCCCCCTACCGATCAGGTATTTATGGCCTATCCTGAGCATAGGCCATAAAAAACATTAACCCTGGACAACCCCTTTAATATGCCCCACACAGTTTAATGTCCCCCCCACAGGATGTTAGCCCCCATCACTGCTCCCACACAATATAATGACCCCATCACTATTCCCCATACAGTATGGGGGACCAGTGAAGAGGCCACTATGTGGGGGGACCAGTGAAGTGACCATAGAAAAATTTGGCCCAGACAACCCCTTAAAAGAGGTTGTCCATAAACTGGAGCGACCACTGTGTTGGCCGCCAGGGAGGTGTAAAAATAAGAAAATTTTTAAAAAAGCATACTCACCTGTCCCCAGCACCCCGTGTTCCCCTGCCTGTGTCTGTTCGGTCTCATGGTGGCGCCTCATTTCTGGAAATCCTGTACCTAATTGGTCTTAGCGATCACATGAGGTGCAGGACTCCCAGCAAGGAGTCGCCGGCATGAGACTGAATGGACACTGGCAGTGGACAACAGAGTGCCGGGAACAGGTGAGTATGCTTTTTAATTTACTTATTTTTTACTTTACACCTCCCGCCAGCTACATGGGTTGCTCCAATTCCTTCGACAACCTCTTTAAAGGTTTTATCCATCTTCCTAATATTGATGGCCTGTCCTTAGGATAGGCCATCAATATTACATCTACGATGATACAACAGCCAGGACCTCTGCAGATCAGCTTTTCCAGGACAATGTGGCTACAGGTAAAGGTAACAATTCTAGGAGCCACGCTGTTCACTTGCCATACAAGGTGTAGCAGTAGGTTTAGGTAGTGCAGTGGTGCACATGGTATAGTCGGTGAGCAGCATGGCTCCCGGCAAGTTATTACCTTTAGCCTCCCTGTCTCGGTACCGCTGATCTGCAGGGGTTCTGATGGTGGGCCCCTAGAAATAATTCCACTGGTGGGCCCTAGACATCCCAGTCCGACACTGGTTCTACCAGAGTATATGACCCTGATGACCACCCTCCATCTGTGTAGAACTTGTTCACAATCAATTATAACTGCATTTGTAATCTGTGTTGCTATCATTGTATACATGTAATCAATTATATCTATTAGATTGTAAATGAATGAACCCATAAGAATAAACCCTAGTGACAAGTCATGCCAAAGTCACCTCCAGTTGGGGATGTTTTCTGCTAGAGTGTTAGGGTCCATTATTGTCAAAATTAGGGCACATATGAGTATCATTTGGCACTCTGCTGGAACAGTCCAACCATGAAAAGGTGCATATGTATATCTGACCACTTTGTGTCGCACACATGCCTTAAGTGGCTGGGACAGAAGAGCTGTATAACTCTGTCTTTTATCAGCCATTTTAGCCCTCATGGGGGGATACTTTCCTGTCACCTGGTCTTACACAGACTTTCTCCATTTCCTGTCTCAGGTCTCCCTGGCACTCATTAACAGTGAGAAAACTCTTCCCCTTGCATCCTTCTCACTGTCTGACGGAATGTCTGCTCCTTACTCCCATTTATATCTGTATTAAACTTGTTAAAATCAAGGAATGCTGGGAACTGTGGTTTAATGGAGATGTCAGTGAGGGATGAAGTAACTATTTTCATCTCCTAGGTAAGGTTTAATGGAAAGTTAACTCTTAAGTTGCCTTTAGAGACATAGACCCTTTAAGCACTCCTTACCAGCCTAGGAGCACAGAGCATTAAAGGAACCTGTCAGCAGGATTTAGCCACTGAAACAGTCATTAGTCTCTGATAGGGCATTCCATCTCTTCTCCAACACTATCTTTATAATGTATGAGTGATGTTTTCATCCTTAGAAAGCCCGGGACCCGATGGGTACATGGCTCCATTTTACTAGACCATAAATGTCCCATCGGATCTAACTCAGACCTCCACTTATAATTATGCATCCTTACTGCGAGCAATCCAAGCCGACCTTTGCAAATGGACGGGCAAATATATCTCCTGGATTAGGAGGATTAACACTGTTAAAATGCACATTTTCCCCGGCCTGTCGTACTTATACCAGACAATCCCTACACTCCACCTAAAAGCTTCTTCTCCTCACTCTCCACATCGCTCTCTAAATTTGTCTGTACCGTTGAGAGTCGCAAGAAATACCCTTAACAGGCATAAACGTCAGGGAGGGTTAGGCGTGCCTTCTCTATTATATGGTGACTGTGGCTGTGCGACTACTTGATTATTTTCATGCCTCTCAAACAAAACTATGGGAACAACTGGAAAATATCCAATCCCACGTCTCCCTGCAAATGGTTCCGTGGTCCCTGGGTGAGAGGTGGGCCTGTGCTGTAGTAGAGGGATTGCCTTATGCTATGAGTCAAGTCATATACTTCTGTAAATCGCTCCTGAGACAAACTAACCTATTCTCCAGGGATGGGCCCCTGACTCCAGTTACTCATAATGCTTCCTTTCCCCCGGGCTGACCCAACACTTTCTAGGTTGCCCTTCTGGAGGAGACCCTTTGCAGTTTAGGGACATGCCAACTACGATGGGACTTAAACCATATCTTAACCTGATCCTGGAGAGTGGGCGGTCCATAAAGATGCAATGGGAATATGCCCAACTTTCTCATTACTACAGGTCCTGCGACTGACAGATACTTGAATCTCCAAGTGTGATCTGACCACCTTTGAGGGCCTCTGTGTTTCCTCAGCACCTCCAGGGAAGATGATAACTGTCATTTATAACATTCTTCTCGCTTCTAAATCTACTACCCAGCATACATATGTGGGAGCCTGGGAAAGAGTCCCTGGATAGCATTTCAATACTTGGCAGAGTTAACTACCTATACCTGAACACTCTCTAATTTGTTGTTGCCCCTTTAGGGTTCTGTTCCTGTTGTGAAGATGACTCATCATGCACTGTGCCTACACGCAATTCCCCAGGCTGCAACAGGGGTTTATATCCCCCCCTTCCCTCCCCTATTTTCCCTTCCTTTGCTTTTCCTTCCTAGCTTTCCTCCCCCCTCCCCCCTTCTTTTGTATCTCTGTTTTGTTTGTTTTTTGGGCTTATCCAGCATCCTGATAGGATAAAGCCCCCTGGGGCCTCTCTTTATGTAGCCGAAAATTGATGTATTAGCTATATTGCTGTTACGCTCTATACCCATGTCATCCTTTGCTGAATATTGATGTTTTTTTTTATGTCTATGTGACTTATCTGGATGCTATGTTTTTTCCCTGTAAAATTTCAAGACAGAATGTTAAAAAAAAATGGAAATCCATATACAGTGAGAGTGAGAGAAAAGAATATAGACAGAGAGGAGTCATCATGCCAACCTGTGAGCAGGACTGTAACTTGACAAACAATAAATTGAGAATTTTAGATGTATCTGGCAAACAGAGCAAGATAGATAAAGCAATGTATTGGGTAAAACACCAGTTAGTTTCAGTAACTGAATGTATGAATGTGATTCTTGAGATGGGAATACGAATACTATTTTAAGCATGATATCAAACTTCCAAACATGGTAAACAAACAGTTAACAAGCTCTCCATCTACTTAGATCTCATTAAAATGAGTAGGTCTCTTATGTAGTCTCAATGTTTGCTTACTTAATAAAGTCAAACAAGAAAGCGCCATTTAATGTACTGTGAATTGTACTGCTAAGCCTGGAGAGAAAGCAATTAGGCAGAGATTAACTGCTAATACCCAGGACGAAAACAGGCACGTTCAGAACCATGAATACACAAGAAATTCACATATCCCCCCACCCCAAACAACCCCATTTCCTTCATTATTGCAATTGCTGGCAATGAGGTGCAATTTTACAATTGTAAGAAATCCATTTCCCCAGTATTGCCTCTGTTTCTAAAACCCATGCCAGCAGTGATAACCAGATTTGTCACTGGAGGAGCGCTGCTCAGCTGCACCTAGTGCTGTCAGGTAATGAAAGCTATTGTTCACATGGGCACGTACCAGGGTGGCTCAGTATGTGCTGTGCAAACAGTGCCCACAAGCAAGCCTTCTACAAAATCACTTCTGTCATTGACAGAACAAATTAGGGGATTTGCTACCTGACAAGTGTGACTGTCTAGCACGTTCCTCCAGCTCCTTGAGGAAGAATAAGAAAATATATAAAATGTATCAACTTCTCTTGTTACACTGCGTTACCCTGACTGTTTACCTAGTGGCAGGTCCCTGAGGGTCACAACCACTTCCAAGGAAGATGTTCCTTTATGTATCCATATAAAAATCAATAAGATATCTATTTGTAATAAATTACTGCCTATTTATTTTCCGCAGTGGTGGCTGCTCTTTAGCTTTACTTCATTAAGACACAGCTATGATCAGTCATTCAGGCATAGCTGCTTTATCTTTTAAGAGTCTAAGGTAGTCTGAAATCCACCTACTGTCTTATTAGTGGCTCAGGCTTCTTGCTTTGCACTGCAGCTCTGCTTTATTAGGGTACAGGGGGAAAATTTATCATTCTGACATAGAGAGATAATAAGGTATCACACAATTGGTGCAAGGCCCTTTCTTGCGCCAAATCTGTGCCACAGGCCCAACAACTTCATTATAACTCACACCAGTTTTCTGGTGTGAGTTATAATGAAAATCTACACCAATTCCTACCTGCCATAGATTTCCATACTGGCACAGGGACATCTGACTGGTTTATAAAAAGGCCACAGCCTCTTCATAAATCTATTGGTCCTTGCACCAGTCGTGCCCTTTATTATGCCCGACGTACAATAAGCCAGTATTAATAAATCTGAACTAAGGATTCCAAATGCATTATCTTTTGTATTACCAGCATTATATTTTAAGAGTCTAGGGTAGTCTGAAATCCATGTACTGTCTCACCAGTTGCTCAGGCTAATGTTCTCTCCCTCTGCTATACTTTTTCCTGTAGCTCTGATTCATTATAGCACAGCTATGATGAAAGGTGTATTCCCACAAATAACACTTTTCTCCCATATGCACAATAGGTTATATTTGGTTGGAGTCTTTGGTAATGTGCTGTATCAAAGGCTCTATGCAGCCTGTAATAGAATTGCTGTATTTTGCAATGCATTAGCATTGCAATGCATTGCATTACTGATCAGACCCCCTGGGGTTCAAAATCACAAGGGGTCTAATAAATACAGTATTTAAAAAAAAAATTATATATACAGTACAGACCAAAAGTTTGGACACACCTTCTCATTCCAAGAGTTTTCTGTATTTTCATGACTATAAAAATTGTAGATTCACACTGAAGGCATCAAAACTATGAATTAACACATGTGGAATTATATACTTAACAAAAAAGTGTGAAACAACTGAAAATATGTCTTATATTCTAGGTTTTTCAAAGTAGCCACCTTTTGCTTTGATTACTGCTTTGCACACTCTTGGAATGCTCTTGATGAGCTTCAAGAGGTAGTCACCTGAAATGGTCTTCCAACTGTCTTGAAGGAGTTCCCAGAGATGCTTAGCACTTGTTGACCCTTTTGCCTTCACTCTGCGGTCCAGCTCACCCCAAACCATCTCGATTGGGTTCAGGTCTGGTGACTGTGGAGGCCAAGTCATCTGGCGTAGCACCCCATCACTCTCCTTCTTGGTCAAATAGCCCTTACACAGTCTGGAGGTGTGTTTGGGGTCATTGTCCTGTTGAAAAATAAATAACGGTCCAACTAAACGCAAACTGGATAGAATAGCATGCTGCTGCAAGATGCTGTGGTAACCATGCTGGTTCAGTATTCCTTCAATTTTGAATAAATCCCCAACAATGTCACCAGCAAAGCACCCCTACACCATCACACCTCCTCCTCCATGCTTCACAGTGGGAACCAAGCATTTAGAGTCCATTCGTTCACCTTTTCTGCGTCGCACAAAGACACAGTGGTTGGAACCAAAAATCTCAAATTTGGACTCATCAGACCAAAGCACAGATTTCCACAGGTCTAATGTCCATTCCTTGTGTTCTTTAGCCCAAAAAAGTCTCTTCTGCTTGTTGCCTGTCCTTAGCAGTGGTTTCCTAGCAGCTATTTTACCATGAAGGCCTGCTGCACACAGTCTCCTCTTAACAGTTGTTGTAGAGATGTGTCTGCTGCTAGAACTCTGTGTGGCATTGACCTGGTCTCTAATCTGAGCTGCTGTTAACCTGCGATTTCTGAGGCTGGTGACTCGGATGAACTTATCCTCCTCAGCAGAGGTAACTCTTGGTCTTCCTTTCCTGGGGAGGTCCTCATGTGATCCAGTTTCTTTGTAGAGCTTGATGGATTTTGGCCACTGCACTTGGGGACACTTTCAAAGTTTTCCCAATTTTTCGGACTGACTGACCTTCATTTCTTAAAGTAATGATGGCCACTTGTTTTTCTTTACTTAGCTGCTTTTTTCTTGCCATAATACAAATTCTAACACTCCATTCAGTAGGACTATCAGCTGTGTATCCACCTGACTTCTGAACATCACAACTGATGGTCCCAACCCCATTTATAAGGCAAGAAATCCCACTTATTAAACCTGACAGGGCACACCTGTGAAGTGAAAACCATTTCAGGTGACTACCTCTTGAAGCTCATCAAGAGAATGCCAAGAGTGTGCAAAGCAGTAATCAAAGCAAAAGGTGGCTACTTTGAAGAACCTAGAATATAAGACATATTTTCAGTTGTTTCACACTTTTTTGTTAAGTATATAATTTCACATGTGTTAATTCATAGTTTTGATGCCTTCAGTGTGAATCTACAATTTTTATAGTCATGAAAATGCAGAAAACTCTTGGAATGAGAAGGCGTGTTCAAACTTTTGGTCTGTACTGTATATATATATATATATATATATATATTAAAAAGAATTAAAAATTCAAATCCCCCCCTTTCCCTAGAATACAACTAAAAGTAGAAAATTACTGTGAAACACATACACATTAGGTATCCCTGTGTCCAAAAAGAGCAAGTCTACAAATTTCTAAAAATACTTTTCCCATACAGTAAACAACGTAGCAGGAAAAAAAAAAATCAAAAGTGCCGAACCAGGGTCTATTTACTGTTTCGCCTCTGATAAAAATTCAACTATAAAGTGATCAAAGCAATAGACATTCCCCAAAATGGTATAACAAAAAAGTACATTTGGCTCCGCAAAAAAGACACTCTATACAGCCCCATATACGGAAATATAAAAAAAGTTACGGGTGTCAGAATATGGTGACTTTAAGAAAAAATTTGGGGGATTTTTTGAAGTTTTGGATTTTTGTTAAGGCGTTAAAATGTATATAAAACTATATCAATTTGGTATCCCCGAAGTCATACCAAAACATAGAATACAGGTGCATTTAATTTTGGTTGCACAGTGAATTCTGTAAAAAGGAAGCCTGTAAGAAAGTAGCACAAATGCACTTTTTCTCCAATTCCACCCCATTCTGATTTTTTTTCCAGCTTTCCAGTACAATGTAAAAGAATAATAAATGGTACTATTATGAAGAACAATTTGTCCTGCAAACATTAAACCCTCATATGGTTCTGTGAACGGAAAAATAAAAAAGTAATGGGGTTTGGAAGGCGGGGGGGAAATAGAAAAATGCCAGGAAGGGGTTAAGGTTCATTTACAATTCAGTTTTAGGATTCAGAGTTTCTGCACAAAGAAACACATATCCACATACTGCATATTGCACATGAACAGAAAAATCAGAAAAAAAATAAGTTTTTTGACAAGTCAGGTTTATAGTCCCTCGAGGTTACTGTCTTGCTGATCTGGCTCTGTTTTGAGCAGATAACACAGGGATTAAGGTAAAACATGATGATGAAATGGGATTGAGGAAAGGGATTTGTGAAAGGTCAGTGGTTTACAAGTATCACACCAGGGTCTTGTAAGATGGAGTTTATTTGTTTTTCATTTAATCCACCCTGATTCGTACATTGAATGTGAATGACAACAAGGAAGATGACAGCAAGGCTCATCTGCAGGATTCAGAGATGCTGTACTGCATGAAGACCACAGAATTCAGTCAGTCATTGGCTTTTATGCAAAACTGCAAATTTAAATTCAGAAAGCACCAGTTTGTCAATTTCTGCCTTCTATTGCTTACAGTGTTGGGTATATATAGAGGTTATCATATTTTCCCACAATTCCATGCATTGTAGTACTCACTATTTAGATGAGATTTGTAGCTCTGATCTCCCTGGTTCATTAATATAATGCCAGAGTTACAGTTATGACTGACATATGAGGAGAACAATATGAAATAGCGAGTAGGTGATTGGGAAAATGTGACAAGGCATGGAAAAAAAAGTAATGTATATCACATTTAAGGTCAGTGGAAAGGTGGATAGTAACCCATATGGATGATGTAATGGCAGCTATTGGTGTTTGTCTGCCATTGGTTGGGTGCTATTCAAGGGTCCATAAGAAGAGGAACCTCATTTTGAGGTTCCTTTTTACCAATTCTGCTGATGTCCAAACAATATGTTGTTTACCTTTAGCTCCTCTGTGATAAATCTTAATCCCACGTCCAATCCTGAAGTGAATAATAACAAGGCATTGTTAATTGCATATAAAAATAGTCAAAAGCCAAAAACTCTTCCCGAGCAATTCCAGAATATGTGTCAAACAGAAGTCTGAGCCGTCAGAAGAATTTCACATTCTCCAAAAGAGAAAACTGTCAACATTAATTATAGAATTCATCCCACCAGGACGTGATGAGGATTGAAAATTGCCCGAAAGGCGTCAGTTGTTGAGGAACGGAATTTAATGAGGTTTTACTTCATGCAAACAAAATAGAGAGCGCACAGAACGCTGGTATTCAGGGAGGTGCATGACCTCTCCTCTCATTGGCCGGGCAAAATCAAAAGTGACTTTCTAAAATGCTTACATTTTAGAATTTTGTAAAGTTCTTACTTAAAGGAGTTTTCCCAACCAAACAAGTTATCCCCCATCCATATCCCCACTGATCAGGAGAGCAGGGAATTTTTTTCCCCTATTTTGAATGGTGCGGTTGTCAGACATCATGTGCACCTCTCTATTTATTTCAATGGAGTGTCGGGGATAGCTGAAGTACAGTGCCTAACCACTGCTCCATTCAGAACAGGAGACAAAAGTTCCCTGTTCTCCTGATCAGTGGGGTTCTGAGCGGTCAGACCCCAACCGATCGGCAAGTCATTCCATACTTATGCATAGGGATTGACTTGTTTTAGTGGAAAAAACCCTTATTTAATTACAATGTTAGACATGTGATCAAGGTTAATGGCTCTTCCACTAGCATATCTGTCTGGGAGTCATTTGAATATGTGTAGCTAGGGCATCTACTAGGGTGGTACTATTTGCTGTGCAAGAAACTATAACTCCATGCTGCACACGTTTTTAAGGGATTCTCTGTCATTACCTCCATTGCATATGGTTTATTACGGAATATGGAAGTCATAGATGGGTCTCCCACTAAACAGCTTAGACTCTAAGGCAATACATGTTACCTACACTGATACTTTGCAACAAATAACCAGTTGTATTAGCTTTGTACAGATGTTTAGCTTCTAGATGTAAACAAGAATGTTTCCATTTACTGACAGCAAGCATGGAGAACAGAAGGAGACCATACTGGTCTTTACCAGAGTCTGGAGACCTGTGTGGTCACTGCTGGGGATAGAGCCTGATCGTAATAAGAGCAAACCTCAAGAAAATGTTCTACAATATGAACCTGCAATATGTAATAACATAAAAAAGAGAGACATAAAACTTCTTTCTTTGCATGAGGGCCTGACAGGCATCTCCTCTGGCATTTTTACATCCAACCCAGTGAGAAATTCCTAATTTACTACATTAATTCCAGCAGATGTTATTGTTAATAAGGTGCAATTTAATTACCAGTACAGATACCTCTGAATCTAGGGCACAGAGTGGTTGTCGAAGAGAATTACCAGCTCAGCAGACCTAAATGTAGTGCTATGTTCTCTGTGCTCAATAGACAGTATCACACAAGAGGTTTAGATACACAGCTCAGCAGACAATACCACACATGACAAGATGAGATATATAAGCTCAGCAAACAGTATCTCATGATATGCTTAGATACCAGGGCTGTGGAGTCAGTAAGTCAGACCACTGGCTCCAACTCCTCTATTTTTCCACAGCCAGACTCCTTCGAGCCTGACCCCTTCATAAATAGCTGACACCCATGATCGGTCAGAAGCATTTAAAAGCCAGTGAATGAATTCCTATCAATGTAAATATGTAACAAACTGTACATATAATTTATTATACAATACCAATAATTGTACAATATAATTCAAAGTAATCATTTTATTTTGAAGCCAGACATCAGAGTCTGTAACTTTTTTCCAACCCAACCCAAAATAGGTCCCAACTCTGAATCCACAATGCCAACTCCACAGCCCTGTTAGATACATATATCAGCAGACAATATAACACATGACAGAATATTATGCTAAAGCTCAGCAGACAGTATCACAAGAGCTGCTTAGATAGAAAAGTATCATACATAAGGTACTCAGAAGTCAGTATCACACATGAATGGCTTAGATTCAGTGGCTCAGCAGACACTATTACACATAGGATTAGATACAGCTCAGAAGACAGTCCGTTGGAGACTGCTGCAGAAACCACTGAAAATCAGCAGAGAGAAATCCTCCTGCATGGAGGACTTTTCTCTCTGTCGTTTTCAGTATAAAAACAGCAGACACCTGATGGACACCCTCCGAGTCATATCAGGATTGGATGCCCAGCCAGCACATGTGCAGGAAAAGTGCAGGTGCCAGACACCAGGGAGGTAATGACAACACAGCACCATTTACAGAATGAGCTCTATATAGAGGATAGCATACCTCCCAACTTTCAAAGAACAGAAAGAGGGATGAAATGTGCGCCACACTGAGCGCAGCTGCAAATTTAGCCCCACCCACTTCTACTTTAAATCCGTCTATTCCCATCCATATCTCTTTGTGCCCACACAGTATAATGCCCCTACAGTCACCCTAACATGATATGCCCCCACATTATAATGTTTCCCTCCAATTTCCCCCACAGTATACATTCCCTCTCCTGGTGCACCCAGTTTAATGTTATTTTTCAGTTACCCCCAATTTAATATCCCTCTCCAGTTGCCCCCAGTTTTATGTCCCCCTCCAACTACCCCCACAGTTTAATGTTTTCCTCCAGCTACCCCCACAGTTTAATGTCCCTTTCCAGTTGCCCCCATTTTAATGTCTCCCTCCATCTGCCCTCACAGTTTATTGTCCTCCTCCATATGCCCCCAGTTTCATGTCCCCCTCCATCTGCCCCCACAGTTTCATGTCTCCCTCCAGTTGCCCCCATTTTAATGCCCCCCTTCAACTACCCCTAAAGTTTCATGTCCCCCTCCATCTGCCGCCAGTTTAATATCCCCCTCCATCTGCCCCCACATTTTTATGTCCCCCTCCAGTTGCCCCCAGTTTAATGTCCCCCTCCATCTGCTCCCAAAGTTTTATGTCCCCCTCCATTTGCCACCAGTTTAATGTCCCCCTCCAGTTGCCCTCAGTTTAATGTCCCCCCTCCAGCTGACCCCACAGCTTACAGTCTCCCTCCAGCTGCCCCCACAATATTATGTCCCTATCCTGGTACCAAATAAACATAAAAAAATAATGATACTCACCTCTCCTCGCTCTCCAGCTGATCTGTAGAAGTCTCTGCTCACGGATGCTTCAGTGAGCTGCAGGCGCAATGTGAGTGATGTCATCACATTGCCCTACAGCTCCTGCTTCACCACTGTATTCACCTCATTTACGTCCTCCGGACGCAGATGAGTTGAGGGTGGGATATACCTCCCACTGACCAGGACAGCAGGACAGGACCCGGAATCAGGGACTGTCCCACTGAATCCGGGACGCTTGGGAGGTATGGATAGTGTTATACCGGTTGGAAGGAGCCTGCATCATATTGATACTATTTTATAAAGAAGTCTATCAACATTACATGATGAGGAATATAGTGCTCCATGGCTGTCTGTGACTGTATCATACATAGGCTTAGATTCACAAGCTTAGTAGACAGTATCTTACATTATAGACTTAGATACATCAGCTCACCAGACAGTATCACACATGAAAGGCGTAGATACAGCAACTCAGCAAACAGTATCAGATACTATAGGCTTAGATACATTGGCAAGGCAGTACAGGATGGTTACAGGATTCAGGAGAGGATGTAACGGAAGAATCTATAATGTGAGAAAATCGTGACAGAATCCACTTGGTAAACTCAGGTCTTTGGGAAGTTCTGTTAAGGATTCAGAAAAAGTAATAAAGGTAAAATTGTTTTGCCAGGTAAGATGTGGCTATTGCAATATAATCAGCCCCAGAGCAGGAAATTTTTTCTTAAAATTACAACTCAACAAATGAAAGAAAACAAATATTTCTTACAATGGAAATATTTTCTCTTATAGCATCTGTGAATTTGAACACTATATTACGTATACATATAGTCTCGAACAACTCACCTCCTATCTGGGTGCATGGAAGAAGTCACTCCCTGGTGTCATCAAAGCAGGTGATCAGATAAAATCCAAGCGGCACGCTTATAAAATGTTCATCTTGATTTATTATGTCCAGGTTAAAAGTCCATGTGTGATGAATAAAGCAGTATGAACTTTAAAGAGGTGCCAGAGTTTATCTATTCACACACACATACAAGTATATATATATATATTTAACAGTGCAGTCACTGTGTACATACATTACTTATCCTGTGCTGATCCAGAGTAAGGCTCCTTGCACACGACCGTGTGCTAGTTCAGTGTGCTATCCGGGTTTTTCTCAGATAGGACACTGACCCATTCATTTCTGCCAGCCCATGCATATAACCGTATATTACACAGATCCTTGTGGGGGCCAACAGTCCAGATCTCAAAACTCAGAATGGGACCGCGGAAGCATGCTAGTGCACAGGCAGCACATGGATGGGTGCATAGGCGGCACACGGATGACATCCGTGTGCCGCCCGTGCACCGGCCATGCCATTCAATCACGGCTGCTGGCCCGCGCAAGGGGCCTTAAATCCTGTCTTATACTCCAGAGCTGTACTTACTATTCTGCTGATGGAGTCACTGGTTACATACATTACATTACTTATCCTGTACTGATCCAGGGTTACATCCTGTATTATACACAAGAGCTGCACTCACTGTTATGCTGTTGCAGTAACTGTGTAAATACATTACATTCCATACTGATCCTAAATTACATCCTATCATATACTCCAGAGCTTCACTCACTATTCTGCAGGTGGAACCACTGCATACATACATTATATTACTTATTCTGTATTCATCCAGGGTTACATCCTGTATTATACTCCAGAGCTGCACTCACTACTCTGCTGGTGCAGTCACTGTCACCATATAGTACATATCCTTAATACCGAGTTGCACTACTGCAAATATTTTAAGCAGGCGTGGTAAAAAAATGCTACAAAGTAAGAATGCTTTCAAAAACAGAAATGTTAATAGTTGATTTTTGACAATGAACAAAAGAGAAATTTAAATCACATCAATATCTGGTGTAACCCGTCTTTGTCATCAAAACAGCATCAATTCTTCTAGCTACAATTGTATACAGTGTATACAGGTTGTTCCAAATATCTTGGAGAACTAACCACATATCTGTTGTGGAGGTAGACTTGCTCAAATTCTTCTGTCTCTTCATGTAATCCCAGACAGACTGGATGATGTTGAGATCAGGGTGCTCTGGGGGCCATGTCATCACTTCCAGGCCTCCTCCAAAGGATGGTCACACCAAATATTGATTTGATTTCGATTTCTCTTTTGTTCATTCACTCAATGTATTAATTGTTTAAAATAAACTATTAACACTTCCATTTCTGAAAGCATTCTTACTTTGCAATAGTCTTCATGCTGAACATACATGAACATACATTTAAGCCATATGCTTATCAGAGTTTAATAACCGTGTCCATAATCACTTAATGACTGCAGAAATGGTAAGAAATTATACTGATGGCTGGTGCTGAATGCACTCTGCCCCTGAATGAGCATTCTCAGCTATTTCCGTATATTCCAAAGAGAATAACTGAGAGTGCTTGCACATGTTTAGCTTCCTTTCCTTTGCAAATATGATACTTGGGACCCCCTGTCTTTATTGTATATCCTTATTTACATATGCTTAGAAAGAGTAAATCATGATTTTTTTTTGGGTGAACAGTAGAGATGTGCAAATCGAAGCTGACGAAGTGGAATTCGATCCGATTTTCAGGAAATATTCGATTCGCATCAAATCCGGATTTCCTCACGCTTCGTGGTAACGAATCGCATTTTGTTCAACATGGCTGCTGTACAAGTTAGGACATGGGGCAAGGAAACTCTGGGAACGCGGGATCACCTACAATGCCATGCGTGCAGCCAATCAGCAGCCAGCCCTGTGATGTCACAGCCCTTTAACCCCTTCGCGAGCGCCCACAGCACGTTTTACCGCTGCATCCAAGGTGTTAAAACCTCCAATCGGTTATGGAGCAGGGTGTTAGCTGTAACTGACAGCTAACACTCTGCTCCATAACGATCAGGGGTTTTAACACTTTGGATGCCGCGGTCAAATATGACATCCAAGGGGTTCCGCCATTTTGCCGCCCACCCCGGCTATCTGCAGACAGGAAATAGCTGTTTATTCGCCATGATTTAATTCGGATCGAATAGAATCGTATCGGAAAATTTGGCAAAGTTGCTGAATCGAATTTTTTAAAACTTCGCTCATCTCTAGTGAACAGTTGCATTGGGGATCAATTATGGGTATTTTGTCTGCAGAAAAGAGACAGCCACATGTCTGCCGCCTTAACAAAATACCTCCAGTTACCATTAATTACAGCTCTATGATCTCCATATTAATTAGTTGCATCCCATTAAAGCTTTTCCACTGGGTGGTCATTCACATCTCGCAGGCTCTTATACTGCACGGTTCTGCAGGGATTATGTACATGTCGCCTGTGACCAGCGCTCTGCACCCAGTCTCCCATCTAATTACTGCACTAATTGCTCTATAGCTCGTTTTATTCCGATTCATAAATTACTTAATGGAGATGTTACAATCAGAGACAACGAGATGCATTCATTACACCAGATCAGTAGTGACACATACACATATCAATCAAGTTATTGTCCTCAAAACAGAACAGATACTCCAAATTTAGGTCACACCAGTGGCATTACAAGATGCCTGCCCAGGTTTTCTGAGTAATAAATATTGGGACTGATAGATCCTTATACCTGCACTCCAATATAACCGGGGTTAAAATGTCACTGGCTCTATACTGGAGTTTATGTGACAGTATAAAATCAAAGAAAATGTAATCTACTGATTGTCTACTGACCACAGTAGCAACATTGGTACATTAGGAGTAGAATCATGGGGAAGAGGAAAAGAGGTGAGAAGAACACTGGGGAGAATTTATCAATCCCTCTACAACAGTTTTCTACCAAGACGGATGATATTGCACATTTAGTGCAAGGTCCTTTTTTGCTCCAAACAAATGCCACAACCCCCATTCTGTGCCTTGCTTGCCACATTGTGCGACTATCAGCGGAGTGGGACAGTGAGTGGAGAAGGTAGGACGGGGACACCTTTGTCCAACATATTTATTATATCTGACGCTAGTTTTCTGGCATGAGTTATTATGGAAATATATACACCAGTTCCTAACTGGCATAGATCTCCATTGTGGTGCATGGATGTGCGCCAGATTAATGAAGAGGCTGGAGCCTCTTCATAAATTGTCCCTTACGAAACGCCAGTCTTAATAAATCTGCCCCAATATGTGCTATATTTGGAAGGAAGCACATGGTTCAAAATGGAAGAGAAGTGCAGTAAAGGGAAATTATGTGCTACACAGGGGCAGAAAAGAGAAAAATTTTTGGGGCATAGATACATAATGAAAGAAAGAAAAAAAATATCAGAGTGTTGATCTAAAATGCCATGCTTAGTTAAAAAAAGTTATGCAATACCTCCTCAGGTTCAAAGATAAACTAACTGAATAAGCTATTCCATATACTAAAGAAAGTTGAGTATACTAAGATAGCTGGGTAACAATCTATACTGTATATCTGTATCACTGCTTTATGGGTTTATCACCTAATTTTTCCAATCTACTGAGCAGAGCATCTTAGTTACAACATATGCTCCAGAGCCATATCACTGGCTGGTGGGTAAAGCTGGAGGATGAGTATGAGTACATTGAACACTCTTTCAGATACATTGGTGAAAATTGGAGGAAGTTCCTCTGTAGAAATGAGACCAAGGAGTTAGGGATTTGGCATCCACCTCGCATGGGAGCAGTAAGTGGGTATCGACTTGCGACTCATGGCTTTTCTTACTATTTAGCATTTTTGAGGTTAATGATGTAAATACAGTCAATCATTCTCATTTTACCTGAACCCTGGGACTGTGAGAACTGGCAGAGTTCATTTAAAATCTGCTGGCTAACACCTTCCCAACTCATGAACGCTCTGGGAGCTCCAGGAGGGGATGGGTTACTGTTGAACATGAAATAACAACACACAATTAAGACTTAATAATTGTGTCCTCTACTTCCTGCTATATTCTCCATTATGTGCTGCACAATCTGAGGTCATATAAGAAATATGATGGATAGACAGATAGAAAAGATGATAGACAGACAGACAGCTAGATAGCTAGCTAGCTAGATAGATAGATAGATAGATAGATAGATAGATAGATAGATAGATAAATAGATACATAGATAATGTTTTAACAACAAGAACCATTAAGCTTAGAAAAAAAGTATTTGCATCTAGATAGACAGATGTAAGATAGATAGACAGATAGATACTTAATTGTTTTAATAACATGAACCTGTAAGCCTAGGGAAAAAAACAATTGCATCTAGATAGATAGATAGATAGATAGATAAATAGATAGTTGTTTTAATAACATGAACCAGTAAGGAAAAAAACAATTGCATCTAGATAGAAATAGATAGATAGATAGATAGATAGATAGATAGATAGATAGACAGACATGAGACAGATAGATAGATGTTTTAATAAGAAGAACCAGTAAGCCTAGGGAAAAAAAACATTTGCATCTAGATAGACCAATAGAGGACAACAGGAGAATTTTTCCAAGATTTAGCCTTGTAGACAAATGCTATACCAGCACTAGTAACCAGTAAACCACTAAGTGAATGTTCTAGAAGAAGCATCTGTATCACCTGGCCTTTAAGTTATGAACATACCACTACAAGCAGAAGAACTCATCAATTTATCTTGGGAATATGGAAAGAAAATATCGACTTGACAAAATATTAGTGGGGAAAGACAGCGGAGACAGTCAGTATGATGTATTAGCTGTAGCTGCATCACCAACTTACTCAGATTATCCATAGGACGTGAAATGCCTGACTACGTTCTGCTATTGAGGAGCTGATCCACCACTGATGCACAAGAACACACGGTGAAATGTCAGCAAACAACGTACCCAACGGCTGCATTATTCCGGCCACATGGATGACTGAGTCCTAAGCTCTAAGAAATTCACAGGATGGAAAGATCGAAAGATCACTTAGTTCTCAATGTAAACAAGGGGCCACTGTTAGAGGACTCCAAAATGGCCCACGGTGGCACTTACCATGGATGTCAACACTAATGCACATAGTAGTATGTATGTGCATGCGTACAGGGAACAGTATCAGACTGACCATCAGAGATCAGAAGAATTCTCCAGTAGGCCTAAGCCCACTTACAAAAGGCAATAAGCATATGGTTATAGAGTCTCTCACAGAGGGCATAGCTACATATACAGTTCATGCCTCTGTTTGACAAAAAAATAAACATATGTCCTGCAAAAAATCAGATATAATGTATGGGTTTTTTTTGGGGTTTTTTTTTAAAAAGACTGAAGTCTATGTAAAATGGACAAACCTTTGCCAAATCTTTCCTTGGCATCAAAGTGCAGACATGAACTGAACATAATGTGAACCAGAGGCGCAATTTGAAGCTCCTGGGCCCCAGTGCTAAATCTGTAATGGGGCTCCTAACTACCTTGTGACATTCTGAATAGTGGTATATTTTATGTGGCAGAGGGACCTTAGGAGCCCCCTCTGTGCCCCCTATAGCTACATTCATGATGGATTGGAAGCCCTTGCGGGCAGGGCCCTCTATCCCACTGTGACAGTTGTTCACTGTTAGTATTATCTGTTTTGTATATCTTGTGTACAGTGTCGGACTGGGATGTCTAGGGCCCACCAGTGGAATTGTTTCTAGGGGCCCACCATCAGGACCCCTGCAGATCAGCGGTACCGAGACAGGGCAGCTAAAGGTTATAACATGTCAGGATCCATGCTGCTCACCTGCCATACGATGTGCACCACTACACTACCTAAACCCACTGCTACACCCTGTATGGCAAGTGAACAGCGTGGCTCCTAAAATTGTTACCTTTACCTGTAGCCGCACTGTCCTGGAAAAGTTGATCTGCAGAGGTCCTGGCTGTTATAACATCAAAGATGTAATATTGATGGGCTATCCTAAGGACAGGCCATCAATATTAGAAAGATGGATAAATCCTTTAAAGAGGTTGTCCAGGAATTGGAGCAACCCATGTGGTTGGCGGGAGGTGTAGAGTAAAAAATAAATAAATTAAAAAGCATACTCGCCTGTCCCCGGGGCTCCGTTGTCCGATGCCAGTGTCCATTCAGTCTTATGCCGGCGACTCCTTGCTGGGAGTCCTGCACCTCATGTGACCGCTAAGACCAATTAGGTACAGGATTTTCAGAAATGAGGCGCCGCCATGAAACCAAACAGACACAGGTAGGAGACAACGGGGTGCTGGGGACAGGTGAGTATGCTTTTTTTAAAAAAATGTTATTTTTACACCTCCCTGGCAGCTGCCACAGCGGTCACTCCAATTTATGGACAACCTCTTTTAAGGGGTTGTCTGGGCCAAATTTTTCTATGGTCACTTCACTGGTCCCCCCATACAGTGGCTTCTTCACTGGTCCCCCATACTGTATGGGGAACAGTGATGGGGCCATTATATTGTGTGGGGGCAGTGATAGGAGCTGACATCCTGTGGGGGGAGGGACATTAAACTGTGTGATGCATATTAAAGGGGTTGTCCAGGGTTAATCTTTTTTATGACCTATGCTCAGGATAGGCCATAAATACCTGATCGGTAGGGGGCTGACACACGGCCCCATCAGCTGTTCAGAGCCACTTCTGGCGCCTGTTCTGTACGCAACACACGTCCGGAAGCACAAAGCTCCATTCGCTGTATAGCAGTCAGACACCTTCACTGCAGCTCAGCATCCACTGACTTCAATAAGTGCTGAAATGCAGTGAAGGTGCCCGGCTAATACACAGTGGACAGAGCTTTCTGCTTCTGGCCCGGTATTTTGTACAGGTTGGCCCCCTACAGATCAGGTATTTATAGCCTATCCTGAGGATAAACCATAACAAATTATGCCTGGACAACCCCTTTAATATACTCCCAGGGCCCCCCTAATGCGCCACATTTTAAAGAGGTTGTCCAGTATAATTTTTTTCTTTTTTTTATAATTAGTCTGGGGGAGGTGAATCCCCCCCTACCCCCCCCCCAAAAAAAACAAAAAACAAACATGAAACAAAACATAGTAAACATACTCACCTGTCCCTGTGTCCTCCCAGCACGGATTGGTCCTGCAGCTCCGCTGTCTACTTTTTGCTGGAAGTCATCACTGGCTGTGACGTCCCAGGTCCCTTCCCTTAGGCCGCTGATTGGCCTCAGGGGTCACGTGCTGGGAGACACTGGGGACAGGAGAGAAAGTTTGGTTTTTTTTTTTGTTTTCGCCTGCCCCGGCAAAATTAAAAAAAAAAAAAAAAATGTTATCCTGTACAACCCCTTTAATGTACCCCAGGCTATTGGCATCCATCACTGCCCCCCCCCCCCACAATATAATGGTCCCATCAATGGTCCCCATACAGTATAAGGTACCAGTGAAGGGGCCACTGTATGCCCATACAGGGGGGGGGGGATTACAACTCTCAACAGACCCAGAGAATCTGGAGCTGCTGGGGGTTGTAGTTATCAGAGTGGTCAATGAAACTGAAAGACTTTGGGGCAAGTATTATATTCTCCCCACAGTGGGCCCGACCCAGTATTATATACTTTACAGTGGCCCCCACACAGTAGTATAAGCTCCCAACAGCTCCCCTCCGCTTCGGTGCTATTATTATACTCTGGGGTCTCCTCAGACCCCAGAGTATAACAATCGGAGACCCAGGGAAGGTGATTAAAAATAACAAACATTCATACTCACCTTGCCTTACCTTTCCTTGGCATCCTCGCTCCATCCTGCCGTCTTCATCGTCTTCCGACGTCGCTGCTGAGGCCTATGATTGGGCCTCAGCGGTCACGTGTGGGCGCAGTGACGTCATTACGTGGCCGCGCCCCATGTGACCGCTGGGGCCTAATCACAGGCCTCAGTGATGACTGAGGAGCGCTGGAGAGAAGGCTGCGCCCAGGAGAGGTGATAATATGTATTTATTATTTTCAGTCACCTCCCCTGCCCTGCCATCTATTGGAAAGGGGTCTGAAATATGCCAGGGCCCCTTTCCAATAACAGTATGTATAGCTGTCGGGGAACCAGGCTTTCCCCGACCGCTATCATAGTGGTCCGGGGCCCGGCCATCTCCAGCTGGCCACGGGCACCATACCCCGCCGAGCCCAGTCGCGGTCGCACCCCCTGCGACCGCGATCGTTACGCCACTGGTCAGGGGCCCGATCGGGATGGTCAGGATCCCGATCGGGCCCCTGACCAATGCATCTGCATTGGCAACATGAGGACTAATAGTCGGGGCTCGGGGCCCACCGGTGGATTCACCATTTCCCCGGTGGGCCAGTCCAACCCTGCTTGTGTACCGTATGTTAACCTGCAAATGTAAAGCACCATGGAATTAATGGTGCTATATAAATAAACAATAATAATAACCTAGCCTAACATGAACAGCAATAATATACAGTCCTTGTAAGGAGCAAAATCTCTGCAGAATACAGTCCTTGTACAGAACGTCATCTCAACATGCAAAGCCAGATACCCATAAATTTGTAATCCACAGGGAAAATGCCCACACAGTTGTAACCCACAGGAATGATGCTCACTTTCAAGCTAACCACAGAAACCCATGGCAGGGAAGTAATCTTAAAGGGATTGTCCAGTTATAGACAAATATTGAGAGACAAATTTTATTGTTTGAATAATGAAAAGTTATATAATTGTCCAGTATACTTTCTGTATCAATTCCTCATGCTTTTCTAAATCTCTGCTTGCTGTCATTCATTCTGCTTACTTCCAGTGGATAAAAATCAGTCCATGGTCATGTGATGGACACACAGGTGCACAGCTCGTTATAGTCACAGCGCCGTAATCAGACATCTGCCTGGTAACGAGCTGTGCACCTGTGTATCATCACATGACCATGGACTGATTTTTATCCACTGGAAGTAAGCGGAATGATCTAGAAAACCGTGAGGAATTCAGAATCCCTTTAAAGTCTTCTTTAGCCTGCAGCTGCAGCAGTCTCTCAGGGTATCCCTTTCTCTCACTCAGCAGCAGGGTCACAGATGGGTTGACAGCACAGCTCAACAGTTGTTCCAGGCATGGGCCACAGCCACAATGCAGCACTCACAGTGTGTAGATGGAGCTCTCACGGTTACAGGCTTGCTCATCACTACTCACTCTCTCTTTAGTTAATACAGTTGATAACAATTGGGGTCTAATTATATATTTTACATAGGGGCCCAGGAGCTTCATGTTACGCCTCTGCACATAAGATCATTATTATTACTATTATAAGAAGAACAGAAGTGGAAGCCAACATAGTTGGTAAGATATAAATAGGTGGAAATACATCATAAGCCTGATGATTCAGCGCACGGAGATTATTGATGGAAATTTGAAAGAACTAACAATGCTCAAGTGTATGTTATGGAGAATGGGGCTTATGGGGAGTGTCAACCATGTTACACACATATACACAGAGCCGTAAAATACTTTTAATGGCATCACAAGAATATACAAACTGCCCTTGGTTATGACTGAACCCAGGACCCCAATGCTAGCCACTGAAACACAGAGAGATCATTTTATGTTTCTCTTTGTAGCTGCCCCCATTGTGGTTTCTGTAGATGGTAGGGGCATGGCTATAAGGGGTGCAGAGGTAGCAGAAACTCCTGGACTTTGAGGCCAGTAATATTATAAATGGCACATGGCAGGTGAGAGTCCTGTTACTCCTCTGGCATAGGGCCTTAGTTCAAGTTCCTAGCAACCACTTGACTTCCTCTTTGTGGGACCACCATTTAAAGGGTACCTGTCATTTTGTCTGACTTTTCAAGATGAGCTGTTATCTGTCTGTATACATGGGGAATAACACTAGTTCTGGAAATTATATGACTTAGATTTTGCATTATTTAGCACTGTTCCCCTCTGTAGGTTGCCATTCTCTCTGAAGTGATGGGTAGAGATTGGCTCCCACAGAGACGTTAACCTGGGAGAGCACTTCATAGGGTGATTTGCGAATGGCAAGTGGGAGTGGCCTTTTTAAGCATGGCCTTTATAAAAGGGCACAGATACAAACCCCATTTAATAATATTAGACCCCAGATTGTTACTAGTTAATTAAAATAAACAATTGCTCCATTTTTATTTATGTGTTTATGCCATTTAGTCACTAAAATCGCTAAAATATTTTGGTGATATATACATATAGCTATGAGAGGGCCTTTCTGTTAACCATTTCCTGTCCTACATCAGGAAGGAGCCTTCAAGCACAGGTGGGAGCTGGGCCTCATTAAAAGTGCCTATAAAAGGTTGCCAAGACCGCAGTCCTGAGCAGTTCCTGGGGAGAGAGGAGGAGCTGGGTTCTGTCCTAACACTCTGACAACTGGTGAGAGTCCAGTGTGAACTGTTGCCTGTGTGTTGACCGTGTGGTTGAAGCAAGCCACACGTATAGTTAGGGCCTCTTTGTTTAGTTAATAGCTCAGACGAG
This sequence comes from Leptodactylus fallax, assembly GCA_947044405.1. NCBI lineage: Eukaryota > Metazoa > Chordata > Amphibia > Anura > Leptodactylidae > Leptodactylus > Leptodactylus fallax. The sequence continues at coordinate 518,200 of CAMRHE010000143.1, forward strand.
CAGGATTTCTGTTATCGTTTTGCCTGACTGTTAAGGCTTATTTTGTTTTGACATTTTGGAAAAATAAACGTACAGGGTAAATCCTGTTTGTACCTGACTTTGTGTCTGTCTCTGACTGTCTGGGTCCGATGCTGCTACCACTGAGCCTATCCTCCCACAATAATATAATTTCATTTACTACTAAAAAATTGTTAAACCCTTATTTTAATAATTTTCTTAATTAGGTGTGTCTTTTTTCATACATTCCCTGCATATGTATGATATAAAAAAACAATATCTCTATATTCTAGTACATTGTATGCTTATATAATATATTCTTAAAGGGGTTGTCCGGGATAAATGGAAATCCCTACACTAATCTAAATACCCCCCTACTTTCTAAATGACATAATTAATCAAAAATGTATATTCACCCATATCCCTGGGGTAGTCATGTGACCACCCCAGAGGCATTTGCTGGTTATCCGATGATGATCTGTTTCCGGAAACGGAATGTCACTACTACTCCTCTTTGCCATCCACTCCACCATACTTACCTTCCAGGCTTCTTCCTGCGGGGCGACTCCTCCCTCTTCTCTGACTGTCAGCACTGTTCTGTGCTCTGCTGCCGATAATCCACCTCTACTGCGTAGCTCTCACACCTGCGCAGTAGAGGTGGATTGTCGCTACAGAGCAGCACTGGGACTGTAGCGTGCGCCTGAAGTCAGAGAAGAAGGATGGGCTGTCCCGCAGGAAGAAGGAAGAGAGGTAAGTATATAATGGGGCCGGGGGTTGGGCTGAGTAGGTTGGGAAGAGCTAGTAGTGGGTGAGATAGCTAGAAAGACAGGGAGGGGGGTGTATGGGAGGGAGAGAGAGAGAGAGGAGGGAGGTAGAGAGGAAGGGGGGAGTGAGGTGAGAGGGAGTTAGTGAGGAAGTTACATAGCAGGAAGCTGAACCATGTAAACAAATGCAGAAGATACAGGAGCTCCCACAGACACCCAGAAATCACTCAAAACACTGGTAAAGGTATATGGGTGCATTTATGAACCCTTTAATAGCACTAACAAACCTTTTTTGTAAAAAAAAAAAATAATAATAATAATAATTTTTTGCCCGGAAAACCCCTTAAAGCATACAATGTACTGCCATATAAAAGATCTCTCCATATACCAATACATTATGTGGGGACAATACAATACTATTGGAGATTTATATAAGAAAAAAATAAAAGCAAAGTGCTATTGTAACTAATAGAGATTGTGGCTCAGTCAGTAGAGTAACAGCCTTATATACACTGTGTATTAGGTTCAAATTCCTGCAGACACAAAGTGAATAAAGTTAATTTAAAATTGATAGAAGATCTCCCTGCAGCTTCCTTATTAATACTCACTGCACTGAGTTGATGTCACGGTGATGTCACAGAATACTAATGAGCCGGGAGACTCCCCATACTTGCTGGATGAGTTACAGTCCCACAATGTACTAGCACACACAAATATCTCCATATACCAAAACATTATGTCAAGGCATTACAATACTATTGCAGCCTGGTATAAGTACTGACATTGTACATGGTAAAACGATATGGACAGTACATGGATGACATCCGTGTGCCACCTGTGCCTCCACGGATCCATTCACTTCAGCTAGTTCCACAAAACAGACAGGTATAGGACCTGTCCTGAGCTTTGCCCTGGGCTCACTGTTCCACCTATTTTAAGTGGAATGGGGGACAGAGTCCCCCAACACTAGTGTGAACCGACCCTGAGACAGATTTTTTTAAAACCTGTCTAAAAGCATAACTGTCTTAGTTCCCCATAGCAACCAATCACAATACAGCTTTAATTTAGGAACGCAATGTAGAATGAAAGCTGTATTGTGACTGGTTGCTATGGGCAACTAAGACAGTTTTGCTTTTAGACTATTTTAATAAATCTGCCCCTCTATGCTCCACAGATATGTTTTTGAGAAGACTAAGTCAAATAATAGTGCTTCATGTACAATGTAGAGGTGCAAGAACATTTGTAAGTTATGTCCAATGCAGATGCAACAGTTTCCATGGAAGGGTAAGGGATAATGAAAACCATGGCGGAGGTCAGACAGGAGACAAGCAAGTGGTGTGTCCTACCAACTTGCCAATCCAAATAACAGCACAGAACTTTTAAACCACATTCCCAACCCAAAGCTGCCAAAGACACCCTTTAATTCAAATAGTCATAAATCCATCTTCTGGGTTTCTAGTCTATTTCAAGCGACAGTCTCTTTAAATTCCATCTATATATCCAAGCTGGGAAGTGAGAAGGCTAATGGGATCACTGACACAGCGCCATCTAGTGGAGACAAAGGACACGACACTAAAGTTAACTTTTTGGGTGTTGATTAGAGGCGCTCCATGTTCACTCATTTCAGCTCTCTAAAGCCCTCTTACGAGTTGCAGAACTTCTTGCTCAGACTTGTAAGCTTTCGTTCTGCATCAATATGATTTGTGGCCTCTTAATCTTGATTTTGATTTATCATTGACCCAGAGTTTTAATAAACTTTTATCTCCCTACACTACACTGGAGCGCTAATTATTTTATAAAAAAGCAATTAGTCTGCTATTGCCTTGTGCTCTGTGTCTTCCCTCCGACCGGAGATATCATCTCCCTGTAATTATTATTATTATCTGATGGGCCCCGCTCAATACAGTGTGGTGGATTTACTCCCCCTCCAAATTTGATGAAGACTAGAAGAAAGTAAAGAATGATGATTGCTGCCAAGTGATGTGGAAATTTATTGTTACAATGTTGTTAGTATACCTTTACCACATTCTACATCAATTAAACTATACCCACTGGATAGTGTTGGCTCAGTGGATACAGTTTACAGCAAGTAGTAAGTGAGGTGAATTGTAGTGCATTATAAATTAGATTAAATCCTGCGCTCTGTGTTGACCACTGATCAGGCATGGCAAGTGAATAAGGAAGGGCAAGTGACAACTGTTATATCTGCTAGCAAAATTGGTTGTCAAACCCATTCAGATATCATTATTTTCTTATAAATAAAAATGCTAGGGAAAACCTACATGTAAATGGGTTTCATCACTCCAAACACATCCAATACTGCATTTAAAATTCTTCTGCTGCTACGTGGAATTTTCAGCATTTCATTGACAGACTGATCAAGCTCTATTACTATGCTGCATTCTGATGTATTGCATTGTGGAAGATGCATGTTTTTCTGTTATACTCAGCATGGTATAATCCCTTCATCCCTCACTGTGTACAGTAGCCAAGTAAACAGACTTCTGGCCACAGCACAGCCAGATTCAGCGCTGGCCAATGGTGCTTTCACATACGTAAATGAAAATACTGTCTGGTTACCATATTTTCATGCAAAATAGTATGGTAAGTAATGAGAAAACGCCAGCTTCCTCAATTAATGCTGTGTCTGGCACCACCCTCATGAAGCCATACGCTAAAGGCAGCTGGAGATATGATATAACCCAAGATCTGCATAAGATAATTGGAAAAATAAATAGAAAAATCATTCCATACCATGTACAGGCTACTGATGTCTCCAACTTTAACATGACTTTTAACCCATGTTAACACATTAACTGACAGTGGCTATATCAGTGTACAGATGTAGCAAATTTTAACTTGCATTTAAACTACATGATAACCTGCTGCAGCATGATATCTTAACACAGAAGACAACATAAGTCATTGAAAAGCCATTGAAAGAGTCAAGTTAACTCTCTGTACCACAATGTACCCATCTGTACATTCTCTAGCAATGACAGCTACACATTAACTGTTTATACACCAAGACTTCTAGACCCTTCCAAGGAGATCAGGCATAGTCTTCGTGGTTTTCTCTTCATGGCTCATCGGCCTTTGTATTAGCACAGTCTTGTCGCATTATTTGGGCCACTGCTCAGTAACACAGGCCATGTATGAATCATCAACCAACATTTTCTGTTTTTAGCACAAGTCTTAGGCGGTGTGGCTTTGCGTGCATTTGTGGTGTGACTCCTTCCTGACTTTTCTATGAATTGCTTGAGACAGACAATAATAATGAATGTAGGCAATGCTTGTAATTCTGCCTGAAAAGCAGTCTTGGCCTATCATAGGCATTTGGGAGACATAGTTATTCAAAGAGATTGTACCACAACCAACATCAGTGACATTGCAGATACTTCGAGGCTGTCAAGTATTAGGATTCTGTTCTCTAACCTGTCTCACTTGTTTCATACCTCTCTCAAAAAAACAGTAAAAGTTGCAGGTTTATTGATGTCCACATAGATGCAGCAGGGCTGAGTATGATCTTTAACAAAACCCATCAGGCTATCACAACCTAGGACAACAGTCTTAATTTATTCCCATGCTGGGCTTCAATCTCATAGTAATGCTGGAGCATATTTTTGAAGGTTTATGCGCCACAATTGAAATCTGCAACAATCAGGAAATGCAGAAAATTTCAGGTATAACTCATGCCAGTTTTCTGACATGCGTTATAGTAAATATTGTCTTGCGTTCCCACCTTGGCCCACCTTGATCTCTTTCCTGCTCGGCTCTCTTTTATAAAAATTGTCACGCAGTTCAGAAAATTTAAAAAGTGGCCAATTTTGTACCAGAAGACTATTATTATTATTATTGCTTACTTATATAGCGCCATCATATTCTGCAGCACTTTACAGACATTGAAGACGAGCATACTTATTTCAGTAAATCCCCCCATTGAGTTTATACAGTAATTTTTAGAGGTACTAAACAAAGCAATACATATTAAAGGGGTTATCCAATTACTGAAAGACAAATGTTATTGTTTGTATAATAAAAAGTTGTACACTTTTCCAATATACTTTCTGTATCAATTCCTCATGGTTTTCTAGATCTCTGCTTGCTGTCATTCTTTCTGCTTACTCCCAGTGGGTGGATAAAAATCAGTCCTTGGTCATGTGATGGAAATGGTGGAAATGGATCAACATTATACATGGATCATTTTTAGCAGGCTTTTTTTTTTTTTTTTTTTTTTAAAAAGCCAATTCACTTTTCAACCAGGCAGAGTGCTGGTCTGCCAGTGTGCCACAATGGAACATCCATTTTCAAATAGTGTACTTTTGTCCTCCACTGCCACATTGTTGGCATAAACCCATTGCTTCCTCCAGCACCACCATGTCAGTGAGGCACCTTACACCTTCCTTTTACAACCAGGCACACTAACAGTCTAAAATTCCGTAGTTGCTACTGCCACACTGTTCACATAATAACAATAAAATAAAACACAATTGCCACCATATTGATGTAGCATTCTGCTCCCATAAAGAGATGGGAGGAACTTATCAAGCCCTCTGCACCAGTTTCCTGGCATAGAGGGATGATATTATGGCTAGGGGTATAACTAGCAAAGACAGGGCCTCCTAGCAAACTTTTGACTGGGACCCCCCAGTATAAAGTTTACTGCCCCTACACGATACAATACACCAGTCTTAATAAATCTGCCCCTATGTTTTAAGCTAATTTAACCTCTGACTCTAAACAAACTTATTTAACCAAAACAAATCTTGGGACTGAACCACCCTGAAATGAAACAAATATTCAGCATTTTGCCCATCTCTGCCTGTCAAATACAGCTTCTGCCCTCCACTGCTACATTGTAGCCTCAGATCCCGCTGTTTCCTTCATATTGATTTAACAAGTGGCCATCAAGTGTTTGTCAGCTGGAGCATTCAGGGATGACATTTAGCGCAGCTGCAGGATATGCCTTCCTGCAGCAAAGCATGAATGGTTTCTTTTATCAGAATTGTGCTGTCATGTATGGAAGCTTAGCTCTGCATCTGGTACACCCTATACCTTCACTATTATACAGATATCATAGACAGAGCTACCAGATGAATATTTAAAGGAGTTTTCTGCCCAATAAGCATATTTTAAAGGGAGTCTGTCAGCAGTAAATTTGTTACAAACCTAATCCCAGTACCTTGTAAAGGTGATTCTATAGTTTCCAAATATGTCTCTGTTATTCAGCTTTGGAGCCCCATTTTCATGTAAATCGCTGTTTTATTTCTATGAGAGAATCTAGAGCTGAGCCTGAAACCTTGGCAAGCTAAGACACCCCTCTAAAGTACTTTCATCCTCATTTGCATGTGAATAAAAATCCGATATGCATGAGCTTGGGGCTCCAAAGTGGAATAGCATAGACACATTTAGAAACTGTAGAATCATGTCTACAAGGTACTGAGATTAGGTTTATAACCTATTTACTATGGACAGACTCCCTTTAAGGCTCAGAATAACATAACAAAATAAAAAGAATCAATACACACCCTAGTAATTCCTTGCCATTCCTTTTCTGGCAGTGACCCCACTGGTCTCTCGTACCTCTCGACAAACAGGAAAGGTCTTGTTTGTTTCCTTCTATGACATGTGGGCCTTATCAGTACCCAATTAGTTCCCAAAAAGCCATTCCTCTAGAAAGTGGAGTAGCAATAGGGGTAGGAGCAAACTTGGCTGGGCCTCCTCTCTCCACTGGTGCCATTGCAGCCTATTGGTTTGCCAGTATATTATGTATTCCCTAGCAGAAGAAGAAGCAGGGTTGATAGCTTGGTAAAAATGCTTCCCTATTACTTTCATATACTCAATCAGTTTGTCCATTTCAGGGGCTATATAAGGGTTACAGAGATTTAAGTCACAAGGTGGCCAGTAAGTAGTCAACAGAAGGGACCTGGAGAGGAGCTATGTGATTGTGAAGGCAAAACTATAAGTGTAGAGGCACAAGGAAATATCATGAGGATTGATGCAATGATGTGAATCCTATACAGGGTGACACCATCATATAGAATGTTGATAGTAATTAGGTGATGGGCCAGTGTGTTTTTTTTTAAAGAGGACAAGGACCTTCATGCTTTCCCTCCATTTTGTTAATAGCACAGAGTTTTATCCTGATGACTGTGTCTGTTCCCATCAACAGGTCGGGGGCTTGTAGACAATTTGATTTCTTGGACTCTATTGCATGAACAACTAAACACTTCCTTGTTTGCACTGCTTGTCCTATCAGCAGAAGGCTCTGTAGTCACATGGCAAATTTATCATTAAAACATATTCTCCTTTGAACAATATTTTAGAATTCACATGAATGATTAATTCACATAAACATTTAAGTCCCTTTGTAGGGAATTTGTAATACTTATTTTTCCAAAGCTCTATGCTGCAGAGCTTATTGGAAACAGTCAGTAAGCTTACCATCAGACATAGTCCTACTCCTGTGGTCAACTTGAAGCAGGCCAGCACGAGATTAACACCTTTGTTCTCTGCAGGATTTCTATAACACTACTTGTGGTAAGATCATGAAGAACATTCTTCAGACAATAGTGACAGCTACTTTGTTTCTTTTCTACTTTTAGGTTTAATTTCTGAGTTTAAGCTAAACTCAGTACCGCTTTGTGGCACTTGTACATAAACTCTTTCGCTGGGGCAAATTTTGCAAGCCAATCCCCTATAATATGGGATGATTGGGTTATATGCAGTACCCCTGACTGAAATGTCTTCAGTGAAGTCTACTAGACATTCTGCCTGTTCCTGAAGCAAAACAAGTGTCAGCCTCCTACTAATCGACTAGTTCTGTCAGGATAAAGTTTGGCTGAAGAAGTATGGCCTAGCTATTGCAGACAAAGTATTAGCAAAAGATTTTTGCTGCAGCAGGCTGCCTCCCAGCCAGTGGATCATTTGATGTATGGTTTAACAGAAGGAGTTGAGACAAAATGGCTCCTTCTTGTTGTAGTGTCCCAATGGGTTCACTACTAAAGGACTTATTGAGTATTTAATTGAGTTCATAGACTTTAACATGTTTTAATACTGGTTACTATTTGGAACCTGTTGTGACTTCAACTGAGTTATACCAATTTGGCTATAGTGAGGTAGAGGGTACATCTCTTGACCTTAGATCACTCCAGTCTGGTAGAGGGACTTGGTCGGTTCCCTTCCTTTCCAGTTAGGGAGCGGTGGTATGTGCTGGAATGTTCTGGTTAGACTGACTCAGCCTGCCAGATATAAGTCAGAGCTAGTCTCAATATCAAACTCAAGATGAGGATAAAACATTTTTTGATTTGCTTACTTTTTGGGACTAGTGTGTGTCAGAGACTGAGGGAAATTTTTCAACAGACCTCATAGCCACGACTATGACCTATTAGCCTCAGGCCAGACCTAGTCACCTTTAGGAACCTGAACCCCTTAGTTTTGGCAATTACAGGTATATGTTTTTTTTGTGGAAGAAAAACAAGCACATATTAAAGGAGACTTCCTGAACTAGAGAGACACTGACTGACTCCAGGGAGAACAATCTCCAAGCCTCAGCTCCAGCCCAGTGGTATTTCAAGATTGTGCTACCATCTTACGGATTGTTGTTTTGTTGTTCACTTGTCTTACAGACTTAGGGTGACAGTGGGTCACTGGGCCCCTGTGCAATTGCATTGGTTGCACCAATGGTATGTCCTGCTGGTTTTGCACCATTCCTAATTGTCTTCTGAGTCCTCAGTCCTGCTTCAATATCAATGGCCAACCACCATCAAGTAGGACTTACTAAAGGGAGTTCTTCAGGGAAAACTACTACCACCACCATCCACACAACAGACCCCCTGATCACCATTGCACCAATCCCTATTGAGTAACAGAGGTGTAGTGGACTACACTACAGCCACCAGGAGTCTAACTGTGATCAACTACCACTCCCATCCTCCCTGACTTCCTTCACTGACTTGTTGCATTGGGATACACTAAATATAAATATATCAGTGTATTTTTAAATTTATTTATTGCTTTTTATGATGGAGTGTTAGCTTGAACCAGAACACATATGAATAAATAGTCCTATTTGACTACATCCCTTGGAACCAAATGGCCTGTGCCAAACATGACAATTGACTCAATAGATGTTGAATGATAAAACTGTCGGTTCAATAAACTCTTTATGGTACTTAGTCCCTTTCCTGCCCCCCCTCCCTCATTCTGTGTGCTCCATATATCTATTATATGCAGAGTGACACACAATACCTCTCTAATGCATGTCACTGTCTCTCACTGAGACCCCCAGGTCACCCCTCAGGCTTCTCCCTTTGCCTCAGAGGAAAGAGAGCTGAAATAGAACATTGTTGCTGCAGGTAAGAACTATTTTGGTTCCCTCTGCAGGATGGAGCTGGCAGTCGCTCACTGGATGCATCATTTGGATCTCAACCCTAAATGCTAAATTCCGTCAAAGCTGAGTGCACAGCATTAATCTGCCTGATAATGACAAAAGCAATTCCTGAACGTGCAGACCAATTGTAGGTGGACCCATAATTATTCTGATATCTGATTCCCTGACAGCAAGAGCTTCCAGAAATAAGACACTGGAAAATAACAAGGAGATATGGGGGAAAGGAGAGACGTAACTAGATTTTCCTTCATCCGGGGCACAGATTCAGTTTAGTGCCATCTTAACTGTACTGTATAAAAGGTTTAGACAGGTGTGGAAAAAAGGTTGCAAATTAAGATTGCTTTCAAAAATAGAAGTGTTACTAGTTTATGTTTGTCAAATAACAAAATGCAAAGCAAGTGAACAAAAGAGAAATCTAAATCAGATTAATATTTGGTGTGACCGCTATGTTTCCTCAAGCATCAGCTCTTCTAGGTACACTTGTATACAGTTTTTGAAGGTTGTCCAACCAGCTTGGATATCTAACAGCAGCCAAGTCTTCTGTGGATGTAGGCTTGTTCAAATCCTTCTGTCTCTTTATGTAATCCCAATCAGAGTCAATGATGTTGAGACCAGGGGTCTGCGAGGACCATATCATCACTTCCAGGATTCCTCTAAAGGTCGGTTACATCAAATATCGGTTTAATTTAGATTTCTCTTTTGTTTAGTAAGGTGGGGGAGTGGAGTTCTGTAGAGGTCAGTATGACAGCTTTTGTGCTTCTATGCCTTTCTGATCCTTTGTATAAAAAAAAAAAAAAAAATCCTTTAATACATGTTATTGCTAGTGTGCTATTAGTCTAGGGTAGTGAAAGGGTTAATAAGCATAATGATAGTCAAGATATAATTAGGTAGTGTCTATCTAATTATCATCATCATAAGTTCAGTTAGAACATGAATTCAGACTAAAACTGATCCACGGAAAGCTTGTTCATTTGGTTGCAGGCTGCACGCTGGAGTCACGTGTCTAATTCCATACAGGAAAGCCCTAACTGTGAAAGGGCAAGTGTCGCTAATAAAGTCGCTATTCAGTGTATATATGCTGCACAGTATACAACACAGTGAATGTTGTGTACAAGCCATAGTGTCAGCCATATTCATTAGATAGCTGTCAGTTATCTTCTGTGGTGTGGGAAGATAAGCCACAGTGGCTTATCTAAGGGAAATCAATATGACCAAGCACCATCTCACCATCAAAACTAACCATCAACCAGTCCCCTTAGGTGTGAGATTTCATGTCTAGGTCAACCTGAAGACCAATTACAAGATGTACACCTTAAAAGCTACCTTATAGCCAAGATTTAGGGTCTTTTATTATATTATCCTCATGTTCCTGTGGTAAAGGTTCTTTCACATAGAAACACTTCAGTCAGTAACAGGTTTTTTCTTTTATTTATTTAGTCCATACATATACTTAAATTGTTGTCAGCAACCCATTCCCTGTTTACAGCAGGAGATATGCTGCTTACCAAAAAGTATGTACCCTCATAACAATGTGATCAGCCAACAAATAGGAATTCACTAATTTGTTGCTGCTCGCTGGTGCAGTTGTTTGCCCAACCATCGTGTAAGAGGCTCTTAAAGGGTGCCGAGTTGGGAATGACTGCTCGTATGTCCCAACCACTTGAAAATCCTGTTGACTTCAATGGGAACTGAGCTGCACTAATGGCTTCCATCCACTATACAAGTTACAGAGCTATCTGTTTCCAGCTCCATGCCCCGTATAGTACAGTAGCCAAATGTACTCCCAAATAGCTAATCCATGCAGGTGCCAGCTGTAGGCACCCAAGTGATCAAATATTTATAGCCTATACTAAGGATAGGCCATTAAAAAAATCCTGGACAACCCTTTTAAAGATCATTCTATGCTTTTATTTTACAAGTAATGTGTGAAAGGAATTTATTCAGCGGGTCCTCTGTTAAAAGAGTAAGGTATATGATGGTACCCATCAGCACTTGGAGGAAAGGGTGCAGCATTTTGAGAAATTATCTCATTGTATGCACCAGATTTAAAGACATTTTCTGCATTCTCTTCTAGTTTTTATACATTCCTATAAACTTTGCTGTATCGATGCCATGTGAAGGTATTAAGACCATAGGGAAGGCGGCATAGTTTCTGCTGCCTGGATCAATGGTACTTTTTGTTCTCGTTGCTTGCAGCACACAAGGATTTTCTTCTCAGAACCTGGCAGTTATCATCCTTTTCCCTATTATTGAGCTGATGTGATTTCACTTCTGGCCATACTTAAAGCCGTCTTGTTTTCTTTCTATGTTCTGCAGGTCTCAAGGAGAGACCCCTCTAGTAATAAAATCTGAGCGACTGTACATAGCCTCTAAATCCTTTACAGCATCTTTTTTGCGGTTTTTCATCTTATGAAGAAGAAACTCTGTGGTGTCCTTTATATGAGCTGAATGGAATAAATACATTATTTTATATATCTTGCACTGATGTTGAGTTACATCCTGTATTATAATCCAGAGCTGCACTCATTACTCTGCTGTTGGAATCATTGTATACATACATTGTATTACATTACTTATCTTGCACTGATAGAGAGATCCTATATTATACTCGTTTGCACTCACTAATCTTCTGGTGCAGTTACTGTGTGCATATATTACATATGATGTATTCATGGATATGTATTATATGGGGCTATGGGGTGGCTTAAAAAAAAAAGTTATCTCTTTTTGGGAGCACATGGTGTACTAATAGGATGGTAGTGGAAGGAGCATTTTGAATTATTCAGTTTTTATTATTCCAACAGTGTGGATGTGAAAGGGATGTGAAAAGTACAAAATTTTAAGAAAAATTTGCACATCGGCAGTGTACCTGGTTGAAAAGTGAAGTGACTTTACATAAAAAATAAAGAAAATTCTGTCAAAAATTATCCCTTCCTGGGAGAAGATACTACAGCAATGTGGCATTGGTATTGGAAAAAGCAATGTTTTTTTTTAAGGAGGAGGAGGAGTCTTTTTTTATATAATTTTTTTTATTATGCCAGTGGCAGTGCATCATCCCAGTGGATACTGCTTAAACACATATTTCATTATTTTGCCTGTATTACAATGTAAGTGCCACATGTACTGTACATAGTTCATGCTGTTATCATACAACTTTTCCTTTAATTGGGCTATTCCACTAGGTTGGAGATTCTACGGTATATGAGCTTTTGTTCAGCCTAACCAATGGTTGGCTGACTAAGGGGAGGAGTTTAAAAGTTGTGCAGGCGTGTTTTTGGAGTTCTGCTGGACAAGAGTAAGAGAGACATCTTTAGCCCATCTGCTACAGTCCTAAGCCAGGGAGGAAATTTTGCTGTCAGACTAGATCAAGGCCTGGTTACTAGGTCCTTTCCACATCAGAATCATGCCATAGTCTTCCCTGACATTTTTTAAGATCATGACCATAGGACTCTTGCACCCCCACATAATTCCCACCTCTAGATTTTCCTGTGTACCCCTACCAGCAGGACTACTAGTACCCCATCCCCTGCAACCACAACTACCTTTGCCACAAAAGTTATGTCTGCCTGCACCACAGCAAAACTCTAACTGTTCTCATCTAACTCATTAAGAAGAAGAAGACTAGGAGGAATATATTTCGCAGCAGACACCAATTCACTTCTAGGGATCAGTGTCATGAAAATGAAGACATGCTAGACAGAACAGAAATGCTGCATGGTAAACTGAGTGTTATGGGAGTAGAAGAAGGACAGGGAAAAACAGAACCATGACTCAAAGTGACTGCATCACTGTCAGATCTTCATCTTCATTCTCAGGAACTACAACAACCATGTAGTTATAGGAGGCTCTTTACTTTGTCCCCTACCCTGTATTTTTCCAGACATTTTACTATAGTGCTTATATAATAAGTTTTACTATGAATGAATTGTATGCAAAATTTTAGGGCAAATGTGGCCTGGCACTTCACTGCAGGAATAAAAAAAATTACCATGTAGAAGCAATGATAAATTTTGTAGTAAACGTGCATATAAGTAAATAGCACCACAAGAAATGAATTTGAGGTTATCAAAACATTTCAGTAAATGTGCCTGCCTAACTCGCACGTACACACGTGGACAAAATTGTTGGTAGCCCTTGTTTAATGAAAGAAAAACCCACAATGGTCACAGAAATAACTTGAATCTGACAAAACTGGAATTTGCCAAACTACATGTTGACAAGCCACAAAGCTTCTGGGAGAATGTCCTATGGACAGATGAGACAAAAATTGAAATTTTTGGCAAGGTACATCAGCTTTATGTTCACAGACGGAAAAATGAAGCATACCTTGAAAAGAACACTGTCCCTACTGTGAAACATGGAGAAGGCTCTGTTATGTTCTGGGGCTGCTTTGCTGCATCAGGCACAGGGTGTCTTGAATCTGTGCAGGGTACAATGAAATTTCAAGATTATCAAGGGATTCTAGAGAGAAATGTGCTGCCCAGTGTCAGAAAGCTTGGTCTCAGTCTCAGGTCATGGGTCTTGCAACAGGATAATGACCCAAAACACACAGTTAAAAACACCCAAGAATGGCTAAGAGGAAAACAATGGACTATTCTGAAGTGGCCTTCTATGAGCCCTGACCTAAATCCTATTGAGCATCTTTGGAAGGAGCTGAAACATGCCGTCTGGAAGAGGCACCCTTCAAACCCAAGACAACTGGAGCAGTTTGCTCATGAGGAGTGGGCCAAAATACCTGTTAGGAGGTGCAGAAGTCTCATTGACAGTTACAGGAATCGTTTGATTGCAGTGATTGCCTCAAGAGGTTGTGCAACAAAATATTAAGTTAAGGGTACCATCATTTCTGTCCAGGCCTGTTTCGTGAGTTTTCTTTTTAAAAAAAAATTCCGTTGAAGCATGGTTGAAAAGCAATGTCTGACTTTCATTTCTTCATTTTCATAGAATTTTTATATATTATTACTTTTGTCAGATTCAAGTTATTTCTGTGACCATTGTGGGTTTTTCTTTCATTAAACGAGGGGTACCAACAATTTTGTCCACGTGTGTAAGTAATTTGCACTGCAAGAAATAATTGTGTGGATGTCAATATCAAAATTTCCTGGTAAATGTACCCTACCAAACTGGCACATAACTAACTGGTACTACACGAACTAAATATATGGAGAACGGTTTTGTTAGAAATCAAAACTTTAGCAAAATCTTTATTAAATGGGTTTTCTGGGACTTATTAACCCCTTCCTAACATTCCCCATACTAAGTTGATGAAGGCACCATTTTACAGGTGGTGCATAGCTGTGTCAATCGCCACACTGAATGAGATCTGTTAGCTGTGATCCATTACCATGACAAGTAGAAGTCTATTGAAGGCTCCCAGGCTTGTCATTACACACTGTCATTCAGTGTTGGACTAAAGTGCCTAGGGCCCACCAGAGGAACTTATACTAGGGGCCCAGCCAGAAGCTTCCTGGTAATAGCATATATGACAGCTCCTTCACTGAAATCTTGCATATGTGCTGACTATCAACCAGTGCTGATCATTACAGAGTATTTTCCCTGTATGGTCATCCCCTATAGTACTGTATGTGTCCCAATAGCTTCTTGGCCAGTTCATACACAGTACTGTTCGGGGAATGACACGACCATGGAGCACATCACGCATGTGCAAGATTATAGTGAGAGAACTGTGACACAGGGCTGCCATCAGGGATTTTGGGGGAAAATATGTGGGCCCCCTCCTCCTCAGTTTTCTGTCGTGTTGCCCCCACACAGTATATATAATATTCCCCACACAGTGTAAAGCTCCCCAGCTCCCACTCAACAGTACAATGCTCCTCATGCTCCTCACACAGTATAAAATGTTCCCAAGAGCCCACAACAGTATAATGCTCCTCAGTGGCCCCACACAGTATATAATGCTCTCATGAGCCCTCCCCAACAGTATAATGCATCTCGGTGGTCTCAAACAGTATAATACTCCACAACTGTCCCACACAGTATAAAATGCTCCCAAGAGCCCTCCCTCACGGTATAATGCCACAGAGTGGCCCCACATGGTATAATATGTTCCCAGTAGTCCTTCACAGTATAATATTCCACAGTGGCCGCACACACTATAAAATGCTCCACAATGGCCCCAAATGGTATAAAATGTTCCTAAGAGCCATCCCCCAAAGTAAAATGCTCTATAGTGCCCCCACACAGTATAAAATGCTCCCAAGGGTCCTCCTCCACATTATAATGCTTCACAGTGGCCCCCTCACAGTATAAAAAGCTGAGCTGTACCCCTGAGTCTCCCCCACACTGTAATGCTACACAGAGGCCCCACACAGTATAATATACTCTTCAGACCACCTCACATACAATATAATGCTCTACAGTGGCCCTACACTTTATAAAATGCTCCCAAAAGCCCCTCTCTTCACCCAGTATAATATGCTCTGGAATCCTCATTTTGACAAATATTTGGGAGGTTCGGCACTTCAATTAGTGCCATTATTGTACTCTGGGGTCTCTTCAAACACTTATAATCACCTTGCCTCACCTCTCCTGGGCATCCTTGCGGTGTTCAGCTGTCTGCAGTGTACTCTTTAGGCTGACGTCATGTGGGGCACGCTGACGTCATGAAGAGGACATCGGAGGCCACTGGGGGCCCGGGAGAGGTAAGTATAAGTGTTTTGTGTCCGAAAATGCCCAATCTACAAATTTATTAAAATAATCTACAAATTTATAAAAATATTTTTTTTTCCATATGGTGAACACCATAACAGGAAAAAAATCAAAACAGTTGAACCGTCATTTTTTGTTTGCCGTTTTGCCTCCCATAAAAAATTAAATAAAAGTGATCAAAACATCAGACATTCCTCCAAAATGGTATAAATGAAAAGTACATCTGGCCCTGTAAAAAAAGACACCTTATGCAGTTCCACATACGGAAATATAGAAAAGTTACAGGTGTCAAAGTTTTTTTTGAGGTGTTAACATGTAACAAAAACTATATAATTTTGGTGTCGCCATAATCATACCAAACCACAGAATACAGGTAATATGTCATTTTGGCTGCACAGTAAATGCGTAAAAGACAAAGCCTGCAAGTAAGTCACACAACTGCAGTTTTTCTTTAATTTCAACCCATTCTGATTTTTTCTCCCAGTACATTGCATAGAATTTTAAATGATACCATTAAATACATTAAGATATCATGAAGTACAATTTGTCCTGCAAAAATTAAGCCCTCAAACAGCTCTGTGAACTGGAAAACAAAAATTATGGCTTTTGGAAGGCCATAAAAAACTAAAAAAGAAAAATGGATGCAGCGGGATGGAGTTAATTGATGAACCCCTGCGAATTGACTGTTTGAAGCAGTGCTCCCTGAGCCTGGCTTATACTTCACAGGCCATGTGATGTCACATTCATTGGTCACCTGTTCCAAACTCAGTCCCATTCAGATGAACTGGCTGAACTGCACAGCCACAATACAAATGTATGGAGCTATGCTTAGTACGTAGTAAAGAGGCCGCAGAGCTCATGCTAAGGATAGGTCATCAATTATTAAACCTGGAAAACCCCTTTGAAACAAAATCACTAAACAATTAATAATACCAGAAAACCACTACTTTATTTGTGCAACAGCTATAGGACTGCCACCATGATACAGGACTTGTAAATGCCCTATCCGTACCTCAAATAAGCCTGGTACCTATTGTAAAATACAATACACAAATCACCCGAATAAATAAAAGCTAACACAACGAATTTGCACAATAAAATAATGCTAGGTTCACACTAGTGTCACCTCACCATTGTTCGAGTCCATCGGGGAACTCAAACAATGGAGAGACCGACCACTAAAACAGCAGTAACACACGGAGCCCATTTTTAAACTGAAACCGGAGGAGGAAGAAGACGGAGGACCTTTTCCTCTAATGATTGTCAGCAGGCACTACAACAGAGTCTCCAAGGGAGACTCCAGCACAGATTTATTTATTAAGCTTACTTATATAGCGCCATCATATTCCACAGCGCTTTACAGACATTGATAGTCACTATCCCATATAGGGCTCACAATCTACGTTCCCTATCAGTATGTCTTTGGAGTGTGGGAGGAAACCGGAGCACCCGGAGAAAACGCACGCAAACACGGGGAGAACATACAAACTCCTTGCAGATGTTGTCCTTGACAGGATTTGAATTCAGGACTCCAGTGCTGCAAGGCTGCAGTGCTAACCACTGACTCACCGTGCTGCCCTAATGTGAACGGAACCTTACAAAGTGTCACATCAAGTAAGGGATAGACTGGGAGGGGATAAGGGTAGAACCATGCATATCATGGTGGTTGCCCAATAGGGGAAGTACAATCACAGTGGTGATTTTTAATTGTTTTTAACTATATAGTGATTTTGCTTTAGTAAAGATTATTTGTATTTTTGTACCTTATGTGTCCTTATGTGTCAACATTGCACACGTTAGTAAATCTGATAAGACTGTTTAGTCCAGTGGTTCTCAAGGGGCGGTACATTCTGCTATCCCCAGGGGGAGAGCCCCCTCCCCTAATGGTAGTGGTTCACCAACCACGAACTACTATTATATTCTGGGGTCTCTTCAGACACTCAGAGTACAATTAGCGGAGGCCAAAGGAAGGTGAATAAATATAATAAACAGTGTGGCACACATGGCTTAAAGATGCATAGCATCATAGCTCATTAGAGGTCCTCTATGGGACATTATTCTGCATGGAGGGCCGCTATGAGACATTATACTGTATGGAGGGCAACTATGGGACTTTATACTGTGTGGGGGACGCTATGGGAAATTATTCTGTCACAGGGATCTCTGGCATGAATTGGGGGGATATGCTTTCTTAGCAGCCTAGGGCCCATGTACCCTTAATCTGCCCCGGTGGTAAGTAATGAATGCAGCCTACCACTTGCTCCTTAAACATCACTGAGTGTGGGGGCACTGTGAGGCCATTTTATTATAAGTGGGGGGCACTGTGAGGGTCATTATTTTACATGTGGAGGCCATTATATTACATGTGGGGGCACTGATGGGGCCATTACATCTGGCATAGCACACCATTCACCCTCTTTTTGGAAAGTGGGGACTACCTTGTTAAAGTACCATTAGTACAAAATCTTTGCGTAAATGGCATTTTAAAAGAAGCAAATATTAGGATTGTGATTTTTTTTTTTTTACACCAGTTTTATGATGTAGGGGGGATAATAAATCTTCCTCTAAGTAAATCTGTCGTATTACATTCACCTGACCTATCAGCTTGAAATGACTGATAGTGAAAAACAGATTGTATTCAACTGCACAACAAGACATGTCAGAAGTTTCCTAAGTTAAGAGTGCACCGTGGCTTCAATCCCCAATAGACACCACTCTGCTGACTTCACCAAGAGGGGGGCAATCCCTTCATCCAAGATAATCACTCCCAACAAATTGCTGTAATGAATATGAATGTCCCCTAGTGAGCCCTGGGAGGGCGTTCTGGCGTCAGTCCTGACAAAATAAGTTCCAGACCTCAGGGGGAATCCTCATCATTTATACATCTCCCAGGGAATTTGTTGAGCTGTTCACAGAGGGACTGTCTAAAGATATCTGTCAGCTCTGCCAAACACACAAGTCCATCAATCATCAAATGCAGAACAACGCCGAGCGATGATCTATTGCCCGCTCCCTACATACTACTAATCGAGCTGATTAGAGCCAGCATGCTGGCACCTATAGAACAGCTTGGGGGACATAATACATGCACTGGGAATGATGAGCCTGTAAGTGGAGCCACCATCCAAATTTTCAAGGCCATCCAGACACCTTGTTCATAGAGGTTACATCATGATGTACATTTTTTATTGAGTGTGGTTGAGTTTCAGATACATAAGGAGTCATAGTTACTGAGGCTCATACAGAGAGCTGACCAATGACCCAAACGTTATCCTGGAGGTCAAGCAATACACTATGTGCACATTTTCTTTCTACTCTCCCTGTTTTGTGACAGAGGTTTGGTGCCCATGTCCAGCCCCTGTTATATATTTGGTTCAGTAAGCCGACCACAGTGCTGCTGTGTTTTCCAGTAGCTGCCACTAGTCGGAGCTCGCTACATAGAGATGTGTACAGCTTCATATGACTTCTATGGCAGCTGTATAAATTCCTATGTACCGAGCTCCCCCAGTAGTGGTGGTATGCAGCCAGAGCTTTTATGTGATGTGAATTTTAAGTTCACTGAGGACATTTGTCAGTGTATTTATGCCATTTTTTTAAAACATTGAAAAATATCACATTTAGGCTGAGGTGGGTCTCTTTCTGAATTTTGCTATTTTGCTATCCTATGAATTCTGCGTACAACCATTGGTTAGTTCTTCCCGCAGTTACAACTGTGCATTGGGCATTTCTTACCTGCTGTAACCATGTTGGTTTATCTACCTCTATTCTGCATATTTTTTGATCCTGAGCTCCTGAGTTCTAAATCTATAGGAGTTACAGTTGCACCTATATCAAAGACCCTTCTGCCTCATAAGAGGACAACAATACTACAAATGAAATGTTAATGTGTAAAGACCATGATGAAATTTTACTTTTTGGCCATGGAGCCTCGATGGACATTTCAGTACTTTAATAAGTATTCATGTATTGAAAACTTGTAGTCTATATTCTAAATGTTGACGTGATGCCCCAAGGTCTATTTCTGTATGGACGGGTTGTGCTGGTTTATACAAGAACATCTACAAAACATACCCTACAGATACATATTCACATCTAATGGGAATCTAGACAATGGTCAAGATTTACTGTTGTGCTTATGACTAGACACTGGAGTAAATGGGGCACATCTTTGGCACTTGTCACAATTTGGCACACCTTGGCGCAACTATTTTGAGCTAAAATTTTTCCAACTTGCTAAACATGTGGGCGTGGCTTCTTAGATAAGTAGCCATGGATTTAATATTAATAATGGGCCAAAAATGGGCCTAAATTATTTTGTATAATTCAGGCTCAAATTAAGCTGGCTAAAATGTAGTATAAACTTAGATATAGACTAGATACTGTTTTCAGACTGTCTTTCTAAGTTTGCACTAACTATTAATAAATTTGGGCCAGTTCCTATAAAGAGTTCCATGATTTATACATAATATGATAATATAATCCTGCCATAATAGTGCTATACAGTCAACATATACCATAGCAATAAAGGTCTATCTTCTTGAAATATAAACAAGGAATTTCGGAGTAGCAGAAACTCACAGTATACACACCAGACAACAAGACAAATACTTCTTAACTTCTTAAGGATGCAAGATTTTGTGTAGGCTAGGCTATTTTAAGGATATTTATTGTGAAGTTATGTGCTCCTCTACAGAGAACTTCTTTGCTCCTATGATGTGCACAGTGTTTCCTGTATAAACTCCAAATCTGCCTCATTCTGACTCCCATAGACCTGCATTGTGAGTTTGACCTCTTGTTTATACAGGGCATGCTGTGACCATCAGAGGAACAGAGAAGTTCTCTGGAGAGAAGCACATAGCTTCACAATAGAGATCCTCAAAATAGCCAAGCCTTCACAAAATCATGTTGAGGTCAGTGCTCTGGAAGGAAGCACATAACTTCACATTAAAGCTGTCACTAACTTATTCAATAACATTACACTGCCCACAGGCAGTTTCAAATAGAAGTGCCATTTTTTAAGTAAACTGTATACTTCACTTAGCAATTGAGTATGAACATATCTTTTACTGCATCTTTGAATCCACTGTAAAACAAATGCTGTGTCTAAACAATGCTGCAGATAACATCACAATTTAAAGCGGTATTCTGAATTAAGAATATTTCTCATCTGTGTACAGGATAGATGATAATTTTATGATTACTGGGACCCTCATCATTCACTAGAATGGGGTTTCAAGTCTCATCTTCCTTCTCACTGCACATACACAGTGAAGAGTTGTTTAAATGGAATGAGCAGGTATGCTGCTGCTCATTCCAAATCAATGAGGTTGATGGAAACAGCCAAGTACAATGAGCCCATGTGTCCCCAGACCAAGAGGAAAATATGAAAGCGGCCCAAAGGATATATAAATAAGGACAGGTGGTTACACCATTTTTAACTCTTGCACCAAATAAAAAGGACCGTTTGTAGAAATGTCTATCAGACATGTGCACATCTTGTGTTGAGACTTACATAGTTTATTGCCTTATGTGCACTGCTGCAGCACAAGCTATTTAAGTAACAGCAAGCGCTGTACGTAATCCGTAATTAGACTAATAAAGTTACACGGCCTGGTAAAGAACTTTCTATACTGCAGCCAATAACTGAGGTTTAACTGGTCATTTACTTCACAATATTGTCCAGGGAGTGATCAGGCTGCAGAGATACTGCTGAGACAGCACATTTATCATGAGACTGTGATCGTGCACGCTACCAGAGGCCATACTAAGTAGCAGAAAAACCTGTCCTGTCCATACACACAAAGAGATATAAGATATTAAAAGGTCACCTTTGCTGAGTTATTCTTCATCTCCAGTCACATCCAGAGCTGCATTCAGAATTCAACAGACTTACTGAACACTCTAAGTCTCAACAACTTCACTGCAGCCCTTGTTAGAGGCATAAATTGAAACTCCTGGGCTCCATTCAGAATCTGTAATGTGGGCCCTACCCACTTTGTCCTCTTTAGAATAGTGACATATTTTATATGACAGAGGGGGCATTGGGAATTCAGGGTCCAGGTAGCAACTATTAGCACTCACCCCCTATAGCTATGTAGTAAATATGTAGTAGTGGCCAGCAGGAAGTGCAATTTTCTCTACCTACCCTTCTGATGGTCCAAACCTTCTTTCTACTCCATGTTAAAAACAACAGGAGTATTGCGGAGTCGGTGACGTCACAGAGAGCCAAAGCTGCAGAAGGGAGGCTGAGCACAGAGACTTCTAGCATAATACTCGTGGCATCGGGTGACCCTCATCTCTAGATTAAGGCTGTTTATCCAGTGCAGTGAAAGTATTGTGAATCTTCTGTATCCTTAAAGAGGACCTTTCACGTGCTGATGAACGTGCGGTTTTATATAAATCATATTTCAGCACCAACAGTGCGCTGAATTCAGTTTTCCTGCTACGTTCCCCCGTGCTGGAGATATTGTTGCTGGTAGTTTCGACACCGATATCTCCCCACTGCCAGAAGGGCGTTCATTACCACCCAGCATCATCGCTGAGCTGTGAGGAACGCCCCCCACCCCCTCGACTGTACCAGTCCATAGACTTGTACTGGGGTGGAGGGGACGTTCCTCACAGCTCAGCATCATTGCTGGGCGGTAAGGAACGCCCCCTCTGACACTACAAGGCTATGTTAGAGTACAGTCAGAGGGGGCATTCCTTACAGCCCAACGATGACGCTGAGCTTTGAGAAATGCCCTTCTGACAGTGGGGAGATATCGGTGTCGAAACTACCGGCACCGATATCTCCAGAACGGGGGAACATAGCAGGAAAGCCAACTTTCAGCTTTCTAGCAGTATATAAAACTGCACTTTCATGGTGATACACGCCCCAATATGCTCCTATTAACTAATATATCCTAACTTATAAATAAATAAATAAATAATAGACAGACACTTTAACTTTTTTGGCTTAATAGGCCGCGATGCGTTTATTATGGGGTTACCCAAATATATAAATAATTATAAATAATCAATAAATAAATAAATTATAATAATAATGATAATCAATATAATAATCAATAAATAATGTGAACCAATAACTAAAAGTCCATGAAACAAGTCCTCCCAGCATTAGCTGGGAGACTAAAATTCCCCACTAATAAAGCACCGCGACAATAAACTTTATTTTCAAAACAAGGGAGGGGGGGCGGGAGCTGCTCCATATGTTGACCACGGCGGGACCGACACCTCAGCTGGTAACGCCTCTCTTTTTAAATGCTGATTTTCCCGCCGTCCGGCACAGCTGTCCAATCAGCTGTTCAGGGTTGCTGCTGGGCAGATTAAACTCTTGTCAAATTTCCCACCACCACGCTCAGCTGACCAATCAGCTGACAGAAGCTGCAGCTGGGCAGAATAATGGAAAAACCTAGAACCTGCTTGTGACCACCACAGCTGACCTGAGATTGACCTTCAATCAACTAGAGAAAATGAGGTAAGTAAAACCACATAAACCATTTATTCTGAGAGAAAATACCAATTAAATTGATAAATAAACAGATATCTGGAGCTGGTACTGTATCCCCATGGGCCCCCATCCGTAAAACTCCTGAGGGCTCATTCATGAGGACATGAAAGGTCTTCCTCTTTAAATAAAAATGATGGTATCCATTATTTAATTTTGAGTGTTGTGTATTTAGTTTTAGGGCAGTTTGTAGGAGTTTTTATGAGACATTATGAATATTTTTCTTTAGTCATTAGAGTCTTCTTCAGGGAAGTGTAGACTGCTTCACAGTCTGAGCGAGATGTACTGTAGTCTTCACATGAGGCAATGCCTATACAATATGTCACAGGTAAAAAAAAATACTATGGTACTGTTATTTTGGGCAAGGAATAATAGGAATAATAGTGTACTGCCAGTATTATTATTGAGCAATGAGCACTTTCTCTGCCATACTAGGCCTTCTGTTATGGTGTTCATAACTCTTATTGGTCCCGTTATATGTCAGAATGTCCTACAAAACTGGGTGGGGCTTATAAGAATATAACTGAAAATGGGCATTTTTGTGGGGTTATAAGGGAGTTACTGTTACATTAGGGTATAGCACAGTATGTCATCTTTATATTGGGAAATATAAGATAATTTAGAAATATTCAGGACAAACTCATCATATATAAGGCACTTATCATAAATTCTCTGATGCTAATATAATGCATAACAGTGTATGGTACGTATATTGGGCACTGTTTGGTGTGGCACTGTTTCCTGGGCATTATATTCACTGTTACTGCAATAAGAATTGACAGTTTTCAGGCACAATACATTATGCACTATGAGCAAGACAAAATATTATTTATTAACTTTCCAGGCATTTACATTCAACCAGTCAATGGCGAATATCAAGTACAATGTTCCAATAACCGGTTATAAGATGGTAATATGCCGTTTACGTACAGACACAGCTCTGCACTATCCTTATATTTAGGTGTAATCATCTTTATTATTATTTACACTCCACTGGTAAGAAAGAAGGATACAATGTAAAAAAAAATTCTAGAATAAGCACAATGCACCAATAAAATGAATCACCATGGCGACTAATGTATCACAGACAGAGATAGAATAGAGTCATAGAGACTACAAGAAGCTGCTGTTAATCACAAGGATCTATGTGACAGGGAAATCCAGAGCGCTGAATAAAAAATGTTTCCATGTAAATTAGTATATTCTAAGAGCTGGGGATGACTGGGGCAGAATTAGCAGCAGTGGCAACCGGGTGTATATTGTCAGCTGCAGGATAAATCCTGTCACTCAGTAGTGACTATAATTTTGTTAATTCCCATCAGTCAGGCTGTATCCTGAAAATCAGCCCTGGCTGGCCCGAGCTCGGCCCTTCTAGATATCAAATGCAATTGCAGATTTGAGATATGGTTTTATGTAAATGAAGTGTTATCACTGTATACTTTTGAAAGTTTCTACTATACCTTGTGCTTAAATTTCTTTATATTTTCAAGATCTTCGCTTGCTGTCTGTGAGTGATACTTTTTTGTTTTATCCAGAGATTTAAAACCTTTATATACCCAACTAATCTCATCTGAGAGTTTGTTACACTTGTAAGGCTAAATTCACATCTATGTTGGAGTCTCCTCTGCAGATTCCACTTAAAATCGGTGAAGAGAAAAGTCCTGCACAGAGGACTTTTCTCTCCGTCGGTTTCAGTATAAAAGCGGCAGAAACCCAACAGACCCCATTATAGTTTATGGGATCTGCAGGTTTCCATTGGTAATCGCTTTTTAAGTCGATAGGGTCTCCGTCTTTCTGGTTCCCATGTGGACCCAAACGACGGAAACCCCAATGCTAGTATGAACCTAGCGTAACCTGTCTAGTCAATAATCTGTGGCACTGGTACACATATGCAGCACATCTATCACCTGCCTTAATAGTTTATACTATTGGTAAATAAAGGACGACACAGTGTCCCATCTGGACAATGACCTGAAGCATACCTCGAGATTAGCAAAGAAATGGTTCAATGACAATAAAGTAGAGGTGTAAAACAGTAACAATGCAGTTACATGACAAGGATCTGCATAACTAATCATATGCTAAATAGTTGCAAGTCAAATTTATGTATGAGATAGCCAAGATGATGTTGTGTGCATCTACCAAGAGTGAAACTGCACCATAAGCAAAAGGCCCAAAATATGACAAAACCCTATTAATGAAATACGGAAATATCATGCAAGATCAGACAATCACATAAATGAGTAAGCACTGATGAAAAATAAAACTTAGCATTTAATAATAAACCCCTAAAACAATTTTGCATATAAGAATAACATATAAAAATAGAATGAATTATGCCAAAAATTGGTATAATAATACAACAACAGGGTAAAGTGACTCTGATGTTTTGAGAGTCAAGCAAACACCACTGTAACTTATTTAGACACCAGATAATATAATGGTTTGATCTTATGCAGTCAGTAGTCACAGGGGTGGTCAAACAGATAGATATAAGTCACAGAGCCAACAAGACAGTCCCTGTGCTGTCCCTAGGGACCTGTCCCTGTATCCCCCGAATTGACTCCCGCCCTAACAAGGGCAGTACCAAGCTGTACACTCACAAAAATGTATCCCTTCCAGAATATAAGAAGATGCTGTCACGTTAAATATCTAAACCGCTGTCATATTTTCCAATCAATTCTATTGATTCAGCTGGACCTACGAGACACTGGATCAATCCACCAATTGATCAGGGAGACCAGTTCTTAGCCATCAGCGTCTCACTAAGTAAATCCCTGCGAGAGGGCGAGAAGCATGCACAAGACATTAGGCTAGCGCTACTGTGCCAGATAACTCATTGGTTGTCACTGCACTTTTTCATGCAAATTTAGTCTTTAGTAATTAAGGACTATGGAACTGGGAAAGTTACTCTTACGTAAATAAATACGTAGATTTGTTGTTGCTTTAAAGGTGTTATCCACTTTCTAATATTGATGGCCTATCTTTAGGATAACCATGTTTACATGCTGGAACTTACATGTTCATGTTTACATGCTGGAACTCACAGTGCTCACTCACCGCAAAAAGTGTAGCTTTAGGTACTGCAGTGCTGTCCCATAAACTTCAATTCAGTGCTGTGGGTGGCATCGTAACATCTAAGTGAACCAAACTGTCCACTATAAGTGTAAATAAAATTACTTTTGTGAAAATTAATCAACAATGGATCTGTGAGGATTTTCACACATGATGCCAATGAATAGCTCTATCACTGCATCTGTTTCCCTGTATCATGTTGCATTTACTATATTCCTGCTACCCCTACACAACTGGACAACATATCCTGTGCAGCCTGTTCCATCATGCTCTATTCCATACTGTACTGACAATGATCTTGCCACAGCTACTAGCACCGCCACCACACATATATTCTATATTGTGGGAGTCACAATGAACAATTGTTGAACCAAAATGAATCATAAGACTGAACCTGAAACTTCAAAGATTCATCCATCTTTATTAATAACTGTCCTCAAATTTTCTTTTATTTTTGCAGGATGGAGCATTCAACAACTTGCATTTCTTTACATGGGAATATATACCTGGAAAAGCAAAAGAAAGAGAGGTATGATTATATGTTCCTGAAATATATTACAGATTGATATATGACCTCCATAGTGATCCAACTAAGGAAGTATTATAACATCTGATTTGATCTCCCCATCCGCTAATAAACTGATTCAGGTTTATATACTACATCAAAGTTATTTAATTCCTGCCAGTCCGCATAAGATGGGGCGCCTACCACATCCAAGGTGTCTCAGATGTTCTGCTACCTACTCTGACTTTTGGCATACGATATGGGAATGTCCTATTGTAAAACATTTTTCGAAAGCGGTTGTGGATCTTCTGTCCAAAATACTAGACACACCTACTCTGTTCACTCCCGAGATCTGTCTGTTTGGAATCTTTGATGAAGAGGTATGGTTACACCATATCAGAATTTTTTTTACGTGAATCATTATTATTGGCTAGAAGAACCATCGCCTTATGATGACTCCCCGCCCTCCCTCTCTCTAAATGTGGAGGAAACTAGTTAATTCTATCTTACAATATAACCAACTGGTGTATAAGGGAAGTAGTTGCCCTCAGAAATTTGAAAAGGCCTGGGGCCCGTGGTGTAACTCAACGTCGACCCTATACACTGCCCCATCATTTCGTGTAGCCTTTAGCTCACTTATTGCTTAGATGTGGAGGAATGCCAGGAGTACCCAAGACCTCTACTACATTTTGGGCCTCTGTATTATCCTTGTAATTGTATACTACATTATACTGTTTGGTTGGAATTGCAATATTGTCCTCTATCTCCTCCCTGTTTATCTCCTATGCAGGTCATGCTGAATTTTTTTCATCTTGGACTCCCGTGCCTTGAATTCTACTTGGGGTGCCTGCCTATGAACTTGGCTAGGGCATTGACTTTGCAGTATTGTTTCTGTTTGTTGAATCTTACCTTCTTTATGTATTGTACACTTTATGGCCTGAGATCGCTGTGATACTTGAGTACCACTGCCTATTTGTCTTTTATACCATGTTGTACAATTTTCAATTAAACAAGTTTATAATAAATAAATAAATGCGACATATATGTGAGAGGTAGTGCAATTCATGTGCCTAGTTTCTTTTAACAGGAAAAAAAAACTAAAGCTACAATGTCCATTATCCTAGCTAATATGTGTTTATGATTCCCTAGTCCCTTAGTCCAGCCAAAATGCCATCACATCACCCACAATGTCCCCATACCATAATGTTACAACGATAATAGAAAATATGCAAACCAACATGCCCACATAACAGATAAAATGCTTCATGACAACCAAGATGCCCTCAATGAACCCTAGGCCAGACACAACACGACTTTGCCCTCTAAGAACACCGCATAGCCCCCATACCAGTTTCAGTATTATGAATGCCCTCTATGGCAAGAACAATTCTCAATTGCCATAATGCCATAAACACAATGGAGGAGATTTATCAATCTCTCTCCACCAATTTTCTAGTGTAAAGGGATGATGCAGTGCACATTTGTCGCAAGGCCCTTTCTTGCACCAAACATGCACCACAACCCCTATTCTGTGTCTCGCTCACCACATGTGCAAGTGTGGGTGGAGTGGTTGCAAGGAGCAGGCAAGACTGGGATTATCATTTATTATTGCTGGCTCGAACATCACCATCTCGACTCTCTTCACGAGGATCTGTACACCTGGAAAAGTAAAAGAAAAGAGAGTTGTGACAATATGTTCCTGGTAAATGTTATAGTTTTATATATGACCCATATGATGATCCCTGAGGTTTAATTTTGTAACACCTGTTGGTAAACAATATGTGCAACAAATAAGCAGGTGATAGTACAGGTCCTGTGCCTGTTCTTTAATAGCAGAAAACAATGACAGCCGTATTGTCTCTTATTGTCTGCATGACAACCATCTCCCTTGTACTAGCCACAATGCCCACATGACAGCAACAATGTTTTCTTTGCCATTTACATTATTATTATTATTATTTATTTATTTATTTATTTATATAGCACCATTAATTCCATGGTGCTTTACATTTGAGGGTTTACATGTGGTACACAAATATACAAGACAATGTAGGGAACTGCCATTTCTACTAGTATATAATGTATCTGGCTTCTTTGCCCCTGCAGTTTGGCTTCAGAGACCTCAGGCATTCAGTGCAAGTTTTGTTTTGTAAATACAGTGAGTCAGACACATGTGAGGCAGAGCTGCTGGGGGGAGAGATGTGAGCAGAGCTGCTGAGATAGACATGTTATGTCTGGGGGAGTCTAAGAGCCACTTGTTCCTCTTTACTTCACAGTATATAGTTAGGTATGTGTTACCCCCTATATACTCACAGGACCTAGCTAGTAACCGTAGTTAGGGATCAATATACATATAGTTCAGGGCAGTGATAGGTTAGGCTTCCGAAGGCCAACTAGCTAGTTAGAGGCCGGGTGGCACTAGTAGTTTAGCTGGCAGGTTAAGGACTCAGTGTTAGGGTAGTCAGGCCTGCATCTACTGCCGTCACCGTCGCCCTGTTTGCTGCCTGTGAAGAATCTCACCATCATCATCATCTCCTGATCGGCTGTCTGTCATCTCCTGGAAGAATCCGAGGATCCACAGTCATCCACAGGGGCCCCTGCATCTCTTCTGTTGCCTGGAGGTATTGTGCACTGGACTCTTGCTATATATCTATATATATACCCGGGTATATAACCTAAGACGGTTGAGGACTTGCTGGTTGTTGTAGTATTGCTGTGTTCTGAGTATATTTTATGTATGTATTATTACCCTGTTGATTCTTATAAAGCTACTGTTATAACCTTATGTGGTATCTGTATGTATTCTTCAGACTGTGAGATTAGTACAGTGATCCTTGTTAAGGCTACTAACTGTACCTCATGGGTAAGTCCCAGGAAGAGATTCTCCCTGTAATACAGAGGCTCTATCCTGGGTGGAGGCACTGATATATTTCATATATGTTCCCACTCTTCCCTTCAGCGAAGGCTTCAGGTCCCATTATACACACAGGTCAGCGCCAGAGTCTATTGTGGGAGGGATAATACTCATACCCCCCCCCCAAATAGGGCTACATTTGGAGGCACTGCTGAGATTTAGAAGTGGGAATAGTCATTGATATGGAGAAGCGATATAGCTCAGAGGGGAACCTCCCACTAGCTACTACATGGGATTACTGACCTCCTGTTCCTCCCCTGGTTCAGGTAAAGGAAGAACCCCGCTCAGCCAGTTACCCCCCCAGTATGGCTGTCGCTAGCAGTTCCTCTAGTGACAGTGCTATTAGCACTTTAGCCAGGCTGACTGAAATGTGAGCTCAGGGCCTGCAGTCCACTCACTACAAGAAACTAAAAGTATTCTCTGGTAATGTCCCAGTACCACAAGGGGAGGAAAACTTTGAGATATGGAAAGAACATACTCTCCAATGCCTGAAGGAATGGTCTTGCTCTGAAGAAGGCAAGCGGCAGCGTATCAGTGAAAGTTTGCGGTCTCCTGCTGCAGAATTGATCCGCTTGTACAGAGACTCTCATGAAGGAGTGAGTGCATTGGACTATATACAAGTACTGTCTGATCACTTTGAGCCATACTATGACCTTGCCCAGATGGTTGCTGATTACCGAATGGTTCGTCAAAAAGAAGGGGAAAATGTCTCTACTTTTATTAACCGTTTACAGCTACTTCTTTCACGTCTGGTGTACCACGCAGCTATATCTACTTCAGAGGTAGACGCTATGAGAACCAGTCAGTTGGTGAGAGGGTTACAACCTCATCATCCTCTTGCTCAAGTACTCAAGGTCTTACTATCTGATAGAGTCCTTCCATTTCCTGACTTAATGAAGTTAGTGAAGAAACAAGAAGCTGACATTAGTTTTAGTACCCCTAAGAAAGCGAAAAGCATCTCTAAAGAAGATGTTGTTCCTAATTCAAACAAGGACAAACCAGCGGAGCGGTCAGAACTTAGACAGTCCGCCACTCCACCCACTGCCACTCAATGGAGGAAGGATGCTAGAACCTGTTATAAATGTGGTCAGTCGGGCCATACTGCCAGACAGTGTACGGAGGACAGTGAGGGATTGGGACATAGTGCTGTCTTCTCTATTCAGAATCAAAGACACCGAAGGAAGGCGGGCCGAGTAAAGACCAGAGGCGCTATCGCGGGCTCCAGGTCCATTGTCAAAGTCACTGTCAATGGTCATGCCGCTCCTGCCCTGTTTGATACAGGATCTCAAGTGACCCTGATTTATCGCTCGTTCTACCAAAAGTATCTGAGGGATATACCTCTTCAGTCTATGGGACAAATGAAATTGTGGGGGCTTAATTCAGGATCATATCCTGTAGATGGCAGCCTGCAAGTAGTTATAGCTGTCCCTGAATTAGAAGATCAGAGTGTCGCTCCCATGAAGATTACGGCTCTTGTCTGCCCTGATACAGGGGATTCTTGTGCAGCTCCTGTGATACTTGGCACTAATTGTCCCGCATTGCATTATGCTTTTCAGAAGTTTCTTGGAAGAGATTGGAACCCTGCAGCTCAGCTGGTGAATATATCTTCTGATCTTAGAGAACTCTGTGATGCCCTGTCTACTGGCTATCGACATGGAATGGTATATCATATCGGTGAGAGAACCATGGAAGTTCCTGCCGGCGGGGAGCGAGTTCTGAGAGTAGCCTCCAGCATTGCTCCCGATTTGCTTGAAGGGGGGAGTTATGTCCTTATGGAAACCCCTGAAGAAATGATTAACCAGAATGGCTGGATGGTGATCCCAGAGAGAAAGGACTGGAGAATTAAAGTGGAGTTATCTACCTGTGTGACAGTGAGGAACTGTTCACCGCATCCGATCGTAATTGGACCATACCAGAATGTGGCCCACTGCTACCCTGTGCTTGGAGTAAATCCATACGCTGAAGTGTGCAGGATTCAAATCCGAGATGCAATCCCTAATCTCAATCTTGACTTGAGTGATCCACATTTACCAGAGGCCTGGAATCAGCGTCTGACACAGAAGTTGTCTGAATTATCGGAAGTGTTCTCCATGGATGATATGGATGTAGGTTGTGCTAAAAGTGCTCAACACACTTTCCGATTGACCGATTCTACTCCCTTCCGGGAGCGACCACGGAGAGTTGCTCCAAAGGATGTTGATGAGTTAAGACAGACTCTACAGCAAATGAAAGGTCAGGGGATCATTGTGGACAGTAAGAGCCCCTATGCCTCACCTATTGTGGTGGTAAGAAAAAAATCTGGAGCAATTCGCCTATGTGTGGATTACAGAACTCTGAACCGGAGAACCTTACCTGATCAGTATACACTGCCGAGAATTGAAGAAGCTCTGGAAGCTCTGAATGGAAACTGTTGGTTCACAGTGCTGGACCTAAGATCGGGATACTATCAAGTCCCAATGGCACCTGAGGATCAGGAAAAGACAGCCTTCATATGCCCCTTGGGTTTCTTTCAGTTCATTCGTATGCCGCAAGGTACAAAAGGTGCGCCAGCAACGTTCCAAAGGTTGATGGAAAGAGTGTTAGGTGATTTAGTGCCCCGGGAATGCCTTGTATATCTTGACGACATTATTGTGTTTGGAAAGACGCTGGAAGAACATGAAGAACGACTCATGAGAGTACTCCAACGCTTAAAAGAAGAGGGGCTGAAGTTGTCGGCTGACAAATGCAAATTTTGTAGATCTTCGGTTACTTATGTAGGTCATATTGTTTCTGCTGAAGGAGTTGCTACCGATCCTGGTAAGATTGAAGCTGTGGTGAATTGGCCCCGACTGCAAAATATTACGGAGTTGCAATCTTTCTTGGGGTTTTGTGGATTCTATCGACGATTTGTGGAAGGATATTCAAAAATTGCTCGAGCCCTCCTCGACCTGTTGAAGAGTGATGCAGGAGATCCAGGAAAGAAGAAAGGGTCTTCCAAAAGCCTTTTTGGCGATAGGTGGACTGCGGATTGTGAAGAAGCATTTAAGTTGTTGAAGAAGAAATTGACAGAAGCTCCCGTTCTGGCTTATGCTGATGCACATAAACCATATGTGCTACATGTAGATGCCAGCTTTGAAGGATTAGGTGGCGTGCTGCACCAAGAATACCCGGCCGGGTTACGGCCCATAGCTTTCATAAGTCGAAGTCTTTCTCCCAGCGAGAAAAATTATCCAGTACATAAATTGGAGTTTTTGGCGCTCAAGTGGGCCATTGTTGATAAATTACATGACTATTTATACGGAGCCACATTTGAAGTAAGAACAGACAACAATCCACTGACATACGTTTTGTCAACCGCTAAACTCGATGCTACAGGACATCGCTGGTTGGCGGCTTTATCCAACTACCAATTCACACTCAAGTATAAATCGGGGCCTAAGAACATTGGGGCAGATGCTCTATCAAGACGGCCTGGATTACCTAGTCCGGAAGTAGTGGATGAATGGGAAGAAGTGCCAAGTCCTGGAGTAGGAGCTTTGTGTGCCATGGCTGCTGTAGTTGAAGACCGAGTAGCCTTTTCTGAAACTCGGCTTATTGACTCTATTGGGGGAGGTCCCGAAGCTGTACCAGACATGTTTGCCTACCCTGCCGCTTTAGGATCCTTTGAGAGTTGTTCTATATCTTCAAAGCGAATGATCTGGAGTCAAAAGACTGATCCTTTAATTGGACCTCTTTATCAAGCAGTGAGTTCTCAAGACAGAGAAATGTTAAAGACATCCCTACCCTCTGAATGCAGTCAACTTCTACGAGATTGGGAGAAGATTGAAATAGACAATGGCCTACTTTATCGTGTGGTGCTGTATCATGATCACCCTGGAAGGCGCCAACTAGTTATTCCAAGCTGCTTTCAGAAGATGATTTTCCGAAGTCTGCATGATTATCATGGTCATTTGGGACCTGAGAAGACTTATGGCCTAATACAAGACCGATTCTACTGGCCCAAAATGAGAGATACCGTGACTCGTCTGTGTAGGTGCTGTCGCAGATGTTTGCAGAGGAAGACTGTCCCGGTTCTAGTGGCCTTCATGGGACACTTGAAGAGTTCGGGCCCCATGGATCTTGTCTGCATAGACTTCCTTTGTATTGACAACGACTCCAGAGGATTTGGAAATGTATTGGTGGTGACTGATCACTTCACACGATATGCTCAAGCCTTTCCGACTAAGGATCAAAAAGCAGTCACTGTTGCAAGAGTGCTTTGGGAAAAGTATTTTATCCATTATGGCTTACCACACCGGTTGCATTCTGATCAAGGCCGGGATTTTGAGAGTAACCTGATCAAAGAGTTACTTCAGTTGTTGAACATCCGCAAAAGTCGGACGACGCCTTACCATCCAGAGGGAGATGCCCTTCCTGAAAGATTTAACAGGACTTTACTTGATATGCTTGGTACCTTACGAATTGAGGATAAGCGATCCTGGAGTCGAAAAGTGGAGGCTATGGTGCATGCCTATAATAGTACAAGGCACGAGAGCACAGGATATTCACCATACTTTCTGATGTTTGGAAGAGAGCCTAGGCTACCTATTGACATCTTGTTGGGAGTCTCTACCGATGGTATCAGTCATCGAGATCATTACCGATATGTGGCACGTTTGAAAGAAACGCTTAAGAGTGCTTATGAGCTGGCTGAGGAAAATGCGGCCAAAGTGAATGAAGGAAATAAAAGGAGATTTGATCTTCGAGTAAGATACCGAGAATTGAACCCTGGGGACCATGTTCTGCTACGGAATTTGGGAGCATCTGCAAAACATAAGCTGGCTGATCGATGGCGGAGTGAACTCTTTACAGTGGTAGATCGGTTGCCTGGAATACCAGTCTACAAGATAAAAGGACGGGACGGGAGGATCAGGACTTGGCATAGAAATCATTTGTTGCCTGTACCTCAGATTGATGGTATGGATATCTCCAATGATGGCTCGGCCTGCGATTCTCCACAGTCCTTAGCTGATATTCCACCTGACCTTCCTGAAACTCCTGAGAGTGATTGGACTGTGGCTCCTGAAGTTCCTAGATCACCAGTATCTTCTCCTTCAGGGAGACCTATGAACCCTCAAACTCCAGAATTCGTACCTAGATCTGTGTCTACAGATGAGCAGGGATCTAGCTCTCCTACGCCACCAGCACCATCCCCTCCCATGACAGACAACCCTAGTTTAGGGCCTGGACATGCTAGTTTACCTCAGAGAGAGGTACGGAGAGGAGAGAGAATTAGACACCCTCCACCTATGCTGACATATGATAGTTTGGGGGACCCCAGATTTACTACTCAGCCTCATTTATACCATGCTTGGGTGGGTGCAGTGTCCACTTTGGTCAATATGTTACCAATTTTCGCTCCTGCTGGCATGTATACCTATTAACCTGTTGTGACTCTGTAAATGCAAAAGCAACCATATTGATATTGTCATTGGTAATGTTGACTGTATACTATGACTTTGTATGTCTTTGACGTGACGTAAAGATTTCACCAGAGGGAGAGTGTAGGGAACTGCCATTTCTACTAGTATATAATGTATCTGGCTTCTTTGCCCCTGCAGTTTGGCTTCAGAGACCCCAGGCATTCAGTGCAAGTTTTGTTTTGTAAATACAGTGAGTCAGACACATGTGAGGCAGAGCTGCTGGGGGGAGAGATGTGAGCAGAGCTGCTGAGATAGACATGTTATGTCTGGGGGAGTCTAAGAGCCACTTGTTCCTCTTTACTTCACAGTATATAGTTAGGTATGTGTTACCCCCTATATACTCACAGGACCTAGCTAGTAACCGTAGTTAGGGATCAATATACATATAGTTCAGGGCAGTGATAGGTTAGGCTTCCGAAGGCCAACTAGCTAGTTAGAGGCCGGGTGGCACTAGTAGTTTAGCTGGCAGGTTAAGGACTCAGTGTTAGGGTAGTCAGGCCTGCATCTACTGCTGTCACCGTCGCCCTGTTTGCTGCCTGTGAAGAATCTCACCATCATCATCATCTCCTGATCGGCTGTCTGTCATCTCCTGGAAGAATCCGAGGATCCACAGTCATCCACAGGGGCCCCTGCATCTCTTCTGTTGCCTGGAGGTATTGTGCACTGGACTCTTGCTATATATCTATATATATACCCGGGTATATAACCTAAGACGGTTGAGGACTTGCTGGTTGTTGTAGTATTGCTGTGTTCTGAGTATATTTTATGTATGTATTATTACCCTGTTGATTCTTATAAAGCTACTGTTATAACCTTATGTGGTATCTGTACAGTCATATGAAAAAGTTTGGGCACCCCTATTAATCTTAATCATTTTTAGTTCTAAATATTTGGGTGTTTGCAACAGCCATTTCAATTTGATATATCTAATAACTGATGGACACAGTAATATTTCAGGATTGAAATGAGGTTTATTGTACTAACAGAAAATGTGCAATATGCATTAAACCAAAATTTGACCGGTGCAAAAATTTGGGTACCCTTATCATTTTATTGATTTGAATACTCCTAACTACTTTTTACTGACTTACTGAAGCACAAAATTGGTTTTGTAACCTCACTGAGCTTTGAACTTCATAGCCAGGTGTATCCAATCATGAGAAAAGGTATTTAAGGTGGCCAATTGCAAGTTGTTCTCCTATTTGAATCTCCTCTGAAGAGTGGCATCATGGGCTCCTCAAAACAACTCTCAAATGATCTGAAAACAAAGACTGTTCAACATAGTTGTTCAGGGGAAGGATACAAAAAGTTGTCTCAGAGATTTAACCTGTCAGTTTCCACTGTGAGGAACATAGTAAGGAAATGGAAGACCACAGGGACAGTTCTTGTTAAGCCCAGAAGTAGCAGGCCAAGAAAAATATCAGAAAGGCAGAGAAGAAGAATGGTGAGAACAGTCAAGGACAATCCACAGACCACCTCCAAAGAGCTGCAGCATCATCTTGCTGCAGATGGTGTCACTGTGCATCGGTCAACAATACAGCACACTTTGCACAAGGAGAAGCTGTATGGGAGAGTGATGCGAAAGAAGCCGTTTCTGAAAGCACGCCACAAACAGAGTTGCCTGAGGTATGCAAAAGCACATTTGGACAAGCCAGCTTCATTTTGGAAGAAGGTCCTGTGGACTGATGAAACAAAGATTGAGTTGTTTGGTCATACAAAAAGGCGTTATGCATGGCGTCAAAAAAACACAGCATTCCAAGAAAAACACTTGCTACCCACTGTAAAATTTGGTGGAGGTTCCATCATGCTTTGGGGCTGTGTGACCAATGCCGGCACCGGGAATCTTGTTAAAGTTGAGGGTCGCATGGATTCAACTCAGTATCAGCAGATTCTTGAGAATAATGTACAAGAATCAGTGACGAATTTGAAGTTACGCCGGGGATGGATATTTCAGCAAGACAATGATCCAAAACACAGCTCCAAATCTACTCAGGCATTCATGCAGAGGAACAATTACAATGTTCTGGAATGGCCATCCCAGTCCCCAGACCTGAATATCATTGAACATCTGTGGGATAATTTGAAGCGGGCTGTCCATGCTCGGCGACCATCAAACTTAACTGAACTGGAATTGTTTTGTAAAGAGGAATGGTCAAAAATACCTTCATCCAGGATCCAGGAACTGATTAAAAGCTACAGGAAGCGACTAGAGGCTTTTATTTTTGCAAAAGGAGGATCTACTAAATATTAATGTCACTTTTCTGTTGAGGTGCCCATACTTTTGCACTGGTCAAATTTTGGTTTAATGCATATTGCACATTTTCTGTTAGTACAATAAACCTCATTTCAATCCTGAAATATTACTGTGTCCATCAGTTATTAGATATATCAAATTGAAATGGCTGTTGCAAACACCCAAATATTTAGAACTAAAAATGATTAAGATTAATAGGGGTGCCCAAACTTTTTCATATGACTGTATGTATTCTTCAGACTGTGAGATTAGTACAGTGATCCTTGTTAAGGCTACTAACTGTACCTCATGGGTAAGTCCCAGGAAGAGATTCTCCCTGTAATACAGAGGCTCTATCCTGGGTGGAGGCACTGATATATTTCATATATGTTCCCACTCTTCCCTTCAGCGAAGGCTTCAGGTCCCATTATACACACAGGTCAGCGCCAGAGTCTGTTGCGGGAGGGATAATACTCATACCCCCCCCCCAAATAGGGCTACAACAAGTATAATACTAACAGTGACCAACTGGCACAGTTGAATACAGGTCCCTGCCCGCAAGGGCTTACAATCTAATTACATTGCCTTTAATTCCCCAAATGATAATTATGCAATGACATTATGCCTCCATGACAGGAACAGTGCCCCCATCCAAAATACCCTTATGACATCCACAATTCCTTCAATAGCCCATATGCATTCCATTAATATCTTATGTATATGCAAAACACAATGAATCAGTGACAGTCACAATGCCCTCATGTCCCATATCCAAGCCACAATTCTCCAATGCCAGTCACAGTATCCCTTACTGCAGCTGCAGTGGCCCCTTGAAAGCCATAACACAGTCAATGACTCTTATGGTAGCCACAATGCATCCAAAAAAAAGCTATATGATGACCACAATGCCCTCAGTGGCTGTGCTCATTAATCCCAATACAATTATACAGCCAATCAATACAGAGACTGGTAAATCTACCATCATTCTGGTAGATAGGATCAAAGGGAATTAGATCAATCAACAATTCACAGTCAAATGCCTTAAAACATAACCTTTAATAAAACTAGCTCAAAATTGTGATAACCGTAAATACATTGCAAACCAGCACTACGTGAAACAATAATTAAAATATTGAAAAAGAGATATAAATGGCTCCAAGCGTTTCTCTCTCTCTATCTTCGAATGTCTTTATTGCTGCTGGCTGGAGCGTTCACCATCTTGTATCTCTCTACTTAGAAATAGAATACCTAGGAAAAAAAGACAAAAAAATACATTTCTGATATATACTATAGACTTATATATAAACTCTAAGGGCCATGTCCATGAGGTATTATGGAGAAGAATGACACATTGGTTAATAAAACAATGAACAGGTTTCCATATGAAGAGACATTCAGTGGTGTGCTCAGAGAGCTGTGAAGCACACCTGATCTCCTAATGGCCATGACGGAGCTGAGTTTCCCAAAATATAAATTTTTTTATGTATATTTACTATATATTGTCCTCACTATAAGGACCTTAAAGCGAGGCCATTATAGATGGAAGGATTGCCCACAAAGCCAAAACAACCCTTTTAATGTAAAAACAGACCCCAAAACTATTCCCAACATTCAGACCCCAGAACCAACCTGATAATTCAAATGTACAGTAAATAGTAATGACAGGTATTTGTAATTGTCAGACATTCTTATTATTGCCAATTAACCATTGTGGTTGGACAATACTGCCAGCACATCCATCTTGATCATGAGATATGACAGCATAAGACTATGACCTGACAGTACTTAACACATAATAACTGTAGGCACAGGCAGCAGATGTATATAAATGCCTGGTATTAGATATTCATAGTTAGGGTTAAAGAAAGAACTGAACAACACACACCAGGGGCAGGGGCACCATTTAGTTGTTGTGTTATTTACTGTACGTCACTTGTTCACACCTAACAGAATCTGACTGTTAAACATTGCACCAAGCTACACCTGTAGTCTGTTATTCAGCCACAGTTGGATCTGTTAGTGCTAATAAAAAAGCAGAATTACCATTATTTTGTGTACATTAGAGAGTGTTCTTTCCCTTTCTTCACACAGTGATTGGAGAGGG
This sequence comes from Leptodactylus fallax, assembly GCA_947044405.1. Classification (NCBI taxonomy): domain Eukaryota; kingdom Metazoa; phylum Chordata; class Amphibia; order Anura; family Leptodactylidae; genus Leptodactylus; species Leptodactylus fallax. Next base: position 557,798 of record CAMRHE010000143.1, read on the forward strand.
GAGGGTTCATTCTCCTCACAGCCTGCACAGACTTGTCTGCAAACTGTTGTTTTGTGCAAAAGACTGAGGATCTTGCAAATCTTACATTTTAAAATGTAAGAAAAGTCTTCTAGGTACTTGTATATACTTCTGGCTGCTTGTGTGGTTACAGATGGAACATTATTCACAAGCAGCTTTATTGACAAGGTTCATAGATTGTTTTTTCTTGTGTTTTATCTGCTTGGTGGCATGTATTTTTCATGTATTTGCCCTGTATTTACAGTCTACTGTTCCTGGATCTATCTTATAGTCTCGTAGACTTTTCTCAGGAATTTTTTTGCAATTGTATACTTACTCCAGGAAGAACACTATCAGCTATTGATGGGGGAAGGGGCAGACTGTTCCTTATTGTACACGCCCCCTGGCTAAGAGACAAATGTACATTGTGTTTCAGCCATAATTTGATTATTAGCAGCAGATAGGACATCATTTATGAAGGCTTATACTGTACAGTCATAGAACAGACTGTCCAGCAAGAATATTTTAACTTTTTATTATTTTTATTATTATTAAAATTTAACCCTTTAAATGGTTATCTTGACAAAAAATTCAAAAGTTATGGCTTTAGCAATTTGACATTTTAAAAAATAATAAAGAACATAAAACGCATTGCATCCATTGCATCCTTAACTCCTTCCCAATATTCAGTACATACATCTACATCATATTGTCAGGCAGGGAGTATGGACAGAGCTAAGGAGCCAGTACCAATTGTGACTGTTAACTACTTAAATGCCACAATCAATTGTGCCATCTTGGAAATCATCCAAACTCCCTGCAGCATCAGAGGGGGGTGTAAAAGAAGTGCAGTAATCGGACAATATACCACATTACACAAGTATTGCACCATACTGCATGAGCAATCAAACCCCTTTGATTTACTTTAAGACTAAGACCCCACGTTGCAGAAACGCAGCTTTTTTTTGTTGCAGATTTTGCTGCTGTTTTTTGAGCCAAAGCCAGGAATGGCTAAAAAAGTAATGGGAAATATATAGGTAGCACTTATACTTCTACCTTCTGCTCAATCAACTGCTGGCTTTGGCTCAAAAAAAACGCAACAAAATCTGCAACAAAATAATAATAATAAATTTTATTTATATAGCGCCAACATATTCCGCAGCACTGTACAACTTATAGGGTTCAAGTACTAACAAAAAAGATACATTAAAAAGAAATAGTCAATTCACACAATGGGACTGAGGGCCCTGCTCGCAAGAGCTTACAATCTATGAGGTAGAGGGGGTGACACAAGAGGTAGCTGGGACGGCATCGGAGGTAGCATTGCTTATACAATGGTCAGACAATTTTGTAATAGAGGTTACTGTCATTACACATATACAGTAAAATTAAGCAATATACAAATACTGTTTACCCCTGCAAATGGTATTATGCTCCATAGTGGCCCCTGCACATGGTATTATGTCCCATAGTGACCCCCCACCCATGAACTATTATTATACTCTGGGGTCTTTTCAGACCCCAGAGTATAATGAATGGAGACCCAGGTGGTGACAAACATAAAATAATAATAATAATAATAGTCCTTTAATAGTCCCACAATGGGGAAATTCAGTGTGTTACAGCAGCAAAGATAAGCAGATACAAATACAAATACAACATGTACAGGAATGTTCCAAGGTGAGAGGCATTACATTACTAGCAGACAGACAGATAGGACGTAGCAGAGGAGGGGGGGGGGGGGGGATTTAACAGGCAGAGAGATATTTCAGTTCTCTATGTGTAATGATCTCCGCTTAGGTCGGTGTTGGTTGTACAGCCTAACCGCGGTGGGGAGGAAAGACTTCCGATAGCGCTCCTTCTCACACCTAGGGTGGAGCAGTCGGTCACTGACAGTACTGCTCAGCGCGATCACAGTCTCATGCATGGGATGGGACTTCTTCTTCTGCATGGAGCTCACCACGGACAGTATCCTTCTGTCACCCACCACCTGCACTGGGTCCAGTGGGCTCCCCAGGACAGAGCTGGCCCTTCTAATCAGCTTGTCAAGTTTATTTCTGTCCCTGGTTGATATACTGCTCCCCCAGCAGGCCACTCCAAAGAAGATAGCTGATGCCACTACCGAGTTGAAGAAAGTTCTAAGAAGTGCCCCCCGGATTCCAAAGGCTCTCAGTTTCCTAAGCAGGTAGAGCCTGCTGTGGCCCTTCCTGTACAGGGCCTCCATATGATCTGCCCAGTCCAGATTATTATTAAGGAGCAAACCCAGGTACTTATAGGTGTTCACAATCTCGATGCCCGTCCCCAGGATGTCCACTGGATTTGGAGGGCATCTGCCTTTGCGGAAGTCCACCACCATCTCCTTGGTCTTCCCCGCGTTAATCTTCAGGTGGTTCCGGTGGCACCAGTCCACAAAATCCTGGTTCAGTTCTCTGTACTCCCTGTCATCATCATCTGTGATGAGCCCCACTATTGCAGAGTCGTCAGAATACTTCTGTAGGTAGCAGCTGGATGAGTTGCACCTAAAATCTGCAGTGTACAGTGTGAAGAGGAAAGGGGCGAGAACCGTACCCTGAGGTGCCCCCGTATTACAGATCACGGTACCTGACACACAGTCTCGGGCTCTCACGTATTGAGGTCGATTTGTGAGGTAGTCTAGGATCCAGTTGGAGAGGTGGTGGTCCACTCCAGCAAGGCCCAGCTTGTCCCTCAATAACCTGGGCTGTATGGTGTTAAAAGCACTGGAGAAGTCAAAGAACATTATTCTCACTGTGTTCCCTGGTTTCTCCAGGTGAGACAGAGCCCTGTGCAGAAGATGGATGATGGCATCATCTACCCCAATGCCCGGCCGATAAGCAAACTGGAGGGGGTCCATAGCGGGGCTCACTAGAGGGCGGAGATGTGTGAGAACCAACCTCTCCAAGATCTTCATCAGGTGGGATGTCAGTGCTACAGGTCTGTAGTCGTTGAGGTCCATAGGGTGGGGTTTCTTTGGAACTGGTACCACACAAGAAGATTTCCATAATTCAGGGACTATTTCCTGCCTCAGGCTCATATTATACATATATGTAATTATACCACACAGCTGGTCCCCGCAAGTCTTAATTAGCCTTGCACTGATGTCATCTGGCCCTGCGGCTTTCCTCGCCTTGATCTTTTTCATCTCCTTCCTCACCTGGGCCCGTGTGAAGGTCAGACTGTGGCCAGATAAAGACGGATTTCTGGATTTACTGGTCTGTTGGGAAGTGGCCGCATGGGGAGAAGTCATTGTGGTGGGGGAAGCTGAAGGACATACTGGGGTGGGAGGAGCTGGTGTGTGATCAAATCTGTTGAAGAATAGGTTTAGTTCATTAAGCCAATTAACATCTGCCTCAATCTGGCAGACAGACTGTTTATGACCCGAAATTGACTTAAGCCCCTCCCAGACCCCCCTTATGTCTTTTCTTTCCATTTGCTTTTCCATTTTTTCTTTATAACTGGCTTTTCCCTGCCTGATTTGATGCCTCAGCTCCTTTTGTACTTCCCTCAACCCCTCCTTATCTCTTGTCCTGAATGCCATCTTTTTCTCCTTAAGTAGTGTTTTTATATCAGAGTTAATCCATGGTTTGTTATTGGAGAAGCACCTCACCACTTTTGTGGGTACTGTGTTGTCCACACTAAAATTAATGCAGTCTGTTATGCAGTGTGTGAGTCCTTCTATATCTTCTCCATAAGAATCCTGCAGCACTTCCCATGCGGTTGTGTCAAAACAATCCCTCAGAGCCTCATCACTCTCCTCGGACCATATCCTCACTGTGCGGGTGACAGCTGGTTCTCTACGTACAAGTGGCTTGTACACAGGTCGGAGATGTACTAGGTTGTGATCCGATCTCCCCAGGGGCGGTAGGGCTGATGAGTTATATGCCTCCCTCACGTTGGCAAAGAACAAGTCCAGTGTTTTGTTGTCTCTTGTGTGGCAGGTTACATACTGTGTGAAACTGGGCAGTGTGGATGATGGAGAGGCATGGTTGAAATCACCCGACAGAAGAAAGAGGGCCTGGGGATGTTTTAACTGTAACTGGCTCAGCGTGGCTTGTAGGACCTCGCAGGCAGTGTCAGCTTTCGCAGAGTGTTACTTACCTGGGCTCCGGTGCTCTCCCTGCGTTCGGCCTTCTTCAATGTTGCACAGACCGGCATCGCGACATAATGACGTCGGCCCAGCTCACATGACGCCTGCGATGTCACCAAAGAAGGCCGAAGCCTGCTGGGAGTAACATCGGATCGCCGGAGAGGTGAGTAGCATTGGTTTTTATGTTTATCACCTCCCTGGGTCTCCGATTATTATACTCTGGGGTCTGAAAAGACCCTGGAGTATAATAATAGTAGTATTTGATGGGGTTCGCCGGCCGCGGCCTCACTTACCATCCCCGCTCCTGCACACAGCCGCTTCTGTGTCCCTTAGCAGAAGGGGAAGCGGGGGGCGGCCACAACCAGCAGCGGGGATCGATAAGTAAATAGGTCGTTACGTGCCAGGGATAATCCAGCAGGCAACGGCCTATTTATATATATTAAAAAAACTTATTTCACCTACCTCCGATGCCTTGATGCAGCCGCCGCCTCCTCCTCTTCTTGTCCGCGACGTCTGTGTGTCAGCGTAGGAGGCGCGATGACGTCATTGTATCGCCGCCTGCGCTGACATGCAGAGGTCTCGTAAACCAGCCCAGGACAGGTATCGCACAGCTTTGTTTTTTTTTTTTTTAAGCGGCCTGTCCTGGGCTGGTTTACATTACATAGACAATAAAAAATGCCGCGCCCCCTGCGGGCCAGATAAGTGCCGGGCCGAATAACAGAAGGCAGCGGGCCGGATTTGGCCCGCGGGCCTTGTGTTTGACACCTGTGGTCTAGACTGATAGATGTGTTTCCACAATGTGGGGCCTTAGCCTAAAGAAAGTAAAAAAAAAAAAAGTTTTTATTATATATATATATATATATATATATATATATATATATATATCCCTTTCTTCTTTAAATCATTTTGCAAATAAAAATGGAAAAAATAAAACCCATTATGTATCACCACTTCAGAAAATGGCTGAACCATTAAAATCCAAAAGTATAATGTACGGTGAACGCCTTACATCACCATTGACAGAACATGACAATACTAGGAATATTTTTTCAAAACAAATGTTTCTAATTTCTTAAAACTATATAAATTTGGCATAGCTTTGATTTCACTGACCCACAGAATAAAGGCAACCTGTCATTTACTGCACAGTTCAGCTCCTATAGTTTATTACCATCCCTGCCTTTCTGGTCACTATGTACTCAGGTCTCTGTATACAGCCCACAATCCCCTCCTATAAACCACTCCAGTAAATGGTGTGCTGGTACAATTGTCCATACACAAAGCCCTAACATAAATGTGGATCTATATGTACATACATATAGAAACCTAGGTCATATGTTCCTATACATAGAGGAGACTGAACTCTCCAAGTCCAGTACATACATAGAGACAATGAACTCTTATGTATGCATTCACAGTAACCCTACTGCCATAATGTAACCATGTGTCTAGTTTCTAAAATATACAAACATAAAAACCATTATTAAAACTAAATCATCAACTGCATATAATTGATGAGAGTTACAGTATATGCATTGCATTGAGAATAAACCTGTATATTTAACATAGCCAATTAAGGGTATGTTCACATGGAACCCGCCATGTGACATACCTCCCACCGACTTGGACGGCGGGACAGGACCCACAATTCGGGATGGTTGGGAGGTACGATAAAGGTGTTAAAAAAATAAGGATGGTGCAACAGAACTCTATCCTGTAGCATCCTGTTGCCATAGACTTGCTTTGTAATAAATTGAAGTCATCAAGATCCTGTTATTTAACAAGACAAAAAATGAGATGGTTCCTATTTGTCATGTTGAAAAACAGGAAACTTGACAGAAATTTGTAAAATGGCGACAGAAACTTTTAACCATGATGGAAGCTTCACTATAAACCTATGGATATGTTATCAAATGTTTCAACAGAATAGACAAATGCTCCAGCCTGTCACTTCGCAGATATTACACAACTGCAGCATTCTCTGAGTGCCACAGGATGGATATCACAGATTGAGCAATACCTTCTTAAACTCCTATACCACTTTTCACCAGAGCTGGCAGCAAATCCTTTCCTAAGACTAATGCAACAGCAGAGCCACCTGCTGGGAAATCGATGCAGAAAAGTATTGTCTGACACTGCACTGTCAATAGCACAACTTAGTGCAGATAGATTGCCTGATTTTAAAAAAAAACAAAAAACAGAGAACCACATTTACTAAGGGAGTTGCACCGAAAGTGTTTAAAAATGGAACATCTAAGCTGCTGTGCCCCACTCGCCAATGGGCCAAGGAACACTCGGGCTTGCCAGATTTATTATAACTCATACTAGAAAACTGGCAGGAGTTATGTCACACATCTATGCCAGATCCAGACTTGCGTAGATTTGAGATCAGACGTACATACAGTACAGACCAAAAGTTTGGACACACCTTCTCATTCCAAGAGTTTTCTGTATTTTCATGACTATAAAAATTGTAGATTCACACTGAAGGCATCAAAACTATGAATTAACACATGCGGAATTATATATTTAACAAAAAAGTGTGAAACAACTGAAAATATGTCTTATATTCTAGGTTCTTCAAAGTAGCCACCTTTTGCTTGGATTACTGCTTTGCACACTCTTGGCATTCTCTTGATGAGCTTCAAGAGGTAGTCACCTGAAATGGTTTTCACTTCACAGGTGTGCCCTGTCAGGTTTAATAAGTGGGATTTCTTGCCTTATAAATGGGGCTGGGACCATCAGTTGTGTTGTTCAGAAGTCAGGTGGATACACAGCTGATAGTCCTACTGAATGGAGTGTTAGAATTTGTATTATGGCAAGAAAAAAGCAGCTAAGTAAAGAAAAACGAGTGGCCATCATTACTTTAAGAAATGAAGGTCAGTCAGTCCGAAAAATTGGGAAAACTTAGAAAGTGTCCCCAAGTGCAGTGGCCAAAACCATCAAGCACTACAAAGAAACTGGCTCACATGAGGACCGCCCCAGGAAAGGAAGACCAAGAGTCACCTCTGCTGCGGAGGATAAGTTCATCTGAGTCACCAGCCTCAGAAATCGCAGGTTAACAGCAGCTCAGATTAGAGACCAGGTCAATGCCACACAGAGTTCTAGCAGCAGACACATCTCTACAACAACTGTTAAGAGGAGACTGTGTGCAGCAGGCCTTCATGGTAAAATAGCTGCTAGGAAACCACTGCTAAGGACAGGCAACAAGCAGAAGAGACTTGTTTGGGCTAAAGAACACAAGGAATGGACATTAGACCTGTGGAAATCTGTGCTTTGGTCTGATAAGTCCAAATTTGAGATCTTTGGTTCCAACCACCGTGTCTTTGTGCGACGCAGAAGGAATGGACTCTACATGCCTGGTTCCCACCGTGAAGCATGGAGGAGGAGGTGTGATGGTGCTTTGCTGGTGACACAGTTGGGGATTTATTCAAAATTGAAGGAATACTGAACCAGCATGGTTACCACAGCATCTTGCAGCAGCATGCTATTCCATCCGGTTTGCGTTTAGTTGGACCATCATTTATTTTTCAACAGGACAATGACCCCAAACACACCTCCAGACTGTGTAAGGCCTATTTGACCAAGAAGGAGAGTGATGGGGTGCTACGCCAGATGACCTGGCCTCCACAGTCACCAGACCTGAACCCAATCGAGATGGTTTGAGGTGAGCTGGACCGCAGAGTGAAGGCAAAAGGGCCAACAAGTGCTAAGCATCACTGGGAACTCCTTCAAGACTGTTGGAAGACCATTTCAGGTGACTACCTCTTGAAGCTCATCAAGAGAATGCCAAGAGTGTGCAAAGCAGTAATCAAAGCAAAAGGTGGCTACTTTGAAGAACCTAGAATATAAGACATATTTTCAGTTGTTTCACACTTTTTTGTTAAGTATATAATTCCACATGTGTTAATTCATAGTTTTGATGCCTTCAGTGTGAATCTACAATTTTTATAGTCATGAAAATACAGAAAACTCTTGGAATGAGGTGTGTCCAAACTTTTGGTCTGTACTGTACATACGCATGAATTACAGAGCGGCTGGAGCCTCTTAGTAATTCTGGCATGTCTTGCGCCTGTCAGGGAAAGAATATACTTTAGGACTAGGATATGCTATTAATGTTGGATCCATGAAGGTCCATATGCTGAATATGAATTATGTGACCCCTGTGAATTGTTAGAATGTGAGGTAAGAAGCCACTTTGTTTCCTGTTGACTTCCCTTATACTTTTTTTTTCCAGAGATAGCATAGTTGGCCCATAATAGACAAGGGCTGACCATACAGCAAAAGCCACAGCTGTTCTGCCCACTGTCTTGACTTCAGGGAGAGAGATCTGAAAGTAACATGAGAATACACTCCCCATTATCATATGACATAGCAAGTAGTAAATTTAGGTGTAATTCCCCTTTAAGAGCTGAGCAGCACATTTAGTAATTGACAACCGTCTTCTTCTTCACAGTCATTGTTATCTTGGCAGAGGATCACTATCTCCTATTAGCAGTCAGGGTGTGTAGGACAAGCGCCATGTATGCAGGGCAGGGACGCCACAGAGGGCAAGATAAAATATTTCCTGTGATCACTGAAGGGGAGGAAACAAAATCCAGGATTCCCTGCAGTCTACTGTCAGTAAATTTACTAATGGACCTTGAATCGTCCTCTTCGGTCAAGTCATTAAATATTCGATTTAGGTGTTGTTTCTACTGCATCGAGATTGTGAACACCTATAATTACCTGGGTTTGTTCCTTAATAATAAGCTGGACTGGGCAGATCATATGGAGGCCCTGTACAGGAAGGGCCACAGCAGGCTCTACCTGCTTAGGAAGCTGAGAGCCTTTGGAATCCAGGGGGCACTTCTTAGGACTTTCTTCAACTCGGTAGTGGCATCAGCCATCTTCTTTGGAGTGGCCTGCTGGGGGAGCAGTATATCAACCAGCAACAGAAATAAACTTGACAAGCTGATTAGAAGGGCCAGATCTGTCCTGGGGAGACCCTGGACTCAGTTCAGGTGGTGGGTGACAGAAGGATAATGTCCATGGTGAGCTCCATGCGGGAGAAGAAGTCCCATCCCATGCATGAGACTGTGATCGCGCTGGGTAGTACTGTCAGTGACCGACAGCTCTACCCTAAGTGTGAGAAGGAGCGCTATCGGAAGTCTTTCCTCTCCACCGCGGTTAGGCTGTACAACCAACACCGATCTAAGCGGAGATCATTAAACACAGAGAACTGAAATATCTTTTTGCCTGCTAAATCCCCCCCTCCTCTGCTACTTCTTATCTGTCTGTCTACTATCAATGTAATGCCTCTCACCTTCGAACATTCCTGTACATGTTGTATTTGTATTTGTATCTGCTTATCTTTGTTGCTGTAACACACTGAATTTCCCCATTGTGGGACTATTAAAGGACTATTATTATTATTATTATTACTGGGTTACAACCAAAATGTCTACCATTAAAGCAACAATAACTTTACTTGGTTATTTCAGAATGAGGCAGTGACAAAAAATGGGGGTTTATTACTGCATTTGAGGACACATTTGACATTCAAATGTCTTGAAAAGTTGGGTGGTAACTGCCAAAGAATTAAAAAACCCTCATCTTCAGTCAGATTGTGAAAATCTCTTCTCAGCCATAATTTTACATATATCTAGGTAACAATTAATATGGCTGCCATTGCACCTACCACAGAACTTGTCACCCAACTTTCTTAGATGCGTGAAGTGAATGCTAAAGCTGCCTAGCTAGGCAGTAATGCATCTTTCTTGCATTTCTACATCTCTGAATAAGCCCTCTTTCACACGAACAAGTTTCAGCTGTAGAACTCAGAGTATGTCGGATTTATTATAGTTTTCTATGATGCTAGTAGCCTGTCTTCCCTAGTGATTGCCATATTTCATGGGGAGCCAGGGACTTCTAGCATTGTAGAAAACTATAATGCTAGGAATCCATTTTCCTGATTAGGGTGGGTTCCTGCATGTCCGACTTTGTTTCCGACGAAAAAAAAACGGCTTCACGGCACAAAGGGTGCAATCGGACACCCGCGCACTGCTTTAAAAACCCATAGAAGTGAATGGGTTTTTAAGCAATGTGTCCCAAACCTTTCCCTATCCTTTTTTCCGACATTTAGGTCGGATTCACGGCGGATGTACTCCGGGCACAAGTGTAAACCCACCTTTAGTTATTCAGGCCCATAAATCTGATATACACAGACCAGGTTTCACGGTGAAAGTGACCGAATTAAAGTGTAGCTAAACTTGGGAACTTTTGATTTTCTGGCAGTATTTGTATCAGTAATAATTTTTTTATTAACAACTTTTGGCTCCTTTCAGTGAAATCCTGAATGTCTTTATTACTTCCCTTGCTTCTCCGTGTGTGAAATGCAGGGAAAGTGTGTGAGTGTGTGTGTGTGTCGGGGGGGGGGGGGTCACTTCAAATTTTTATATCTTGTACATTATAAAACAGAAGCATGCTTTGATTTTCTGGCAGCATTTGTGGCTATAAAGTAGATTATAAAATGTATAAATAACAATATGTGTCTCCTGTATCTACTTCTCACTGTGTATGGGCTTGTGCGAAATGTAGGGAATATACTGTAAGGTTCGAGGGGTCACTTCATACAGTTACATCTCAGGCATTAAAAAATGTAGAAACATACTTCTGGTGTCATAGGAAAGAGTTTGCAGTTTTTTCTATATTATTTCCAAAGATATCTTCAGTTCAAAACAGTCAGGATGGGGATATTTGTATGTAGCTGATGCTGGATGTCACAGAAGGGAGCCAGAATTTATTAATACATTTTAATATACTTTATTGACAGAAATGCTGCATCAGTTCAGCCTGTAATACTAGAACAAATTTTGGGGACCTATTTTGGGCGGTCATAAAAAAAAAAAAAAAAAAAAAAAAAAAAAAAAGCTTCACAATGCAATGATTATTTTTACTTCTATTATACTATTATTATTTTGGCATAATTAGATACATAGCTTGTTGCATATTTACTTTCATAAGAATTCAGTCACTAGATTTTTATACGAATTAGAGGAGCTTTGCAGTTTCCGTCTCACCATGGTTGTCAGCCATTTCTGAAGGAGTCAGAGTCAGGCTATGGAAAAACAGGAGTCTGAGTTGTGGTCTACCGACTCCACAGCCCTGGGACTAACTACCATAAGATGCACTATATTTATTAAGAGATGTGACGTGCTTAATACAATTCCCCCAAATTAGGACTGGTACATAAAACATCCCCAATGTGTTACTGCTGAGAAAAGATGAAAGATTAATGCAATTATGCTAAATGAGGACGCCCTGTCCTTTTTAATGAAATGCACCAGCACCACATACGGGTCAGTGCATAAACATTCATGTGTACATTCATGTGTACTGGCATAAAGAAGGGCCGGATAATTAGACATCAGGAGTCGACACAAAAGGTTAATAGTGTTAAATCAGCACCAAACATGAAATATTTCCTATGTCAGATGGGATGACTGCTAAGACTCTCTATATTTTGATAAAAGGAAAGAGAAGAATCTTCTTCAGTATTTACATACGTAAAAAAAAAAAAAAATACTGCACAGGCTAGGTGACCACTAATGGCTACTTTTGCATTTTGTACCCAGTTTCCCCACAGACTATTCTGTTCATGCACTAAGAAGCTTAGGATGACTGGTACAGACTCCTTGTTGGGAAAGCTGCTTAGCATTGTCAGGGTAATGCTGAAAAAGTTAAAAAAAAAAAACAAAAAAAACCCATGGTACGCTCCATAACTCCACCGATTTCTGCATATAAAATAACAGGAACCGGTTAGGAGCACCAATATTTGGCCCTTCCTCCTGAATGTATGCACATGTCACGAGCGCCTTAAAAACTTCTTCAAAATCTACCTTTTTCTCAATGTCACCATGATTCAGTTTCATCTTGACTAGTGTAAGTCACTACTAATCAGTCTTTTCACTAATTTCTCCTCTCTACAATCTACCGGGGTGCAGCAACAACACAGTTACCTTTACCCTGTGCCAGTCACTGCACTGGTCGCCCGCACATTATGAAATACCATTTAATGCCTCACTCTCACTCACACACAGTTCTCCAAAGTGCTGGACCACCCTATATCTCAACCCTACCCATTCGCTACATTCTACCAATGGTCCAAAATTTATACCTTCCATAATTCAAACCTCACACTCCCATCTCCAAGACTTCTCGTGCTGCACCAGGTCTCTGGAGTGCACTACATGAGATAATTAGATTACTTCAGTTTTAAAAGGAACCCGTCACATTCTTCATGCTACACTCTCTGGGATGCCATTTTGAACCACATGCCTAGTATGTATAAGTATGGCATCATTCCGTCAATCTCACCATCTTTGGCCAGCACTATGAAGGAAGAATCCAGTGTATCCACATGTGGACTCCCAGATCATCATGAATACATCAATCACAGTGCTAGTCATACACTTCAATGACTCAACTGTGAGTTTGGACAAAGACCACATAGATTACAGGTACACTGGTCAAACAGATGTCTCAGAGCAGCAGCATGAAGTGACAGGATCCCTTTAAGCATGCCCTACAGTGTGAATTTTTATTTATTTAAAAAAAATTTTTTTAAATAGATGGTGGAACCAGTATACCCAGCAAGCACTTTTTCTCAAGTTCCCCAATTTCGTCATGTATTGTAGGCTCTAGAAAGCAGGTCCTTCACTTACATTGTCTGAATTGTAATGGATTTTCCTTTCATATATTGTGTCCTCCAAAATGTAAAGTGCTGCAGAATATGTTGGTGCTATATAAATATTATTATTCCCATAGAACTGCAGAATCCAGCAATCTCTTCTGAGTGACATGTATTATACCTGTTTCACTGCACCCCATTAGGAGCAAAAGTGGAATGACAATGAGGGGCACTCACACGGATTGGGACATTAAGGGGAAGAGAGTGCCCAGATCATGTGGACACACACGCTTATAGGCTGAGAAGGTAACAAATGCTGAAATATGTCAGAGACACGGTCTACTTACAATATCGCAGGATAATGTAAGAAACATAACCATTTATTGCTCAGGCCTGATGAGCCATCCTAGCGTATACAGGATGTATCATTATATCTCTGTATCAACTAGGAAGATTATACCATTCATGGGCATGGTAAAGCCAGGTGACTACTTTAGAAAGAGCTATACTGGTCACCTAGCTTTCCCAGAAACCAAGAACAGAAGAGATAGCAGCATGTAAGCAGCACTGACAACAGGTAAAACTTCAACAAGACAGAATGTAATTAGTTTTGTTCCCTGGCTCATTTCTTAGTCTCCTGTTAGCTACAATCTTTTTCATTATTTGTAGCACAAGATGCATAAATATTCAATGCATACGTCCACAGGGGCCAAGATCCCAGACTTCAGACGAAACAATCTTGCCAGTAATGACTTAAGATGGAGACGGACGACTCGATTTTGCTTGAATAGGCAGAAGAATATAATGAGTAAACAAAATCGAGACACAAAATTTAAATCACTAAAATTTGCATGTGATTCAGACTTATCTGGGAAAAGCTGCAAAGAGTGAGCAATAATTTAAAGGAGAAGTCGCCTGTCATTGGCATGCAGTATGTTTGGGGGGGGGGGGGGGGGTGAAGACAGACCCTGGAAATGCTAGCAGGTAAGGTATCTTTATGTAGATTGCAAGGAAACAAAGGACCCCCCCAGAGTACGGCCATCTGTATCCTGTCAGCAAAGCAGAAGTTGCTATTTTAACATGTATAACACAAAAGAGCATAGACATAATCCCTTTAATTAATGGGGAGATGCAGGATTTGAAAAACATGGCTGCAGTCTTTCAGAAACCATGCCACACCTGTCCATGGGCTCTGCCTTAGGCAAGTTGCAGACGACCGTGTGTATTTTGCTGTCAGCAAACTAGTAATTAGTGTTCAGTTTTTGCGGACAGACTGTAATCAGTGGGTGTTCAGCATCAGTGCCATATGTCCGCAAAAACAGACAGTTTTACATCAGCATCAGTGCCGTATAGCCGCAAAAACAGACAGTGCGCCATCAGTGTGTGCTCAGCATCAGTTCCACATGTCCGCAAAAACGGACAGTGTGCCATCAGTGTGTCTTCAGCATCAGTGCCGTATGGCCGCAAAAACGGACAGTGTGCCATCAGTGTGATCCTAGTTTGCGAATTGACCAGAAAAAAAAACAAACAAAAAAAAAACAAAAACAAACACACACACACACACAAACAACCACCACGCACAGGAGACATCTAATGATATCCCTAGCTTGTCCGAGAAAACAGACAGCACATCGAAGACACGTAAACGTGCCGTCCTAGGTTTTTAATCTCCCATACGCTTCTATGGACGAGTCCGTTCCGCAAATAGTGAACAGATCAGTGGAAATCACGGTTGTGTACATGTGCCCATAGAAATGAATGGGTCAGTGTGCTATCCGGGAAAAACACGGACAGCACACGGATCTCGCCCACGGTCGTCTGCAAGGGGCCTTATATAGAGTCTCCACTGTAGTGAATGGGGAGTAGCTAAGATACCACACACAATCTTAGAATAAGTAACACACTGTTTTTTGATAAAAGCAGCCATGTTTTGTGAAGAGAGAGCAAATCCTTTAAAGCATGTCACTAAACAAGAACAAAGTCTTTCTTTAACAAGCTCAGTAGACTTCAGTTTCTAGGATTCCGTAAGCCACATGCTCTCTCACAGGATTGCTTTTTCTGTCACCCCATCACTCAGAATCTGCCCCCTGCTCCCCCTTTTCATAGCAGTCAGCCAGCCAGCGAGTACCTTCCTGTTACTGACTGTAAACAGACCTGCTTGACTAAAGAGTAGTTGCATAATGAAGTTAATATGGAAGAAAGTAGCTCTCGCTTATGATCAAATCTCTGGAGATGGACACAGACCCGCTGAGGCAATTCTCTATATAATTATATTTTATTTCTAATCTAGTGTGATCATTATATTCCTCAGTGGTCAGTGTCTGACATTCATACACCTTCTCAGGTACAGGATAGACCCACCCAATAAGAACAAAAGATCTGTTTCTTGCTGGGCCTATTCCACAGACAGAAGATCGGCAGAACAGTTCTTGATAACATAAGGCTTCTCTGGTGTGGACGGGAGGTTGCCACCTCAAGAGGGCTGAATATGAACAGTTCACAACACAGGTAGAGCTCCCTGTTACTTCTTCTCTTGGCTCGGTTCTGCGTCTAAGAGTGCAGATCGGATTCCCAGCTTCTTCAACTCCTCCACAAGGTCTCCATTTTGGTGCATCTGAAGGAGGATGTCACAACCTCCCACAAACTCTCCATTCAGGAACACCTGCGGGATGGTGGGCCAGTTAGAATAATTCTTCACCCCTACAAGATGAAAAAAAAAAAATAAAAAATTACTAAGCTTATGAATTCCATGAATCTAGGAGTTGTAGGCGTACTATTGTTTCCCGTTATCAGCCAGAGATAGCAAACTAGAAAGGATTTATAATTATAGTCCATACTCCGCCTTGGAGGCACTTCCACAACTAGGAGGAGTAGACCCACCCATCCCCCACACTGATCAGCTGTTTGACAAGGACAAATAATTCATCCAAATGATTCTTTTCACTTACCAAGCACCTCGCCATACATTGTGTAGTGGCTGTGTTTGGTATTGTAGCTGAAATAGGCCACATGACAAATGATTGTGGTATCACCAGCCTGAGAAACTGAAAAAGAGTCACTACAAGCAGTTGATATGATATGTTGATATTAAACTTCCAGAAAACTCCTTTAACCAATGTGCTCTTTTAATTTCTAATATTAATGTGCATTTTTAGAACGATTATCAATGTGACCCTGGCAGCCAGAGCAAAAAAAATCTGACATCAGTACAGCTCTAGCCTCGTCTTTTAGATATAACTTGCAGAGGGGACCCCTTTATGAGCCAGAACAGGAAGCATCCTTATATTACATGGACTGCCAGTTACGTGAATGGCCACCATATAAAACCACAATATGTTAAGATCATGTCTGTGATTATACATTATCAGCATACTGCAATGTCTCTGGATAAACAGCAAAATTCCTTTAAATCAGCCAGCCAGAAAACATGTGGAAAGCGCTAAAAGAAACTCTGCTAATACAGGAAAAGTCTTGCAGCAACTTTAGTAGTGGCAATTGCTATATACCCTTCCACATTAGGTTTGCACAATAGTAAAATAAATTACAAGAGCTACAGCAGTGATGACACAGGGACGAAGCTTCAGCTTTGTCAGTAATAAAACTGCACAGTCACCATTCGCTGTTACATGCAGATCTGGAGAGATTAGCATCCAGGCAGCATTGCACAATGTCACAGACCCACAGACCTCTGTTATGTTAGTAGAGACAACCGGACATTACAGCATGTAGTGACAAAGATAGAATGCAGATACAGGGTGTATCACAGCCACATTTGATGGCAACTGCTCCCTGTTATCAGTTATTCAGGCTACATGATGAGCACAGTCGCGAATTCGTTGCTTACTTTCCATAAAGAGGTCATTGCATTTCTGCAGATTGTCAGATTTCCCCCTTTGCATTGTAAGGGATATAATCCAGAATCTAATCGGTAGAAAAAGTTGACACGCTGCAAATTTCAAAAGGTTGAGTAGAAGACTGTAGAACGGATTTATAATCCTCTGTTATCTGCTATTTCAGCCAGGACAGACTGAGGGCCGACTCTGGACCACAGGCACCAGCTGTTAGGACTAAGAAGAACAGTGCTTGCTCAGTGTATGTAGTGGTCCATAGCTTCCATTCAGCTAGGATGACAACTGCAACACTACTTTTAGGCCAGGTCCCACGTGGCAGACACCTCAGCGTTTTACAGTTCCTATGAATCCCATCCAAACATTGCGGAAAAATACCTGTTGCTGTTTTGGAAATTGCAGCATGTCAATTATATCTATGGAAAAGAGCACTATGTAAAAATTTAGCTTTATAATGTGAAGCATATTGAGTTATTTTCCCACGGACCCGCAGATACACTGTCTGCATGTAGCCTTAGGCCGGGATTACACAGCATTTTTTTTGCTGAAGAACTTCATGCTGTTTATAATTGCAGCAATGAGTAGCACATGTTACTATACGTGTCACCTATATGCTATTAGCCATTAAATAAGAGACATGGTTTATTGGCATAGTAAGGCGTTACTCATATCTGCTTTTAAAAACTACCTGCAATTCTTCGGTTAAAAAGCACACCATGTAAACCCCATGAGACCCATTTTATTTTTCATTGAGGTTTAGTTTGGACCTGAACCTGTCAGCAGACTGAGGCAACTTGACTTTCACAAAAACAAATCGAGTCTCAGGCTAGAGAAAGGCTGACTGTAGTGTTCTCCAATGGTATGAATGGAAGGAGGTGTAGACTACTCACTGGCCCCACGATCACTACTTCATCCCTAATGCTGAGAACCTCCAGAGACATTTACATCCATACGTCACCTACATGTGAGCTGGATTATTGGGAACATGATGCAGCGTCCAAACCACATGTGACCAAGAATAAATAAAGAGAAAATACCTGCAGGCTGGCTTCACCATTAAAGGGTTCTCCTATCACAGACATTCCCTTTAATATGGAGCTGCCACAAGACATTTCCCCTGCAGCACCTTGTAAAACTCATAAGAAATAAGTTGTAGCATGATCCATAGGAGGCACAATTACATGGCACTGCCCATATTCCCATTCGTCATGTCCCAGGCCACAAGAACCTCTGTATAACGCCATATACACTATGTAAGTGTATTACTATGGAGTCCTGATCATACATGGTTTTAGTGATACATGGCATTACATGTACACACAGTCTTACAGGAAGCACCCCTTGCTGGAATTACAAGCTTGCCTTAGCAACAATCACATCATAATATATTAGATTATTAGGGGTCACCTCCTTTAATCTGAGTTGCCCTTTATGTTCACTGACCTCTAAGTGTACATGGACTACTGCAGGGCCCTCCTGTGGTAGAGTCATTGAAGTTACCCGTATAGTATATTGTACTATAGACACCTGAACGAACCACTGTGTGGTCTCTATCCAGAGGGAAACTACAACTCCCAGCATAGCCACTCCTCAGCCAGCTGAGAATAGTAGTCATAAGCCTACAGAAGACTATCACAGACCCAAGCGTATGCTTACCCATCTCCAGTCACTGACAGCACAGTACTTACCTTGCCTGAGGTCCTGGTCCTCCAGCACGTTATAAGCCGCGTACTCATCTACACCGTGCATCCGCAAGATCTGAACCACGGCGTTACTGAAGCCGCACAGGGGCTGTGCCGGAGTACCCTTCATAAACACCACCACTTTGTCCTTCTTCACCAGCCCGTCCATGTACTTCCGGGAATTGCTGCTGCTCTCACTGAGCAGGCGGCGGACCACCGGGCTCCGGAGAGCAGCGGACACTCTGGACACACACCAGCTCATGACTGACAGATAGTGCCGTCACTCAAACGCGACGACCTTTCGTAGAAGCTTCTTGGCCCTGCAAGGCACCCGTTACTCCAATAACCCTGCCCGCCATCCTACTCTAATTGGCTGGAAGGCCTAACAAGGAGGGAAAAAGGTATCTTGCGCGTCTAATTGGTTAAAACGTCTTGTCAATTGTCCTAGAAGACCAATGAGTGCCCGATACGTCATATAGAGGGAGGATTTAATGTATAATTTCACATTGCGTTTGCTTTATTTTTTTTAGTTGGTAGAATCGAGTCTAAGCGGCCATGTTGGTGGTGGATAGCGGTGAGTTTGAATGAGGTTTTTTCCTCCATCTCAGTAGCGGCTTTATCTATCTTCTATAAGTATGGCTATTGTATTAGATGCATATATGTGCTCCCTCTACTACTGTGCCTCCAGAGCATGGTCCTAGACACTGTACTGGCCGCTAGTGTGCCTTTGTACAGATAACTCTCAGTATAATTCTACGGCTGAGGATTTGTTACACTTGTTCTCTCCACTGTAGCCAGTCCACTGTGAACTAAATTCTTACATTATCTGTATTGATGGTCCAGACAAGAGATGTGCTCAGTTCACAGAGGATTGACTACCCTAGATAAAATTATAACAAACTCTCAGCTGTGAGAAGTGTCAGGCCTAGGATTTTGTGTTTTTCCTTCTCTATGATATGATTTGCAGTCTCCTCTCAGGCCTTGCGTTGTTAGTACCCGGGGTCTTTGGAGCTGCATACAGTATCCATGTGAGGAAGCCGAGACATCCCTGCACAAGTAGCAGCAGGTAGATGCGCTATGTTCCTTGCACATTCCCGCTTCTGTTGCCACGGAGATGATGACATTCCCGTGTTATTATCTATCCGCCAACAGATAGAGAAACGCAGTGTGATATTATTTACAGAGTGAAGACTTCTGGTAAATACTGAACCTGCGACACCACCATCTGTGACTATGTATGTGTGACCGCCATGTGTATGACGATTCTATTTGTCACCTTCTATTACAGGGATCCTGAGTGATGGTCCTGAACAAGATGGAAGTATCTGGATCGGAATATGTCCACCTGTGGATCAGGCTTTAATGTACAATTTGTGGGATTTGGCATTTATTCTAAAGAGACATCCTAGTGTTAAAGGGGTTGTCTGATTGACTAGGCTCACATCCATGTTTCTTGTATATTTTTCATGTTCAGTTTATTAAAGGGTATTCTCTGGGTACCAGAACTCAGCCCTGCAGATAGATAGGTTAGGGTCACCTGAATAAAATGTGGTTTTCTGTTGCAGAGATATCATCAGTATTTTTGTCAATATGCAAATGAGCTCTTTGGAGCAACAAGGGTATTGCCACTGCTTGAAGCAGTTAGTGTCAGCTCCCTCATTGATCTAAAGAGCATCTGTACGCTAGTCAGTCATGATTGTTGATATGAAAATAACCATGACCTGCATTGCCATATAAATAGGGGGCTTGGCATGTAAAGGCTCTTAACAAAAAAAAAAAAAAAAAAGTTCATTAATTGTAATCAAGGTAAAATTTGCAATAAATAGCAATTTTAATATAGGTTGTGATCACCCAGTTCTAGTTGTGGGTTATATCAACATGCAGGGAGTACTAAGGTCCATCATTTAATGGGATTAGCTTCTCACATTTCCATTTATCCGAGACTTCCTTTCTTTCCTTGTTGGGCAGGGAGGACAGAAAATTGTGTAGCATCAATCTTGATCAAGGGAATGGACCTTGAATCAACAAGTCTTTGATGAGATAACTTCCATTTTGGGTGTCCCTGAAAGGTGGAGAAGTGTTCTCCCTGTCTCCTCAAGAACTGCTGACAGTCTTCTCTGAGTCTTGAAGAAAGGGTCTCCTTTATGCATTTCCCTCTCTAAAGTTAATCCCCAGGACTTTGAGAACGGTTTTGGTAAGAGGGAGCCCTTGTGACGCTCATCACACCCTTCTGGCTCAGAAGGATATGGTTTCCTGACTCTGAAAGCTGTTGATAGCAGATCATTGGGTCCTGCCAGAGAGGGCTCAGTTTTTCACTCAGGGATGAGAAGTTTTCTCTTGTCTACTTGGCTTTTGGAAAGGGGATCTTGGGAAGTAAAGGATTTTCAGAGCAGGTAGTTTCTAGTTGCAAGCAGGTTACCTCTCAAATATCTTGAGAATCTGGAAAGTTTCCTTTCCTTTGCTGACAGACCCATTGATGTCCTGACCGCTCCTAATCTTCCTTTGATCCTTGAGTTTCTCCAATCAGGCTTGTCTAAAAGTCTTAGGCCCAGTATGTTAAAAGGGCAGGTCTCTTATTAAAGCAGAGAAGTAGATTGTCTCCTATAGATCTAGGGTTCACCACCAGGATCTAAGTGTAGTTCTTAATGTCTTGGTGGCAGACCCCTTTGAACCTCTGGATCACCCTTCTTTCCTGTCCTCATTACAGTTTTTTCACTTAATCATCCCTTCACTGTTAAACTGGAGGATAGGCTAACCATGTGTATCAAGAGAGCTGTCTTGTTTCCTGAGCAGAGGGGTCTTCAGGTTTCTTGTAAATTGTGTGACTAGTGTACTTTTAAAAAAACAAAACAAAAAAAAACTATATTTGGATATATGTATTTATATGATGTTAAAATTTGGATCTTGGGAGTGAACTCCCAGTTCCTGTTTTCTGTCCTAGGTAGGAAGTGGTCTTTCCTGGGGTGCAGTCATTGACTCAAGGAAAAAAAAATTACCGCTAAGGCTAGGTTCACATCTGATTCCATTCCCCATTCCGCTTTAAAAATACAGCGAGAAAAGACCTTCAAGCAGGACTTTTCTCTCTGCTTTTTTCAGGCGAAAACTTGGCGGACCCCATTATAGTCTATGGGCTAATCGGGTTTCCAACAGTAACCGCCTTCTAAGCAGATAGGGTTTCTGTTTTTCGGGTCCGCAAGTGCAGATGTGAACCTAGAGTAAGCAAGTCGAAGCTTTTGTGTGTCCCTACTCCTCTACTGGTTTTGGTAACCACTGCAGCACATTACCCCTACTGCCACACACACGCACACGCACACGCACGTGCACACAGAGCTACAACATTATGAGCCATATATATGTTCATACAAATTAAATTCTTTGTGTTTTTTTTTTTTTTTTTTTTTTTTTTTTTACATTTATATTAAAGTCTTCAAAGAAATAATAAAAAAAAAAAAAACAATATTGTGTTTTGCTTGTTTGTTTGATGTGAGGTCCCTGTACAATTGAATCTTTATAAATAATTCATGCTTCCATGGATTTGATGTCGATGATATTCTGATTTCTGTTGGCATATACACTGTGGTATGTTGCTTCATCTGCACCAGAATCTCCACTGTGAACAAGTCTTACATGGGTAACTGCTAGATCATTACTGGCCGCTAATGTTCCCTGCCGCCTTGCTCTCAGGGGTGTAACAATCACAGGCCACGGGCCCAGATGGGTACGGGGCCTGTGGACCACCATGATGGTGGTCGGTGAAAGCAACCACTATACATATTGTTGTTGAAAGGCTGGGCCGCTTTCCGAAAGATGCCTGCCCAGGGGATGTGACATCAGCGCGCACCATGTGCGTCACCTTAGTTGCAGGCAGAGGAGGAGACCCCAGAATATAATAATAGCACTGAATTCGAATATTTGTCGAATTTCATGGTGTTCATCCGAAGCGGCTCTAGGAAGCATTTTATACTGTGTGTGACCACTGTGGGGAGCATATTATACTGTGTGTAGCCCCAGATATTATGCAATGCAATGTAAATAGTGAAGGAGTCACAAAGCACCACAGTACCTTCAAACAGTTGATCAGCAGGGTCCCTGGGTATTAGTCCCCTGCAGATCTTTTACATCTCTTAGGCTGTTAGGACCCTGCAGACCAGCTGTTTCCCATAGCACTCAGCTCCCAGTATTGTTTACATGCAAGACACTGCACTGTGCTGGTCACTCACCATATTCTTGATAACTGCAATTGTGGGTACTATAGTTGTATTCCTTTCAAGTATCGGAGATACCATTGCAGCACCTATAATTGTCACAATCAATAATAGTCCGTTTGGACCAAATATGTTCGAACTGAAACTGTCATGTGGGTCAGGCTGGTGTGATGGTGCATAATGACTCCAATGTAGTGCAAGTCTGTGTGGCCATTGAAGAGGGCCGAAGGGAGCAGGGAGTCGCGCTGGAGCCCAGGAGAGATAAGTAACACTGGTTTTTATGTTTGTCACCTCCCCTGGGCCTCTGATAATTATACTCTGGGGTCTGAAAGACCCCAGAGTATAATAATAGTTTATGGGTAGTGTAACCCAAAAATTTGGGGTTCTGCTAAACCTGAAATTTTTGCAATATTATATAGGGGCCATGGGACATTATACTGTGTGTAGGGACGCTATGGGACATTATATTGTGTGGAGGGGCCGCTATGGAATATTATACTGTCTGGAGGCCAATTTGGGACATTATAGTGTGTATAAATGGGGCATTATACCATGTGAGTGGTGGGCCCAAGTCAAAAGTTTGCTGTGGGGCCAAGTTTTTGCTAGTTATGCCCCTGGGCCGACCCTTTCTTTATATCATTAATAGGGTTTGTTGTCAGTTTTGTTTTTTATTAGGACAAGCCAAGGAAAGCATTAGCCAAGTCCAAAAACAAGGAGTGTCCCTGGCATTGCTCCTGATCGTACCATTGCTGAGAAATTCCCCTCCCTGTTACAAGGCATTAAGGCAGTGGTTCTCAACCTTACTAATGCCGCAACCTTTTAATACAGTTCCTCATGTTGTGGTAACCCCCAACCATAAAATTATTTTCGTTAATACTTCATAACTGTAATTTTGCTACCGTTATGAATCGTATTCCCATGGTACAGATATTTTTTTTTTTTGCAGTAGTTGATGATTTTACTGTACATGATTTTACATTTACACAGTAATTATAATTCATGAAGTGTCGTTTTACCTCCAATACTGCTGCTTTAAACACAATAGCTGTTCTCTACATGTGTGACTGGCCCACATAAATACATTATGGAGCAAACCCTGTCACATACACCTGTATTAGTTCTGGGTGTATGTGATGGGTTTGGCGCAATGATGTCATCACACCAGGTACTCGTATGTGGGCGGACCCGCTTGGAGACGGATAGAGGCATACCTCCCAACTTTCAAAGAACAGAAAGACAAAATGTGTGGCACGCAAATTTAGCTCCATCCACATCTACCTTGACTCTGCCCATTCTCACCCATTTTTCTTTGTGCCCCCACACAGTATAATGCTCCTACAGTTCCCCTACAATTGCCCCACAGTATTAAGTCCCTCTCCTGGTGCCCCAGTTTAAACTGGCAGAAACTAGAAGGGGTCATGAAACTGGGTAGCTGGAGGGTGACATTAAACAGTGGGGGTAGTTAAATGGGACAATCAATGGCAGCTGGCGTGGGACATTAAACTGGGGTCAACTGGAGGGGGACATTAAATCGTAAGGGTAGCTGGAGGGTGACACTAAACTGGGGGAAACTAGAGGCGGACTTGTCCCCCTCCAGCTACTCCCACGGTTTAATGTCCTCCTCCAGTTGCCCCCAGTTTAATGCCCCTTTCCAATTGCCCCCAGCTTAATGTCTCTCTTAATCTCCCCCAGTTTAATGTCCCCCCTCCATCTGTCACCAGTTTAATGTTACCCCTTCCATCTGCCCCCAGTTTAATGTCCCCCTTCATCTGCCCCCAGTTTAATGTCCCCCCTTCATCTGCCCCCAGTTTAATGTCCCCCCTTCATCTGCGCCCAGTTTAATGTCCCCCTTCATCTGCCCCCAGTTTAATGCCCCCCTTCATCTACTCCCAGTTTAATGTCCCCCCTTTCATCTGCCCCAAGTTTAATGCCCCCCTTCATCTGCCACCAGTTTCATGTCCCCCCTTTATCTGCCCCTAGTTTCATGTCCCCCCTTCATCTTCCCCTAGTTTCATGTCCCCCCTTCATCTGCCCCTAGTTTCATGTCCCCCCTTCATCTGCCCCTATTTTCATGTTCCCCCTCAATTTGCACAAAAAGTTTAACATAAAAAAACACTGATACTCACCTCTCCTTGCTCCCCTGCTGCTCTGTCTGCAGGCGAGATGTGAGTGATGTCCCCTGCTTGAAGCACACAGGTAGCACAGTGGTGAAGCGGGAGCTGTCTGCGGACGGTCCTGCTTCATTCACCATTGTATTCAACTCATCTGCGTCCAGAGGATTTGAAGATCCTAGGCAAAGATCCCTTGACCAGGGACCCTGAAAATCCTGAAAGCCCAAATAAAGCCCCCCACCCTCTAATGGGCTGGCATCTGTGGTGAGTATTAACTCCACAGTGGACCCACACAATATACTGCAATATGCTACCTAAAGCCCCCCCAGTATAATTTGCTCCCTATAGTGGCCCCACAGAGTATAATATGTTCCACAGTGGCCCTGCCCACACAATATAATATGCTCCACAGAGGGTCTGCTATTATTATACTCTGGGGTTTCCGCCAGGCCAAAGCGATGACGTTCGGAACGTGTGACGTCAGCTACAGGCCAGAAGTTGACGCAAGATCGCCGGACACCCAGGAGAGGTGAGTAAAAATGTTTGATATTTTTACAGACCTCCTCTGGGCAGGCTTCTATTGGAAAGAGGCACAAGACGCCTGGCCCCTTTCCATTATCAATGTGGCCAGGTCTGACTCTGGTCTGACTAACTTTAGGGACAGGGACCCTGGGCAATATCTAAGTGTGCTCCCACCTCTAACGCTGGCCCTGCTTAAAGACACGGGGCCCACTGGGGGATTCACCGATACCCCGGTGGGCCAGTCCGAGCCTGGAAAGAAGGGATTCCCTTCCTCTTCTTCCAGTAGATCCCACAGGCCTTTTCATCCCTTTTGGAAATGTAATGGGGGAAAGAGGGTTTTAACAGAAATAGGAGCTAGTCAGATTCAGGGAAAAAGCAGAAGGGTTTCATTTTTAGCAATACGCTTTGAAAAAGATCAAAAATCTAGCAATGGTGCCATACCCCAGGTGGGGAGAGGACCGAAAAATCTCCTTTATGCCTAGCTGAAAAAATTTTTAAGTCTCCCCTCCACCCTTAAGGTTTCAGGTTATGAGGACAAATTCTTCACTGCCATCTCGGTCGGCCCTGAATTTAGAGGTTCATAGCCTGATCTTCAAGAATGTTCTTGAACTAGTCCCTCTTGGGGAAATAGGGGAAGGGGTCTACTCTCATCTATTTTTAGTGAAGAAACCTGAGATGTCCTTCAGGACAATAATAAACTTGAAGGGACTGAATCAATCCTTGGTTGTCAAGAAATTCAGAATAGAAACCATTAGACTGTCAGTAAACTTATTGAGACCCAACTGTTGGATGGCGGTTATAGACTTAATGGATGCCTATTACCATGTTCCGATCTTTTTAGAGCATCAAAAGTTTCTCAGGGTAGCAGTGGAGATAAAGGGAACCAATTTCCATTACCAATTTAAGGCCCTTCCCTTCGGGATTTCCATGACCCCACCAAATTGATGGAAGAGATGGGAGCCCACATCAGGGACATAAATATTGTCTTCATCTCCTATCTGAATGATTTTCTTTTTGTGGCTAGGACAAGAGCAGCTTGCATATAAAGTGTTGATCAGGTTCCTGGTATCCTTTCTTGGTTAGGTTGGGTGATCAATCTCAAAAAGTCCAGACTGATAACCTCCAAATGTCTGATTTTTCTGTGGATTATTCTTGACTCTGTTTCTCAAAAGTGTTTTCTCCCTTTGGAGAAAATTCAGTTTATCCATTCATTGGTGAATTCCTTTATTCTACATCTGTGTGTATCTATAAGAAAAGCCATGTCCGTCCTATGCTCCCTAACCGCTTTTGTCCCAGCTCTTTCCTGGGATTAGGGACATTCCCTGGATCTGCAGTGGGAAATCCTGTCAACCTGGTATCGAGAGAGAAATATTCTAGACAGGATGATGCTAGTATCCTTCAGTACCAGGTTCTCTCTGGCTTGGTTACTAAACAGGCAAAATTTGGAGAAGGGGGTGCCTTGGAGAATTCACAACCCGCTAGCGATCACCACAGATTCCAGCCCATTGGGGGGCTTATTTGGGCTTTCAGGATTTTCAGGGTCCCTGGTCAAGGGATCTTTGCCTAGGATCTTCAAATTTGAAGGAACTAGTGGCAGTCCTAAAAGCCATAGAGAAGGCGACCCCGTGGATCCACGGTCATCATGTCAGGATTTTAACCGGCAACAGGACGCAGTCTCCTACATAAACAGACAGGGAGGTTCAAGATCTCTCTCCCTGATGCTGGCCATGAGATGAATCCTCATTTGTGAGGAACAGTCAATCCCTTCCTTCTAAGCCCTTCACATAAGGGAGTCAGAGAACAGCAGGACAGATTAACTAAGCCATCACAGATTAAGACAGCGGAAGTGGGGGCTCAACCACCTGGGGATGCCAGAAGTGAACATGTTTGCCACCAGGTCCAACAGGAAAGTGTCAAATTTATTTTCCCTAAATCCTAAAGGTGGATGCTGTTTCCCACAGGTGGGAGTTCAGTCTGGCCTACGCCTTTCCTCCCTTTTTCCTTATTCTGGCAGTCCTCAGGAAGATAAGGGAGGGCAAGGGTCATTCTGATTGCCCTCTTCTGGCCAAGGAGGATGTAGTTCTCTTAGTCGAGAATCCTATCAATTTCGGATCCGTCCGGAGATCCCAGACCTCCTGTGGCAGGGTCCGGACAGACATCCAAATTCCAAGCATTTACACTTGACACCTTGGATTTTGAGTGAAAATTACTATCCTCTAAGGGTTTCTCTTCAGGGTTAGTTTCTACTGTTCTAAAGAGTAGAAAATTGGTCGCTTCCAAAATCTATGCAAGGACCTGGTGTTGTTTTTTGGAATTTATTAATTCTTCTGTGGATGATCTTTAGAAGGTCCTGCTAGTAGTAATCTTATAATTCCTTCAGAAAGGCCTGGAAAAGGTTCTCTCCAACAGTACCCTCATTGTGCAGGTCTCAACCTTGAGTGCCCTGTTTCATGTCAAACTGGCTGAAAACCCTTGGATTGATAGATTTAAAGAAAAGCATCTTTTAAAAGTTGACCAATGTCCATCTCTAGGGTTCCCCCCTAGGATTTGAACTTGATTTTGAATGCACTCAAGACAATGTCTCTCAAAACAATCCTTTTAGTCACCGTAACCTCTGCCAGATGTATTAGCTTCAGGCCCTTTCAGCTAACCCACCTTTCACCTTAGTTTTGGATGACAGAGTCTAGTGACTTCTAGTTGGATGAAGTCTAACTTTCTTTTTGTGCTGCTCTTTGCAAGCCCTAACAGGGGTAAGTCTGCCTCCATAAGTATTCTGGCCAGGCAGGTTAGATTAGCTATAGGATTAGCCTACAGCTCCTCAGGTCTTTCCTCGCTGGTAGGCCTTGGAGCGCACTCCACTTATTCAGCAGAAAAAGCTGATGACTCTATAGAACAGATCTGTTGGGCAGCCACCTGGTCTTCACCCTCTACTATTTTCCAGCACTATAGACTGGATTTGGGGGCAGTGGCTGATCTCTCCTTTGGTAGATAGGTGTTTCAAGCGGTGGTCCCTCCTTGAATTTTATGCTATTTTACTCTCTTTAAGATGGTGTTGAGGGAGAAGGGAAAAATGTTAATTAATTATCGGTACTTTAAAGAGGTTATCCAGGTAAAAATTGGTGAAATAAAGAATATAGGCTATAAGAAAATAGGTCAAAAAAGAAAAAAAAAACATACTCATCTGTCCCTGGTGTTCTGGTTCCTTCCAGTCCTGCTGCTTCGATGTTTTCTTGTGGCGGAAGTCCTGGCCGGCTGTGAACGTCCCATGTCCTTTGCTGAGGCTGCTGATTGGCCTCAGTGGTTATGTGCGGCAGGGACTGTCGCCAGAAGAAAACATTGGAGCAGCAGGTATGGACAGTGCTGAGAGGCACTGGAGCACCTGGGACACGAGTATGTTGTGTTTTTTGTTTTTTAAATAAATAAAAATTTATACTGGACAACCCCTTTAATTTTCCAGATCCCACTACAGCAACATCCTTTATTCAACTCCCTTCTTCAGTGGTGATACTTCAGCACTAGACGCAGTAAAAAAAAAAAAATTATACCCCTTGGGAGGCCTTCCTTTGTTTCTGTAAGGCTGGGTTCACATCTGTGCCAGAGACTCAGATGCAGAAACCACTATAAATCGGCAGAAAGAAAAGTCCGGTACAGAGGACTTTTCTCTTCGCCGGTTCCAGATTTGAAACACCCTATTACAGTCAATGGGGTCCACCGAAGTCCTTGTGTAACTGCTGAAACAGCAGTCAGGCTCCCCGTCTCTCAGGTCCCCAAGATTTGACACCAGAGTACTGTGACCCCTTCAAACATCTCCCTGGTGGTTGTGCTGAAAGCTCTCCAATCTACAAATAATGGCCTATCATAAGGATCGGCCCTCATTGGTGTAATCTTGAAGACACAGCTATGGACAAGATTGGTGCTGTTTCTAGAGATAATCTCAAACTATTACCTAAAGTGCCATGGACATGAGGGTGATGCTTAAAAACCAAAGGGGTACATTCTGTTTTGTTGTATTGATGATCAATTTGTGCCTTATTCTCATTGATTTCCATGTTGCTAGACTGTTTTATAATGGGGACATCACCATGCAGGACTTTTTCTTCCATCTGAAAAGTGAACAAACAAGAATGAAGAAAGTTTCATCATGATTTTTTTTCTTTTTGCATTAGAATGAATACAGACGGAGGGGGCTCTGTCTGCATTAATCATTCCAGCACCATTTAAGTCTGTTGCTCTCATCATGTGACAGTTTGTAATAATGAGAACGTGAATTTAGCCTAATCTAAAATTGTATTTGGCTTTTGGAGATTTATACATCAGCCACTACGTGGCGCTGTATGGCTGCAGAGAAAGCTATATATCTCCTTCAAGGAGGAAAATGTTTATGTCCCTGGCCAATTTATTAGCCAGTTAATCTTGGCCTCCTGGAACTTGTTAATTATTTCTTATAGTCAATTCACTTATTCTTCATGATAAAGTGTCCATTATTGGATATCATCATTGACTTTGTACAGTATTGATAGGGTTGTAGGGGCTTCCATGATTTAGCAGGACAATATGACCTGACTGAAGGCCCCTTTTCATAATTAAATATGATTTCTGTTCAGTCTAGCAGTAGATTATTACAGTATTCTCAAATAAAGAGGGTAATTAACCTTTAATACTGTGCTAATAAAGTATAACTGATATCTTGTGTCAACCTGAGTTATCAGATGCCAGACATTGATAATTGCTTTTATTGCTGGATTAGCTTTTAAGAGGAATTTCTGTGTTACCTTAGTTTATGATTTAGTAAGAATTAACCACTAAATGTACTAAGATGAACCTGCTGACGCATGATTAACCCCTTAACAACATTGGATGTACTATTACGTCCTGTGCGCTTGGTACTTCGCGCAACAGGGCGTAATAATACGCCCTGGGGTGGCCGCCCGCTCACTATCTGAGCGGGGCGGCATCGAAAGCGGGTGTTAGCTGTAACTGACAGTTCCGATCGGTCAAACATGACCGCGGCATCCAAGGGGTTCCGCCATGTTGCCACTCTGATCGGCACCCCCCGCGGTGAGATCGGGGGGTGCCGATATCTATAATCTGCAGCCCGGGGTCTGCCCAGTGACCCCAGGCTGCCTGGAGACCCCACTACCTGGTTGATCCTGCCGAGACCTGCGGAAGTGAGCGCTATGCGTCTGCATAGCCTCCCTTCCTGTATAGACTGCAAGACACTTGTATGCTCGTGTCTTGCAGTCTAAAGTGTTGAGCCAGCAATCAAAGTATTTCTGGCTCAGGTGTCCTAATGGGACACATGAAAAAATAAAAAACGTGAAAAAAAATAAAATAAAGTGTTTGAAAAAAATTAATAAAAGAATAAAGCCCCAAAAATTCCCTTTTCCTATATAAAATGAATTATATATAAAAAAAAAAAATAAAAACAATGCATATTTGGTATCGCCGCGTCCGTAATAACCTGTACAATAAAGCTGAAACAATATTTAACGTACACGGTGAATGTCGGGAAAAAAAAAACGGAAAAAACTCGCCAAAAGTAATGATTTTTTGCCATCTCACCTTACAAAATATGCCATAAAAAATGATCAAAAAGTCATATGTACCCCAAAACAGTACCAATAAAAAGCACAGGTTGTCCCGCAAAAAATAAGCCCTAAACCAACTCTGTAAACCGTAAAATAAAAATGTTACGCATCTCAGAAGATGGCGATGCAAAAACAATTAATTTATGTCCCCAAATGGGTTTTGTTCTGCAAAATTAGTATTGCATAAAAAAACAGTATAAGTGAGGTATCTCCGTAATCATACCGACCCGTAGAATAAAAGTAACATGTTACTTATGCTTTATGCTGCATGGTGAAAAATTTCAAAGGTAAAACGCAGTGCCAGAATTGATGTTTTTTTTTTTTTTAATCCAACAAGAAAGAGTTAATAAAATTTATTCAATAAGTAATAGGCGCCCAAAGATGATGTCATTACAAAATACATCTCACCCCGCAAACAACAAGCCCTCATATGGCTACATCACCAGAGAAATAAAGAAAATATAGCTCGTACAATGTGAAGACAAAAACCCCAAAAATTGCCAAATCATTAGAACGTAACTGGCTGTGTCAGGAAGGGAATCAGAGGCTTAGCTAGCGGGGGGCAGAGGGGGCGGCCGCCCCGGGCCCACTGACTTTTTGGGGCCCACCCCGGGGCCGCCATTAATACATCCTTTATTTCTAACTAGATCGGTGTCTGCAGCGTTACAATGCTTCCTGGTGCTTAACTGTCCGAGACCACAAACCGATGTCTTCTTCTAAGCACAGGTGGCGCGATGACATCACAACATTGCGCCGCCCGCGCTCAGACACAGACGTCATGCGCGTGGACAGGGAGGAAGCAGCGGCTCCGTTCATCAGCATTGCAGGCGAGTATGATTTTTTGTGTGGGTATATTAATAGAATAAGGGGTGGTTAGGAGGGGGGAAATCTAACTATAAAGGGAGGATTCATTAGGGGGCATTATGACGATGGGGGGGGTCATTTATATAAGGGTTATTATGGGGTATTAGGAATACAAGGGGGGGAGGTTATTTATATAAGGGGCCATTAGGGGGCATCATTTATATTAGGAGGCATTATGAACATAAGGGGGTGGTCATTGATATAAGGGGTCATTAGAGGTGCAGTATTTATGTCAGGGGGAATCAGGGGCATAATATGAGGGTCAATTAATTTCATTAAAGTTGCACTTGCACCTTATTAAGACTAAGGCCCCATGTACTGGGCTGCAGCAAAAAAAGCGCTGCAGGAAAAACCGCGGCGGTAACGTGTTTTTTCCCGCAGCACTTTTCACAGAAGGTCCGCAGAGGTTTCTCCTGTGGACTTTCTGTTTTCAATACACCTAAATGGAAACTGCCAGTGTTTCCATAGGTATAATTGACTTGCTGCAATGCACCGTTGCGGTTTTGGAAATCGCAATGTGTCTGCTGCACGTATTTTTCCGCACTGTGTGGATGGGATTTGCTAGAATGTTGCTTTCGCTACATGGGGCCCCCATCCCATCCCTACTTTGCAGTATAATATGCACAGCGGATAATCTGCGATTTCCAAAACAGTTGGTGTTTTGGAAATCGCAGAATGTCAATTATACCTACGGAAATGCTGGCGGTTTCCCTATAGATATGTTTGAAGCAGAAAATCTGCAGAGGAAACCTCTGCGAACTTTCTGTGCAAAGTGCTGCTGGAAGAATCGCGATGCGTCGCCGCCGCGGTTTTTCCGGCAGCTCTTTTTTTGCTGCGGGACGCCACATGGGGCCTTAGCCTTAAGGCGTTTTCCAGCTCATTTTTATTGATGATCTATTCCTCAGAATAAAACATCAATAAGAGATAAGTGATTCCCTACTGATCAGCTGTATGAAGGGGCTATGGCGCCTGTTTATATCACACGTCTGTTTATAGTGACCGTGTGATGTAATTACAGCCTTGTCACATAGATGTGTATAGGATGAGGCTGTAGTTACATGACATGGCCACTATGAAAAGAATGACACTATGTAAACAGAGAAGGGGTCACAGCGCTTACACAGGTACCACGGTTCATTCAAACAGTTGTTCCTTGGGGGTCCCGGGTATTGGAACCCCCAAAAATTTTTTTTCCCTTTTTAATTAGGAAACACCTGGGGCATTATTAATAAGGGGCAAATTATCTAAAGAGGACCTTTCACGTCCTCATGTATATGCTGTTTTACATACCGCTAGAAAGCAGACAGTGCGCTGAATTCAGCGCACTGCCGGCTTTCCCGTTATATGCCCCGGGGCTGGAGATATCAGGGGTCTAAATTTCACCATTCACTGTCAGAAGGGCGTTCCTGACAGTCTAGCTGCGCTGTGAGGAACTCCCTCCCTGACTGTTCTCGTCCATAGACTTGTACTAGTGGGGGCGTTCCTCACAGCTCAGCGTCATCACTGGGCTGAGTACACCCCAGTACAATTCTATGGACGGGTACTGTAAGGGAGGGCGTTCCTCACAGTGCAACTAGAGCCCCGATATCTCCAGCCCCGGGGCATATAACGGGAAAGCCAGCAGTGTGTTGAGTTCAGCGCACTGTCGGTTTTCTAGCGGTATGTAAAACAGCATATACATGAGGACGTGAAAGGTCCTCTTAAAGGGGTGCAAAGGGAAATTATTAGTTTAAAGATGCACTTGGGGGTATTATTCATTATGGGGGGGGTTATATTATATATATATAATATATAATTATATATATATATATTATTATATATTTTATAATTGGGGTAGCAGCAGGATGGGGGCTTTGTGCAGGTGAGGACAATGTGGGTCAGGTGCCTGGAAAAGTGAGGAGCCAAAGATATCTGTGTTGCAAACTTTACAGAGACTGGAAGAAGTGGTCATGGCCGTCCAGATGAAAGAGATGCGGAATGTGAACGATTAGTCAGAGACGTCACCGGTAAGTCACTAAATGCTACTGCATTCACCTAAATCATCTGCAGAACCCTGTGTAGAGCCGCTATATACCACTATATGCTCACCGTATACTGATAGTATCGGTATACAAACATGTCCAAGTAGGGGGCACATGTTCGCCCCCCCTGTGCTAAACCCCTAGCTACGCCTCTGAAGGGAATGTATAAGCTGTGCGAGCGTATATCAGGGGACACCCCAGATTTAGAGCTTATGAGGGAAAATAAACCAGAAGTGACCCCCAGAGTGACCTCCCCAATAATAGGAACTACTGGGGAAATAGTAGGGAATTTGGTGTTCCCAATGTACTCCGCACAGCTTACCTATTCACTTTTCCCCATCCGCTGTGCATTCACGTCTGGGATACTAATGCTTACTACACCCCTTGATAAATTCTTTGAGGGGTGTAGTTTTCAAAATGGGGTCACTCCTTTGGGGAATCCACTGTTATGGTACCTTACAGGCTCTGCAAACATGACATGGCGTTCAGATACCAAACATCTGAATCTGCACTCCAAAAGCCACATAGCGCTCCTTCCCTTCTGCGCCCTGCTGTGTGCCCAAACTGCAGCTTATGCCCACATGTATGACACTGGTGTACCCAGGATAACGTGCTTAATGTCATATGTGGGTATAAACTGCTGTTTGGACACAGCTGGGCACAGAGTGGAAGGAGCGCTATTTGGTTTTTGGAGCACAGGCTTGGACAGTTTGGTTTTTGGACGCCATTGCACTTTTGCAGAGCTGAAACGCCAGTAAAGTGGAATCCCCAGACACGTGACCCCATTTTGGAAACTACACCCCTGAAGGAATTTATCCAGGGGTACAGTGAGCATTTTTAACCCCCAAGTGTTGCTATAATTTATTATCCATAAATGAATACGCAGCTGATTGTGAAAGGTGAAAATGACAATTTTTCCAGGAATACAACATTTCAGTGCGTAATATGTTGTACCCGGCTTGTATCAGAGATGAACGCGCCAAAAGCTGTTGTGCCCAGGATACCCGCTTAACAGTTTTTGGATTGTGTGTCTCTGCAGACATAAGCTGGGCACAACATATCGGGCACTGAAATGGCGTATCTTTGGAAAAATGTTATTTTTAACTTTTCATTATCATCTGCGCATTCATTTCTGGAAATTAAAAGAATGCAACACTTAAGGGTTAATAATGCTCGCTACACCACTTGATAAATCCCATGAAGGGTGTAGTTTCCAAAATGGGGTCACAAGTCTGCGGATTCCACTTTACTGGCAATTCTTGGGCTCTGCAAAAGTGACATGGTGTCCATAAACCAAACTGTGCTCTAAAAACCAAAATAGCGCTTCTTCCCTTCTGTGCCCGGCTGTTCCCAAACAGCAGTTTATACCCACATAAACTGCCATTTGGGCACACAGCAGGGTGCAGATGTGAAGGAGCACTATGTACTTTTGGAGCGCAGATTTAGATTGTTGGTTTTTGGACGCTATGTCACATTTGCAGAAACCCTAAAATCGTCCCTACAAAATGGGGGTCACTTCTTGGGGAATTCCAGTTTACTGGCACCTCCAGGGCTCTGCAAAAATAACATGGCGACCAGAAAGTCCCTCTAAATCTATACTCCAAAAGCTAAAAAAAACACAGTGGTCCTTCCTTTCTGAGCCCTGCTGTGTTCCCAAGCAGCAATTTACACCCACATATATGATTTTTTTCCCCCCCGGGACAGCCCACTTAAATAGTTTTAGGAGTTCATGTCTCTGATGCCACAAAGTGGCCGCAGCATATTCTGAAATTGAATATTTCTTCAAAAACTTAAATTTTCACTTTGTACATTAATTTTTGGGAAGTATTTTTAGGCTCAAAATGATAATACCCCTTGATACATTCCTTGAGGGGTGTAGTTTCTAAAATGGGGTCCCTTTCGAGGGGTTTCCATTGTATTGGTACTTTAGGGGCTCCGCAAATGTGACATGACACCTGAAAACTATTCCAGCCACATCTGCCCGCCTAAAGCTAAATCGCGCTCTTTCCATTCTGAGCCCCACCATGTACCCATACAGCAGATTACAACCACTTATGGGGCATTTCTGTGTCCAGAAGAAATTGTGTAACAAACTGTGGAGAGCTTTTTCTTCTTTAACCACTTGCAAAAATTAAAAATATGTCGCTAAATGAACGGTTTATTGGAAAAAAAAGTAATTTTTCATGTTTACGTCCCAATGATGATAAAATCTGTGAAACAGCTGTGAGGTCAAAATGTTCACTATACCCCTAGATAAATTCTATGAGGGGTGTAATTTCCAAAATGGGGTCATTTTTGAGGGGTTTCCATTGTATTGGTACTTTAGGGGCTCTGCAAATGCGACATGGCACCCGAAAACTATTCCAGCAAAATCTGCCCTCCAAAAGCTAAATAGTGCTCTTTCCATTCTGAGCCCCACCATGTACCCATGCAGCAGATTACAACCACATATGGGGCATTTCTGTGTTCAGGAGAAATTGTGTAACAAACTTTGGGGAGCTTTTTCTCCTTTGTCCTTTTGTGAAAATGAAAAATTTGGGGCTAAATTGACAGTTTATTGGAAAAAAAAGTAATTTTTCATTTTCATATCCCAATGTTAATAAAATCTGTGAAACAGCTGTGGGTTCAAAATGCTCACTATACCCCTTGACATGTTCTGTGAGGGGTGTGGTTTCCAAAATGGGGTCAATTTTAGGGGGTTTCCACTGTTTTGGTACTTTGGGGGCTCTGCAAATGCGACATGGTACCTGAAAACTATTCCACCAAAATCTGCCCTACAAAAGCAAAATAGCGCTCTTTCCATTCCGAGCCCCACCATGTACCCATTCAGCAGTTTACGACCACATATGGGGCATTGCTGTGTTCAGGAGAAATTGTTTAACAACCTATGGGGTCCTTTTTCTCCTTTAACCCATTGTGAAAATGAAAACTTTGGGGATAAAGTGACGTTTTAGTAATTTTTCATTTATACATCCCAATGTTAGTAAAATCTGTGAAACAGCTGTGGGGTCAAAATGCTCACTATACTCCTTGATGAATTCTGTGAGGGGTGTAGTTTCCAAAATGGGGTCACTTTTAGGGGGTTTCCATTGTTTTGGTACTTTGGGGGCTCTGCAAATGCAACATGGCACCTGAAAACTATTCCTGCAAAATCTGCTTTTCAAACGTCCAGTGTCGCTCCTTCCCTTCTGTGCACTGCCGAATGCCCAAACATCAGTTTACACCCACATGTTGGGTATTTCTGTGCTCTGGAGAAATTGTATAATAAACTGGAAGATGCATTTTCTCCTTTAACCCTTTGTGAATGTGTTAAACTTAGGGCTAAATGAAGGAATTAGTGGAAAAAAATGAAATGTCTAAATTTCACCTAGATATCATTTTAATTCTTGTGAAATGCTTATAGGGTTAACAAACTTCCCAAATGCTCTTTTGAATTATTTCAGGTGTGCAGTTTTGAAAATGGGGTGATTTATGAGGGGTTTCTAATATATAGGCCTTTATAATCCCCTTCAGAACTGAAGTGGTCCCTAAAAAATTAGTTTGGAACATTTACTTGTAAATCTGGAAAATCGCTGTTACACTTGTAAGCCTTCTAACGTCCAAAATAAATTAAAGGACGATTAAAAGATTATGTCAATATAAAGCAGAGATATGGTAGATAATATTTATTAATGTATTTGGGTTGTATGACTATCTGTCTGAAAAGCAGAGAATTTCACATTTTGAAAATTGTGATTTTTTTTCCAAATTTCCATCAAATATCCTATTTTTTTATAATTAAATACAAAAATATTGATTAGTGTTTACCACTAACATGAAGTACAATGTGTCACGAGAAAACAATCTCAAAATCACTTGTGTAAGTTAAAGCGTCTCAAAGTTCTTGCCACATAAAGTGATACATGTTAGTTTTGAAAAACAAGGCCTGGTCCTTAACGCACTTTTGGGCTGTGTCCTTAAGGGGTTAATAAGCATAGAAATATTAGCTGGAAAGTCCCGAAATATTAGGTATACAGAATGAAATTTGACCATACACGTATCCACCTTGATTAAAATTGTATAAAAAGGAACGACTTGATCAATAAAGTGTGCTTGTTCCCAGATTCACTCCTGACTCTTTGTTCATTGCATCTGGCTGCAGCCTCCATCTTGAAATCAGACTACCATCCAATATATCTTATTGATCTGATTAAGGTCAAACTCATCACTATAATCACTTATAAGCCTAGGGGGGGGGACACACTGGAGAGTCAGGTGAGGTCAGAGCTTAGTCCACAGGGGATAATGGTGACTCTAATTCTAAAGGACAATCTGTCCTATGGCTAATACATTGTAACAAACTATCATGACAAAGATTTGTGCTGAATTGTCTGTTGGAGACAAGGAGGAAATTTCCAAGTCAATGCCTGCAAGCAGAGTTCTTGAAAAAGGTGACAGTTGCAGAACTTTTTATTATACATTGTACATTGCTTAAACTTTATGTATATAGAGCTGGAAAGCCCCTTGAATAGATCTAGGAGCGTTATGTGTTGAGTTGTGTTAGCCATATGGGTGTCTTGACGCATTACGAAATGACTGGCTCTGTAGGAAGATCAGTCTGTCAGGATACAGGGGGACAGCTGTCATCTGTCACACTCATCACTTTCACCCACTACTTGTTTGGAGCCAGAGCGTATGTTAGGCATAATTCCAGCTACAATTGTGTCCACAGGGAAGATTGTTCAGGTTTATGTTTTAATATCCTTAGTAAAGCTTCCAAGAATCCTGAATGGCAAATTGGTCAATATAAGCAGTGAAACAGCTCACACCTAGTCTAGCTAAGCAGATTGCCCATCGAGAAGTCTAAATGAAATTTGATGTACAGTGATCAGGTCGCTATGCCAACATATTTTCTCATTTCACTATGCCATGGATCAGCAACCTTCGGTAATCCAGATGTTGTGAAACTACAACTCCCAGCATGCTCCATTCACTTCTATGGGATCTCCAAGAATAACCAAGCATGTATGCTCAATGTTGCCTGTTTTTTTTTTTTTTTTTTTTTTTTTTTTTAAAGCTCTACTCCATTTAGGGCACCTAGATGATCAGCAGGCAATCCAGCAAAGACACATACTCACTAGAGTATAATGGGATCCACCAGGTTTCTGCTGCTTTTCTCTCCGCCGATTTCAGCGGAGACTCCAACGCAGATGTGAACCTAGCCTGAGCGAGTCTGCAAGCTATTTTCTTTGGCTGCTGCTTTCTCATTCCCCTATGTTTATCACTGCAGATCTGCTTATTCAGGTTGGCTGCTGTGTATAAGCACAAGCTCAGCAGGAAGTCAGTGCATGGATAAATGATTGTTGACTATAAGTAACTAAATCACTGGAGATAAAATCCCAAATCATGAGCTTACAAATGAATACATTTTTTTTTTTTTTTACAAAATATTCATGTTCACTCCAGGAAGTACTGCCACAATGATTTGTATCAATGCATTTTAGAATTCGACATTGCTATGCCAGATTTTCTAGTATTACTTGCAGATATTCCAAATAGTAAGCACAGTCACAGCCTAGTCTCTAAAGAAACCAGAAAAGACTTCCAGGAACCTGTATGTGGCATGACCTGGAAGCACATGTAACTGTGCTGTTCTCCTCATATTTGTTAGTTAACTGTCCTGTATAACCTATTCCTTCTACTGTTGTTTCTATGCATTTTTTGTTGCTGCCATCTGCTGGCCAGAATTTGCATGCCGCACGCCTTGTTCTTATAATTAAAGTTTTTTCTCTCTGGGCGTGGTTTTAGGCAGCCCTGGTCCATGTCACTTCCTGCAGCCATTTTAGTTCAAAGCTGTGTGACTGGACATAGAAACACTTTGGGCTTGTGAAGGCATCAGTTTTTGACCAGCAGTTAGCCTCAGGAAAGACACCAACAGGACAGCATCATACCACTACTAAGCCATTACAGTATTGTGTCATCGCTTGTCGCTGTTCTTGGGTCAAATAAACCCACGTTGATTCATATCATCGTGTCTACATTTGAATCCATCTAACCTGAGCTTGTGCCGGTCTGGTCTGCTCCACTGCTTGGCTACGAAGGTAGGAAAGTCACACAGCCGCTATCAGTTACACCTTCATTCGCCTTCATGTGGGGACAGAGCAGTAACAGGTGCAGTCAGTGGACCTCTGTGTCATGGTAGTCATTGTTGGCCATGACATAGTTAAAATAAGTCTATATAAAGTGTCTTGTATCACAGCAACTAATCTGAGCGCTGTGTGTGACTTGTGTTTATTGCTACATTATTTATAGGGAGCAATCTCTTAAATGACAGCAAACACTCTAGATGTAGCCACTGGTGACAATGGAAATTACTAGTGAAACTCAACAGGGGAGTAATAAGTAACCATGGATCTCCATAGAAAAACCTGGAGTTGGGCTTCTCTTTACCTTGGCCACCTTCACTAGCAATCCATGATTATTTTGATTCCACTTTTGCACAGGGATATTAAACACAATGATTTTACAATAATGTGCATACTGATGTTTCAGCTCAGGGTGAATGCACTGTGATGTCACAGTACAGACAGAGATAAAGTGCACAGTAAAATTACACAACAAATATGAACAGTACTGGAAAAATGCAATGATATTACAATAGCATAAGAACATAGTGATGTCACTGTACAGGCATAATCAACTCTGTGATGTCACTACACAGTCTTATGCATCATGATATCATAGCACAGGTATAATGCACACAAAAAAAGTTAATCAAGGACACTGTGACATCACAACACAGGAAAGAAAAACAACAGTGTCACCATGCATGTACAATAAAAACGATGCCAGAGAATATTAGGAACTCTGCAAAAACGAATGAAAACTTTTATAGTCACTATAAATGGGTTATTTCAATATCAACACTGCCGAGATAATAACAATTATCTGCAAGTCCTGACCACAAGCAGAGGCGCTGCTCTACACTTAAGCAAAAAAAAAGGGTTGAATCTTCAGCTCACCATGTCCATATGCAGATGAATTCCATACAAGAAACGCCAAAGAATGCCAAGGAACGTTCACTGGACTTCTTCAGACCAAGATGTATTGAAAATGAAAAATAAAAACGGCTCCAGCATCCAAGAGTTGTAATTATTTAAATAAAATATAACTTTTAATTCATAATGGATTAAAAAAGTAACAACAGTTACACGAGAAAAAGATCCACAGAAAAGCCATGAATCTTTTTCTCGTGTAACTGTTGTTACTTTTTTAATCCATTATGAATTAAAAGTTATATTTTATTTAAATAATTACAACTCTTGGATGCTGGAACCGTTTTTATTTTTCATTTTCAATACATGCTGCTCTACACTGTTTCTTTAACTCCCATACAGTTTCCATAACTGCTATACTTTTAGTAGCTCCAGTTCACCTCCACGAAAACAGTGTAGAGCAGCATGTGTGTTTCCGTAAGTCCCACCCTGGTGGTTAGACCTTGCAGGCCATTATTCTTGTCTCGGTAGCGATTTGCCAATATGGGAATAACCCTTTAGGCTGAGGCCCAACATTGTGGAAAAGCTGCTTTTTTTGTTATTTGAGCCAAAGCCAAGAGTGGCTACAATAGGAATAGGAAATATATAGGAAGTACTTACATTTCTCCCTTCTGCTCAATCCACTCCTAGCTTTGGCTCAAAAAACTGCAGCAAAATCTGCAACAAAAAAAGCTGCTTTTCTGCAACGTGGGTCCTCAGCCTTAAAGAGGTTGTCTGGGCAAATAAATTATTAAAATAGGCTGGGGAGGTCCCACCGCTGCCACCACTGTGATGAATATCGCCTCGCCCAGCCGCCAGGCACGCCTGCGATCAAACTTCTTTCTTAACCTCCCACTCACACACCATGAGTAGACCGGGTCATAGGATAGAACGAAACGAGCGATATAAATTTTATATGTTTAATAACCCAAGTGGGTCGGTATGAATTAATAGCACATACAGAAATATACAATATTAATACGATCAAGCATAAACATACAAGCAAAAGAGCGATGATACCGTACAAAAACAAAAAGGGAAAATAAAAGATAGAAAAGATACCTGAGCCAACAGCTCTGTCTGAGCTGTCTCTCTTCCAGCTTCCACACAAAGACTCCACAACTCACTCTAGCCAGTGTGAAGAACCTAGTCCAGCCCCACCCTTCACCCCCCACAGCCAGCCCTCTATGCTGGTTAGAAGGAAAGATGGGTGCCTGGGTTAGTTGTAGGTCATTAGCCCACCCTCCCCCCTTTGGACATCTGGGATATCACACTGAAGGGCCAGACAGGCCCTCTCTCCATGGTATGCACATAAAACCATTGGAGCGAATTGACCACCAATGTAAACACAGCTTTACACTCCTACAGATATGTGACTGATACGAATGAGGAATGATAC
The DNA here is from genome assembly GCA_947044405.1 of Leptodactylus fallax. NCBI lineage: Eukaryota > Metazoa > Chordata > Amphibia > Anura > Leptodactylidae > Leptodactylus > Leptodactylus fallax. The sequence goes on from CAMRHE010000143.1 coordinate 599,824, forward strand.
ATGTCCATTAAAGATACATAAATTGAGGGTCTCATCATCACAGGAGGTAAAAAAAACCAAAAAAACATAATCACCAGTCCCCGGTGCTCCACTGTCCTCCCCCCAGTGTGGTCCAGTCCTGCAGCTTGGCTGACTTCTTGCTGTGGAATTTCTTGTCCCCCGTTCCCTTCCTGAAGTTGCTGATTGGCCTCAGCGGTCACGTGCTCTGGGTTCTTCCGCCAGAAGACAACAACAGAGCTGCAGGACCGGACCACGCGGGGAGGCATTGGGGCATCGGGGACAGTTGAGTATGTTTTTTTTTTTTCTTTGTTATTTTTTTCACCTCCCCCCCCCATGTCCATTTTTGCTTGGACAACCCCTTTATGTCTACATGATCTACATACTTTCATTTCCTGTTCTGTTATAGGATCAGAACAATGAAAATAACAAAAGCTTTGTGTTTGTCTCATGGTGACACAAATGGTGCTTAAGGTACCCTACTGGCTACTGTATAATGGGGTGCATTGGCTTTCCTTCAAGGAGTCCGATTTAGACTGAGCTTTCATTGCAGACGTTAGTGTAGCTTAAAGGGGTTGTCCAGGAAAAAAAGTACAACCTATGTAAGTTTTAAATATGCCGGGGGGCAGTGAAAAAATTTTTAAAATTCATACTCACCTTTCCACGGTGCTCCGGTGCCTCCCTGCGCGGTCCGGTCTTCTCAGTCCCATGCTGAGGCCAATCAGCAGACTCGGTGAAGGGCATGCAATATCACTACCTGTGACATCACGGGTCTCTTCCTGAGGCCGCAATTGGCCCTACCCATAGGAGCTACTATGCCTACTACTATGGCACTAGATACTGGCAGAGGTGATGCTTTAATCACTTGGGAATCAAGGTACACTGTTTTCAGGTCTGCCAATTGTGCCTTCTGTAGTTTTGCTGCCTCATGTAATAGAGGGTGACTGCAATAGAGTGCAACCTGTAAGTCCCTGTCTCTGTACCCCAGCAATGAGGGTTAAGATTTATATGACTGTGACTCCGCTGACATGTATGTTCTTGTGTCTTGTACATTTATGCTTCATTTAGTTATAGGAAATTGAAGCAGTTAAATGGGTTTGCCTACAAATAACAATTTATACGATAGAGGATAAGTGGCAAACAATCACATACAACCGCTGGGACCCCCACGATCACTAAACAGGGGCGCATTGTGCTACTGTCTGAATGGAGCAGCAGTCACGCAGATGTGCTGCTTTTCCATTCATTTCTATGGGATGGACCCCTTTGACTATAATGGGATCCACTGAATTTCATTCAAGGGTTCTACTTTTCTGTTGGAGCTTCCAATATAGATGTTTAGTGCTTGGCTGATCTGGCTTTCTTGTCAGAGCTACTGATACAGATGTACAGTGCTCAGCTATATCCTGCAATACCATAGAAATGAATAGAATAGCAGTGTGTCTGTGCAACTAACACTCCATTCAGACAGGGGTACAAGGAAACTCCATTTCCTTTACAGGTTTGGGTCCCAGTGATTGGACCCCCAATGATCTGTAACTTATCCTGTGGGTAGAGAATAAAATGCATATCTGAACCAACCTCTTTAGGCTAAGTTCACATTTGAGTTTGGGAATTCATAAAGACTGGCTTATTATAGGCCAGTCTTGATGATCCCTGCGCTGCTGGAGAATTAGCCTAATTTATGATGAGGTGCAAGCTTCACCATAAGTCAAGTGCATCTTCCACCAGACCATGTGCCTAACTGAAATCTACATCAGCTCATAGTTTCTGTCATTTGCTTTGATACTTTTTCTCTACCAAATTTGATTAAATCTGCAACAAAGGCATCTCCAACATAGATGTAAATAAATGGAAGCAGTTGTGCCCAAGGTCCTCCAACATGTCAAATGGTGAGCTAAAACAGAATGTATGTTGTGATGTCTATACTCCCAGGATCCTATTGTCACCACACACCCCACTAAGCACCTGAAACTTTCTTATGTACTTTCTGTGTCACATCTTTTAACACATCTGCTTGTTGTCATTGAATAGGAACAGTGAATCTTGCTGAACTCTGGGGCTAGTCAGTCATGGGCATAACTACAAGGGTAGCAGACATAGTTGCTGTTGGGTTCAACAACTAAGGGGGCCCATTTCACCAGGTGTAACTAGTTATAACTATGGATGATGGAAGGTGATATGAAAAGCTGAATGAGCCTCCATTACTTTACTCAGACATCATAATGCCTACATGTAACATCATTATATTTACTTTATTCCTTGGCTGTGATGTCACAGTTTACACAGCAATCTTTTTGTGTGTCCATTATCCCTGTTCTATGAGGTTATAGTGGGCATTATCCCTGTACTGTGGCATCACTTAATTTATCATCTCTGTACTGTGACATCACTGTGTGCATTATCCATTCCTGTACAGTGGTATCACTGTGTGCATTAGCCTGTACTGTGCATTAGCCTGTACTGTGGCATCAATATGTGCATTAGCCTGTACTATGACGTCACTGAGTGCATTATTCCTGTTCTGGGACGTCACTGTGTGAATTATCTGTTATGTAAAATCACTACATGCGTTATCTCTGTGGGTAAAGGCGACTGTAATAATTGCTCACTTCCAGTTCTTGCTTCTTAAGGTGCTCATGGTAGAGTCCCCCTTACAAGTTTCTCTATGGGGCCCCATGGTTAGATGCCTACAATCCCAATATATTCTGCAGAACTTCATGAAACAGACCGGAGTTGTCATATATATATAGTACATAATAATGACAAGAGTGGCATACGATATAATAGCACAGCTCCCATCACGTGACTGTACATCTCCTGCGCCCGCCGCTGTTCCCCTGCCCGCTGGCGCTGTGCCCTTATATAGCCGCGGCTCAGTCACCGCCTCCAGTCCCCGCTCAGTGTCAGGAAGACGGGAGGTTCCTGTCTGCGCTGCGCTTCAAATCCGGTACCCACTGCACCGAACCCGGAGCCTCCAGGTATGTGACCCCGGGAGGTGACAGCCTGGGATGGGGTGAGGGGTAGTTACTGGAGCGGCTAGTACCGCTGGCTATGTACAAAACTGTACAGAGACTAGTAGTACAGTGGCGCTGGGGGACTGTGGGTTATCTAGGCTAGGGGTGAAATACAGGGACACGCGGGTTAGAGGACTGGGTACTGGGGCTAAAATACGGGATGCACTAGGATTGGAGGTCTGGGTGGTGATCCACGGGGTGCACTTAGTTTGTAATAGGGTTGGAGGACTGGTCGTTTGTGGTGTGTACTGTTATAGTACTAGAATACTACAGTAACAGTATATAGGGGTATTAAATCATATGAGTTATATAGGAGCCACACTTCAGGATCTCTGGGGTGTTGTATGGACTGTACTCTATAGTACCAGACATGTGGGGTGTAAATAGCGTATACTAGGGCAATACATTGAATATGTGGCTGTGATGTATTAGGTCTACTTTGGTTGAAGTACTATAAGGTATTTTAAGATAGTACAGGTAGTTATATGGGGTACTCAGTTGAAACATATACATATATGTAATGTCGCACATTGCTGTATTTTGCAGTATGTATATGTTGTTGCATATTGTATGGTGTGTACAGGGGCTGAAGTACTGGATATAGTGTAAGGTGGTGTTTGGGTTGTACTCAGACTATATATACTGTAGATGGGGTGATCTATGGGGTGTACTGGGACTATAGTAAAGATATTAGGATGTATGGTTTGTATTATGTTGTATCTAAAGTGTATGAATGGGTGTATGGGATGGACTGAGGATGTAGTTCTGAACATACACATGTGGACAAAATTGTTGGTATGCCTCGTTTAATGAAAGAAAAACCCACAATGGTCACAGAAATAACTTGAATCTGACAAAAGTAAAAATATATAAAAATTCTATGAAAATGAACAAATGAAAGTCAGACGTTGCTTTTCAACCATGCTTCAACAGAATTTTTTAAAAAAGAAAACTCATGAAACAGGCCTGGACAGAATTGATGGTAACCTTAATATTTTGTTGCACAACCTTTTGAGGCAATCACTACAATCAAACGATTCCTGTAACTGTCAATGAGACTTCTGCACCTCTCAACAGGTATTTTGGCCCACTCCTCATGAGCAAACTGCTCCAGTTGTCTCGGGTTTGAAGGGTGCCTTTTCCAGACGGCATGTTTCAGCTCCTTCCAAAGATGCTCAATAGGATTTAGGTCAGGGCTCATAGAAGGCCACTTCAGAATAGTCCAATGTTTTCCTCTTAGCCATTCTTGGGTGTTTTTAGCTGTGTGTTTTGGGTCATTATCCTGTTGCAAGACCCATGACCTGCGACTGAGACCAAGCTTTCTGACACTGGGCAGCACATTTCTCTCTAGAATCCCTTGATAGTCTTGAGATTTCATTGTACCCTGCACAGATTCAAGACACCCTGTGCCAGATGCAGCAAAGCAGCCCCAGAACATAACAGACCCTCCTCCATGTTTCACAGTAGGGACAGTGTTCTTTTCAAGATATGCTTCATTTTTCCATCTGTGAACATAGAGCTGATGTGCCTTGCCAAAAATTTCGATTTTTGTCTCATCTGTCCATAGGACATTCTCCCAGAAGCTTTGTGGCTTGTCAACATATAGTTTGGCAAATTACTTTTGTCAGATTCAAGTTATTTCTGTGACCATTGTGGGTTTTTCTTTCATTAAACGAGGGGTACCAACAATTTTGTCCACGTGTGTAAGTTAGATGGCCTATTGTTTGTACTTGGGTTGCAGTAAAGCATGTTTAGTGTGTTCTAAGTGTACTTAGACTAAAGTGCAGGTATATGTAGAGTGTATGGGGTATGCTGGAGCTGTACCATGAGTATATGGGGTATAATGAAGGTGTAGTATAGATATATATAGAGTGTATGGGGTATGGTGGAGCTGTACTACAGGTATATCTAGGATATATGGGTGTAATGAAGCTGTAGTATAGGTATATGTAGAGTGTATGGGGTATGGGGGAGCTGTACTACAGGTATATCTAAGGTATAAGGGGGTAAAGAAGCTGTAGAATAGGTATATGTAGAGGGTGGGGGGGGGGGGGGAGGAAAACCAAGAGGAAAGGGGGGGAAAAAAAGGGGGGGGAAGGGGAAAAGGGGGGGGGGGGGGGGGGGGGGGGGGGGGGAGAAGGGAAAAAGAGGGGGGAGAGGGGGGAGAAAAGGGGAGGAAAGGGAGAGGGAGGGGGGGGGGGGGGGGGGGGGGGGGGAGAAAAAAGGGGGGGGGGGGGGGGGGGGGGGGGGGGGGGGGGGGGAGGGGGGGAGGAGGAGGGGGGGGGGGGGGGGGGGGGGAGGAGAAAAAAGAGGTGGCGGGGGGGAGAGAAAAGGACCCGCCCCGGCAAAAAAAAAAAAAAAAAAAAAAAAAAAAAAAAAAAAAAAAAAAAAAAAAAAAAAAGAAAAAAAAAAAAAATTTAAAAGGGGGGGGAAGAAAAAAAAAAAAAAGAGAATGAAAAAAAGTCAAATCATTGATCATTTTACACAAAACTCCAAAAATGGGCCAGACAAAAGTATTGGCATCCTCAGCCTAATACTTGGTAGCACAACCTTTAGAAAAAAATAATTGCGAACAACCGCTTCCGGTAACCATCAATGAGTTTCTTACAATGCTCTGCTGGAATTTTAGACCCTTCTTCTTTGGCACATTTCTCCAGGTCCCTGAGATTTGAAGGGTGCCTTCTCCAAACTGCCATTCTGAGATCTCTCCACAGGTGTTCTATGGGATTCAGGTCTGGACTCATTGCTGGCCACATTAGAAGTCTCCAGTACTTTCTCTCAAACCATTTTCTAGTGCTTTTTGAAGTGTGTTTTGGGTCATTGTCCTGCTGGAAGACCCATGACCTCTGAGGGAGACCCAGCTTTCTCACACTGGGCCCTACATTATGCTGCAAAATTTGTTAGTAGTCTTCAGACTTCATAATGCCATGCACACGGTCAAGTAGTCCAGTGCCAGAGGCAGCAAAGCAACCCCAAAACATCAGGGAACCTCCGCCATGTTTGACTGTAGGGACCGTGTTCTTTTCTTTGAAGGCCTCTTTTTTTTTCCTGTAAACTCTATGTTGATGCCTTTTCCCAAAAAGCTCTACTTTTGTCTCATCTGACCAGAGAACATTCTTCCAAAAAGTTTTTGGCTTTCTCAGGTAAGTTTTGGCAAACTCCAGCCTGGCTTTTTTATGTCTCTGGATCAGAAGTGGGGTCTTCCTGGGTATCCTACCATAGAGTCCCTTTTCATTCAGACGCTGACGGATAGTACGGGTTGACACTGTTGTACCTTCGGACTGCAGGGCAGCTAGAACTTGTTTGGATGTTAGTCGAGGTTCTTTAGCCACCATCCGCACAATCTTTCGTTGAAATCTCTCGTCAATTTTTATTTTCCGTCCACATCTAGGGAGGTTAGCCACAGTGCCATGGGCTTTAAACTTCTTGATGACACTGCGTACGGTAGACACAGGAACATTCAGGTCTTTGGAGATGGACTTGTAGCCTTGAGATTGCTCATGCTTCCTCACAATTTTGCTTCTCAAGTCCTCAGACAGTTCTTTGGTCTTCTTTCTTTTCTCCATGCTCAATGTGGTACACACAAGGACACAGGACAGAGGTTGAGTCAACTTTAATCCATTTCAACTGGCTGCAAGTGTGATTTAGTTATTGCCACCACCTGTTATGTGCCACAGGTAAGTAACAGGTGCTGTTAATTACACAAATTAGAGAAGCATCACATGATTTTTCAAAGGGTGCCAATACTTTTGTCCACCCCCTTTTTATGTTTGGTGTGGAATTATATCCAATTTGGCTTTTTGACAATTCTTTTTGTGGTTTTCCATTGACGACAAATTAAATGAAGATATTATTACCAAACCATTTGTGTTTGCAATCATTTCCTGGAAGAAATTGAGTATTATCTGACAGAATTGCAGGGGTGCCAATACTTTTGGCCAGCACTGTAGATAGTAATTGGGGTGATATATGGGGTGTACAGAGGTCACTGGACTGAATGTTTTCACCTCTGTGGTACCAGGTATGACCCTGCATATTCATTAGCAATGAAAAGAGTTTAAAGTTTTTTTTCCATACTGTTACAATTTGAGCTGCTGCAGAACCTCTTCATCCCTGGTACCAGTCACCATAAGCCTTCTCCACCTAACTACTAATGTTAATATTTTGTTGCACTTAAATATTTAATTGTCTTGTTCACGGTCATGTAACTTTACAGGGGAAGGAGTTTAGTCGCCATGTCTATGAGGTACAGGAGTGTTTGTGAAGTTACAAGTTGTGTGTAATTGTAGCCTGTCTACAGTAAGATCTTGTGGGTTTGTGGTGATGTGGAGGAATCCAGCTGTCTGCTCACACTCCCTCCACTCTAAATAGGAAGGGGGGGCTGCCATGCTCTGGGCAAAACAGGCAGCATTCCTGAGTGTCATGTCAGCCGGGTGATCCTGTTTATGAGTGTGTAAGTGCACGAGAGTGCAGATGTAAAGTCACACAATATCTGTACCACTGAGTCCAATCATTCACCCTTCACTGGTGAAAATGGGTCAGAGTGAACTGCAGAGAGTCTGCACCATAGATGTAGTCAGTCCGCATCGGTCCCAGCCTGAAATGACATGCTGGAATTTATAGTTCCAGGGGATTTGTAGATGAAAATGTGAGTGCCAACTTATGCTGTATAACACAACACTTGATAAAATGCATTTAGAGTAACTTAGTGTGGTTGTGATGTGAAAGTTGCAGGAAGTCACATGATTGGGTGCAAGTCTCTTCCAGACCCTGAGGGATTTTATTTACAGTCATGGCCAAAAGTTTTGAGAATGACACAAATATTATATTTTCACATGATCTGCTGCCCTCTGGATTTTATGTGTGTTTGTCAGATGTTTTTATCACATACAGAAATATAATTGCATTCATATTATGAGTAACAGAAGCTTATATTGACAGTTAGAATGAGTTAATGCAGCAAGTCAATATTTGCAGTGTTGACCCTTCTTCTTCAGGACCTCTGCAATTCTCCCTGGCATGCTCTCAATCAACTTCTGGACCAAATCCTGACTGATAGCAGTCCATTCTTGCAGAATCAATGCTTTAATTTTGTCTGAATTTGTTGGTTTTTGTTTGTCCACCCGTCTCTTGATGATTGACCACAAGTTCTCAATGGGTTTAAGATCTGGGGAGTTTCCAGGCCATGGACCCAAAATCTCTATGTTTTGTTCCCTGAGCCATTTAGTTATCACCTTTGCTTTATGGCAAAGTGCTCCATCATGCTGGAAAAGGCATTGTTGAGCGCCAAACTGCTCTTGGACGGTTGGGAGAAGTTGCTCTTGGAGGACATTCTGGTACCATTCTTTATTCATGGCTGTGTTTTTAGGCAAGACTGTGAGAGAGCCGATTCCCTTGGCTGAGAAGCAACCCCACACATGAATGGTTTCAGGATGCTTTACAGTTGGCATGAGACAAGACTGGTGGTAGCGCTCACCTCTTCTTCTCCGAATAAGCTGTTTTCCAGATGTTCCAAACAATCGAAAAGGGGATTCATCAGAGAAAATGACTTTACCCCAGTCCTCAGCAGTCCACTCCCTGTACCTTTTGCAGAATATCAGTCTGTCCCTGATGTTTTTTCTGGAGAGAAGTGGCTTCTTTGCTGCCCTCCTTGAGACCAGGCCTTGCTCCAAGAGTCTCCGCCTCACAGTGCGTGCAGATGCACTCACACCTGCCTGCTGCCATTCCTCAGCAAGCTCTGCACTGCTGGTAGCCCGATCCCGCAGCTGAAAGACTTTTAAGAGACGGTCCTGCCGCTTGCTGGTCTTTCTTGGGCGCCCTGGAGCCTTTTTGGCACCAATGGAACCTCTCTCCTTGAAGTTCTTGATGATGCGATAGATTGTTGACTGAGGTGCAATGTTTCTAGCTGCAATACTCTTCCCAGTTAGGCCATTTTTGTGCAGTGCAATGATGACTGCACGTGTTTCTTTAGAGATAACCATGGTTAACAGAAGAGAAACAATGATGGCAAGCACCAGCCTCCTTTTAAAGTGTCCAGTGGTGTCATTCTTACTTAATCGTGACAGATTGATCTCCAGCCCTGTCCTCATCAACACCCACACCTGTGTTAATGGAGCAATCACTGAAACGATGTTAGGTGGTACTTTTAAGGCAGGGCTGCAATGATGTTGAAATGTGTTTTGGGGGATAAAGTTCATTTTCTAGGCAAATATTGACTTTGCAAGTAATTGCTGTTAAGCTGATCACTCTTTATAACATTCTGGAGTATATGCAAATTGCCATTACAAAAACTGAAGCAGTAGACTTTGTAAAAATTAATATTTGTATCATTCTCAAAACTTTTGGCCATGACTGTAGTATGTATTGAAGCAGGCCCTGTACTTGTCTGGCCCAAGTGCTGAGCACATCTATTCACAATGCATCTGTCTCCATTATGCTGTATTGCATATGCTGGAGCTTTCGCTTTCAGAGAGTTAATCATTCTTTCTTATGGGAAGGGGGGTTCAGATTTGGTGGATTGATACTTAGAACGGGATAATTTGACAGACTGGACAAAGCCCTTGGATCCTGGAGGAATTCTGCTCATTGGCTCCTGGGCTCGTCTTTCCATGAAATGTTATCGTTTACTTTGATGATATTACTTCTGTGTCTAGGGACTAGTCGCCATTAGTAGTCGCCATTGTTTGGGTATTTATATATATAAAAATATATATATTTATATAATCTGATTAACTTTACACCATGCCATTGTATGTAATACTGTTCCTATCTGCTCTCCAGCATAGGATGTATTGAGACTCACAGCCATCTCTAACCGTGACCACACATTTCACAAGTATCTAAAAAGGGTCATAAACTGCTTAGTGGGTATCTGTTCCAATGGGAAGTATTCTAGATGACCTTTCCCTTAGGGCCTCTGCATTGACTGTATTCTTGGCATGTTTGGAACTATTTTAGGCCAGGGCTAGATAGAGACTTGTGCACTTCAACAATCCATAACCTGGTTGTGATAGTCCATACTTTTGAACAACAATATTTCTTAGGTATGGTCTACGTAGAATGCTGAGTAGCTTTACCTTATACATTGCTTTATTTATATTGAGGCACATCTTGTGCCTCGAGTTACATCCTGAGCAGCATTCACAATTCTGCTGGCTTATACTTACCACAGAGAGTGCATTGTGGAGGCTAAGACAGTTCACTCTTTCAGTTGCTGTTGACCTCATTCTCGTTTGGCCACAACTATTTATCCCGACTCCCCCACACACATGCATGCTCAGATCCGATGAGCATGTATGTGTTTTTAATGGCAATGGCTTATCTTCAGGGAATACATCATCTGTCAGGGAAGAAGCCCCAATGTACATTAGACAGTCAACTGGTTTTGCCGAGATCAGTGGCATTGGACAACTTTTTTTCTGAGCTGCCAGGTCGCAGGTCTGACTGCAGAGTAAAACTAAACCGCTGTCTGTTTCTAAGGGCAACATGCTGAATTTTAAAAGCAGGCCTGGGTCACAATAGAATGGGGGCATTTTTATTAAGTCATCCATATTCCTTCATAAATACTGAGTGAGGTAATATATTTGGTTCATGGCGCACTCATAATAATTTCACAGTTTATGGGTTTGGATGGTTCTTGTTTATTTTGCATTAGCTGCCCCTCCCCCTCCTCCAGGCTTTTAGCATAAGGATAAGATGCTCCATTCAACCATGATGCATATTAATTGCTACAGAAACCAAAAAATACTAAAAAGAAACACGAGTTTTCAGAAACAAAGATCTTTTCATCTCTATCAACGACTGACGGCTTGGACTGAACCACTGGGGTTACAGTGGGAGGGGGGAGGAAATTTACTTGTTGCCAAATCATTATCATTAGACCGAAGTGCTAATGATTTATACATGAGGAAACCTAAACCTAGATCCTGTTGTTTATTATAGCAGGATCTTAAATGTTTGATAGTTAACCCTTTGGATCCCGGGTGGAAAAGTTAGAAAGATCCACAATGGTGCCTGGGCAGCTGGGTACAGGGCATATCCGCAGATTAAAGCTGCTGCCGTCAATGAGGTGTGTCGCCCTCCAGGGAAGGATGTGTTTTAGCCTTGATAAAATATGACAGGATGACTAGTCTGATCGATTTACATCCAATGAACTGAAGACAGTACAGTGATACACAGAAACAGGTTTAGCAAAACCGAGACTTACAAGCGAGAGACAGAATAGCATTGTTGGTGTTGGTGACAATGTTGTGTTAAAGGGACAGGGGCTCTAAATGTCTATACTGTGCAAGTACATAGTCTGTTGCTCCCTGTTATTAGCCACCTCAGGCTCATGGAGAGTCTGATTGTAGGACAGGAATTTACAGTCTTTGTTACCTGTAGTCAGACATTTTAGGTTAGGGGAAGACTGACTGTAGGACAAATACAATCTACTGCTCCCAGTTATCAGCCATTCCATGCTGGGAAGAGGTTTACTGTAGTGATCTTCAATGGGATGAGTGATAGAAAGTGTAGAATCCTCCTGGCCACCATAATCGCTACTTTATATCACACCCCATTGTCCACCACTGGTGTCCGTTCAGTCTCTTGCCAATGCCACACTGAAGTCCTGAGCCTCACATGACTGTTAAGACGATACAGTGGTCTCAACGGTTGCTGGAGAGAGACTAGTGATGTGACTCACATACGTCACTGTCAGACAAGACTGAACAGACACTTAACACTTAGGACAGGTGAATATACTTATTTAATTTATTTTACACCATCCCAGGCCGCCCCACAGGCTTCTCCAATTCCTGGACAGCCCCTTTAAGGGAAAGAAGCTGAGAAATCTCTGAATGAGACAGAAATATTATGGCGGATATTCCATGTATATGTTTTTTTTTTTTTTTGCTGGAGTCAACCTAAAATCCTGATGTTTTGCTATGGGAACGCTAAATATAATATTTGTTCCTGCTTGTCATCCGAGTCTTATTTTATAAACAGATAGAGGCGAGCTGTGTCGCGGTCTGCATTACGTCTCTTGTGTCCTGATTGCAGGTGTATTAATAATTCATTGTGTATTTAATTAGTCATGTAGGGAGCAGCTGTCACCTCTTAGATCCCGTCACAACATAGTATGTGCTGTCTGAGCCGCATTCACAAGACGAGTCACATAATTATAGCGTGCAAACGATCATCCATTCAGTAATCTATTAACCTGCTATTGGCCATGGACTCATGGCCTGTTATTAAAGAAACAGTACGTGATGCAAATGCACAGAAATCCTAGCAATTCTTCCTCTTTTCCATACATTTAACCTGTACACATTACTTGGTCAATTAGTCCCACCAAACATTGATGTCGTCATCCGTCAACATTCACCTAATATGTATGTTCACCTTCAAGTAAACCTGTCAGGTGATTTCTGCTGCACTTTCTGACAGCAGGATATGATAGAGAGGGAGAAGCCGAGCTCTGTGATATATATAAATATGTAATTTATAGCAGAATATATGAGTGAAAAGCAGAGTGAATCCCAACAGGACTCCTAGGACAGTCAGTGAGAGTCCTGCTTACTCCACCCACACAGGATGATTGACAGCTTTCCCTGTATCAGTGTGAGTACACACAAAACCGTCTAACACACCGTGTGAGTGTGGTAAGTAGGACCCACTGACACTCTTAAGTATGTGTTCACACGGAGGAATTTGCCGTGAATTTGTTTTCAATGGGAGGCAGAGATTGTAGCAGGACGCGGAAAAAAGAAGCATCCTGCTCGATCTTGCCACGGATTCCATGGCGCGAGACTCCCTCCTGATAAGTCCCATTCATCCAGGCCTAATCAGAAGCGGGATGCCGCGAAGGAATGCTGATGCACTGCATTGGCATCCCGTTGCGGCTAGACCACAGAAAAAATTCCGGTGGCGGAAAATGAAGAGGAGTTCCTCCTCATTTTCCGCCATGTGAACATAGGAGTCCTGTCAGGATTTACTCTGGTTTTTACTAAGATACTCTTCTGCAAATCATGTAAAGCTAAATATCACAGAGCTCAGCTTCCCTCCCACTACCAGGTGTTGCTCTCAGATATGGCACAATAAACCACCTGATAAGTTCACTTTAAGCATAGTAAAGGTGACAGAAAACCTTAGGTGGCTTTCATCCACATGCTTGTTCAGTCAACAGCTTTTTCCCACAATACACGTGCACACTCTAAGCTAGAAACAACACCAGTTGCCTTAAAGGGGTTGTCCACATTCACACCAATATTGAGAGACAAATGTTATTGTTTGTATTATAAAAAGTTGTGCAATTTTCCAATATACTTTCTATATCAATTCATCACAGTTTTCTAGATCTCTGCTTGCTGTCTTTAATTCTGCTTACTCCCACTCTGATAAAAATCAGTCCATGGTCATTTGATGGACACACAGGTGCACAGCTCGTTACCAGCCAGATGTCTGATTACTGTGCTGTGACTATAATGAAATGTGCCCCTGTGTGTCCATCACATGACCATGGACTGTATATCACATGACCATGGACTGATTTTTATCCACTGGGAGTAAGCAGAATGAATGACCGCAAATAGAGATCTAGAAAACTGTAAGGAATTGATACAGAAAGTATATTGGAAAATTGTATAACTTTTCATTATATAAAAATAACATTTGATGCGCAATATTGTTTTGAAAGTGGCCAACCCCTTTAAGAATCCACTGGCAGGGTTGAGGGTGGGGATCCTGTTTCTTTTAGGTTAGTTTGCCCAGCATGTTACAGTTTCTGTTCTGACCGGTTCACATATAATGTGCATTGGTGGCTGATTCTGTTTTAGTAATATTTTGTACTGTCCCTTTAAACTCAGCACAAAGAGCAACCTGGCACACTGTGATGTTTTTATCTGAAGCTGTGACGGTTCCCATTTTAATGTGGGTTTTTGTGGGTGGTTCAGTATTTAATCTGTTATGATGCCCAAAATGCCACAGGAACTCCCTGCCTGTTGCAAAGTTATATCGACTTCATTGTTTTAGAAAAAAAAAAAAACATATACACCACGTGAAATATCTTTGCAGTTAATCCTCTTGGTATATTGCGAGTATTCTTTGTTTTACATTGTTTTAGTCATTTTATGAGGGAAGTGCCTGAAATACTTGCATTCAGTTATGTGTAATGTGTTTTCATTGATGTGCAAGTAAATTCTCCATCTTGTTTTGCAACATTTTTTTGTCCCAGACCGTTCTTCCTTGGCCCCTCCTCTTTTTCTTCTCTACAATTTACATAGACATGTTTTATAGGCGAGGAATGAACACACGAAGTTATTCCAGGTGTAGCGGACTGCAGTGTACACAAGGGTGTGGGGGAAAGTGCACGTTACTGTATTTGCATATGTGAGCCGGACATGGAAATTATATAGATGTTTTGCATTTTCATCGTTGGAGAGGGAGGGTTCTGCAGGAAAGACTAGTACATGAGAATTCTAATATGTTTTGTGTTTAGGTATATTTTATAGACCAGTTGTTTTTTAATTTTTTTTTTAAATAAAAGAAATATAACATTTTTTTTTAAATATTTAACTGCAAATTTTTTTCCCTACTGTTATAGATCTCTATTATCTTGGGGGAAGAAGGAGGTGTTTGTCTCGGGTATAACCACCATTACTCGGATTCTTGCAGTCGTTGCCTTTGATGGTGTCCCAAGGTAAAACCTTCCTGCTCCTAACACCGTTTTAATGTCATTTTCGTTGCACTGCTTTAACCGATATTATGATATTTACATCTGTTTCTATGATGATGAATGTTGCTCTGTTTCAGCCAACATTAATATAACACAGGAAGTGGTTTGGTTCATATGAAACTACAGAGCTCAAGTCTGCAGCACACGCACTTTAGTATTACTTGTGACGTTTGTGCTCTACAGATGAAGGTTAAAGCATGGCTGCCTGAAAAGAATGTTAAAGAGAACCTTTCACTACCTCCACCAGCTCCAGTTCTTTGCATCCTGTAATAGTTGCTGCTACACTGATTCCAGCACGGTTTCTAGCCCTCACCCTTCCCGAGGAATCAGGGTAGTTAGTTTTGGTGTCTGATATGCTAATAAGATTCTCTACTGTCAAGTGGGTGGTGTCAGGGAGGAGCATACAAGGGGGGAGTGGTTCTTAGCTTTGACACTGTCTGGCTCTGATTGGACAGTCTCAGAGTGTTCTGAATCACGTCCCTTTGCCTGCTCATCCATGAGACCAACTAGTTGACAGTAGAGAACCTGATTTGCATATCAGTCGCCAAAACTAATTGCACTTCTTGTTTGGAATGGTGGGGTCTAGAGAAAAAATTCTAACTACCGGAATCAGTGGAACAACAACTTTTAAATGATGCAAAGAACTGCAAGTTGGTGAAGGTAGTGAGAGGTCCTCTAAGGTAGGGGGATGTTATACACCATATCAAAGCTTATGATGCGCTGCACTCAGCACGCTTTCCGCTTTGCTGGTATCTTCTCCCGTTGTAGAGATATTCGTGCCATTAGCTTCAGCTATGGATATCACTGCACTACATTGTGCAGTGTCATCGCTGGGCGGTGGAGTACACCCCCTTCATAGTACAAATCTATAGAAGTGTACCTTGACAAGAGTCTTCTAGCCATGTTTTGCAACATGTTGGGAAGTTATTCTTGGATTTTGAGACTATCACTTTTAGGATGTGAGTAGGGGTCGTTCTGGAGCTCCTTTCACTAAGTAAATTTTTGAATACAGTCAACAGTTTGCTTTGTGCTGACCTTTCTGATGTCCTCAGCGCAGCCTTGAAGTGTCTGGCTGGTTTCTCTGTGATAGTTAATAACAGTGTGAGAGGAATATTATCTCTGTTAGCTCCCTGTTAAGTGTACCACTCTGTCAATGGTTGGACCGTCCAGCTGACTCTTCCATCTTCTGCCCCTTCTTATGTTAGAAGCAGAGTCTGCAGTGAATTCTACTGTGTGTATTCTTACAATCAAGGAGCCAAAAATCTCTTATGTAAAAGACAAATGTAATTGAGCGCTTTTCTTTATATCTGGTCTCATTCTCATAAATAGTTGAGTAATTTAAAGGGAGTCTGTCAGCAGGTGTTTTATTCTTATTCATATTAGTTTAAAAGGGCTTTAAGGGCATTAAAACCCTCTTTTCAGCCAATTTGCATAAAAGTAAAACCCTGATTTTCATGAAAATGGAGCTGCAATGAAGAATAAGAAAGGCATCTTTGTAAAGTGAATAAACTGTCCTACAAGGTAGTGTCATTAGTTTGATACCGATTTTCCTGATGATAGACTGCCTTTAATTACTGCTGGTTGAGACACTATGTACATATATTACATTACTTATACTAAACCTAAGTTACAACCCATATTGTATTCTAGAACTGTATTTGCATCATATGTATCCTATACTGATTACATACATTCTGTATTATACTCCAGAGCTGCACTCCCCATTTTTCTGGTTGTAATTAGAAACAGTCAGCAAGATTGTGAATAGTGAGCTCCTATAATGCAGAATGACAGTTGTTTCTACATGTACATCAGATGACTGTACAGTGTTTGGTGTAAATATGACACTTCCCAGAATGCAAATCACCAGAGCTAGATCCGTGTAAACCCTAAACAAACAGGTAATCCTGACAATGTTCAGCTCTGAAGCCTGTGGAATTGTGAATACCGCTCGGGATTGTAACTCAGGATCAGTACAAGATAAGCCATTTCCCCAGGAAAGATTGTTCAAAGCAGAAAGTTGTATGTGCGCTATCACTGGTCTGACACCTGTGTATGATAACCTGGGTAATTCAGACAGAGCATGTGAGGTTGACACCATGTCTACTATGTTATGAGAATATCTCTGCTTGCAGCAGGTGAGATACCGTACAGTCTGTAGTTACATATTAATCTTTACATCATGTTAGCAGAAAACTAACTAACTGTTAAGCAGGCCACAATGCATTATAGGAGACATTATACTGAGCACCATCATACCTTTAGGCTATATTCACATGACCGTGTCCATTTATCGACTGTGAAAAAAACACAAATTCGTTGTGCATCCCTTCTGTGTCAGTTTGTCCATTTTTGATGTCATCTGTTTTGCACACATTTTTAACAGACCATTAAAGAAAAAAAAAACATGAATTTCATTGGTCTTTTTACCCCAACTCAATGGCTTGTGTATGTGTTGTGTATCTGTTTTGTATCAATTGTATATTGTATATCTTAAGTATCTATTGTGTGTTGTGTATCTGGTGTGTAGGTATTTATTTATTGTGAATTTGTATCTGTTTTGCATCTGTTATGTGTTGTGGATAACAGATGCTTGTTCTAGGGATGGCATGCACGATGTTAACCAGTCTCACAAGCTTGAGCTGTCTGGTCTCACCCACATCCTAGGAAAAGCCGCTGTAATCCCCCTGATTATGATAAAACCCTAATTGATTCTGTCATAAGAAATGGTGCAGATACCAGAAGGAGGAGGCAGCTGGAAATGTACAATGTATGGAGGAAACATCTCCGTTCTGATGAGACCATATAGTCACCGAAATCTCTCAGTTACACTTGTTACATGCACATTAAGATCTTCATTTCTATCTTTACTGTAACCATAACAGATCAAGGGCAAAAAAACAGCATGGCAGATTGCCCATCACCTATGGCATTTACAATTTGGATTATCCTAGCAATAGATGGGGTTCAAGCTTTCAGGGGAGTGGGGGTTGAGATCTTATATGAACTTGTAATAGGGAGTCTTTTTTGGACAGTGAACTAGGTTGCCAACTTAAAGGGCCAATCCATCCTTTGACTTTACTTTCCTTACCATCTCCAAGTTCCCTGCTTGCTGTTAGTGAATGAAAATGTTTTTGTTTACATTTTTAGGATTCATACAGACCTAATACTTTAGTAAGCAACACTGCATAATTGTGATGGCTGTAGATGCCATCTGTGGGGCCTCCTGAGAATCTGCCATAGTGCTTGTTGTTGATCCATTAGTCTCCTATCTGGTGGCACATGTGACAGACTGTTGCGGGTGTGACTGTCGTGTGACGACACATGTTCTCTGACAGCCTGCAGCTGCTGCAGAGCGTCATGAGAACTAGACTGGATCCTGCTCAGTGACATTGCAACATAGCCAGATCCTGGAGGGTTGTGATTGACAGGTCAGTCCCTGACAGCTGAAATGCTTCCTCCTGCAGCTGACTGGCCATGTGTTGCTCATAGACTTTTTCAGGATTGCTGTCCATTGTCTCCATGATTGTACAGCAATTTGCATATCCTGAAATAAATAGGCAGTGCTGCCATTCAGGAGCTTGGGAAAGCCAGGTGACAATGATATTGACTGCTATCAAGCTTTCCCAGAATAAAAATAGCTAGGTAACTAATAAATACTGGATGTCAAAAGTGGACATCCCCTTTAAGTATATCTTTTAGGCCCCAGTGAATCCCATCCACACATTGTAGAAAAATACACGCAAAGTCAACACTGTGATTTCCAAAACTGTTGCATGTCAATTATATCTATGGAAACGCTGGCGGTTTCTCTATAGGTATAATGGAAGCAGGAAGTCCACAGAGGAAACCACTGCTGACTTTCTGTGAAAAGCACTGCGGGAAAAACTGTGATGCGTTGCCACTGCGTTTTTTCTTGCAGAGTTTTTTTGCTGTGGCCCGCTACGTGGGGCCTTAGCCTTAAGAGGTTATTAATATCCGTTCAATGCATAATTTTTTACATTATGGGGAAATTCTTTATAAGTATAAAGTACATTTTCACTGTTCTTATATACAACATATTGCCTTCTGGATAGACGTTTTCCTCCTTTCCTGCTAATAAACCCCAGATGTAATTATAACTGTATCCTAGTGCCTGTGACTAATAAAAGGAAACCGGCTCTGTGCGGCACATCTGAGTCACAGGAAGTGGCAGTGACAGGGAGGGATTCCCTCTATCTCTGGGGACAATGTTTTTTTTCCTGCACTGTGGACGGCCTCCAGCTCTGCAATGTGTGGACGGTCAATTTTATTATATATATACATTAGCATATTATCCATTGGGAAAACATGCACTATAACATGCTAAGGTTACATGATGAGATGTCACATGTCATGTGATGGACACTGACCTCAGATGACATTGTGTCTCATTGTAGTCTATGACCAGTGTATGGTGTTATGGTGGTTGGATACCTGTATATGTAGAAAAGTGCAGTTCTTTATCATTTCAGCAAGTTTTTGCCACAATCTAGCATCCTGGCCAGACTTCCACATGTCTTATCCAGGGACATGTCTTGTTCATTATTTTTGAGAAATGCTTTAATTATTTGAATGCACAAAATACCCTCTTGTACATAGACTTTTGCAATCATGTTTCTTTATTGTTTCTATGCATCTGAAGTACAAAATGAAGCAAGTTTATAAATAATCTTCATCAAAAATATTCTGCCATGTTGTGTCTACAGCTCCTATGTAGAGCTAAATGTCTCCAAGGTTGCAGGCTACAAGCAAAGCTTGTTTAGTCTGATCTTACAGTCATGTTTTTTTTTCCAGGGCCTTGGATCACCAATTCTGACTCATTTTTACATAGCTTGACTCCGGCTCCGACTCCAACTACATTTCCAACTCCTTCATAAATGGCTGACAGCCATGGTCAGCCAGAAGAAGTAAGGTCAGGGCCCCACATTGCGAAAACGCAGCGTTTTGGGCAAGGCAGAAAAGGTGATTTTTACATTACCTGCAAAATGAATAGGATTCTGGCTAATCCCATTCACACATTGCAGCAAAAAAATCCACAGCAGAAAAGCTGCGATTTAAAAACACTTGTGTTTTTGATCATTGCAGCATGTGAATTATACCTACGGAAACGCTGGCGTTTTCTGTATAGGTATAATAGGTACAGAAATTCTGCAAAGGAAAACTTGAGAAAAATGCTGCGGAAAAAAACATGATGCGTTTCCGCCGCAGCCTTTTTTGCAACGTTTTTTTTTTGGCTGCAGCTCGCTATGTGAGGCCTTAGCCTAAAACTCCTCTAAAGCTAAGGTCCTATATTGTGGAAACACAGCAGAAAAAAACTCTGCGTTTTACAGTACCAGCATAGTGAACGATATTTCATTTCATCTCATATATCCAGAAAAAAGCTGTGGAAAAAGTGTGTTTTCAAAAACGTGTGCATTTTAGCTGTAGTAATGCAAGTATTTTCCCTATAGATTTAATAGGGGACGAAAAAATGCAGTAAAAATTCCGTGAAAAACACTGCGGAAAAAACCTACCGGGACACATTTATTCAGCAACTTGCGCCTTTATTTGGTGTAAATTGCATCTTTTTCAGGGCTTGTTTGCTTGTTGCACTTTATTTATGACACATTTGCATCTTTTATCCAGATGTTTTTCTTCCCTCTCCTCTTTTTCTTTATGACTAGGAAAAGTGGCCAAAGTGGGTTCTTTTTTACCTCACTGTATTCATAACTTGCACCTATTTAAAAAGGTAAAAAAAAGGTGCAAATGCACTCCAGTTCATGGGCAGAGTGAACACAGCATTGGAATCACAATTCCATGTGGTATATTGTGTGCAAAATATATTATGCAAGTGTAACATCTTTGCCTGATCAGGCCTCTGCACTATCCTCCGGTCGCACGCTTCGGCGCAGGAGGCGTGTTCAGTTGTGATCCTTTGCACCTGTTGTTATACCACAGCTGAGGATCCGTTGCTGTGTGTCAGTCCAGCCAGTGCTTTAGTTCCTTTGGCTACTAGGGAGTTAAGTTAGTACTTATGATTGAAATTCCTCCTGGCCAATCAAGTCTAGGGCAGATTCCTTTATATACTTTACCAGCCGGCTCCCTATTGCTTGCTATTGCCTTTCTGTGCATACTGGATCTATACTGTTTGTGGTTCATATTTATATTTCTGACCTTGGCTTTTTCTTGTGACTACTCTCTTGAATTCTGACTCTGTACCTCGCTGCTCGACTGGTTCCGACCCCTTGGCTAGCTGACCTTCCGTTTGTTGTTGTTTGTCTTGTCTGCGTTTTGTGTTATCACTTACATCATAGGAAGGGACTGTCGCCCAGTTGTCCCCTACCGCCTAGTGTAGGTGAAGCAAATAGGCAGGGACTGGGGACGGATTCAGCTTTAGGATTCACTGTCTTGTTGTTCCCTTCCTCCCAGGTTTCACCAGAAGCTACTTGGGAATTGCTTATCTAGCAATTTCCTAACATCAAGTTTTTAGAAAAATAGATGCAAAGTGCACATGGCCAAAAAAAAGGCGCAACTAAAATAACTAACGTGCTCAACATTTATCAGGGAACTGTGCCTATTTAATAAATATCCACTACCAAAAAAGCAGAGAAAAAAGGCACAACTGTGAAAATTTCAGATAAAAAAGGCGCAGTTCATAAATAACCCCCAGTGTGATTTTGCAGGGTTTTTTTGCTGCAGCTTTTTCTTGCTGCGTTTCGCTATGTAGCCTTAGCCTAATTCAGGAAAAAGTCAATGATTGAATTCCTGTGAAAGTAAATGTTATCTATCACTGAAGTTGAGTATGTTTAAACAGTTCAACAAGAACCCCCCAACAAGGTATAGGCATCCAGACATGGGGGACTAGACTATCACTGAAAACAAGATACCTAAAATGTCACTATTATTCATACCATTAAAATCAGTAAAGCAGAAACTGGAAAATGTGTCTCCCAGAAGGGATAAACTGCTGATATGTATGTCCCCTTAGTGCCTCCCTGATAGCAAACAGTTTACTGTGCAAGAGTCCACTATGTAGCTATTGCTGTTGCTATATTTATTAGGGCGTTATATTTTTTATAGCAGACAATTTGCTGTGTAAAGGTCCACTATATAAATATTGCTGGTGCTATATTTATTAGGGCGTTATATTCTTTATAGCAGACTATTTGCTGTGTAAAGGTCCACTATATAAATATTGCTGGTGCTATATTTATTAGGGCGTTATATTCATTATAGCAATCAGTTTACCTTGTAAAGGTCCACCATGTGAGTGTTTCTGGTACTGACAATATACCTAACAGTACAGTGATATTGGTAGGTGAAAATAATGGCATAAATATGTATGGAACCGCGGCAGATTCCGACAAAGCTGAAAGTGCGCTTAATTCAGCATACTGTTAGCTTTGCAACAGTATATAACATTCCCTGTCTAGAAGATATGAAAGGTCCTCTATGAGTAACACATAGGCTGTGTCCTAATAATAATCTTTATTTATATAGCACTAGCATACAGTATTACACAGCGCATGGCAAGGGAAAGGAGGTGCCACTCTTTCAGACTATCCGTTAGTTGTGGACAGAACGGCCATCGGCACAGCATAGAAGAGGCTAAACAGAAGATCCTGTGTACATATATGGAAGAACATTATTGAAACTAATGATAAATGTAATTTTTCTATTATTGTTGTAGATGCATGGAAGCAATTACAAAAACTGTTGCATGTATACAAACCGTTAAAGGAAAGTGTTTTGTGGCTCCAGTTCTCCTGCTCGGGATATAATTCTGTGACTAAAAGAAGAAATATTTTAATATCTTCAACATTTCTTTTACAATGTTTCATCGGAACCTCCAAGAAATTCCTGACTGAACCACAAGATGGAAAAATTGAGGCTATTAACAGACAAATAATAACAGTTAAAACACAATATGCAACAACTGGAGGGTTGGAACTGCAGGGCGGCAACCACTCTCCGAGGCCCCAGTGAGAAGGTACCATCTGCCAGAATTTATAGGTTCCATAACACTTCCAGTGCCAAGAACAGGCATTGGCGCTCTGGACTGGCACTGGGTATGACCTTCATATTCATAGAGGTTAATAGAATAGTCAGGCAAAGAGCAGCTACAGAATAGTAATTCCTTGGAAATTTCTTGGCTCACATTTCAGAAATCCAGGAGGAGGAGCAATGGAAACCTCTGCAAAATCTAATTACCAAACTGGCGGCTTCCCCCGATGGTGACAATCCAGAAAAATTTTTTCCTTTACTTGTTTTTAGCATAAACTACAGAGTACAGAACCATCCTGGAGGGCAGCAAATCACTAAAAGGGAAGGATTAACCCTTTCTGTGCCAGGTAGCTGTCTCTGTTTGCAAAGAGCAAGAAAATCTTTGTTGCTAAAAGAGCAGCACAATCCTTTCCTTAAGGTTTATGTAGTATTTTGCAACCTATTGCAATTAATTGTCTCAATGCCTCTAAAATACAAAAATAATAAATTCAGAAATAGTTTTGATTAAAAATGTTCTACCTTTTTTGTTTATACAGCTGCTGTGCAGACCTGTGTGTCTCCATAGTTACAGACTACAAGTAGTCATGCAGTCCTATGTCATTCCTTTTTATGTAGCTCTTTAAAGGGTTATTCCCATTTTGATAAATTGCTGACGAGATAGAAATAACTACTCCTAAGGCAGTACTTACACAAAGCTGAGCAGCGCTGTTTTCTTAATTTCCATAGAGGTGAATGGGAGCTGCAGAAACAAGGCAGCACGACTGAGCTGCACTTTTTTCTGTAGCTCCGCATTTCAAACCCTTTAAGGCTGAAGCCCCACGTTGCAGAAACACAGGTTTTTTGAGCCAAAACCAAGAATGGCTACATTCTTGGTACATAAAGGAATGGGAAATATATAGGAAGCTTTTATACTTCTATCTTCTGCTCAATCCACTCCTGGATTTGGCTCAAAACAACGTAGCAAAATCTGCAACAAAAAAAGCTGTGTTTCCGCAACGTGGGGCCTCAGCCTAAAGGGGTTATCTATCTTTTTGCACAAATTCACAGAACACGTAAGTCCCCAGGGCAACTAAATCGATAAAACATAACTTTTATTATAAACTCAAGTTAAAAATGAAAAAAAACTTCAAATCCCCAGTGTGTATGAGGGTAACGGCGTAAAACTAATAGAGACTGCCCACAGTACCCAGATGGTCTTAGTAACACCAGATCAGGGACTGATAGGTATGCTCATTGAACAGTATATATACTAGTTTCAGGGGATGACACGTCACCCATGTAAATTCAAGGTCCGTAGGTAATTAATTCACCAGACCTATAAAATGGAGCAAGTCTCCTCTAGTTAAGTTCAAGATAATCATGCCGATCATGTTTTAACATAGTCTCCCCTACTGATAATATTTCTATCTTTTTGAAATTATTATCCTACCCATAAGATAGGACATCAATTTTAGATTGGTGGGGGTCCAACCACCAGGAACCCCGCAGACCATCTGTTCTCTGTGCCAGCATGAGCTGCAGTGCTCACTTGCTGTACTTTTAATAGAGGCCATAGTGAGTGCCGCAGCAATGGCCTGTTCAAGTCTAGGACAATCACTACAGTACTATTAAAATTATAACACAGGGAAACAGCTGATCTGTGGCGGTCCCAGCAGTGGACAGAACAGGGCATCAGTTTTAAAGTGCTGCATAACCCCTTTAAGTTTCAGTAGCTTTTTTTTTGAAGTGGGGGCAAAGTAGAGTAATACATAACTGCAGGTTTAGACTTTGGAGTTGCATACACAAGATTAGGAGATTTTCAGTGAAGACTGTATGCAAGGTTGCTTCCTTTTCTACTTTAGGTGCATTTGTAAAACAAAGAAAATGTTTGCAAAAGTATACATGAACGTGAAACATGGAACCTTGCCACAAACCATAATGGTTCCCCATTTTAGATGAGATTTTTAGAACTCCCCAAAGCTCTCCATCATTAATGGGTGACTGTTTTGTGTAAGATAAGTGCCCTGTACATAGTGGGATCTTGCAGGTATACAGTTGGTACATGTTTTATTGGAGCTCCCAGTTAGGCCTCATGCACACAACCATAGTTGTTTTCAGTACATTGTCTGTAATTGCAGATAGTACAGTGGGTACGGAAAGTATTCAGACCCCTTTAAATTTTTCACTTTTTGTTTCATTGCAGCCATTTGCTAAAAGCAAAAAAGTTCATTTTATTTCTCATTAATGTACACTCAGCACCCCATCTTGACAGAAAAAAAACAGAAATGTAGATATTTTTGCAAATTTATTAAAAAAGAAAAACTGAAATATTACATGGTCATAAGTATTCTGATCCTTTGCTCAATATTGAGTAGAAGCCCCTTCCTTTTGAGCTTGTACAGCCATGAGTCTTCTTGGGAATGATGCAACAAGTTTTTCACATCTGGATTTGGGGATCCTCTGCCATTCTTCCTTGCAGATCCTCTCCAGTTCCGTCAGGTTGGATGGTAAACGTTGGAGGACAGCCATTTTCAGGTCTCTCCAGAGACGCTCAATTGGGTTGAGGTCAGGGCTCTGGCTGGGCCAGTCAAGAATGGTCACAGAGTTGCTCCGAAGCCGCTCCTTTGTTATTTTATCTGTGTGCTTAGGGTCATTGTCTTGTTGGAAGGTGAACCTTCGGCCCAGTCTGAGGTCCAGAACACTCTGGAAGAGGTTTTCTTCCAGGATATCTCTGTACTTGGCCGCATTCATCTTTCCTTCAATTGCAACCAGTCATCCTGTCCCTGCAGCTGAGAAATACCCCCATAGCATAATGCTGCCACCACCATGTTTCACTGTTGGGATTGTATTGGGCAGGTGATGAGCAGTGCCTGGTTTTCTCCACACATACCGCTTAGAATTAACGCCAAAAAATTCAATCTTCGTCTCATCAGACCAGAGAATCTTATTTCTCATTGTCTGGGAGTCCTTCATGTGTTTTTTGGCAAACTCTATGTGGGCTTTCATATGTCTTGCACTGAGGAGAGGCTTCTTTCGGGCCACTCTGCCATAAAGCCCTGACTGGTGGAGGGCTGCAGTGATAGTTGACTTTGTGGAACTTTCTCCCCTACTGCATCTCTGGAGCTCAGCCACAGTGATCTTTGAGTTCTTTTTTACCTCTCTCACCAAGGCTCTTCTCCCACGATTACTCATTTTGGTTGGACGGCCAGGTCTAGGAAGAGTTCTGGTCGTCCCAAACTTCTTCCATTTAAGGATTATGGAGGCCACTGTGCTGTTAGGAACCTTGAGTGTTGCAGAAATTATTTTGTAACCGTGGCCAGATCTGTGCCTTGCACAATTCTGTCTCTGAGCTCCTTGGGCAGTTCCTTTGACCTCATGATTCTCATTTGCTCTGACATGCACTGTGAGCTGTGAGGTCTTATATAGACAGGTGTGTGCCTTTCCTAATCAAGTCTAATCAGTTTAATTAAACACAGCTGGACTCCAATGAAGGAGTAGAACCATCTCAAGGAGGATCAGAAGGAAATGGACAGCATGAGAGTTAAATATGAGTGTCACAGCAAAGGGTCTCAATACTTATGACCATGTGATATTTCAGTTTTTCTTTCTTAATAAATTTGCAAAAATATCTACATTTCTGTTTTTTTTCTGTGAAGATGGGGTGCTGAGTGTACATTAATGAGAAATAAAATTAACTTTTTTGCTTTTAGCAAATGGCTGCAATGAAACAAAGAGTGAAAAATTTAAAGGGGTCTGAATACTTTCCATACCCACTGTATATGGACCCATTCATTTCTATTCCCCATAGCACTGATCAGTCCAGACTGTAGAAACTATTCACAAATTATGGAGCAGGTCCTATTCTTGTCTGTATTCGCGGCACAGACTCAGATATAAAGAGGATCTTTCACCACCTCCACCAACTCTAGTTCTTAGCATCTGTTAATAAATACCACTTCATGAATTTCAGCACAGTTGGAATTTGTTCTCTAACCCCCCCCTGTGCCCAAGCAAGAAACGCAGTTAGTTTTGGTGTCTGATGTACTATTTAAAGTTTGTCTATCACCTCCCCTAAGCATACAGTGGGGAAAAAAAGTATTTAGTCAGCCATCAATTGTGCAAGTTCTCCCACGTAAAAAGATGAGTCCGGCCTGTAATTGTCATCATAGGTAGACCTCATCTATGAGAGACAAAATGAGAAAACAAATCCAGAAAATCACATTGTCTGATTTTTAAAGAATTTATGTGCAAATTATGGTGGAAAATAAGTATTTGGTCAATAACAAAAGTTCATCTCAATACTTTGTTATATATCCTTTGTTGGCAATGACAGAGGTCAAACATTTTCTGTACGTCTTCACAAGGTTGGCACACACTGTTGCTGGTATGTTGGCCCATTCCTCCATGCAGATCTCCTCTAGAGCAGTGATGTTTTGGGGCTGTCGCTGGGCAACACGGACTTTCAACTCCCTCCAAAGGTTTTCTATGGGATTGAGATCTGGAGACTAGCTAGACCACTCCAGGACCTTGAAATGCTTCTTACAAAGCCACTCCTTTGTTGCCCTGGTGGTGTGCTTGGGATCATTGTCATGCTGAAACACCCAGCCACGTTTCATCTTCAATGCCCTTGCTGATGGATGGAGGGTTGCACTCAAAATCTCACGATACATGGCCCCATTCATTCTTTCATGTACACGGATCAGTCTTCCTGGTCCCTTTGCAGAGAAACAGCCCCAAAGCATGATGTTGCCACCCCTATGCTTCACAGTAGGTATGGTGTTCTTTGATGCAACTCAGCATTCACTCTCCTCCAAACACGATGAGTTGTGTTTCTACCAAACAGTTCTACTTTGGTTTCATCTGACCATATGACATTCTCCCAATACTCTTCTGGACCATCCAAATGCTCTCTAGCAAACTTCAGACGGGCCCAGATATGTACTGGCTTAAGCAGGGGGACACGTCTGGCACTGCAGGATCTGAGTCCCTGGCGGCGTAGTGTGTTACTGACGGTAGCCTTTGTTACGTTAGTCCCAGCTTTCTGCAGGTCATTCACTAGGTCCCCCCGTGTGGTTCTGGGATTTTTGCTCACCATTCTTGTGATCATTTTGACCCCACGGGGTGTTATCTTCTGTGGAGCCCCTGATCGAGGGAGATTATCAGTGGTATTGTATGTCTTCCATTTTCTAATTATTACTGCCATAGTTGATTTCTTAACACCAAGCTGCTTGCCTGTTGCAGATTCAGTCTTCCCAGCCTGGTGCAGGTCTACAATTTTGTTTCTGGTGTCCTTCCACAGCTCTTTGGTCTTCACCATAGTGGAGTTTGGAGTGTGACTGAGGTTGTGGACAGGTGTCTTTTATACTGATAACAATGTCAAAGAGGAGCCATTACTACAGGTAATGAGTGGAGGACAGAGGAGCCTCTTAAAGAAGAAGTTACAGGTCTGTGAGAGCCAGAAATCTTCCTTGTTTGTAGGTGACCAAATACTTATTTTCCACCATAATTTGCAAATAAATTCTTAAAAAATCAGACAATGTGATTTTCTAGATATGTTTTCTCATTTTGTCTCTCATAGTTGAGGTCTACCTATGATGACAATTACAGGCCTCTCATCTTTTTAAGTGGGAGAACTTGCACAACTGTTGGCTGACTAAATACTTTTTTTTCCTCACTGTATTCAGCTGTCATTACCTTGTTACAGAGCACATTTTGTAGATTTGGAGAAAAACAGCTTACAGTTCTTATGTACATGAGGCAGTTGGTGCACTGGGGGTGGGCCTTCTGCTCCCTGGAGCACTGCTCTCTCTGCTCAAGGATAGTGATGTCATAGCAGTGGGAGAATCATCTGTCACTGGATGGGGTAGTACAGGCAGGAGATCTGAGTGGCAAGAGCAGTGTTCCAGGAAGTTGAAGCCCGTCCCCAGTGCACCAACTGCCTCATTTGCTCTGTAACATGGTAGTGGCAGGTGAATATGCTTGGTGGAGGGGGTGGACTCCTTTTAAGCTCTGTATTGTAAGAAGGGCAGTGTCAGGCAGGTGTGTGTGCTTCAGAGCTCTAATCAGAGGCAGCCAGCGCCAGAGCTCAGAATAACACCCCTGTCTGCTCCTGCCTGACGCTGCTGTCGTGACAATACAGAGCTTAAATAGCTTATCGGGCACCAAAAGTAACAGCATTTATTGGCCAAGAACAGTGGAGGCTAGAGTAAGAAATTCCAACTGTGCCAGAATCAATGGAGCTGTACCTATTAATTGATGTACAGAGGTGGACTTGTTGGAGAGGGTGAAAGGTCCTCTTTAAGTGTAGGGGATCATACAAGTCTTCTTGCAGATCCGTTATTGCGGATGACATATTGATGCAATGAGAACATGTTTTTTTGCAGATTGCAGATCAGTTTTTGTGGACTTTATGGTCCTATGCATGTAGCCTTATACTGTGAAATTATTTTAAGCCAGGATTTAATAATTGCTATTTTTTTTTAAGCACAGAACTGCATAATTCGGCATCTAGAATGTGTTAAATTTAGAACCAGATTTTATTTCGAGCTTTCTTTCTTGAGCTTTTACTTTTCATCTCCTTCCATGAATCCAGAGTATCTGATATATCAGCTCTTATCGTGTCCCCTCTATTGCAGTCAGTAATGAGAAATCATAAAAGGCTGTATGTAAATATGTACAATGGGCATTTCTATACGCAATGAGGCGGGGCTTATGATTGTCTTACATGATTATGTCCTTGTCTTGTAGCTTCTCTCATGCAATGACTCAGCTGCCACATGATGAGTTTGAGACGTCCCTGGAAAAGGCAGAAGCCTGGATGAAGGAGATCCACCAGCGGCTGAAAGAGAATGACAACACAAAGGGCCCCCGGACAGCGTTGGAGTCTAGGCTCAGGGAGACAGAGGTGAGGATGTAGTCAACTGGCAGAGTGGGAGTGCTAAAAGTAAAATATGTAAGGCTATAGATGAGATTAATCCAACACTTTATAAAGGTGGTCTCTATGGTTCAACATATGTGTCTTGTGACATTATTGTTGCAGCAAGGTGCAGCCTGCTTTGAATGATTGTCACTTGTAAAAAAAATTAAAGTGCTGCATGTGACCAATAGATGCTGCCAAATACTAGGGTTTTATGAGCCTTTAAGTCACTGGTGAAGAAAACTATTTTGTTTCTTCAACAAAGTTGAAAGAAGGTTCTGCATACTTGACAAACTGATTAAAAAGTTACGTATGTATTTTGCCCTTGGTAAAGAAAAATAACATAAACAATTGTAAGTTTCAGCTTTCTGGTGAATGGCTAAACTGTTTGGCGTGCAGGTTTTAACCCCTTCCCCTATAACCTAACTGATTAACCATTTATGAACTAACACTTGGTAATACATCTCTTAGACCTGTAATGGCCATATTGGTTATCACCCAATTTTCCCTGTCACAAATATTAATTACAAAGTAGCATGATGGAATTGTTGACAGGAGGAAGAAGGGTTTGACAGTCAGCAGGGAAGACTTCTCCTTGACTTGCGCTGTAAAATCCTTTGCAGACTGTTCATTAAGTTGTCAGGTCACTGGGACTGGGCTCAGATTCTTCACATTCCAAGTCACATGCAGCAGGACTCTGTCCTTCATGCTCAGTGTAATAACTTGCCTGCAGGATCAGAGTGGTGCTTGCGCCCTGGCAGATCTGCGGATTGAAGATCAATCTCTCAACTGAATGTTGTGTACATCCCATAATTTTGTCCTGTTTCAGGGGACCAACTTAATGTATTAGTGACACATGTCCTTGATTGTGATTTGCTGGGAGGTATGATCATTTATCCCAGGGCAAAGACATACAGGAGACAAGGTCAGACCTCATTCACCCAGCATCAGATCATCGATGTTACATGCCAGCGTGGTGTCATCAGGCTTTCAGGATTGTGATTGATCTTCTATTGTCTGTCACATTATATATGTCTGGTTGAATTTATGGTATCAAAAATTATCATGAATTCAGATCTCAAGTACCCCTATTATTGTGGCAGTGTTTGATGCACCATTCTCAATCTGAAGTGCACAGAAGAAAGATGATCCAAATTTATTAAGAGGCGCCCCATCACAGAATCCATCTAATATGCTGGACAAAATAGAGCAGCAGTGCCAAGATGCCTGACAAAAACCTTACTGACCCTGTTATAGTCAGCAGCATCTGTTCATCATTTTAAGGATCCGTGATTCCCATTATTTTTATTGTTCTGCTGAATGTGAATACAGCCTAACATTGTGTTATAGTATATTATTTCAGGTTATATGACCATATATTATATTGCACGATTTAACGATAAGTTCACATTAGCATTGGCTCTCCGTTGTTCTAGTCGGTTGGTGGACTCGAACAACGGACAGGCAGACTGCTAAATTAGCAGTTACATACGGAGCCTGACGGATCCCATTAACTATAATAGGGTGTGTCGGGTGTCTGTTGTTTTTAAACTGAAAGCGATGGATGAAAAAGCTGTGCATGCAGGAATTTTCGCCCGCCTATTTCAGGCAGACATTGCGACGACACAAATGTGCACATAGCCTTACTTTGTTTCACAATACATTTTATAATATTACATTCTAGATCTGAGTGAATGCTTGTTTTCTCTGCAGAAAATCTGCACCCTAGAAGGTGATGGGAAGCTCCTTATTGATAAAGTCTTGATGAAAGCTGAAGTTCTGCTGAGCGAAAGCAGTGAGGAGGAAAAGCATGAGATTCAGCTTAAGCTGGCAAAAATTAAAGGCTTGTTTGAGGAAACCACAACATACATGATTCATTGTCACAGGTGAGAAGGTTGTCCGTGCGCTGTCTGTCATTACATCCTTGGTTGCGGACCAGTCAATTGGATTCAGTGGACCACAGCTCTAGATATACATTTGTTTTCAATTCCTCACCACTTCCACAATCTCTGCTTGCAGTCAGTGAATGACAATTTCTATGCTGCCCACATAGGTGCATGACTTGTTACCATGTCTTAGAGCTCTTATGAAGTGCAGTGTTTTTGTTCTTCCTCAGCCGCATCGAATGGGTTTGGTTGCATTGGAATGAGTACCTGAGGGCGCGAGACGAGTTTACACTATGGGTTCACAACATCACCCTGACCCTTGAGCCAGATGTGGAGCTGCAGCTTGGCTTAAAGGAGAAACGCTGGCAATATGAACAAGCTCTGGTGCTCATGAAGGATGTTCTGAATCAGTCACGGTTGGTGGACAGACTACTGGAGGAAGCCTCTTCCCTATACAACCGGATTGGGGACCCCAGTGTGGATGAGAGCATTCAGAGTGCAATGATGGCTGAATACATCAAGATAAAGAAGAAGGCTCAGGTCTGTGGTTTAAACCTTAAAGGAAAGTTCACTGTTAAAATCTATGGAAAATCTTGAGTAACTTTTTGTATATACATTCTAATTTTTAGTCAATAATGCTTTCTTCTCAGTGAATATTCAAAATTCTGCTGTTTTCCTGCTATTAGAAAGCAGGTCACTGCATGAGTTTAGATGAAACCTATATATATAGAGCCAAACTATTATATCACATGCCTGAGGGGTTGTTCCAACCAGGCCAACCAGCCAAATTGCAGCTTTAGTTGCAGCTAGAGTAAAATAAATGATTTTTACTCTACAACTTGAAGATAATATGGAGACGTATAAGCAGTGACCTGGTGAATTCTGGGTGATTATATGATAAGCTGTGGATGATTATCTTATGTATTGTGTAGTGATCTGGCGAGCTATGGATAGATAATGTTATAGTAGCATCTAAGTTTTGTTTTGGTGATCTATGAATCTTATTGTTCTGAGGTCCTATGGATGACAATTTTGTGACTTACAGTGCTGGCCAAAAGTATTGGCACCCCTTCAATTCTGTCAGATAATACTCAATTTCTTCCAGAAAATGATTGCAATCACAAATGCTTTGGTAATGATATTTTCATTTAATTTGTCTTCAATGGAAAACCACAAAAAGAATTGTCAAAAAGCCAAATTGGATATAATTCCACACCAAACATAAAAAGGGGGTGGACAAAAGTATTGGCACCCTTTGAAAAATCATGTGATGCTTCTCTAATTTGTGTAATTAACAGCACCTGTTACTTACCTGTGGCACATAACAGGTGGTGGCAATAACTAAATCACACTTGCAGCCAGTTGAAATGGATTAAAGTTGACTCAACCTCTGTCCTGTATCCTTGTGTGTACCACATTGAGCATGGAGAAAAGAAAGAAGACCAAAGAACTGTCTGAGGACTTGAGAAGCAAAATTGAGAGGAAGCATGAGCAATCTCAAGGCTACAAGTCCATCTCCAAAGACCTGAATGTTCCTGTGTCTACCGTGCGCAGTGTCATCAAGAAGTTTAAAGCCCATGGCACTGTGGCTAACCTCCATAGATGTGGATGGAAAAGAAAAATTGACGAGAGATTTCAACGAAAGATTGTGCGGATGGTGGCTAAAGAACCTCCACTAACATCCAAACAAGTTCTAGCTGCCCTGCAGTCCGAGGGTACAACAGTGTCAACCCGTACTATCCGTCGGCGTCTGAATGAAAAGGGACTCTATGGTAGGATACCCAGGAAGACCCTACTTCTGACCCAGAGACATAAAAAAGCCAGGCTGGAGTTTGCCAAAACTTACCTGAGAAAGCCAAAAACTTTTTGGAAGAATGTTCTCTGGTCAGATGAGACAAAAGTAGAGCTTTTTGGGAAAAGGCATCAACATAGAGTTTACAGGGAAAAAAAAAGAGGCCTTCAAAGAAAAGAACACGGTCCCTACAGTCAAACATGGCGGAGGTTCCCTGATGTTTTGGGGTTGCTTTGCTGCCTCTGGCACTGGACTGCTTGACCGTGTGCATGGCATTATGAAGTCTGAAGACTGCCAACAAATTTTGCAGCATAATGTAGGGCCCAGTGTGAGAAAGCTGGGTCTCCCTCAGAGGTCATGAGTCTTCCAGCAAGACAATGACCCAAAACACACTTCAAAAAGCACTAGAAAATGGTTTGAGAAAAAGCACTGGAGACTTCTAAAGTGGCCAGCAATGAGTCCAGACCTGAATCCCATAGAACACCTGTGGAGAGATCTCAAAATGGCAGTTTGGAGAAGGCACCCTTCAAATCTCAGGGACCTGGAGAAATTTGCCAAAGAAGAATGGTCTAAAATTCCAGCAGAGCATTGTAAGAAACTCATTGATGGTTACCGGAAGCGGTTGTTCGCAGTTATTTTGTCTAAAGGTTGTGCTACCAAGTATTAGGCTGATGGTGCCAATACTTTTGTCCGTCCCATTTTTGGAGTTTTGTGTAAAATGATCAATGATTTGACTTTTCTTTCATTCTCTTTTGTGTTTTTTCATTGCAAGCAAAATAAATGAAGATATTATTACCAAAGCATTTGTGATTGCAATCATTTTCTGGAAGAAATTGAGTATTATCTGACAGAATTGCAGGGGTGCCAATACTTTTGTTCAGCACTGTATGGATGATAATGTGGTGACCAGAGGCGTAGCTAGCGTGGGGGCAGAGGGGCGGCTGCCCCGGGCCCACTGAATTTTTGGGGGCCCACCCTGGGGCCACCATTAATACATCCTTTATTTCTAACTAGATTGGTGTCTTCAGACACCAATCTAGTTAAAATGTATCCTGCAACTTAACAGTATTGTAAACCGCAAGCCAATACAGGCTTGCGGCTTACAAGACGCCGAGACCACAGACGATGTCTGCTTCTCAGCGTGGGCAGCGCGATGATGTCACAACAACGCGCCGCCTGCGCCCAGACACAGACGTCCTGTGCGTGGACAGGGAGGAAGCGCCGGCGGCTCCGTTCATCAGCATCACAGGTGAGTATGACTTTAAGTTTTTGTTTTTTTAGCTTAGTTGTGGGTATATTAATAGTATAAGGGGTGGTTAGGAGGGGGAAATATAACTATAAGGGAGGGTTCATTAGGGGGCATTATGACGATGGGGGGGTCATTTATATAAGGGTTATTAGGAGGTATTATTAATACAAGGGGGAGGTTATTTATAGGGGCCATTAGGGGGCATCATTTATATTAGGAGGCATTATGAACATAAGGGGGTGGTCATTAATATAAGGAGCCATTAGAGGTGCATTATTTTTGTCAGGGTGAATCAGGGCCATAATATGAGGGTCAATTAATTTCATTAAGGTGGCACTTGAGTTTTAATAAGACTAAGGCCCCACGTTGTGGGCTGCAGAAAAAAAAGCGCTGCAGGAAAAACCGCAGCGGTAACATTGTGGTTTTTCTCGCAGCACTTTTCACAGAAGTTCCGCAGAGGTTTTCCCTGTGGACTTTCTGATTTCAATACACCTATATGGAGACCGCCAGTATTTCTGTAGGTATAATTGACATGCTGCAATTTCCAAAACCGCAACAGTTTTGGAAATCGCAGTGCATCTGCTGCACATATTTTTCCGCAATGTGTGGATGGGATTTGCTAGATGTAAAATGCCGGGTTTTTTTCTTTGGGTTTTCGCCACATGTGGCCCCATCCCCACTTTTCAGTAAAATATGAGCAGCGGATACGCTGCGATTTCCAAAATAGACGCAGTTTTGGAAATCGCAGCATGTCAATTATACCTACGGAAATGCTGGCGGTTTTCCTGTAGATATAATTGAAACAGAAAATCCACAGAGGAAACCTCTGCGAACTTTCTGTGCAAAGTGCTGCAGGAAAAACTCTTTTTGCTGCAGGACACCACGTTGGGCCTTAGCCTTAAAGAGGACCTTTCACGTCCTCATCTACTGTATATGCTGTTTTACATACCGCTAGAAAGCTGTCAGCACGCTGTATTCAGCGCACTGCCGGCTTTCCCGGTATGTGCCCCGGGGCTGGAGATATTGCCTTTCTGACAGTAAACCGTGAAATTAAGACTGACGATATCTCCAGCCCCGGGGCACATACCGGGAAAGCCGGCAGTGCGCTGAATTCAGCGTGCTGTCGGCTTTCTAGCGGTATGTAAAACAGCTTATACATGAGGACGTGAAAGGTTCTCTTTAAAGAGTTTTCCAGCTCATTTTTATTGATGGTCTATCCTCAGAATAAAACATCAATAAGAGATAAGTGGTTCCCCACTGATCAGCTGTATGAAGGGGCTATGGCACCTGTTTATATCACACGCTGTCTGTTTATAGTGACTGTGTGATATAATTCCAGCCTTGTCACATAGACGTGTATGGGACGAGGCTGTAGTTACATTACATGGCCGCTATGAAAAGAATGACACTGTGTAAACAGAGAAGGGGTCATGGCGCTTACACAAGTATCATGGTTCATTCAAACAGCAGATCCTGGGAGTCCGGGGTATTGGAACCCCAATAATTTTTTTTACCTTTTTAATTAGCAAACATCTGGGGCATTGTTAATAAGGGGCACTATTTAAAGGGGTGCACAGGGAAGTTATTAACTTAAAGATACACTTGGGGGTATTATTCATTATAGGGGGCTTTGTGCAGGTGAGGACAATGTGGGTCAGGTGCCTGGAAAAGTGAGGAGCCAAAGATGTCTGTGCTGCAAGCTTTACAGAGACTGGAAGAAGTGGTCATGGCCGTCCAGATGAAAGAGATGGGAAATGTGAAGGATTGGTCAGAGACGTCACCGGTAAGTCACTAAATGTTACTGCCCTGTATTCACTTAAATCGTCTGCAGAGCCCTGTGTAGAGCTGCTATATACCACTATACGCTCACTGTATACTGATAGTATCGGTATACGAACAAGTCCAAGTTGGGGGCCCACTTGAACATGTTCGCCCCCCCTGTGCTGAACCCCTAGCTACGCCTCTGGTGGTGACCTATGTATGATGATGATAATGTGATCTTTGAGTTATAATTTCTGGTTGGTTATACAGTAACCTATAAGTAGTGATCACTGATAAACTTAAGGTAATGATCTGATGACATAATTGTCTGGTGATCTTGAGAAAGGTGATCTGGTGACTTCTAGATAATTTGGTGAATCGTAGATACCAGTGTGATGACTTATAAGAAATTTGAACGATGAACGATAATATTATGAACTGATCCAATGACTTGTGTTGGTTATCTAGTGACTTATGGTCTGTGATCTATAGGTAGGTGATCTAGTGACCTGTAGACAATTATCCGGTAACCTAAGAATGGTGATCTGTAAACCTATTGATGATAACTTGGTGACTTATTTGCAGTGATCTGGTTACTTATAGTTGATTATACGGTGACCAATGTGTAGTGGTCTGGTGACCTACAGTTGATTATATAGTAACCAGTTATTAGTGATATGGTGTTCTATAGTTGATTATATTGTGACCAATATGTAATGAACTGGTGACCTGTAGTTGATTATATTGTAACCTATGGGCACTATAGGTTCAGTGGACTATACAAAGTTGGTCAGATAGTGAACATTTCCACACTCATTGAAACCCCATATAAATGAGGAAGATTGTGCCTAATCCATGAGCAAAGCAGATAAAGACAACCACTAGATTTTTTTGATTGCGTTCCCTAATACAGGAGGTCAGGTGAAATCTCATCCGTACTTGTATTCTGAGCACCTGACGATACTTGATCCTTTGTTCTTTGCGTCTCCCTCTTCACCCAAGGACATGATTACAGCTCTGGTTGGCATCGGTGCCAGACGCCTGCTTGGGTTTGGCCTTAGTTCAATATTCTGTCAAGGCTGTTTGCTCAGTTTCATGTCTGTTTGGATTTAGTTTAGTGAATGTATGGGAAGCTTGTGTGTATTGTCCCACTATTCTCTACTGAACCGCAGGCTACACAGTGAAGGTGAGGTTAACCCTTTCTAGGTCAGTTTTAACAGCGAGTGAACTAAAAAAAAAAACTATTTGACTGTAGCAGAAATACCTGTGTCTTGTCATATCACAAGCAAACAGATTGACCAAATGGTAACATTTTCAGCTGTCTTATCCTTTCTTATGTTATATGCACATATACAAGGTTTTTCATTTTATTTTAGGAGCGGGTGGAAAATCTTGAGAAGATCTGGAAGGATCATGATGCCTATGAGGGGGATGTCAATAGCTTCAAATCCTGGCTGAATAGCGTGATAGAAAAACTGAAGTTTTATGTTGGATCAGCATCCAATTCTACAGAAAACAAACTGGACATGCTGCAGGTATGAAATAATTCCACAAAGGCAGGGAATATAATTGAATTTTTCTAGGTACAATTGTACACAGTTTATGAAGGAACTCAGCAGGAAGATTATTCCAAACATCTTGGAGAACTAACCACAGATCTTCCGTGGATGTACGCTCGCTCCAATCCTTCTGTCTTATCATGTAATCCCAGACAGATTGGATGATGTTGAACTCAGGGCTCTGTGGAGGCCATATCATCACTTCCAGAACTCCTCCTCCAAAAAGTGGTCACACCAAGTATTGATGCGATTTAGATTTCTCTTATCTTAGTTCCCGTAATTGTGTTAATTGACAAAAATAAACTATTAACAATTCTATTTAACAAAAAAAAAAAACAACATTTTTTCCACACCTGCCAAAAACTTTTAAAGTACTGTAGGTAGAGCTAGATTTCTCCTGTGTTGTGTTATCACCTGTGACAGGTTATATAATGTCACACCCAGGCTCCATCGAGATGATTATTGCTTAATGTGAACTCCCTGTCATTATGAACATTCCTGAGTTCCGACTGTTCATTCCTCTTTTTTCCTTTTAAAGTGACAGTTACCTGAAAATGTTTTATATAAATGTCCTAACAACGCACTTCAAAAGGATTATTAATCTGTACAAATAAGTGACAGCTCCCAGAAATAGAGAAAACAGTAATATACATAGTGTTATTTCCCCTTTATGTGCAATAGAATGTCTTTGAGAAAGGAAGGGATTTGGGAGGAGAGATGCGGAGGGGGGCAGTCAACTTTTAAGAGCCTCCTGTACTGTAAGCTCTCTTTTTGTTCCTATCTTATATTTTTAACATAAATCTGTTTCGATGCAAATATCCTGAGGGGAACACAGATCCTATGAATGAGCCCTAAATGAAACAAGCCTCTACATGATGTGAATGAGCTGAGTAACTACCCCTGTAAGAGCGATCACGGCATCCATATTGCTTTTCACTCACTTGTTGCTTGTTCTAGGGGTAATGCTCTTATTCTAGGTCTTCTGTTTTCTTGTAGGAAATCAGTAAAGATGTGGAGAGTGGTAATAAACAGTTAGAAGGGTTGGAGGTGAAGTCTGCTCTGGTGATTAAGAACACATCTCCTCTGGGAGCTGAGAAGATCTGCAAGGAACTGGAGGAACTACGCAAAACCCTGAAGGAGTTAAAACAGATGAACGATGAAGAAGAGGAGACTCTGTTGAAGACGCACAATTCAGAGAACGCCTTCATTCTGCTAGCCCGGCAGCTCGAAGCCAACATCAACGAATTTCGTAAGGCCACGCAAAGATTGGAGGAGAGTCTGGAGTCTGGGGAGCGGGTCAAGAGTGAAGATGACTTAATAGCCCTATGGAAAACGCTAAATGTGAGCTTTGAGCCTGGATTTTCTTTAACCGCAGCAATAAAATTTCCTTAAAGGAGCCATAAGTGACATAGTTACTGACTAACCTGGTTTCAGCTGCTTTGGCCATTATGCCAAATGATTGTGTATCAGTGTACATTCAATGGATATCAGTTGTATTTTAGGTGATCAGATATTAAAATACTGTACAAAAAAGTGCTGTAGAATGCTGTTCGATATTATACTTTATTAGCTTCTCGATATATTTACGATAAGCTGTTCCAGGCAGCCTTGGGCACTGGAACCTGTACAGGGGATGGAGCTGGGAAGCAGAAGGCTTCACTTGCAGTATGGTGACCCTGCCAGAGTATTCCAGCTCTGCTTCTATGCATCTGGGAGCAGAGCTGCAGTACTCCAGCATTGCAATATAGTGAATGAAGCTTCCTGCTTACCAGCTGCATTCGCTATGTTAGGGTCAGATTCTCACCCTCAGCCTGGAAAATGCTTGTAGGCTAAGGCCCCACCGTGGCGGCAATGCATTGCGGTTCTTCCCGCAGCACTTTTAACAGAAAGTTTTCAGAGCTTTCCTCTGCAGACTTTCTGCTTCCATAATACCTATATGCAGCGCATATTTTAATGCAAAGTGGGGATGGGATTTGCTAGAATCCTATCCACTTTGCTGTGACTGTAAAATGCCTCAGCGGGCCACAGCAAAAAAAAATTTTTTTATTCCTTTTCAAACTATTCTTGACTTTGGTTCAAAAAACCGCAGCAAAAAATAATGCTGTGTTTCCGCAGCATGGGACCTTAGCCTTAAGGTTTACCCTGCTCTGCTCATGTAGCTAGCATTGTTGAAAGTATAACAATAGGACTGCTCCACAGCCATATGACTGCTCTAAAGCAATAGGACTGCTCCACCCAAATTGTTATTCTATAACTATAGATCCTACAGTATAAAGAATTGGTGAAAATAAACCATTACAATTTCTTTGACTTTGGATTTAGTTTATTTTCACAGACAATTTATAATACTGATACTTTTTGCTACTATTTAGGCCACTAAATCTGCACTTGCAGCAGAAGAAGCCAAAGCAGAGCGTGTGAAGGTGCAGCTGCGAGATCTCTTCAAATTCTCCAAGGATGTTCAGCCTCTGTCTGATGGAGTCATTTCAGCCATGCGCGACTATCAGAGGTATCTACATCACCCTCTACTCCTACTAGTACTGAGCATCCCTTCCATCATAACTCAGGATGGAACAAAAGCTTATTTTCTCTTTATTTGGGAAGGAGCTGAGTTATTCTAGGAAATTGGAAGGTTGAAACTTTTCAACTCCATACATCTAATAAACATAACTAAATATATTTACACTAAGAAAACTAACTATAACACTGCCCTCTGTGTACCAGAATATAACTTCTAATAATTGTGCTCCTATGTTCGAGAATATAACTACTATAATACTGCCCCATGTACAAGAATATAACTACTATAATACTGTCTCCTATGTACAAGAATATAACTACTACAATACTGCCCCCATGTACAAGAATATAAGTACTCTAATACTACTATAATACTGCCCTCTGTGTACCAGAATATAACTTCTAATAATTGTGCTCCTATGTTCCAGAATATAACTAGTATAATACTGCCCCATGTACAAGAATATAAATACTATAATACTGTCTCCTATGTACAAGAATATAACTCCTGTAATACTGCCACCTATGTACAAGAATATAAGTACTATAATACTGTCTCCTATGTACAAGAATATAACTGCTATAACACTGCCCTCTGTGTACCAGAATATAACTTCTAATGTGCTCCTATGTTCGAGAATATAACTACTATAATACTGTCCCATTACAAGAATACAAATACTATAATACTGTCTCCTATGTACAAGAATATAACTACTATAATACTGCCACCTGTGTAAAAGAATATAACTACTATAATACTGTCCCCTATGTACAATAATATAACTACTATAATACTGCTCACTATGTACAAGAATATAACTACTATAATACTGTCCCTATGTACAAGGATATGACTACTATAATACTGCTCCTTATATACAAAAATATAACTACTATAATACTGCCCCCTATATACAAAAATATAACTACTATAATACTGCCCCGATGTACAAGGATATAACTACTATAATTCTGTCTCCCATGTTTAAGAATACACCTACTACCGTATAATACTGCCCTATGTACAAGAACATAATTACTATAATACTGTTCCAAGGTGATTATTATTCTTTACTTTTTTGCGTTCTGTGTTAAATCTTTATAGAGCGAAAAGTAAAGCCTTCAAGCTGAGCACTGACACCGAGTCTGAGCTGAGGCAGCTGTTTCAGAATCCTGTCCGGGAATTTCTCTACTGGAAACCGATCGCAGAGAGTGTCCTGGATGCCACTACAGTCCCTGTGAACGATGGGGCCATGAATCACGATGCCCTGGACAATATTGAGGTCAGATATTAGGGTATGATGTGTACTGAGATAAGAGTTATTATTTATGTATATACAGATCAGTGGTCTCCAATCCATGGCTCTTAAGCAGTCAAGATACTATTGTCAACATGCCTTGACTGCTGTAGGGTGTGATGACATACAGAGAGTTGTAGCTTCCCACCTGTATCAGTACAACAGCTTGTAGGACATTGTTGCTCTAACTTGCTTACATACTATCCTTTCATGTAGAAGTTGCTTGAAGAAAGCTGCACAATTAAAGACAAGCTGGCGGCTGTAGAGAAAAAGAAGGAGCGAATACTTCTTGTCCTCGGAGAAGATAAAACCAAAGTGCTACTGCAAGATATTGCTGTAGCTGAAAAGGAGAGAGAAGCTCTTCACCAAGATCTCCTACAGAGGAAGAAAGGCTTACAGGTAGCAACCCAAGCTTTAAGACATCTTAGGGTGCATGGTTTGTGTTATGGGTATTGTGGTTTGGCAGGAGGACAGCGACACCTGGTGGCCATCAAGTAGAAATACCAGTGCAATAAAAGAAAATTTATATGAAATGCTTTGTGTTTGTTTATGATATGTAATATGTGTTTTTTCTGCCTTTAATGTTACTATAGCTGGCATTTTCATCACCTCATGTTACTCTTATTCCCAATTAGAGTTTAGCCGAGCAGAGAAAAGAATTTGATTCTGCATTCAAGTCCTTACACTGTAAGATATCAGCGATCCGAGTGAAAAGCAACAAAGAAAATGAGCTGCAGCCAGATATTATTGGAAAGGAGGCGCAAATTCAAAGACTGCAGGTCAGTTCATTCGTGGGTTGGGGTAACCTTTTCCATAGACAAAAATGTTATAGAGCCCCCTGCTGTGAGACCAATTTATTGCAATCATATATATTAACATATTGGGTGGGGAGAATATATTAAGACTAGCCTTCTGTATACCAGTCATACTCAAGACCCTGGCTGGCTCGAGATGCATCTGAATTATTAAGACACTCTGGCCTCTTAGTAATTCAGGAACACTCCCATGCACCAGAATTGAGATCTGTGCCAATAAGGAACTCATGGCAGCTTTCTGGAGTGAGTTATAGTAAATTTGTCGGGCTGTGGCGTTCCCGCCCTGACCCGCCTTGGTCTCTTCTCACTTTTGTAACAATTGATTAGTGGGATGTAGAAGGTGCTTCTGTGTCCATGGACCAAAAATATCCTACATCTACACCAAAAAACTGATTTAGACTAAGGCCTCATGTTGCGGACAGGGCTGTGGAGTTGGTACGCCAAAGCCCCGACTCCGACTCCTCAATTTCCCCTGACTCCGACTCCGACTCTGACTCCGACTCCACCAAAATAGGCACCGACTCCACGACTCCGACTCCACAGCCCTGGACTGCTAAACCTTATAGGTTCACTCAGAACTCAGTTCCATCATTATATGAGGAATAGAACAGACCTTTACAGGACATTTCATCATTTTCAACATTTCATCATTTTCCCAAATTCTTATGAAAATATATTCAGCACATACTGCATTGTACTACTAACTGTACCAATTTATTATATATTTTGGGAGTCGGAGTCGGTCCATTTTATACCGACTCCGACTCCACCAAAATAGACACCGACTCCGACTCCACGACTCCGACTCCACAGCCCTGGTTGCGGAAAAGCTGCTTTTTTTGTTGTAGATTTTGAGCCAAAGAGTGGCTTCAACAGGAATGGGAGACATATAGAAAGCACTTATTTTGCTCCCTTTTGCTAAATTCAGTCCAGGCTTTGGCTCAAATGCAGCTAAATCTGCAACAAAAAAAGCTGTTTTTCCGCAGTGTGACGCCTTAGCCTTAGGGTTAGTGGGTTGGGTTAGTAAATTCCCCTCACTCTGTCCAGACAAGCCAAGAATTTTATTTTAGTTAAAATCAGTGGAAATACACTCACTCAATACATTGAAATTGGAAGTCTTGGTATTATGGAAATCACAGGATCAATAGACATGTTAATGATCTGTAAATTATTTAAAATGGAAACAATATATTCAAAACATCTCAATTTATTCAGTATCAAGTGTGAGCACCATGTGCAGAAATACACACTATTAGTGAGGTTATTAAGGTTGTCTGAGGAATTTTATGTCAGGCTCAATGCAGTTGGCAAGCAAGCCAAAGATTGGCTGCTGGCAGCTCCCATTGTAGTTGACGACCAAAGAAGTGCCAGATATGCTCTATGGGAGACAGAGACACTCAAGCCATGTTAGCATGTGTAGGCCATACAGACTGCTCACAGTAACATGAGCAGCATGCAGCCTGACTTTGACGTGTTGAAAAACAGCTTCTGGGACACTTTGGAGAAATAGCTGTACTATTGGTTCCATGACTAAATCAATGTAGTGCTGAGCTATTTGTGTACTTGAAATGAAGACTAGAGGGATCCATCTACTGTACATTATGCCACTCCATACCATGATCCCGGGGGTAAGACTAGTGAGATATTCCCTTATGAATGCCTCTTCAGGGCGTTGCCCGCATGGTCTCTAGACCAATCTCCCGATATCACTGTGTTCAAGACAAAAGCGGGACTCATCGCTGAAGAGGATAAATCTCCATCCCAGCCTCCATTGCCATCTTGCTGTGCACCATGATAGCCTTTGAGAGGTCAGTGGAAC
Source organism: Leptodactylus fallax (assembly GCA_947044405.1). Taxonomy (NCBI): domain Eukaryota; kingdom Metazoa; phylum Chordata; class Amphibia; order Anura; family Leptodactylidae; genus Leptodactylus; species Leptodactylus fallax. Next base: position 644,152 of record CAMRHE010000143.1, read on the forward strand.
ACTAGTAGCTAGACAGCTGACTTGTAGCCCAATGTCATGCAAAGGCCTTCTGATGGTTTGTTTCAACGCTTTTTGTCCCCTAGGTTTGGAATACAACGTCCAATTTCACTTGCAGTTCAGAATGGATCACTACGCTCCATTCTTTCAATCAAACCATAGGGTCTGAATGCAAAATCAGTGCCAGCCCCCCGCTCCCTAATTATAATGTATCTTTTGTAGTACTGGTCACCTCATATTGGGTTGAGACATATTGTGGGCCCTCCTAAGGATCATTGGTCCATCTGTGCAGAGGTTTGCCTCTATGCACCTCTTGCGGTTGTTCCAGTTTGTTGTTGTTCTCCCAACCACCAGGACATGCTATGTTGAACAGCGCTGACATCTTAGCCTAGGCACTTAGCAATCTACCAGAGTGATAAACCAATGACTCGCAATTGAAATATTCTCACCATCTTAGTTTTTGACAAGTGACGATAACTACCGCATAAATGAACAGGAGGCATCAAACAATCACCCCACACCCCTTGATCCAATTTTGAGGTTTTATGTGTTTAAAAAAATATTTGTGTTCAGTCTCCTTTTATGCCCCTCCCACATGCCAGAGATTGGAGCCAGATGCTTGAAAATTTGATCATTTGCAGATCTTAGCGACACCTGGTACTTCCTCAATTTGCATAACTTTATATCTTGTCCTTGGTGTTGCAATTTCAATGCTGAGGAGTGTAACATAATTTATTCATGAATGTATTTTGCAGATACTGCTGGAAGAATTAATAAGCCTTAATTCCCCCATCCAAGAGTTGATTTCCATGACAAGATCACACTCGACCCATGCACACAGAGCCGAGCAACTGAATTCAGATTACCTAACATTACAGAGGTCTCTAGAGGTAATCTCCTCACTGATCCCACTTATTGCCATCGTGTAGAGATGAAAACACAAGGAATCTACTGTGTTTCTTGTGTATAAATAAAGTTAGTTTTATTAGAAATGCTATTCTTCCTTTAGAACAAGATACGGAAAAGCAAGAAGAATGTTAATAACCACCGGCTATTCAGTAATAATCTCCGGGATCTTCAGCACTGGATCATGGTCACTCGACAAATGCTGGAAACCTACCAAAATGGTGGCAAGAATTGGGGCGAGAAGGATATTGAGGTACAGGTCACATAATGTGGGGTAGATTTAACTCTTAGCTCCAGCCTCTTAATAATTCAGGCACAGTATGGGAGGTACTTTGCACCAGAAATTAAATCTACACCATTCAGGGAGTGCCATAGATTTGACATATAACTCACGCCAGATTTCTGGCTTGGGTTATAATAAATGTGTTGGGCTGAAGCATGTCCATCCAGGTTCACCCCACTTCGTCCACTTACTTAAAAAAGTGGTGAGCAGAGTTCAGAACTAAAAATGTCATCTTTGGTGCAAAAACTTGCAGTGCCCCAAAGATGTGCCCAATCTACACCAGAAAACTGGCATTGATGGATTAGTAAATTCGCTAGTCACATCATTACTGATCTTATACTGATAATCAGTTATATCCTGTATTTCTTTTATTCTAAAATATAAAACATAACAATACACTATACAGCAATATAAAAAAAATGTAGAATCATAAAAATACCCACAAACAACACAGAAAACAAAGGAGTAGCTGGTCTAGCCATTGTATTAGACCCACGTACCCTTACACACACGGCCCTAAATATCAAACCACGTACAAGCTGTGAATCTTAATATAACTCTATCCTCCAGACGTTCATTCAATATTCTCCAGGCTGGGAAATCTCTCAGCTTTTTTTTGCTAGATCAGTGTCTTCACAGAACTTGCTCTGGTAATTTGCATCTGGGAAGTGTCTTGTTAGCAACAAGTACTTAACTGTCGCCAGTTGAAGGAATAATAAACTGCTCTCTTACATTTTAATAGCTCAGCTAAGATGTTAGGGGTGTGTCTGATGAGACATTTTCTGATGGGTTTTATTATCCATCAGCAGAATTGTGAACACAGCTCTAGGGTATTGCATTCATCTTTTGCTTTTATTTGCTACATCTCTTCATTGCTTCACTTGCTGGTCCTGTATTGAATGTGGCTCCTCTAATTTTGTACTCAGGTGCTGAAGGCTGAATTGTCAGAAAAGGAAATAAAGCGTCATCTGGTGGAGGTTCAGGGGCAGAAAGTGATTGACACCTCGTCTCCAGAGGGTGCTGCTCTCATCCATTCTGAACTCAGGCAACTAACTGACTCCTGGAAATCTTTACAGCAGCTCTGTGAGCGACTGGCCAGGTGAGGAGACCTGTATGTGTCTCGTGCTGGATTAAAGAAGAGAACTATGACCTGAAAGGTTGCCATGTCGCGTGACTGCAAACTTTTTTTGGTACCTCTTCTAGTAACACCATAGCGTTGTTCTCAATTGTGCAACCCCGTCTTCTGCAACCTGTAACTGTCTAGAGGTTCTGGAACTATATCACCCAGCATTTGCTGACTGATGCCAGCTGGGAGATGTAGTTTTACCACATCTGGAGAGCCACTGGTTATGGCACAGACTTTGTCCTGTTTGTAACCATTATATATTGCTTACATTCAGCAGGGGCATGAAAGAGACAGAACAGCATAAGACAGGACCTAAATCTGTACAGAACCTCACAGACATCACAATACACAAGACATCCAGGTGAATACTGTTTTTACACAATGCATCTTCCATTATTTCCCCTCTTTTCCTTAATCTTGTGTCTTGTCTCATTGTGTCCCCATGACATCATGTTCATCTGTCAAATGGCCTGTTGCCAGCTCAGTCCCATTCATATCAAGCACAGCCCCTGCACAAACGTATGGTGCTGTACTTGTTAAGTACTGAAGAGACTGCAGCGCTTATGTGAACGGCTGATCAGCTGGGAACCTTCTTCTTTAATTCGTGACCTATCCTAAGCATAGGGCATCTGTTATGTAACTGGAAAACCATTTTAAACACAATGGATTTGTGTATTTATAGGGTACATTGGGGGTGATGCATTACATTATGAGGGTGATTCATTTTGTTTTCTCTTAGCCTCTCAGATATGGATATAGATGATTTCCTTCAGAGAGACAAGACCCTGACCAACGAGACAAGTTCAAGGTCTGTAGTAGTCCTCTCGCTGTTCACCTGCACATCGCTGCAACATAAGTGTTCCACATTAGTTCATCCAACCCACAAAACTGCTCCATTACCACAACTCATGGGCAAGCTTCATGCACATAAAGCCTTTTTCTAAGTTTTTATGCACATGACCTTTGACATGTACATGCACATGACATGTACTTTGTCAGCGTGCTAGCCATGTTTTTCAAGGCTTACGTACTGACCTATTCGTTTCTATTGCCCCATACACTCTCCCTTTTATTATTACATTCCCATGTATGCGACAATGAGTCCAAGGCAAAATTCAGGACAGGTCCTATACCTGTCTGTTTTGCGGCCTGAGCATATTAGATTAAGTGAATGGGTCCATGGAGGCACAGGCAACACACAGATGTCCTCTATGTGCCATCCATGCTGTTTTACCACAGACCGGGCATGTGCACGTGTGCATGTAGCCACATGCGCATGACCGAGTGTGCTTCCGATGTTGGCCAAGTTTGCAGCGAAATGCACTTGGATGATTCTTAGAGTGACATCCGAGTACATTCTGTTATGCATTCACATCTATGGTTATGCTTCCGATTTATTTTGTTCCGATGACAGATCGGATGACATAATGGTCAGTGCATCATGAAATTCAGTGGGATGTCACTCCGAGTATCTTCTGAGTGCATTCTGCTGCAACCTCAGCCCCACATGAGAAACACACTCAGTTGTGTGCATGGAGTCTAAGGGTAAAACACAGTTGCAAAGAACATTCTGACAATGTCAGATTTTTCATCATTTGCAATGTCAGTAGTCACTTACTTTTCCTTAGGTAGACTTTGAAATTGTGGAAAGTTCATTGTGAAACATAAGCGATAACATGTCAGTGTAACTCCAGCCTAGTTCAGATGGAGTGGTAGTCATACCAACAGTTGAGCATAGTGGCTGGTGTACCCCTTTGGGCTAAGGCCAAATGGAGTGATTCTCAGCTAAAAATGCTGATGGAAATAACACAGCGAAAAAAAATGCAAAAAAAGTGCTTGCATTCTCACTGCTTTTCACCTGCATTTTTCATTTTTGACTTCCCCCATATAAGTCTATGGGGAAAACAGAGTTTTTGCATATAAAATTAATTTGCTGTGTTCTTCAAAAACATTCTCATTCACTGTGCTGGGACTGTAAAACACAGTGTTTTTTACTGCTGCATTTCCGCAAAGCCCAGAAACTATGAATTTCCACAATATGTGACTTTAGCTTTAAATAGTCCTGTGTATCTCTCCCCCTCTGTGTCCTCTTTTATATTAGATTTAGCCACATACTGTACATAAACTAATATCCACTACTATCTGTTCTTGTTGTACAGTATCAGCCAAGACGGGGAAGTCCGCCATATTAATTCACTAGATGACATTAAAACCAATGGCTCTTCAAAAAACAGAGGATCTTGGCAAATTGGTGGCTCATCCGGGTAAATAGTTATTTGATATTTTCGATGTTTATGGTCTAAGGAGATGATTATCACAACTGAAGTGGTAGAGGTGGGCAGAAAGGTTGTGGGGGGCTTCCACTTTTGAGGGGAATGCAAAGGAAACAGAAATTGATACATTTTTCTCATTCTAGAACATTCATGAGCAACAGTATTGCTGAAATGCCGGATGGTAGCCCAGGTTATACTAAAACATCTCTGGTATTGGGATATAAGGAAAATTCCCACAGGTAATGATATAGCTGGCGATCATCTGTTTCTATTATAGATGATTACCCCCTAAAATAATAAAGAAAACAATCCTAGCATCTAATGGGGTTTGTCACTCAGCTTTACGAGCAATTCACCCTTATTATCAAGCCATGGGGTATATCACTGCATAACTAGGCAGATGCAGCATTTGGGAATATAGAAAAGCTAAGTGACTACCCCATCGGGAGATATTAATATAATGTTGTTATCCAAGTTTTCTAATTTTCTGATCTCCAAATCTGATGTTTTTGCAGCAGTATATTAGGAGGGTTTAGAGTTTACTGTTCAGTTTAGAGAAGCTATAGAAGAACCTTACAAGAGCTGTACTATTGATGAACATCACCCAGCTTTCCTAAAATCATATGTAATTTTGAAATGAACGATGGGGGAATATCTGTAATTTGCCATGTATAGGTTGCCATGCATTTTAGACAAATGGTGGGGAAACCTACCAATTTTTGTGGGACCAGTCAACCATCTAATGTATGTGGTGGTGTCCTGACTCTCCCCTTGTGTCAGACATCAGGGAAGAGAGTGGTCAGGAAGATTTTTCTTCTCTCCTTCCTAAGAATACATGCACATTTGACCTACCCCAGCAAGCATGTGTGTGAGAAAGAAGAAATAGCTGTTGACTGTCAACAGTTTAAGGCTCCATTCAGATCTCATTTTTTACATCCGTTTAACTGATGCAAAAAACAGACACAAACCGATGCAAACTGATGGCCACCATTTACACTTTTCTTTGCATCCGTTGAATGGATATTTTAAACGAAATACAACAAAAAAGACTGAAGAAGAGGACAGCACTACATCAAACATATTTCCACAGGGGCGACCATAGGTTCATTCCGTGGTGCTCTATAATGCAATGAGTCAACAAAGATGCAACATTAGAAAGTAGAAAGGATGGGCACTCACCCAAATACTTAAAACCTCAGGCGTTATTCAGTCCAAGGGGCCAGACGAAGCGCTTAGCAGCGTGAAATGGCCGTTGCTCTGTGCTGAAGGTTTGTCCCTCCCTATTGTCTCTTTTTTATTGCCTGAATGACTGAATAAAGCCTGAATTTTTAAGTACTCTGGTGAGTGCCCTTCATTTCTAATTTTGCATCTTTGTTAACAGATGTGCTAAACGGATGTAAAAAACACTGATCTAAATAAAGCCTAAGGTGTATGGTCACCTTAAGGCTTTCCAGCTGTTGGGGAATTATAATTCCCAGCATGCCCTTATGGTGAGAGATTGTAGATCATTCAGTATACTATAGTTATATGTAATAACTGGATTAACTAACCCTATATAATATATTATAATTTTATATAATTTTAGCACTAACTATGATACTAATAGCATCAGTAGAAATGAGAAGGGAGACAGAGACCCACCCCTGGGAATTCAGGACAAAAGTAGCTCAGTCAGGTAAACATGTAATATAAAGTAACATAATAATGTATACTGTATCATAATGTAATGTAATATAGTTTAACGGCGTGTAATATATATTATATAGTAATATAAAGAATTGCAGTATGCTATAATATAATGTAAGATAATATGACATGTGATAGTATACTGTACTGTATGTAATGTAATATCAAAGAATGTAATATAATATACTATAACATTATATTATGTAACCTAACAATGTACTGTAGTATACTGTAACATAATGTAATTCAACGTAATATAATGTTATGTACAATTATATAATAATGCAGTGTAATATATATTGTATTGAGATAAGTGTAACGTAACATAATACACTATAATATTGTATCCTCTGGCAGAATCCCCAGCTCTGGTAATAGTACCTGTTCATCAGGAAACAGAAGTGCAGTAGTGAAAAGGATAGAAGGGGCATCCAGGTTAATCAAAAGGTGTATGGGTCACAAGTAATTCATTGTCACCTAGTTATAGAAACCCAATAGAATGATATAAACGCCTCTAAATCTCCACAAAGGGGTCTGCTTTGCTATTAATCCATTGATTTGTGTTCTTCAGCATTGACCGCAGCAGCTACGAATTCAGAGTAATCGACCAAGAGGATGGGAGCCAAGAAGATGAAGAACCTGAAAGGCCGGGCAGGTAATAAACAGAAAATATGCCTAGAATTATTTCAATTTGGGATCAGCAACCAAAGCTTTGTCAGATGTTTTGGATTGTTGGACTGACAGATAAAGTGCAGTCCATTGTTTCATGTTATTAGCTATTTCAGGCTGAGCTAAAGCTGATTGTAGTCTTCAGTGGAATGAGTGAGATAAGGTACAGAAATCTCCTTCCTCTTATGTTCACTTCATGTAATATATCCAGTGCTGAGAAGGTCCAGGTGGAAATATAAGGGCACAACTATTGATGGTGCATAGGTTGTAGTTGCCCTCTGCTGTGGCACTTAAGGTGGACTAAAGGGCTCTTTAACACATAAGGGAACAGAAGTAGTATAAATAGCACATGATCAGATAGAGCCTTTAAATTCATATACCAAAGCAAAAAACCCTTATGTCTGGCAGCTGCTCCTGAAGCCAGTAAATCCATGAACTTAATGGGGCTTTCCAGGCAAACTGGAAAACCCAGGTAAGGACACAGTTGAGCCAAAATGAAAAAAGAAGCAATAGTCACCCACCCCTGAACTTCTATTCTGTAGTAGATCCCCCGATCCATTCTGTGCTCGCACTTGCTGGGTCAGAAGTGAAGTGGTTCAGATGAACGCTGCTTCCAATCACTGGAGTCATGGGTCACATGTTGGGTATCGGTGACATCACCGCTAATACATCACCAGTACTCAACATGTGATTGCTATTGCCAATGAGCTCTTTTGTGCTAGTACTAAATCTGATATTTTTGCTGCATATATTTTCCAGTGAGGACACTGGTGGGCATTCATTCAGAAATATAGGAAACACCGACAGTAGCAAGAAAACTATTTCCAGCAGCCAAGGATTTGGAGAGAGTGAAAAGCGGGGAAGGTAATAAATAACAGCCTTTTCTCCTATTTCTGTGTTGTGGATGAGCCCGCAGGCTGATGCAGAGGTGGAGATGGGGCTGATTTAGCTATTGAAATGAACCAGACAACCAAACCCATGCATGCAAGATGATTTTAGGCTAAGGCCCCACGTAGCGGGCTGCAGCGCTTTTCACAGAAAGTCTGCAGAGGTTTCCTCTGCGGACTTTCTGCTTCCATTATACCTATAGGTATAATTGACATGCTGCGATTTCCAAAACCACAACTGTTTTTTTTTTCTGCAATGTGTGGATGGGATTCACTAGAGACTGTAAAATGCCACGTTTTTTTCCGCGGCGTTTACGCCACGTGGGGCCCAGGCCTTAAAGTGGATTTTCCTTTAAGATATGAGTATGTGAGTTTTGTGTCTGGCTGCAGCTATAAAGCTTCTAATTCATATCCAATTTTATTGTCAGTGGTAATCTAAAAGTTAATGGACTTGGTGATTTAGATGAAAATGACGCCAAAGGTCATGGACTAAGCAGTGGCTCAGTCAGGTGAGTGGTATATAAAACATACCTGTAATTTCAAGTGACGTTTCAGGATAAGCTGTTGTGTGTGTTTATATGAGGCATAACACTGTTTCTGGTCTACAGTTTTGTCAGTTTTCACCATCTACATTCTACATTGACGAGAAAAAGGGATAACAATATTTTGAACTTGTGACTTTCAGGCTCCATATCTCACCATCCACTACAGCTTGGAATGTGAGACTACCATCATTTTATAGACAATCATCTCGGCTATCTCATACATAAATGTGACTTGCAACTATTTAGCATATGATTAGTTATGCAGATTCTTGTCATGTTACTGTTTTGCTCCTAAAAATCAAAATTTAAATTTTTATTATTTTGCTAGTATTTTGTAAATCTACCTTTTGGCTTTCAACACTGCCTGAATCCTTCTGGGACATTAAACTGGGGGGCAACTGGAGGAGAACATTAAACCGTGGGGGTAGCTAGAGGGGGACATGTCTGCCTCTAGTTGACCCCAGTTTAATGTCCCCCTCCAGCTACCCCCACGGTTTAATGTCCCCCTTCAGCTACCCCAGTTTAAACTTGGGCACCAAGAGAGGAGACTTCATACTGTGGGGCAATTGGAGGGGAACATTATAATGTGGGGGCATATAATGTTAGGGTGACTGTAGGAGGATTATACTGTGTGGGGGCACATAGAAAAATGTGAGAGATGAGAATGGGCGGAATCATTGTAGAAGTGGGTGGAGCTAAATTTGCTGCGGCGCGCATAGCCTAATCACAGGGGTATTTTATGTAATACCCCTCTGAACATAACATAACCAGGAAGCTATTGGCGCTGTGACCCAGACGTTTACCATCGTCTAAGTTGCAGCGCCAAAAGAGTTGCACCACACACTTACACAACACATACACAAAGTCATCAATAACGTTTACATTTGACCCTGTCCCTGTCCTGTCCATACCTTTATAGAGTAAAATATGCTGACGGCCTCTCTAGCGATATGCGTTACACGCTAAAATAATAGCAATAACGATTATTACTCGAGATAAACGTATAAAACATTTCTGACAGGCAGAAAGTTCCATCAGTCAGATAACACATTGTCACCCATTGAATGTCACCATATAAAATCCCATTTTTTGGCAGCTTTCAGGTGGGTATAATAGCAGGTGGTGATGGAGGGGGGGATCACTTTGCACTGGGCACTTTGCACTGGGCCCACCAATGTGTTTCAAACGGCCCTGAGTGGATGTTTTAGCCTCTCAATAATTTTGGCACACGGCGCAAGGTCTTGTGCACCAAAATTGAAACTTTCCCCAGGTTTCAGGTGTAACTCATGCCAGTTTTCTGATGTGAGTTATAGTAAATCTATTGGACTGACGTGTTCTCACCCCAAACAGCCTTGATACCTGCCCTGCTTCACCCACTTTTCTCAAAAATGGTGAGCAGCTTAGAAAATGGAAAGTGATGCATTTTTTGCACAGCCTTGTGCCAACAATAGTCACTTTTGCACCATAAAAATGGCATGACCTGTTCAGCAAATTCCCCTGTTGTTTTTTTGTGAAATAGCTTGCAGTCATGATACAATATTTTTAATGTCTCCTTCCAGGAACAGCCTTCAGGAAGACTCAGAGTGTCACCACAGACCTGGATTTCCAGTTAGTCCGGGTAAATTACAGATCACTTCTGGGTAAGTGAAAAATAGTATTGTGTCCCTCAGAATTTCAGGGTAAAGTTATATGTGGTAGATTTGTTGCAGGCAATTTATGTCTGACATTTTTATTCACATGTGCAGAACAGTTTTTCAATCGCAGAAATTTCTGTGTGAAGTGTGCCACATGTGCATATAACCTTACATTGATTTATACATAAAGAATAATCACATCTTCTATTCTCAGTTTTGTTGCAGAAGAAAATTTTAATGATAGAATAAAAATCCCCAGTAACCCTGGTACATCCACGAGAAATCAGAAGTTTGTGTCCCTTGCTGAGTCTGTAGACATGATAGATTCTCCCAGCGCACAGAGAACTGGAGAAAATAAGGTACATATTCATATAGTATTTACAATGGACTCACACTGACACTTGGGTGGCAGAACAATGACACACTGACATTTGGTGTACAGAACAATGACACACTGACACTTGGTGTACATTATATAATAATGTACATGTTGATACTTTGTTAAGAACAATGGGAAGCTGACACTTGGTTTACATTACAATGACACACTGACACTTGGTGTGCAGACAATGCTATACTAACACTTGGGGTGAAGACATCTGCTTTAAAGGACAATGACACACTGATGCTTTGGGTTAAGGACACATTAATATATATGGTGAAGGACAATGACACGATGACATATAAACACAACTAATTCAATTTTTCATGGATACGTTTGGGGTCCGTTTTTTTTTTCAAGGACCCATTCACTCCAATGGATGAATTGGGTCTGTAAAAATGGGCCTGAGGAGCTGACCATGAAAAAATGTCTATAGGAGTATGTCCTATTTTTTCATAAACACCGCATGGATGAGAAACTTGGTTGTGTGAATAAGCTCTTAGAGTTTTCCAGCCAGGATAGGACATTAATATTAGATCAGTGGGTGTCCAAATGCCTGTAGCAGGACGATTACCTATTTCAAAGGGCTGCAGCCCTGTCGCTGTGGCCCCTTCAGTGTTCACACTTGCAAAATGCCGACGCTGTCCATAGTTGCCGTGAGTGGTATTAGAGTTTTCCATTCCCTGTGCTGAGATTTAGACCCCCAACTATCAAATATCTTAATCTTCAGGATAATTGATTTTACCTGGCTGGAAAACACTTCAAGGTCCTTAATAATGATATACAGATATTTATGTACAGGACAATGACACAATGACACTTGAGGTTACAAAGCAATGACACGCTGACACTTGAGGTACAGGATAATGGCACACTAACACTTGAGGTCCCCACTTTCTGTATGTTGGATAATGTGGATTACTACACTTTTCTTGCTTTCCTGCTGCAGGCATGTCACAATCACCTGATGTTGCTGCTGGAGTTTGAGAAGTGGCTTCAGGCAGAAAACTTAAAACTGAACCGGATCTGTGCAGCTCATGTCTCCGGCACAGAAGGAATAAAAACGCGGCAGAGTCATCTACAGGTAAAATGTACATATAGAACAGGCAATGCCCAAGACTACTATATGCATACCACCACTACATATGTAGTGTACATATGCATACACCACTACACTACACTACCAGGTAGTCAATTGAATTATATGATGTGTGATGGAATTCCAAGGATTTTTTAATTTCTTAGAAACTTACAAAAAAAGTCACAGTGTGCAGTTGACATTATTTATCCTGTACTGATTTTTAGTTATATCCAGTATTATACCTCAGAGCGGTACTCATTATTCTGCTGGTGGAGTCACTGTGTACATACATTACTTATCTGGTACTCATCCTGAGTTACAGCCTGTATCATACCCCAGAGCTGTACTCATTATTCTGTTGGAAAAGTGACTGTGTGCATAAATAGTTTATCTGGTACTAATCCTGAGTTACAGGCTGTATTATACTCCAGAACTGCACTGTGCAGATAGCAGAATAAAGCACTTTGTTGTCAGTCCGTAGACTTTGAACAGAATATTGCTTCATTCACATGAGGGTCTCAAGACCCCATTCTTGTAATCAGTGAGATTCACAGCGGTAGGTTCCCCAGGGAGCAGACACTTTTAGGTGATCAGTTGTGATTGTGAGGCAGCCCCTTTAACTGTGAAATCTTATGAATATTCTCATGAAGCACAGTTCAACAACACAAACACTGGTAATTGTTTTACCATAGTGGAGACAGCCTTGCTTCTTCTACTCATTGTATAACATTTTATCTTGAAATTGGGATCATGAATAAAAAATATTCAGTAGTTTTTTTTATTTCTACAGAATTTGCAGCTACGGGTGCCTCAGGGCCAAAAACTTTTTGAGTCTCTTCTACACAGCAGATCATCCATGACTGTAACTGAAGACCTAAAACTGGAAGAGCTCCGCTACCAATGGATGCTGTACAAATCCAAGCTCCGTGACTCTGGGAAACATAGAGTAAGAGTTGTCATTGGCATGTGCTGATATATTATATCTGAGGGTATAGTGGGGGAATTCATTATTCCAGCTACGCAAGCTTTCTGGCATAAATGGTTGCTAATGTGGTGCACCTTTGGTGTAAGGTTCTTTCTTGCGCCAAATGTGTTCCACATTACCTGTTCTGTACCTCGCTCGCCACTTTCCAGGAAAGTGAGCGGGCAGGCTGGGGAGTACATGGTGGGTATATATTTATAATAACTCTATAATAACCAGGTTTCTGCCATGAGTTATACAGAAAATCTATGCCAGTTTCCAATTGACATAAATATCCATTCTGGCACTTTGGCCTGATCTATTAAGAGCCCAGAGTCTCTTCATAAATCAGGTACACCAAGCAAATTTGTTAAGCCTGACATATGAAAAGCCAGTCTTAATAAATCTGTCCCAGTGTCTCATGAGGACCTGCTGAGTTTAGGAAATCTTTATCCACAATTAGGTATTAACTTGCCATTAAAGGGAAGGAGAAGGATTAATCCAAAAAAAGTATTGGATTGCATTTATTTTGTAATGGAATTTTGTCATGTATTCCTTAAGAGGGAAGCTCATTTTTAACACATACAGATACAGTACTTTCTGTGCTAATGCCATATCTACGTATGTTCTTTACAGAATCTGAAAATAGCCGAAGAGCCCAGAGGAGTAACCAAGGTATGAGAGGTGTAATATCAATAAAGGCTAAGTTAAATGTAGAAGATATATTACTAGACCCCAGTGGGGTTGTCACTGAGAATGCAGCCTATCCATTCACTAGAGAGCAGCAATGACATTACTGAGAATACAACCTATCCATTCACTAGAGAGCAGCAGTGACATCACTGAGAATACAACCTATCCATTCACTAGAGAGCAGCAGTGACATTACTGAGAATACAGCCTATCCATTCACTAGAGAGCTGCAGTGATATCACTGAGAATACAGCCTATCCATTCACTAGAGAGCAGCAGTGACATCACTGAGAATACAACCTATCCATTCACTAGAGAGCAGCAGTGACATTACTGAGAATACAGCCTATCCATTCACTAGAGAGCTGCAGTGATATCACTGAGAATACAGCCTATGCATTCACTAGAGAGCAGCAGTGACATCACTGAGAATACAACCTATCCATTCACTAGAGAGCAGCAGTGACATTACTGAGAATACAGCCTATCCATTCACTAGAGAGCTGCAGTGATATCACTGAGAATACAGCCTATCCATTCACTAGAGAGCAGCAGTGACATCACTGAGAATACAGCCTATCCATTCACTGCAGAGCAGCAGTGACATAATTGAGAATGCAGCCCATCAATTTATTAGAGAACCGTGGTGACATCATTGAGAAGGGAACGTATCCATTCACTAGAGAACCGCAGTGACATCACTGAGAATTAAGCCTATCCATTCACTACAGAGCAGCAGTGACATCACTGAGAATTCAGCCTATCCATTGTCTGTGTAGTACTGCTCTTTATGACTCATGTATATAATATTCTTTGTTGCAGACATCTGGAGGAATCTGCTCTTTCCTGCATCGAGTGTGTTGTGCCGCGCTGCCCCTGCAGTTGTTCCTGCTCCTCCTCCTTCTTTTGGCGTTTCTTCTCCCTCTTCTCTATGACACCAAGAACTGCGCCCTGTCCAACAATTTTGCACGTTCGTTTAATCTAATGCTTAAGTATGATGGGCCCCCTCCCACCTAGAGCCCCAGATTCTGAAAGTCCAGTATATACTGTAATCACTTTAATATGGCAGCTGTATTTCCATCTTGTATATAGTACTTTTTGGCAAAAACTGACCAGCACTGCTAGAGGGGTCTAGTACCTCACCTGCAATGATAGGGTTACCCACTTCCTGTATATAACTGTGATGTATATAAAATGGCACAGTACTTTGTTCTATATTTTATACAATGTTTCACTATTTATGGTTTATATGACTGGTAAACATGCTTTTTATGTAAATGTATATATTTGAATATCATTTTTATGTTTTTCTATTGACAATCACAAATGACTGTGGGAAAGTCTGACATGAAAGGGACTGTTTAGGATAAGAAAAACATGGCCACAGGCTGTGTGTAGTATAGTAGCTCACCCCCATTTATTTCAATGGAGGTTCAGGATTCCAGACACAACCCATGGACAGTTGTGTCTCTGTTTCTGGAAAAAAGCAGCCATGTTTTTCTAATTCTGCACAAACCCTTTAAGCTTCATATAGAAGTGCATATGCTGGACAGTGCAAAATACAAGCTTAAAGGGGAACTTCACCAACCAATCACTAGTGTAACCAAGCAGGGTGATTCATTCATCTGAGCCCCAGAAGCTCTATCAGTAGATGGGGAGCACTTGCAGACTGCTTCAAAAGAATAGGAGCAACTCAGCTGTCCTATCCACTGCGTAGCGGTGGTTTCGGGAAAATGCAGTTTCACTCCTATTACTAGACGCTGCCAGAACAGCTGATCTGTGCGAGGTTCAGATGTCAGACTCCAACAGATCACATATTGATAACCTATCCTCTTGATAGGTCACCACTATGAAAAAACAATTTGGGGCTGGAAAACCCCCTCAAGTCTCCCAGGGGTGGATTCCCGCCATCACCTTACCTTTTAATATATGCAGTTTGGTTTTTGATGGCGTTTGCCTCAACCATATATTGTGAAGTCACTCACCCCGTTTCTATTGTTTTGTTTTAGCAGTAACATTGGCAACAATTAAAAAAAGGAATTTAAAATTTTAGGTGGAATTTCCCTTTAAAAGAGATGCCTAACCTTTGTAATATTGTAGATTTGCAGGGGTCCAACAGCCAATACCCCCATAACACAGCTATTTCAGGACAGTACAGCTCCTGGTAATGTTTACATGTCTGGAGCTACACTACTCGCACGTTGTATAAAGTGTAGGGGCAGGTGTAGATATTGCAGCAGTGTCCCATATAACATTACTGGGAGCCACACTGTCTCAACAGCTCATCTGTGGGGGTTCTGGCTGTTGGACCCCCACAGATGTAAAATGAATGACCTATCCTCATTTTTTTAAATTGGAAGCTAACCTCTTTAAGCCTCTTTCAGACTACTCCTGCTTTGTATTTGATATTGTTTTACAATATAGATCCACTGTCTTATGCAAATGTTGGATTTTTACATGGAATTGTTTTTGTATGCAGGTATCTTTGCAGCCACATTTATATGTCTGTTTTTTACAGTTTCTATATTAGAGACATGGGAAATAATTTGGCCTTAAAGACTATGCAAATATGTATGAAATAATGTGTTGTTGCTTTGAATATGTTTTTTTGTATTAATGCATCATATTACCTGAAACATAGATAGTCATGGGTCTGCCCCCTTAGATTGCCATCTGCTGGTCATTCAGGTAATAAAATGAGAGCTGCAGCCTGTTCTGGTGCCATAGCTTCTCTCATTGTTTGCCCCAACAAAATATAAGGCTCTGTTCACATCTGCATTTGAGCTTCCATCACAGATTCCATCAAAATGCTGGACAAAAGAGCAGAGCATCTCAAATTATTTTTTACAGTGACAGAAACCTGACCCCATTATAGTAAGTGGGGTCCATGAGGTTAGTGTCTGTGATGTGACACATCCATGTTTCTATGACACAACAGGAAAATGGAATACCTGATAAAAATGTGATCAAAAAACTTGATTCTAATTTTAGATTTAGTCTACATAGTGTCTCCAACTTCCTACACACTACAAATCCCAGCATGCTATACCAGCATCTGCTTGTAGGATTATTGTTACTCAGTGATGAACCTCACTATAACATGCATTGATGCTTGGATCAGTTCTGCATTGGGGCAGTTTTATCCAAGAGCACCCCTTGTTCAAGGTCCAGATACACCATGATGCTTTGCAGCATTGTTCTTTTCATTGCAGTGGGTGGTCTTAATCTTGGATTTCAATAGCCTTGTTCATTTCATTACCATATGAATGTCCTTTCATTAATTTCTTAATTATTCTATTCATTTTTTATTAGTTTCTGGGAAAGCTGAGTGACAAGCAAAACTCAGCTTGTCACCCAGCTTTCCCAAACCCCTGAATAGAAAATTTTACTCCTTATGCAGCATGTATCATTATATATCTAGGCAGCATAGGCCATTCAGGAGTTTAGCAAAGCTGGGGATTAATCCCCGTAAGAGCTGTATTGGCAGATACAGACATAAATTTTAACCTTTCTAGGAAAACAGGGAACGACTCATAGTTACTGTTTGTTTTGTCTCTTTTTAATTTGTTGGGACTTGATGAAGGATTTGAGGCCACATAATCCTCTCGCTGAAGTAAAGCTGCAGCTTAATGCGCCTGGTATTGGGACGTTAGCGTATTTAATAGCCTGCGATATAAATAATCACAGAGCAGTTTGGGGACAGCAGAGAAGTAAGATAAAAGTTTGCTCATTTGTAAGAGAAGAAACTGCTGGACGGCCTGGTGAATAGTTTGACTTTATTATTTTAGGTAACACGAGTAACTACTGAGAAAAAAAAAAATCTGATTTCGCAACGTGTCCTGGAAATTTAATTAGAGCTGGCGGTGTATTCCCTGAGCGCTGCATGTTCCCCTAAAATGACCTAGAAAAGAAATGTGACATTAACCTGATTTTAAACCCCTATCTTTTCACACTGCAGTACCATTTTTCACCACTATTGCTGGCAAACACATCCCATAAATGCCTATGCAACAGCGCCCCCACCTTTAATATTTCTATTTATTCAATATTCATGATCATTGGAACTCAAGATTTTTGGATTTTTGAAGTCCATTAGAAATATCAGACACATATTTGTAATTAGAAATCTACAGCATACTGAAGTAGAGAAATTACATGTTGTAAGTCTGTCTTTTATGGGTTATTGCAGAGAATAGATTCGGTGGTGCGTTGTCCTTAGGCTGCATAGATGAGTTCAGTGTTTCCTGTCACTGATCCATAAAGTTAGGGAAGAAATTAAAAATAAATTCAGGAAATTACATTTAATAAATCTGACCTGATACAGACATTATTCTGAGGTTGCTGTATTATAAACGATCATGGGAATGCAAGAGATTAAACCAGAGACAATACAATTTAATGTTAATGTTAAGACCCTGAGAGAGGGTCACAGAGTGAGTCTGGATGTAGTTTCAAGGCAGTTTGGGATGTGACGCAGATTCTGAGAGTCAGTTGAACCACTAAGGTAGATGGAGACAGTCTGGGTTTTTGGAGTGAGATGAAGGTAAAGAGAGATCAGGATCTGATGTAGACTATTCAGGATCTCCTATAGCGTCATGGGTCAGTTTAATTTGGAGACCACTTGGAATCTGGTAAAGTAAAGGCAGTTCCAAAGTTGATGGAGTTGGAGACAGTTCAAGACATGATACAGACAGTTTGGAGGTTAGGAGTAGGAGAGAGTTCAGGATTTGGTAGAAACTTCTAAGGATTTCCTAGGGAAAGTTAAGGGTCTGATTAAGGATGTTATAGTTTTCATTGGGAGAAGGAGGCAGTTAAAAATCCTATGGAGATGGACAGCTCAAGACATGATGCAGCCAGTTTGGGTTGTATTGAGGCTATGAGAGTTGAGGGCCATGATAGATATTCAGAAAGATCTGATAGATTTATGAGGGGACATTGTAGTTTGGAGACCACTTGGGATCTTAAAAAGGATGTTCAAAACCTAGAAAGGCAGTCTAGGATTTGCTAGAGACAGGTATGCGTGAGAAAAGAGACAGAACTTGGTGGTACAGACATTACAGGACCTGATAGAAGCTCGAGTAATAACTTGGATGATATTCGTGTACTCCCGATGCCTCCACAGCCCCATTCACTGCCTTCAGTGAGCCTGGGCCACAAAATGGACAGGTATAGGACATGTCCTGAATTGTGCCCTAGTCTCACGGCCACATAAACGCGTTTGTCATATTATATGAGAGTGTGTATGGGGTCATAGAAAAGAATGGATCAGTGTGCTGGCCATGCTTTATGCACACATGAAGCCTTATGGTGATAAATTTGTCCTAAGAAGATGGAGATAGCTCAGGATCTGGGAGAGTCATCTCATTGTGAAAGGTTATGTTTGGAGATAGACAAAGATTTGATGGATAGAGCTCTGTTTTCATTTTTAAATGATTTAGAGATGATGTGTGACTTCAGGTTACACGTCAGCTAAACTTTTGTAATATTTAACATTTTTGAATATGAATGAAGCTTTTCCTTTAAATATATTTCATTTGGAACTAATAGTGCCATTTTTCACCACTGTCATTAGTACTAGTATGGGATTACATGATATACTATAAGAAACACATAAAAGTGAATATAACTAGACATGAAATAACTGGCATGACACTTAGTTGGTGGTAAATAAACTTTGGCCACAGCTTTTATTAAAGATATAATTGATCATTAAAATGGCATTTACAACTTTAAACCAAACTGACATCTTAGCAATAAGCCAAGTCTCTATACAACAGATCAGATGCCCACTCATTTAAAATGAGCGATTAACCCGATCTAATAAGCCCGTGACATAAACAATTGAACAAAGGAGGGTGGACAGGAGGCTTCCTTACTAGCAGTGCTGGAGTCTGGCCTAGACCCTAACTCTGAACTACTTTTGAAAGTGACCGTGTCCCACTATCAGGTCCATCAATTAATGGTCAACTTCCCTATAGCCTGTGCAACCAATTACCAGGTCAAAAGGAAAATATACCCCTTGACCTGCATTACATTGGCCAAGCAAACAGCCAGTCACAAACCATGACTGGGCAAAAAAAGTTTGCCTGGTGACCAGTATCAATAATTTTCTGCCAAATTACCTCAGGATTTGTAATACCATGGGTCACCTTCCTGAGGATTCAGGTTCCCACATTCTATAGGCTAATCTATAAAAAAAAACTCAAAACTCTGGAATTCAAAATGTAATATCTTTGGACTGAACGACTTCAAGAGATATCAGACCCATAGTCTTAATCCAGAATAACTAAAGTGGCGGAAATAAGATTACCGGTTCACTCCTTATATATTCTGTGAGACTCATGTGGGGGAGAAGGGGGTTTAGCAAAGTTCAGACCCATATCTGGGTGATGTTGACCTGTGTAGGTCAAGGAATAGGGAAGTGGGTCATGGGTTATAAACAGTAACCTTCATATAGATCTCTGTGTACCCCAAGACACATAAAATATCTGTGTATTATAGATAATTATATTACTTTATGTCCTTTTGTTGCAGTGTTGCCTGCTAGCTGTTAGGCGTCATACATATGTTGAATGTTTACTGCCATCTACAGGCTACAGTGATATTACAGTTGTGTTCTGGAAACGTGTCAGAATGGGGATAGATTTAAAGTGCTAATATGCGAGAGAAATCAACAATTGATGATTCTCTGATAATTTATTAATAAGAGACATGCAGCAGGACAATGGATTGTAAAGGGGACCTGACATTTAACTGGACATATTTCAGATCCCACTTCTGATACCATGTTTTCTGAAGCCATTTAGAGTATTTCAATAACTTTACACAGACACTTTTTTTTGCAAATAAAGTTATTGTTGAAAACTGTACATGGCCTCAGGAAACTCTAGCCATTATAATCACCCATTTCACCTCATAACCTCCTTCTCATAGTATTGCTACATGAGAGCCCTCACTAGCTCCTCCACTCCCTACATATTATTCCTTTAACATACAGCCCTGTAGACAGCGCACAAGTCTATGACGTAGAGTGTAAGCTCTGTGGAGTAGGGCCTCATGTTGTATGCACTTCTGTATGTATCGTCTATTTTCACTGTAAATCGACTTTATACATGGACAAGGTATGAATAAAAATACCTGAAAAATGTATATCCAGTGTTTTGTCTCTAATTCATTCAGTTTTTTGGGCGAAATTCATGGTGAACAATCTCTACTGTATAGGAAAGCTGTGTGAAAACTTATTGGTCAACTTCACAAATCCCACAGTAGAGATTACCTAACTTACCCAGACTCTGACAGTGCCATTCACTAGTCTAGAAAAGACACTGTTAGTCCCCATCTATCAAGCTGGCAATTAGTCTAACTACCCCCTGTAGCCACTTGGAACTGTCATGATCCTACACCAATGGGAGGCTCAGACACTGTCCACAGTCGCGTGATGCCACTTCCTGCATCACATGACTGATGACTAAATTAGCAAAACAGCCAGAAAAATAAAAATCATTTAGGAAATTCTCCGTATAGTCAATGTACTGTATCACCGAATAACCCCTTTAATTATACCTGTTTCTGGAAAAAACTCATGTCAACCCATTTTTGCAAAGAGTCTCCCAGTTCTCTGGTCCCTTTACCTGGTCATTATTGACATTCACCATGTTATAGTCGTTCCCTATCACAGAGCAGAGTCCAGATACACTCTTACAGAGCTGTGGGGATTCCCTCAATTAACCCCATCCCGACATCTGCCATAATAGTATGATGGATGTTGGGTATTTAAATATGGCGGTCGCTCAGGAGCTGAGCAACAACAATAGCCGCTGGGTCTCTGCTGAATTATACAGCAAAGATCCGGCGCTAATGCCCACGATCAGTGCCTGCGTGTTATCCAGGGCCGGCGATCCGTTGTCATGACAGCCAGGAGCCTATTGAAGACTTGTCTGCCATTAGTTTGTATGACTGGCTGCTTTATGCCACAAATGCCAATATTTTTCAATGTATTGCAATGCATTAGCAATTAGTGATCAGATCTACTGTGGTTCAAGACCCCTACGGGGTCTAATAAATGCAATATAAAAAAAAAAAAGGAAAAAAAAATGTAAAAAACTAAAAATTCAAATCGCTCTCCTTTCCCTATAATACATATAAAAGTAAAAAAAATACACATACACATTAGGAATCCCTGTGTCCAAAAACACCCAGTCTACAAACTTACAAAAATATTTTTCCCATATGGTGAAATCAAAAGTGCAAAACTGATGTTTTTCACTGTTTTGCCTCTGATAAAAATTTGAATAAAAAGTGATCAAACAATAGACATTCCCAAAATAGTATAACTAAAAAGTACACCTGGCCACCCAAACAAAGACCACCTATGCATGTATCAGTATATGGTAACTTTTAAAAAAAAACATTTTTTTTGCAAAGTTTTTGATTTTTGTGAAGGGGTTAAAATATAACTAAAACTATATAAATTTGGTATCCCCGCAATAATGCCGAAACATAGAATA
This sequence comes from Leptodactylus fallax, assembly GCA_947044405.1. NCBI lineage: Eukaryota > Metazoa > Chordata > Amphibia > Anura > Leptodactylidae > Leptodactylus > Leptodactylus fallax. The sequence continues at coordinate 665,782 of CAMRHE010000143.1, forward strand.
CAGGTTACATGTAATTTTGACTGCAGAGTGAACGCCGTAAAAACAGTCCGTAACAAAGTCGCACAAATGCACTTTTTCTCCAATTCTACCCAATTCTGAATTTTTTTCCAGCTTCCCAGTACATTATACAGAATAAATGGTACCATTATGAAGAACAATTTGTACCACAAACATTAAGCCAACATATGGCTCTGTGAACGGAAAAATAAAAAAATTAAGGGGTTTGGAAGGCGAGGAGTCAAAAACATGAAAATTATCTCAAAATCTACTTAATGGGCTGCATGGGCTTGATTCCTGGTGTGGCATTTGCATTTGAAAGCTGTTGCTGTGAACCCACAACATGCAGTCAAAGGAGCTCAGTGGAAGTGAAACAGACCATTTTTAGGCTTAAAAAGGAAGAAATCCACCAAAGAGATAGCAAAATGTTAGGAGTAGTCAAATTAACAGTTTGGTACATTCTGGTAGAAAAAAAAAAAAAAAAAAAGCTTGGGAACTCAAAAAAGCCTGGATGTCCATGGAAGACAACAGTGGAGGATGATCGCAAAATCCTTTCCATGGTGAACAAAAACTCCTTCAAAACAACCACCCAAGTGAAGAACACTCTCCAGTAAGTGTATTAGTATGTAATTCTACTATAAAGCAAAGACTTCATGAGAGTAAATACAGAGGGTTCACCACAAGGTGCTCGAAGAAGTAGCAGAGCTGACAGCGCATGTGCAGGATTTTGATCCCAATGAACAGAGCATCAGCTGCTTACGCAGCAAAAAGGACGTCTTGATGAACCAGGGGGCATGAGTAATAGTCACCGGAGGTGGCGTTACGGGGGATGAACGCTCCCTGTGCTCTCTGAGCATCATTTGCATGAAGGAATAAAATGTAATAATTCAAAAACGGCGGCCATCACAAAAGAAAAAAAAGGTAGGAGTAGAATAGCCTTTATAAAGGCTATTGCAACGTGGATTCAGTGAAAAATGGGCCAGATTAGACTTTGCTAAAACAGCTAAAGAAGCCAGTCAATGTTATGGAGCATCATTCTTTGGACAGCTGAAGCTAAGATCAACCTCTACCAGAATGATGGGAAGAAGAAAGTATGAAGAAGGCTTGGAACGGCTCATGATCCAAAGTAAACCACATCCTCTGTAAAACATGATGGAGGCAGTGTGATGTCATGGGCATGCATGGCTTCCAATGGTCCTGGGTCACTAGTGTTTATTGATGATGTGACAGAAGCAGCCGGATGAATTCTTAAGTGTACAGGGATATACAGTACAGACCAAAAGTTTGGACACACCTTCTCATTCCAAGAGTTTTCTGTATTTTCATGACTATAAAAATTGTAGATTCACACTGAAGGCATCAAAACTATGAATTAACACATGTGGAATTATATACTTAACAAAAAAGTGTGAAACAACTGAAAATATGTCTTATATTCTAGGTTCTTCAAAGTAGCCACCTTTTGCTTTGATTACTGCTTTGCACACTCTTGGCATTCTCTTGATGAGCTTCAAGAGATAGTCACCTGAAATGGTCTTCCAACAGTCTTGAAGGAGTTCCCAGAGATGCTTAGCACTTGTTGGCCCTTTTGCCTTCACTCTGCGGTCCAGCTCACCTCAAACCATCTCGATTGGGTTCAGGTCTGGTGACTGTGGAGGCCAGGTCATCTGGCGTAGCACCCCATCACTCTCCTTCTTGGTCAAATAGCCCTTACACAGTCTGGAGGTGTGTTTGGGGTCATTGTCCTGTTGAAAAATAAATGATGGTCCAACTAAACGCAAACCGGATGGAATAGCATGGCGCTGCAAGATGCTGTGGTAACCATGCTGGTTCAGTATTCCTTCAATTTTGAATAAATCCCCAACAGTGTCACCAGCAAAGCACCCCCACACCATCACACCTCCTCCTCCATGCTTCACGGTGGGAACCAGGCATGTAGAGTCCATTCCTTCACCTTTTCTGCGTCGCACAAAGACACGGTGGTTGGAACCAAAGATCTCAAATTTGGACTTATCAGACCAAAGCACAGATTTCCACAGGTCTAATGTCCATTCCTTGTGTTCTTTAGCCCAAACAAGTCTCTTCTGCTTGTTGCCTGTCCTTAGCAGTGGTTTCCTAGCAGCTATTTTACCACGAAGGCCTGCTGCACACAGTCTCCTCTTAACAGTTGTTGTAGAGATGTGTCTGCTGCTAGAACTCTGTGTGGCATTGACCTGGTCTCTAATCTGAGCTGCTGTTAACCTGCGATTTCTGAGGCTGGTGACTCAGATGAACTTATCCTCCGCAGCAGAGGTGACTCTTGGTCTTCCTTTCCTGGGGTGGTCCTCATGTGAGCCAGTTTCTTTGTAGTGCTTGATGGTTTTGGCCACTGCACTTGGGGACACTTTCAAAGTTTTCCCAATTTTTCGGACTGACTGACCTTCATTTCTTAAAGTAATGACGGCCACTCGTTTTTCTTTACTTAGCTGCTTTTTTCTTGCCATAATACAAATTCTAACACTCCATTCAGAAGGACTATCAGCTGTGTATCCAGCTGACTTTTGAACAACACAACTGATGGTCCCAACCCCATTTATAAGGCAAGAAATCCCACTTATTAAACCTGACAGGGCACACCTGTGAAGTGAAAACCATTTCAGGTGACTACCTCTTGAAGCTCATCAAGAGAATGCCAAGAGTGTGCAAAGCAGTAATCAAAGCAAAAGGTGGCTACTTTGAAGAACCTAGAATATAAGACATATTTTCAGTTGTTTCACACTTTTTTGTTAAGTATATAATTCCACATGTGTTACTTCATAGTTTTGATGCCTTCAGTGTAAATCTTCAATTTTTATAGTCATGAAAATACAGAAAACCCTTGGAATGAGAAGGTGTGTCCAAACTTTTGGTCTGTACTGTACTTTCTGCTCAGATTTAACCAAATGCAGCAAGGACATCACAGTACAGATGGACAATGACTCAAAACATACTGCATATTGCATATATACTATTCTGCAATGGCTGAGTCAATCACACAATCTCATCCAGATTGAGCATGCTTTTCACTTGCGTAAATCACAACTTTCGGTAGAAAGACCCATAAAAAAGCAACAACTAAAGACAGCTACAGTAAAAGCCTGGTAAAGCATCACAAAGGAGGAAACCCAGTGTTTGGCGAAGTCCATGGGTTCCAGACTTCAGGCAGTCATTGCCTGCAAAGGATTCTCTACAAAGTATTAAAAATTAACATTTTATTTATGGTAGTGTTTATTTGTCCAATTACTTTTGAGCCCCTGAAATGAGAAGGCTTTGTAGAAAAATGGTTGCAATCCCTAAGCATTTCACAGGATACGTTTGTTCAGCCCCTTGCATTAACCCTTTAGGGACGCAGGGTAGTTAATGCTTGCCGACTTTTTTTTCATATTTTCCTTCCCTGCCTTTCAAAATTCTTAACTTTTTTATTTTTATGTCGACATAGCTAACTGAAGGCTTATTATTTGTGTGATGAGTTCTCACCATTTGGCACCATTTTCGGTACATATAATGTTTTCATTAGATTTTATTAACATTTTTTTGGGGTCCATGTGAAAAAAAAACACAATTCTACCATAAGTTTTTGCATTTTATTTTATCTTATCGCGGGGGGATACAAGGGGTGGCAGGGGGAATGATCTTGCCCCCGGATCCCCTGGATGCCGTGATCGCTACTGATCATGGCATCTAGGGGGATTAATCGACCGGAGTTAGAGTATCTTTCGACTCCGGCAGCTAGTTTCGGGCCTTGGCTGTGTAAGACAACTAAGTGCCGAAAGTAATCCCGTAGGCACAGCTCCTGTGCCTGCGGCATTACAGCATCGTACTATTACAGCACTGAACATTAACTACACACTCAGTCCAACATAATAGCATGGCGCAGAGTGGGAAGGGGTTAAAACTTAAGGCATACACTTCAATTGTATCTAAGTTGTTTCATTTCAAATCCAATGTGGTGGCATTCAGAGCCCAAATCATGAAGAGTGTGTCACTGTCCAAATATTTCTGGACCCAACTGTATACATATAGATATAGATCTATAAATATGCCAGTATACTGTATAACGCGACCAATTTGCATCTTCGTGAGCACCTATTTTCACAGATCCTTTTTGGACTTGTGTCTATGAATGAAAATGACATGTCCTATTTTTTGACAGGCCATCCACATGGTCTGTCAAAAAACATGGATATGTGAATAGCCCCATAGACTCTCAATGTTTGGAAAATGGCTGCGTGATGGTCATTTTTCACAGTCGTGTGAATAGAGCCTTAGACTGATACATTTTACCTGTACTTATACATTGTAACAAACAGAAGCGTAACTTGAAGCTTCTGGACCACAGCATAATGGGACCCCTAGCTACCTTGTGCCAGTAGTAGCATATGTTATGTTGCAATCGCACCGTTGGGGCCCCTCCAGGGTCCAGGACCCAGTATCATCTGCTACTGCTGCACCCTCTATAGTTAGGATCATAGTACCATTAATGTCTAATTCGTTCATCTATCATAGGATGAGAGCAATGGACATTAAGTGACTGATGCAGACAGAGCCCCCTCTGTCTGGATTCTATCTGCATTCAGCCTCAAGTGAAAAACATGATGGGAGCTTTCTTTCATCATGTTTTTTTACTTATCCGATGGCAGAAAAAGTGCATGCAGGATTTTTTCTTCAGAACAAAGAAAAACAAATATGATGGAAGAAAACCTTTGTCATGTTGTTTCCCTTAGCATCAATGATAATGGATGCCAAGAGGGTCGGCTGTTTCTGTATCCGTCACTTTACTACCATAAATGTCCATTGCTCTCAGCCTATGATGGATTAGAGCTATGGACGTTCATAAAAGTAATGTGAAATCCCCTTATTTCCCTGGTAGCAAACTATCAGGGCAGAAGAGAAATTTGTGCTGCTGATATATTTACCCCACAGAAGATTGTCTAGAACGGATACAATTGTAACAAACCCTCAATTGTGAGAATTATTAGGTCTTGTGGGGGAGGTAGCTTGGTAGCAGCACAGGTACGGACCCAAACAGTCAGAGACAGGGACACAAAGCTCTGGTGCAACAGGTTTATTAAAAAATGGCAAAAAAAAAATAAACCTCACGTCAGGTAAAACAGGCAAAGTAAAACACAGCCTTAACTTCAGGCAACTGAGAAAAACAAAGTCCTGCTTCGTCTGAGCTTCTAACTAAACATAAACACTCCTAACTATACGTGTGGTTGGAACAAAACAAAACAGTAGTCAAGCACAGTACCAGTGCCAAGACAGATCCAGATCCAGATCCAGCCACCAGTCCTCACTCCTCAGGATCTGCCCTGAAGTGAAGGCTCTGCAGGCTTATATGGGCCAGTAATGAGCTCAGGACTCGCACCTGGGCTGGGGCTTACTCAAAACCCGCCCTGGACCAGCCATATGACAAAAACCAGGGGCTGATATATCGCGACTCCAGCACTCTGCCAGTCAACTTCTCACAGTCTATAATAGAAATTAGGATGTTCTCATTCACTCACAGCAAGCAGAGGTCTTGGAGATAGTGGGAAACGGAAGCACAACATCTTTTAGAAAGTTGTAATACTATGTAATGAGTGATATTACATAAAACAGGAAGCAAAACCATATTTTGTCCCATTCTTGATTGTTGCAGAGACAACTGCTGCATAAATAAATAATAATATATATATATATATATATATATATATATATATATATATATCTCATTGCCATTTAATATAATATTTCTTTATGTACATTGGCTCCTTTATGTGTCGGTAAGAATAAGAGGTGGCGCTGAATACAGAACAGATAAATCACCCCCATTCGCTGTCTATTATGGCTTCTCGCTGCACATTTACATTGTGTGTATTGACTGAGTAAGTCGTAGATCATCTGGATAGAGAGCGTAGTCGACCCTGCAGCGAATGAAATTATAGACGACGTTTCCTTAAATCAGGTCACAAGCTCCCAAAATTATTACACTGCAGGTAAATGGTAAATTAGAAACACACCTCACTTCCCCCCGGAGGGGCAGAAACTTACATTTTCAGTACCAGACCCTTGTAAATCTAGCAGGTCACTACCGTAAATGTGCTCAGACCCAAAGCAAGGCCTTGTCTAGGTACATATATATCACCCCAGTCATTATGGAGTCACCTTGTCTTTTACATACTTTATGCAACTACTTTTCCATATTGTATATTAAGTAACTTGGTGTAAGATTGATGCTCGGACTCCATTGATTGCCTTAGCATGTGTAGTGGGGGGAGGGGGACACCTGATTTCGAGGCGACGTCTATGCGGTTAATAAATTCTCTGAGTATAATCTCACAAGCAGATAATAACCATTAGTTGGGGGTAAAATTCTTTTCAGTTTTTTCCTAATTATTTCTTTGTCTGGAAAAGCTGGGTGACAGCCAATATGGTCACCATTACCATTTTTATTGGAGCTGTCACTCAACTTTTTCTTATTACTATAAATGTAAATCTACCTAGTTACGTGATAGTTATTATATTATATGTAATAATATGAGAATATGCAGTTTGGCGGTTCAGAACACTGGGAAAAATGGGTCACAGCCTCTGTAGTGGAGGTAATAACAAGCATACTGTGTCACCCAGCTTTCCCAGAAACATACCAAGTGTCAGATAGTCAGAAATGATCCCTGCCTTCCAGAAGGTGTCTGTATAGCCTCCTCACCTGTACAAAGGCTAAATGTTACAGTCTGGTTTCTAAATTCCCCCATATATGTAAATGTGTCGTAGTCCGCCCTTATCCACCTCCCAACTCTCCATCTTTTGGAGGGACTACTTTTGACCCAGATACTGTTGTCCCTTTTTACTCCCTAATTGTCCTTTTTCACCTTATAAATATGTTTACACTAATAATTTAGCTATATTTCTCCAGAAAGTGTGTGCCTTTTATGCAAAGAACCATAATTGCTACTTTTTGACCATATAAATTGTCATGACAACTGCTATGTGGACCCATAATGGGGTCCATGTTGAAGTGGGGCCAGCACTGAACAGTTTCTCCTACTTCCTGGCACAGTCAAAGGGGTTTCCTACAGCAACCACCAGGGGGAGCGGACTGAAAGAATTTAATACAACTGCTATTGAGTTCTACCCTAGCTGTATATGTCTTTATGCACTGAGTTCCCCCTAGTGGTGACTGTAGGAAGCCAGAATTTTATTATTTATTATGTGAGGAAAAAGGCAAATTTGGAGCGCGCTGTAGAACATTTAGTAGTACATGCATAGTAGTTTTCTGGCATAAATACATTAAAAAAATATGGTGTTTGGACCGAATGCCATATTGATGAAACTCCCAAGTCACTTTTCTCTAAAGCACATTTATCAGTTTCACATCTGTCTCTTTCATATCTATGTATTTTGTTTATCGATAGCACATTTACCTAATTTCTGTCTATCTATGTCATATTTATCTGTTTCTCATTTATCTATAACTTACATATCTATCGATCAATCTATCTATATATTTTTCTCTCGTATCTATCAATTACATATCAGAAGCATATATAGACTTGATAGGATCCAACTGCAATATTTAGAACTGTCCCTGTTCAATAGATAGATATTAGATTGGATGTATGGATAGATAGATAGATAGATAGATAGATAGATAGATAGATAGATAGATAGATAGATACAGATAGATATACAGATAAATGCGCTATAGACAGATAGATATGTGATTGATAATAATTATTATTATTGCTCCTTCTATTCTTCTGCACTTAAGCCTGTCCCATAAATTGACGCTGACGTCGCAGTCATGTTGACCCTGAGGACTGAGTCTTTATAATCTGTGACATTCCAGCTCCCAGACACAGTGATAAACCCTCTGTCCCAACGCTGCGTCCATCGTGGCTTCATCCGGTTTTACTACATCATTCGCAGAATTACCGCGGATTGGCCCCTAATCCTCTCCATGGAACGATCCTAGCAGATGTTATCGGGCGGCGGACCTCTGTGTACAGCTCCCATGGTGGGACACCAGTCTATAAATCGTCAGACGTCTCCGTGCACATCTGTAATGCATTACTGCGCCGTCCCCTGCACCGTCAGCTCCCATAGAAAAGCAAACACGAGCTCCGCTAATCTCTGCATTAAACGCACCTTGACGGACATATTTGTATGGAATAAATATACAGCTGCGCCATCAAACGTCTGTAGTCTTCAACAAAAGTGCGGGATAAAAGGCGCTGCGACCGTTCATGTTTGGTATTACATTGTAATGAACTGTCAGTTTGCATGACAGCTCAATGCAAGCACATGGGGCCTTTGCACCAAGCTTAACCCTTTTATACTCTAATGGTGTTTTTATATGGGAAGAGCTATATAAAATGTTTATTAGCTATATTTGCTGGTTGACTACAATTATTGTTGCGATAAGGCTATATTTACACTGTGGTTGTTTTCAAAACAATATAGGCATATTCAAATGTGCGTTTTTTTTTGTCTGTGTGATCAGCCTGGCAAAAAATAGGACATGTCCTATTTTTGTCCGTTGTCACAGATTTCTGAATAGCCTCTGAGGGAACTCTGAAAACAGGCGCCCCATGGAAGCTAAATGGCATCATCCTTTTGTCATGATAATTTTTTAGCATAGACATGTAAATAAAACCTAAACGTTATCTCTGAGGTTGCCATCCAGCTTTCCTATATATGTCATGCAATCCCCAGATTTGCCTTTCTATAGACTAGGAAATCTAGGTGACAATCTGTGTGAATGGTGGCTACCCCTGACCCCCTACTACATATAGCTGGATAGCAACATCAATTAATGTATACAATATCACTACATCACCCCTGTCCATTTCTCAACTGAGATGGGGGCTGAAGCAAGTTGAGGATGGCTCCCGGCTTTACCATTGTATTCAACTACATCTGACTCCAAAGACCCAGAAAGGTTGAATCCAGGATATACCTCTTACTGCCTGGGGCAGTGGGACAGTACCCAAAATTTGGGACTCCCACTGAAACCATGGCAGTTGGAAGGTAACTGTACCCCAGGGCCCCTCCTCTATAAAATGGTTAACTCCATGAGAATACCCATTTGTAAAGCCACCAAAGGGGTTAAAGGCAGAGCTGTGAGACTCTGTGCATCATCCGGCCTGTATCAGGCAGGCTGCGGGTTAATGTAATAATGAGTGTTTATGCAGTTGGACCATGTTAGGACATCGCCTGTAATTGTTTCCACACCAGCGCCGACTTGTAATCAGCAGAAATCATCTCTCAGATCTCGCTGCCGCAGCAAATGTCTCCAAGAAAGAGCCGCAGGCAGCATAATAATATTCCCAAAATGACTCCCCGCAACTAATAAAATTATTCCTAGTTGTATCTCTTTACAAGATATCTGGGTGTCAACCAATTTGGCCACCAGTACAGGCTCTATAGGGATTGTCACAGAGCTTTCCTCTCCTGAATGAAAAGCTACTTGGCTTCAAGTGATTGGGAAACCTATTATTGGATTACTGTTTCATTATAGGCAGCCATTAGTCCTCACCCAGCTTTTTCAGAACCAGATATAACTAATGAAATAGGGTTATAACATCCAGGCCACTTTGTGTTAGCGATCATTGATGGTTTCTTGTGTCTTTGCTTACAGATCATCTCTTTAAACATGCAACCTTGAGAAGTACCCAAAGGGTGCATTCATGCAATGCAGTTGGGCCCAGTTAAAACTGCATCAGAAAAAAGTAAGCATGCTGTCTTGATGTGTTTTTTATGAAGTTTCTTACTTTTACAGGAGTAACAAATATATTTAAGATATATAAATACAGTGTGAAATGCACTCCGTATGGGGAAGTGGAAATAGGATCCCAATCCGTATCATAGATAAAGGATTCCACATCCAAAGGGGTTATTTCAACAGTAACAGCAGTAACAGCGCCATCCTACACTATACCAACAACGCTGTCAGCATAATCACCTGTAGCGCTCTGTTTATCCAAAACCAACTCTTACCCTATCTACTATATCATTCTCTCGTATTGCATACTTGACACAAGATTCACCACTAGTCCATTGAGTCAGGTGAAGACCATACAATAGGCCGAAACATTACTCACTACTCTGCAAAGCAAAGTTGTTACTTTGTGTTATGAATAAAAACACCAACACCTTTGAAATAACCCCTTTGGATGTGGAATCCTTTATTTAGCTTTAAATATATTTAAGATTTTTCATCGGTAAAGTAAAAAGCTGCACCATAAACTACATGCAGTTTATTCTGGTGCATCCAACTGTACTGTGTGAATGCACCTTGAATCTAGTTAGGTTTGTAACAATCAATATGGCTGTCATATATCCAACAGAGGTGTTATCCAACTTACCCAGAATCCTGAATTGTAAAAGTAAAGAGGGGGCAGATTAGCCATTCAGGGTTTATGGAAAGCTGGATAGCAGCCAATGATATGACAGCCATACATCACAGGCCTGTATTTGTTTAGAGGGATGGAGTCCTAATTGTGAGCAGTGACTTGTGATATTATTTTAGTAACAGGAAGACAATGTTTAAATAATCCATTTTATCAGTCTCCGGCGCTAATTCAATATGGCGATTCATGGATGGACGGATGGATGGTCATCTGGAATCTCCTGCATCTATATGTGGAAGTAATGTGCACTTCCCAAAACCCTAAAAGGTGGGGAGAGGGTGATGCTCTGTGCCCCCCAAAATAGTTCTCATTTATTACACTTGACATATAAAGGTCTAATACAGCTGTGTATGTATAGAAAATAGATATAGCTGCGGCACGTGGCAGAGCTATCTACAATAAATTCTGACAAAAGACAAACTACTTTGCTATGTTGACATTCTTCCCACTGCTGCATCTGAATATGCAATGGTCTAGCATATAGGGAAGAGCAGAGTTTTTTTTTTCAGCCTGCAGATGAATTTTTTATGTCCTGTGCCCACAATATGTAAACCACTGCACTAACCTATTATAACCCCAGTCTGCACACACACAATGCAGTTTATTACATAACATACCAGCTGCAATGAAAGACTAGGCCAGCAGAGGGAGTGACAGAGCTCATCAACAGATCACATGGACCAATATCTTCCACCAATTAAATTCTTTCAGTTTGTCATCTGATAATCCAGAAAGTCTGATCATTCGCTAAAACAAAAATGTGTTTTCTGCCTTTACAGAAAAATTTAATAAAAAACTTCTCTAATAGTCGAATAGTGTAGAATTTTTGATAATCTGACAACTATCAAAGGGATTTTACTGTATAAAAGTCAGTTTAGTATTAAAGTCTACTGTGTCTGACATCTGATTCACTAGACTCATCGAGGCCAAATAAAACACGTCACCAGCCCCAAGGAGTTTCCTAAGCAGTACCAGATTGCCCAAGAAAAATGAAACATTAACCTCTTAGCATATACATAGAGAGCGAGGCAGCAGCGCAATAAAACAGGCTGGAAAAACACATTGGGAACCCCCCAAGGGCCCCCAAATTTATAGGAAATCCAATAAAAGTCAGAGAACAAATAGCTGGGGCTCCCAGCGGCTCAGCCCGTGGCCAATAAAACGCTGCTCCAATCAAAAGGGAAGGGGACAGGCGAGAGGCTTAGTCCCCGAGAAAAATAAACATGAAGACCAAAAAGCCGGAGCGCGGCCGCACTCACGCCAATAAAGCCGGTGACGTGTCACCTGGGAGATGCAGGTAACAAAAAAACCAACATCTACAATGAACAGGAAGGAGAGGACTGAGAGCACACATAAAGCGAGCGCAGAGGAGCCGCAACAGGGGAAGTCATCACACCCACACTAAAACTTTTACAAGGCCCCGGCGTAAACCTGTAAAAGGTGACAATACTAGCGGGATAGAGCACAAATGTACAGTACATGTACGACACACATGTGCAGAGCCACCAACTACAGACCAGCATTAACCTCTTCAGTGCCAGGGGGCAAGGGTTGAACTCATTATAGGGTTGAAGTTACATTTTGGCCCCTACTTTTGGAGAGCCCCAAGGTTCTGACTGCAACAACGGAGGGACACAACATAGACTCCAGACTGATATATTGTAGCAAAGTATAACAGAAGGTACTGATGTATCTAGCACACAGAGCATTGCCTAAACTGGATATATATGTATCCAGTCCTCAATCGAGGGCAGAACTAGCTTTGTACAGGGTTGACACCTCTCAATGCTTATATCTAGGGATGGACAAAGGTAAGGTGAGCCACTGCCCACCAAAATAAGTTTCCTACTGTCTATTAGTTTGCATTTAAAGGAGTTATGCCATGAAAAGTGTTATCCTCTATCCTCATTGGTGTGTAGTCTGACCACTGAGACCGCTAAAAGTCAGGAGGATGATGGGGTCGGAGAACATCAGAATGGGGGGCCTTTTCCGCGCTACACATTCAGTCTGAGCTCATGGCTATTGGCTATCTCCAATTGAAGCGAATGGGGGCAATGACCACCACAAATCACAACCACACAGGGGAAGTACCCTTAGTACTATGGGCCCCGTGCTGTTCAGAAAGCACATTCCACCCCCCATGCTGGAAGACACGATGAAGCCCAGGGGACGTCAGTAACATTGTTTGTTATGTTTACTCACCTCCCCTGGGCTTCCACTCATTATATTCTGGGGTCTGAAGAAACCCCAGAGAAGAATAATGGCATAACCCCTTTAAAGGGATTGTGCAGTACTCACAAGTATGGCTGCTTTCTTCTTCTCAGAAAGTGACATCATGTTCATGGGTCACATGGCCATGCTACAGCTCAGACCCATTCTTTTTAATGGAATGGAGATGTGGCATTGCCATGTGACAAACGGACATGATGTTATTTCCTGAGAAGAAGTAAGCAGTCCTGCACTACCCCTTTAAAGAATTAACTCCAAAACGCATAGCTTACAGTTACTGATAGATTACTCAAGAGACATAAGTGGGGTTGTCTATGATGAGTTATTGAACAGCAAGGGGCCCAAACACCTGCAAGAGGCCCATACATATAGAAAGTAGAAAGTTGCAAAAGATTTTAACATAAAACCAGTAAACCCCTTAAAGACATGACAATGCTGTTCCAGTGCATCAGTCAGAAAACATGGAGGATAAAAGTCAGGAGGATGATGGGATAGGAGAACATTATATCAATAATATAGAGATAACATTGGAAATGAATCAACATCTCATTCCTGTCATTGGTATCATGTGTGTAAGTCACAGTTTGGCCAGGAGATGGCAGCATTTAAATGAATTTGCACTATTACATTTTCAGGGTGTATACATAAAGCTTACTGAGGAAAAATGGAATCTTTGATAGCATTGCAGACTTCATTCTGCTACTAATTTGAATATTCAAATTTCCGTTGCCTGTTAAGCGCTGCACTCAGTTTGCTCTCTGGCTGCACATGTATGTAGGACCTCTTGTCCTTAGTAGTAGATCTTGGCCTTTGTGACTATAAATATATACTAGATAAACCCTATCGGTCAGGGATATAAGGCTAAGTCACTAATGATATGGGACAATAGCGCATTATCTATGGCGGTTAGTAATATGTAGTGTAACAGTGGCTTATTGTCAGAGGTAGCAGCTTGAAGTCATTGTTAAGTAGTACACATCCATGGTGGTAGAAGCAGTGATGTAGTGAACAGTGCCCAGTGGTCAGTGATGTAACGGTTATGTTCTTAAGTAGTGTCATGTAGCATACAACACTGGTAGTCAATGGTTTGTATGCAGAGTCTCTGGTAGTCAGTGGTATGTAGTTTAAGGTCCCCTTGTAGTCAGTATTATGTAGTATAAGGTCCCTGGAAGTCAGTGGTATGTAGTGTAAGGTCCCTGGTGGTCAGTGATATATATATAGTGCATTGCCCATAATGGTCAGGAGTATGTAATGTATGGCCCTTGGTAGTCAGCAGTATGTAGTGCATGGCACTTTATAGGCAGTGCTATCTAGTTCATGGTCTCTGTTAATCATTAGTTTTAGTGCAGAGTCCCTGGTGGTTAGTGGTATGTAGTGTATGGCCCTTGGTAGTCAGCGGCACATAATAAATGGCCCCTGGTATTCAGCCCTATGTAGTGCATGGTCCCTACTAATCATAAGTATGTATTGTAGGGGGGTCAGTAGACAGTGGTGCCTAGTCATTCCTGGTTATAATCAGGTAGTATTCAGCCCTTAGGATGTGTCATTCTGTGCCATTCTTCTGCTACAAACTGGTTCAAAGAAAAAGAACTTGACTATCCTCTATTCAGTTCATATACGAAGATCTTATTTGCAGAGTTTACCTCTCCTCCAGCTTTTATTTTACTTAGTTCTCTCAGTAAAATGACAATACCGGAATATCCAGCCGAATATAAACATCAAGGGCAGAGCCTGTAATATAAATAACCCTTTATAAATAGAAAGTTGTTTTACTGGAAACTGAGCACACCTTGTTATCTCTAATTCCTTATCCAGGAAGAAGGATCCCAGTCAGGGGAAGTATTATAGTAGTAATATTTTTGCACAAGTGGACAGTATTATAGCATTAATATTCTTGTACATGCAGGGCAGTATTATAGCAGTAATATTCTTGTAAATACAGGACAGTATTATAGTAGTTATATTCTTGTAAATACAGGGTAGTATTATAGTAGTTATATTCTTGTACATAGGGGCATTATTATAGTAGTTATAACACTATTTACTATGTACATGAATATAACAATTATAACACTGCCTTCTATGTACAAGAATAGAATTACTAGAATACTTGCCTTCTACAAGACTATAACTACCATAATATTGCCCCTTTCTACAAGTATATAACTAATATAATACTGCCACCTATGTACACACATATAAATACTGTAATATCGTTTCTTTTGTATAAGAATATAATTACTATTATACTGCATCCTATGTACAAAAATATAACCACTATATTCCTGTACATAGGAGGCAGTATTATATTAGGTAAATTATTGCACATAGGATGCTGTATTATAGTAGTTTTATTCTTGTACATAGGATACATTATTATAGTAGTTATAGTGTTGTTTGTGGAGCAGTTATATTGGAGTTATATTATTGTACATAGGGGGCAGTATTGTACATAAGGATAAGTGTTAAAGTAGTTATATACATGTCTGTAGGTGGCAGTGTACTAGTATTTCTATTCTATACATTAATAATACATTCATGTAACATTCATCTGATATGGTGGAAATCTGTGTTCTTAGAGGGACAAGCACTGAGCATTTGAGTAGGCTGCGTTACTGGCAACGTGTGGCATGTTACAAATGCAGATGGAATGGGGACTCGTAAAATTTACATTGCTTTTTAGTCATTTTTAGATGGTGTGTGATTGGCGGTGAATGGAGGTTTTGTGCCATAACTCAATCATTCCAATAATCACTACATTGTGCATTGTTTGGGCTCAGCGAGCCCCATAGAGGATGAAATAACCCGAGAGCACGTTAAATTCAATCTTCTGTTTCCAGACTAAGACGTGACATCTTTACGGCCGTGTATTACAAATATTATTAAGGTCGGGATTACCCTGATTGCTCGTTTTTTTGTGGCCGTATTTAAATGTTTTGACATAATTCTCTGCACCGTACATTAAACATTTTATGCCCTTGTAATCCTATAGATCAGGCTGAAAGTTGCCACAAAGTAAATGTTATGACCCAAATGGATGATTTTATGGTCTGCAGAGGGGTAGAAAATAAACCTGATCAGGTGACACAGGACAAAATCACTTCCTTTTCTCAATAAGTGGAAAATCAAACAACTGGAGAGAAAAAAAAATGGAAATTTGAGATTTTTCTAGTGTTACTGCAAACCTTGGCTGGAAGGAAAATAAATATCTGACAAATAGTGAATACATTCTTATATAAATAAAGATACAGGTTTTTGAAAAGACACATTAAATAAACTTCACTGACAACCATACAGTGTACGAGGTGTCACCCATACTGTTTGGAGAAAAAACTAATTGCGGGAGTATGAAGGATCCAAACAGAAAATGTCTGCACAGGAAACCTAAGGAAAAATGTATATATTAAATAAGTATACACTGTGGTTGAAGTCACCAGCTAAATGTAGCTACTAAAAATAACTAATAATAACAAATACAGATTACCTACTAGTAATAAAAAAACTACTATAATAGTGCCTCCTATAACTACTATACTACTGCCCCCTATGTGTAAGAATATAACTATAATACTGCCCCTTATGTACAAGAATATAACTAATTCTAATACGGCCTGCTATGTACAAGAATATAACTACTATAATATTTCCCCATATATAAAAGAATATAAGTATTCTAATACTGCTGTTATGGACGAGACTACAACTACTATAATACTGCCCCCCATATATAAGAATATAACTATTCTAATACAACTTCTATAATACAGCCCTGTATGTACAGTACAACAACATAACTATATAATTCTCCCCTATGCACAAGAATATAACTACCATAATTCTACCCCCTATGTACAAGAAAAACATACTACAATACTGCCTCCTATGTACAAGAATAGAAGTAGTATAATATTGCCCTCTGCGTACAAGAATAACTATAATACTGATCCTTTTGTGCAAGAATATACATACTATCGTTTTGTTCCCTGTGTACAAGAATATAAATACTATAATACTGCTCCCTATGGATACAAATGAAATTGCACTAATTCCTGCATACTGTAGAATTTATGCTACATTGCAGATTATCAATTATCATTAATTAGTTTGTATTTTATGTTCACAGCAGAAACAGAGAATTATTTCTGTACAAAAGAAGAAAATTGTTCTCATCTATCAGTTGGATTCTTCGGGGTTGTCGCCGTTTCTTGTCTCATCTATCTGCGGCTTCAGCCTGTAAAAACTGTTTTGCATCAACTGCACTTTGCATTGGGGAGATGTAAAGTGTTTGTGCATTGGGATGAGACTATAAGAAAATAAGGAGCCAGGAATAGACACATAGCCACAATGGGGTCACATCACCCTATAATGAGATTTGGAATGTACTGTGCACTCTAATTGAAAGGGATGGTACACCTAATATAAAATACATAATTAGCAATTCCCTAATATATACCTGTTGTTGTAAAAATGCGGGCTGCAGACATTCCTACTTTTTATTGCCCCCATAAAAATATTTATGGGTGCATCTCTGTGTTAGTAATGAGTCTTGGCTTCAGTTACATGGTTACCTTTACAAAAATTTTAGCTTGACACCTCTACCCCAATTCACCTTACATTGGCATATCCCCTTTAATTTTGATCTCTCCTCTTTTTCCTGGCTTTAGAAAGTGGACTCTCTAAACAGGTGTACATAGAGGAGTCAGAGTCCCATAACCGAATTAAACATGGAATGCTAGTTACTACATCTCTGCTCTCCAGAATAGCAAAGTCCACTATGGAACATTATACTGTGTGGAGGGGCCGCTATGGGATTGTATACTCTGTGGAGGGGCCGTATGGGATATTATATGTGTGGAAGGGCCACTATGAGATATGTGTTTGGAGGGGCTGCTATGGGATATTATACTGTGTGGAGGGGTCACTATGGGATATTATACTGTCTGGAGGCCACTTTGGGACATTATAGTGTGTGTTAATGGGACATTATACTATGTGGTGGCCAGGAAAGAGGGTGCTATGTTATGTGGGGGAGGGCCCAAGTCAAAAGTTTGCTATAGGGCCCAGTCTTTGCTAGTTATGCCCCTGGATTTAGCTTTTCTCCACTCCAGAACTAAGAAAAGGGGGCTTAAAGACGTTGTCCAGGAGAAAAAAAAAAAAAAAAAAAAAAAAAAAAACCACACTCACCTGTCCCCAGATACTCCGGTGTCTCCCAGCGTGGTCCATGAAGGAGCAGCAGGACCATGCTGGGAGGATTCGGAGACAGGTGAGTATGTTTTGTTTTTTTTTTCTTCTCACCTTTTCCAGCCTAAAATTAAAAAAATAAATATTCTGGACAACCCCTTTAAGTGAGGGGTACTGGCGCTGAGTATGCTGTGTACCATCTCATCCAGCATACTCAGCTGTTAGCTTACCTCTGGTTCACACTGTGCTGTTCTTGATTCTCCATGCTGCTGCTCTTGGTCCAGCACATAGGACAGGGCGCCCTCCCTCTAAGCAGTTTGAGAGTTTAACATGCACAAATGTGGGCCCTGCAGCCAATCCCATAATGCCCTTGTCTATTTCTACCTGCTTAGTCCTTTGTGCTGTGACTGAGAAACATAGGTTCTTGGCTAGGCGGTTTCTGCAAGGGAGTTGTGTTCCTGATTGATTATCCATGTATTGAGCCGTAGCCTGTGTAGCCCTATTTGGGGGGGGGGTATGAGTATTATCCCTCCCGCAACAGACTCTGGCGCTGACCTGTGTGTATAATGGGACCTGAAGCCTTCGCTGAAGGGAAGAGTGGGAACATATATGAAATATATCAGTGCCTCCACCCAGGATAGAGCCTCTGTATTACAGGGAGGATCTCTTCCTGGGACTTACCCATGAAGTACAGTTAGTAGCCTTAACAAGGATTACTGTACTAATCTCACAGTCTGAAGAATACATACAGATACTACATAAGGTTATAACAGTAGCTTTATAAGAATCAACAGGGTAATAATACATACATACAATATACTCAGAACACAGCAGTACTACAACAACCAGCAAGTCCTCAACCGTCTTAGGTTATATACCCGGGTATATATATAAATATATAGCAAGAGTCCAGTGCACAATACCTCCAGGCAACAGAAGAGATGCAGGGGCCCCTGTGGATGACTGTGGATCCTCGGATTCTTCCAGGAGATGACAGACAGCCGATCAGGAGATGATGATGATGGTGAGATTCTTCACAGGCAGCAAACAGGGCGACGGTGACGGCAGTAGATGCAGGCCTGACTACCCTAACACTGAGTCCTTAACCTGCCAGCTAAACTACTAGTGCCACCGGGCCTCTAACTAGCTAGTTGGCCTTCGGAAGCCTAACCTATCACTGCCCTGAACTATATATATATATATGGATCCCTAACTACGGTTACTAGCTAGGTCCTGTGAGTATATAGGGGGTAACACATACCTAACTATATACTGTGAAGTAAAGAGGAACAAGTGGCTCTTAGACTCCCCCAGACATAACATGTCTGTCCCAGCAGCTCTGCTCACATCTCTCCCCCCAGCAGCTCTGCCTCACATGTGTCTGACTCACTGTATTTACAAAACAAAACTTGCACTAAATGCCTGGGGTCTCTGAAGCCAAACTACAGGGGCAAAGAAGCCAGATACATTATATACTAGTAGAAATGGCAGTTCCCTACACCTGTTTCCCTACTCTACTACTTCCTGACCTGCTGATCTTCTGTGTATGTATCTCTGCAGCCTGCTTCTGACCTTCTACTGGGCTCAACTTCTTTGTTGTCTGACCCTCTGGTGCTTCACACCAGCGTTTCTGGCCCTAGGGTCAGCTGTCCCTGGCAGTGGGACTACTCCTAGAGGTAGCAACCTGGTGGTCCCATGTAGCAAAAACCAGATTACTGTATAGGGGTAATGGGTGAAAAGCAGGAAACATCATAGCAACAGCAGTAGTGAAATTTAGGAGAGGAGATCTCTGAAGTATAGTTTAATCAGATTTAAACAGTTTAGAGAGAAAGAGAGGCAGAAGACAGAAAAAAAAATATTGTTTTTTATGCAGTCTGACTGTAACGCAGTGTGTGTTACACTTTCACTGGCCAGATCACCCTTGCAAAGCTAATTTTCATCTTCTTGTTAAGCATTTCTGTTGCAATAGATTTTTTTGTAAAACAAGATTAATAAAAATCTGTTGTCACTCCAATGTGACTGTGATACAGTGTGTTACTAAATAATTTGGACTTGCCAGGTCACCCTTTGAGTGAGGTCACCTCATTTCTTTCTTAATTTTTTTGACACATTTCCAGCGCTGCTGGTGTTGGCAGCAGCAGCTACTTGTAGTTATCACCCATGTCGATTTTTTTTTACATTACCAAATCACAAATCCATGGCATTGTGCAAGATCTGCAAGTGGAAAATTAGCCGTGGCCATGCAGGAACAAATGTAGAAGCTAAGCGTCTCCGTACTTACATGGAAAGGCAATAGGATACGAGTATGCAATTAAAACTGTCTGCATGGGCTGCTATACCTTCCACATACGTCCAGTCTTTGCTGCAGCTGAATAAAGCTGCTCTTGCTCCTTCCAAAGCCCACCCCCTGGTATCTGGCCCAGCCCCTCCCTGAGAGCTGACATGTCCTGAGATCAATAGAAGAAAATTTGGCACTCAGAAGATTGTTGTGCAAAAGGTTTTTTCATTTAATATGGAATTTTCAATCAGAAACAATAGTAACTTTTCGGTTGCTAACCGCAACCTTCATCAGACAGATTGCAAAAGGAGTAAGGAATATTCAGTGTATTGGCCAGGGAATAGCTGGTGGCTGTGGAGAGAGATCAAGAGATGAGATGAAATGTCATTGGTACCCGCTGAATCCACAGTGTCAGAGTGACTGTGAGTACCTACAGCTGGTTGTCCACAGGTGTAAATGGTGGGATTGGAATCTGAATAGCCTCCAGCCCCAGGGTCAAGAATGTGCGGGAGAGGGCTCTTACTGACAGTTCACCAGAGAGCTAACTGCCTCCCCCTGCAAATAATGAGGGTGGTGGCTATGAGGTGAGGAGCAAGACGCTGACTGCATCATCACCATTTTATGCTGCCAGTGCTATGTCTCCACAGTCCTCACAGTACACCACCATCACCTCAGAGACCCCTGCTGCTGGTGCACCCCTCCTCCTTCTCAGTTCATCATGGTAAGTGCACCCCCTTTCCCTTCTCAGGTCCCCATGTAAGTGCCCCCCCCTCACCTTAGAGACCCCTGCTGGTGCAACCCCTCCCTCCTCGGATTCCCATGTAGGTGCCCCCCCATCTAGTGCACCCCTCCCCCCTTCTCAGATCTCCATGTAGGTGCCCCCCTGCTAGTGCACCCTCTCCTCCTTCTCAGCTCCCAATGTAAGTGCCCCACCATCACCTCAGAGACCCCTGCTGGTGCACCCACTTCCCCCCCCTTCACAGCTCCCCATGTAGGTGCCCCCCCCGCTTGTGCAACCCCTCCTCCTTCTCAGCTCCCCATGTAGGTGAACCCCCCCCCCCCACTGGTGCACCCCCCTCCTTCTTCTCAGATTTCCATAGAATAAGAGCAACAAACATTAACGACTGACTCAGGCACAGCTCCCTTCATCTGGTGTTCATCTACATTCACCCTCTTGTAAAAACATAACAAAAGAGTTTTCTTCATGATTTTTACTTTTCTGACAGATGCATGAAGGGGTTTTTCTTCTGTTGCAAAAGTAAAGAAACATGACAGAAGAAAGCTCCTATTATGTTTTTACCATGAGGGTGAATGCTGTGAGCTATTTATGAAGGAGTCAGAGTTGGTGGTTTGACCTCTATAGTCCTGGACTGCAAGGTATCAATCATGAACTCACCCCAGTGAAGAAGAATAAAAAGACCAGCACAAGTCCATGTGTCCATAGCCACAGGATGCTATCAGGGGCATTCAGGGTCAGGTGAACAGACAGACTGCTCAAGGTGCATATTTATATAGCGGTAGCCACATGTGGCGACCAATAATCACACACTGTACAATTATAGTAAAATTATGTGATCATTGTCCCATAGCCAAGACTTCTCCCGAGTTGCACCACTTTTCTGGAATGCTCTACCCCATACAATCAGATTAACACTCAATTTCTACAGCTTCAAGTGCAAACTAAAGACATATCTTTTCAGAATGGCCTATCACAATTCCTAATGTAAACCCTTTCGCAGTTAGAATCCTTAAAACTAACCCTCCTCTGTTCACACTCCGGCATTACCCTACAGGATAAGATGCCGTATCGGACTATAACTTTATATGTCCAGGCACCATCTGCACATTAAAGGACACTGATTGATGACAGCTCATACAGTGTAATTTATGTGTAATGAAAGTAACCTCTATCACATAAACAGCTTTACCACTGTATAAGCAATGCTACCTCCGATGCCGCTCCTGCTACCTCTTGTGTCACTCCCTCTACCTCATAGATTGTAAGCTCTTGCGAGCAGGGCCCTCAGTCCCATTGTGTGAATTGACTATTACTTCAGGAAGAAACCGCTTCAAGAGCACAAAGAGCTTCTAAAGAAGTTTGGAACATCTGATGAAGGATGGCAAGATCGATATTCAGTGCATAGAATGCAACCACGATAACCACGTTCAAGTTCTCCATCCATCTCAACCTATTCCCACACAGTTTGCACCCTTTTCCTCCTCACCAAAGCATGGCGGGGAGAATGCAGACCAGGAAGCAAACTCTACCACTGTATCGTCGTCATGCACAGAAGTCTGTGGAGAGGATAATTGTGACAAGTCCTGTCAACGTGTATCCCAAGGGTCAATCAGAGAAGGCTCTAAAAGTGTATGCTATCCTCGATGATCAGAGCAACCGATCACTTGTGAGATCAGATCTCTTTGAGATGCTTAATTTAAAGGGAGATGCTTACCCCTATACTTTGGGTACTTGCAGCGGCATCATGGAAGTCTCTGGAAGAAGGGAAGAAGAGCCAGTGGGCTTATGCTGTCTTCACACAAGGGCAATTTCGAGATACTCCTACCTACTCTCATGGAGTGTAACCAGATACCCTCCAAGGATGAGTTTCCTACACCAGAGGCTTCCCTGCATCATCCTCACCTAAAGGCGATAGCAAGTGAGATCCCAGCACTCATCGAGGATGCAGAGATTCTTCTTCTGCTTGGGAGAGATATCCTAAGAATACACAAGGTGCGCCAACAAATCAATGGCCCACACAATGCCCTGTTTGCCCAACGACTGGACCTTGGCTGGGTCATCATAGGCAATGTTTGTACTGACCTAATGAAAAAAATCCACTAAAAAGCATCACTCATAAGCCAGAATTGAGATTCTACTTAGGTTGATTGTGGAAAAGAGGACATAGGCTTGGAACACAAAACCAGAGGCTGAACTTGAAGCTCCTAGGCTCCATTGCAAAATCTGCAATGGGACACCTACCTATCTTGTGCCTTTTAGAATACTGGTGTATTCTAAGTAGCAGGAGGACCTTTGCGGCCCCCCATTAGCTATACCCAAGTATAAAATGTCACAGCAGTTCAAAAAGCAACTTAGTGTTAGCACACTTGTGCCTGCAAGAAAAGCAACAAACAACACTTTGCAAGTACAGTGACCAAACATGGATTAGTAAAATGGGCAATGAACATAACTTGCTACAACAGGAAAAGCTAAACTGTCTTGCTTTAAGGACACGGTATATAGCCATCAATGGTCAACCACCCAAGATTGCTAAATGTAGAGTTTGGAATTCCTACAACTGCCTGTTCCAACCTGGGTATCCTGAAATGGTTACCAGGCTTTCTAATCACTTGGCCTCTAAACAGCACCTTTCCTATATGTAAATATACATAAAGCAGGAAATAAAGAGCAATAGCAGTCCTCAACAACTGGGCAACATTCCTGAAGTCCATAACTTCAGCAGTGATAAGTCCTAGTTCAGTCTTCCTCCAGACCTGGATTTCTTGGAGGGTTTGGCCTTACTCACTTCCTATCTAATGTAGCATGTAGGGCCAAACATGTGCGACTTGACCCAGGTGAGGGATTCCACCCCTAGCACATCTCCACTATGGTTCCCTTCACCAGGTAGAAGGCTTTGTCTACTTACGCTAAGTTCACACTAGTGTTCGTCTCTGTTGTTCGGGTCTACATGGGGATCCAAAAGATGGAGAGCCTGTCAACTAAAAAAGCGGTTCCGATTTTAGGCGGAATCTGCAGCAGAGTCTCCTAGCCTTAGCCATTTTTTCTTCCAGTGTTTCATTTCCTCTTCCTTGTCCTTATCCATGGATCCAGTGTTGTCGTTCTCTAATCTTCAGAAGTAAGGATGTAGGCCTCCATTTGGTACCAAATGGTGAACATTAAACAGGCAGACTACAAAATGCTCATATGTCTTAGAGTACCTCCTTCTACAGCTCCTTTAAGTGGCTGTCAACAGCATGGATAGTTTAAGTGGTTGGGCTGATAAGAGCACTGCTCCAGTGTCTTCATTTGTCTGGCCTTGTGACCTCCATACAAACTTTCCTGTGGCCCGGAGCTTTTCAGCCGCTTGGACCATGACAGCACTCCTCAAGGGACATAGCAACCTTGGTGCCGCTACCTCCAAATCTTCACTCCAAGCCATCAGACTCTGGAATCCTGCTAACTACAGTATACCACGCTTTAATACCTCCCTATGGTATAAAAAGAACCATCAGACACTGATATATGGGAATTGACTGTAGAAAACAGGAGAAACAGAGGCGTAGCTAGCGGGGGGGGGCAGAGGGGGCAGCTGCCCCGGGCCGCCATTAATACATCCTTTATTTCTAACTGGATCGGTGTCTGCAGACACCGATCTAGTTAAAACGTATCCTGAAACTTCACAGTATTGTAAACTGCAAGCTACATGAGGCTTGCGGTTTACAAGTCCCTGAGACCACAAACGAATGTCTTCTTCTCACACAGGCGGCGCCGCCTGTGCTCAGACAAAGACGTCCTGTGCGTGGACAGGGAGGAGGCGGCGGCAGCTCCATTTGTCAGCATCGCAGGTAGGTGAGTATGACTTTTTTTTTCTTTTTTTTAGCGCAGTTGTGGGTATATTAACAGTATAAGGGGTGGTTAGGAGGGGGAAATATAATTATAAAGGGAGTATTCATTAGAAGGCATTATCATTATGACAATGGGGGGGGTCATTTATATAAGGGTTATTACGGGGTATTATGAATACAAAGGGGGAGGTTATTTATATAAGGGGTCATTAGGGGGCATCATTTATATTAGGAGGCATTATGAACATAAGGGGGTGGTCATTGATATAAGGGTTCATTAGAGGTGCAGTATTTATGTCAGGGGGAATCAGGGGCATAATATGAGGGTCAATTAATTTAATTAAAGTTGCACTTGCACCTTATTAAGACTAAGGCCCCATGTAGCGGGCTGCAGCAAAAAAAGCGCTGCAAGAAAAACCACAGCGGTAACATTATGGTTTTTCCCGCAGCGCTTTTCACAGAAGGTCCGCAGGGATTTCCCCTGTGGACTTTCTGTTTTCAATACACCTATATGGAAACTGCCGGTGTTTCCATAGGTATAATTGACACGTTGCAATTTCCAAAACCGCAACGGTTTTGGAAATCGCAGTGTGTCTGCTGCACGTATTTTTCCGCAATGTGTGGATGGGATTTGCTAGAATGCCACGTTTTTTTCCTGTGGGTTTTCGCCACATGGGGCCCCATCCCATCCCTACTTTGCAGTAAAATACACGCAACGGATACGCTGCGATTTCCAAAACAGTCGCAGTTTTGGAAATCGCAGCATGTCAGTTATACCTATGGAAATGCCAGCGGTTTCCCTATAGATATAATTGAAGCAGAAAGTCCACAGAAGAAACCTCTGCAAACATTCTGTGCAAAGTGCTGCAGGAAGAACCACGATGCGTCGCCGGCCACGGTTTTTCCCACGGCTGTTTTTTGCTGCGGGACGCCACGTGGGGCCTTAGCCTTAAGGTGTTTTCCAGCTCATTTTTATTGATGATCTATCCTCAGAATAAATCATCAATAAGAGATAAGTGATTCCCCACTGATCAGCTGTATGAAGGGGCCATGGCGCCTGTTTATATCACACATTGTCTGTTTATAGTGACCGTGTGATGTCATTCCAGTCTTGTCACATAGACTTGTATAGGACGAGGCTGTAATTACATTACATGGCCGCTATGAAAAGAATGACACTGTGTAAACAGAGAAGGGGTCACGGCGCTTACACAGGTACCATGGTTCATTCAAACAGCTGATCCTCGGGGTCCTGGATATTGAAACCCCAATAATTTTTTTTTCCCTTTTTTTCTTTTTAATTAGGAAACACCTGGGGCATTATTAA
Source organism: Leptodactylus fallax (assembly GCA_947044405.1). NCBI lineage: Eukaryota > Metazoa > Chordata > Amphibia > Anura > Leptodactylidae > Leptodactylus > Leptodactylus fallax. The sequence goes on from CAMRHE010000143.1 coordinate 691,769, forward strand.
TAAGGGGAACTATTTAAAGGGGTGCACAGGGAAGTTATTAATTTAAAGTTGCACTTGGGGTTATTATTCATTATTGGGGGTTATATCATATATTTTATGAATGGGGTAGGAGCAGGATGGGGGCTTTGTGTAGGTGAGGACAATATGGGTCAGGTGCCTGGAAAAGTGAGGAGCCAAAGATGTCTGTGTTGCAAACTTTACAGAGACTGAAAAAAGTGGTCATGGCCGTCCAGATAAAAGAGACGGGGAATGTGAACGATTAGACAGAGACGTCACCGGTAAGTCACTAAATGTTACTGCACTGTATTCGCCTAAATCGTCTGCAGAGCCCTGTGTAGAGCCGCTATATACCATTATACGCATACTGTACACTCATAGTATCGGTATACAAACATGTGCAAGTTCGGGGCCCACTTGGACATGTTCGCCCCCCCCTGTGCTGAACCCCTAACTACGCCTCTGAGGAGAAAGCTTGGCATACAAAAGTCACAGTACTTTAAACAGCAACTTCAAATTTCCAGTGTACGCATAAAAGGACACATGACACTCCTGTCCCACAGGTGATAGCCCACAGACTCAGGCTGGGTTCATATCTGTGTTTGGGCTTCCGTTCGGGGGGTCCACTTGAGGACCCCCTGAATGGAAACCTAATCTGCATAAAGTGCAGCCAAAGTAACATCTCTTCACTTGTACATGCAAGAAAAGCAGCAAATGACACATTGCATTAGAGTACTCTAAGACATAATTACAGTGATCACACATGGAGCAGTGAAATGAGCATAACACTGAATATAACTTGCTACACAGGAAATGCTAACCTGACTTGAGTACATCAACACAAGGACAGTGTGGGGAAGTTAGCACGGTAGCAGCAATGGTGCGGACCCAACCAGTCAGAGACAGGGACAAAATCTGGTGCAAACAGGTTTATTTAGAAAAAACAGCAAAATAAATAAACCTTCATTTCAGGTACAAAATAAAATACAGCCTTAACTTCGGGCAAAACGTCAAACAAAACCCTGCTTGTCCGAGCACGAAGCTAACTATACGTGTGGCTTACTACCAACCACATGAGCAAACACAATAGCACAGTACGGTCTCGCCAGACTTCCAGTATATTAGGACAGACCCTAGCGCCTCCTCTCGCTCCCAGGATCTGCCCTGAATGTCATCTAGGTAAGCTGAAGCGTACCTTTGTTGGGGCTTAAGGACTCTGTCCATAAATCTCTGGAAGGTTGCTGGAGCCCCATGTAAACCAAACGGCATAGTCCCATATTGGAACAGGCCATCTGGGGTGACAAAAGCACCCTTCTTAATGAGCGCCACCTGCCAGTACCCTTTGGTTAAGTCGAGGGTGGAGAAATACCTAGAATGTCCCAACCTCTCGATTAACTCATCGACTCTGGGCATCGGGTAGGCATCAAACTTTGACACTTCATTCAGCTTATGAAAATCATTACAGAACCTTATGGTACCATCTGGTTTAGGAATCAAAGCAATGGGATTCGACCAGTCACTCTTGGACTCCTCAATTACCCCAAGTGCCAACATATTTTTGGCCTCCTCAGATATGGCTTGTCTATGACCTTCAGGTACCTGGTACAGTTTTAGATTAACCCCTACCTGCGGTTCGGTGACAATGTCATGTACTATCACCTTAGTGCGTCCAGGCAACTCAAAAAACACATTATTTTTTGTACAAATTCTTTTGTCTCCTGTTTCTGTGCCTTAGATAGGGACTCTGATATTTGCACCTCGGGTAAAACCTTACCAGGAGTATTTACCCCCTTCAGTAGTAACCTTGCTAGGGGTACTTATTGATATCAATGCGTCCCTGTCTTTCCAGGGTTTTAGTAAATTTATTTGGTATATTTGTTCGGGCTTTCTCTTGCCCGGCTGGTACACCTTAGTTTATTTCCCCCACTCTTTCAATAATTTCATATGGCCCTTGCCATTTGGCCAGAAATTTACATTCCACCATAGGAACCAATACCAACACCCGATCACCTGGACTAAAGGTTCTAAGTTTAGCTGTTCTGTTATAGACACGGCTTTTAGCCATTTGGGCCTGCTCCATATGTTCCTTCACAATAGGCATTACCACTGCAATTCTGTCCTGCATCAGGGTAATGTGTTCAATTACACTCTGGTAAGGAGTTTGCTCTTGTTCCCACTTTTCCTTAGCTATGTCTAGGAGACCATGTAGGTGTCTACCATACACCAACTCAAATGGGGAAAAAACATGTGGAGGACTGGGGTACCTCCCGTATTGCAAACATTAAATAGGGCAATAGGCAATCTCAATCTTTGCCATCCTTGCTAACCACCCTCTTTAACATGCCCTTAAAGGTTTTATTGAACCTCTCCACTCGGCCATCTGTCTTGGGGTGATACACAGAGGTTCGCAGGTGTTTAATTTTCAGGAGCTTACACATTTCTTTCATTACCTTGGACATAAAAGGAGTCCCTTGGTCAGTCAGGATCTCCTTGAGTATACCTGTTTGAGAGAACATATAAAAAAGCTCCTTGGCAATTAGCTTAGCCGAAGTATGTCTCAAGGGCATGGCCTCAGGGTATCATGTGGCATAATCTAACATCACTAGTATATACTGATGACCCCTAGCAGACTTTACAACAGGACCTACCAAGTCCATGGCCACTCTTTCAAAGGGTACCTCTATAATAGGTAGGGGTACAAAAGGACTCCTGAAGTGTAACACAGGAGTGGTTAGTTGACACTCTGGGCAGGAGTTACAATACTCTTGAATTTGCTTATCAATTCCTGGCCAACAGAAACACTGTAGAATGCGCTCTTTGGTCTTTTCGTACCCCAGGTGTCCTCCTAACACATGCTTATGTGCCAGATCTAAAACCACTCTGACAGGGCTGGGGCACCACCAATTGTTCAAAAATGTCTCCCCGTATCTGGTTCACCCTATACAGTAGGTCCTGGTTCATGGACATATAGGGGAACTCCTTGTCAGCCCCTGGATACTGGGGTTCACCATTTACCACCTTTACATTTTTCTCTGTCATGAGACAGATTAGGATCTCTAATTTGAGCAGTCCCAAAATTGTCACGGGACACCTCCAGCTCAGGCATCTCGGGAACCCCCTCCTGATCTTCAGCATCACCAGCTAACACAGACAGGGGGAAATTATTACCATCTTGGGTCACCCCTACAGCTCGTGTTTCCCTGTCAGGATCAAAGGGTTCAGGGTTAACCTTAGGCAAGTCATCAATAATATAGCATTTTTAGGACATGGTAGCCTCTGCTTTTTCCACATATCCCAAAACAGAGGAAAATCTCTCCCCTTGATCACACTATGGAACAGGGACTTAACCACGCCCACTTTGTGACAAGCTGTGCCAGAGGTAGTTTTTATGGTGACCTCTGCAATAGGGTACTCTCTAGTTTCACCATGTATGCACAAGACCCCAACAGTTTGTCCACAGAACAGTGCAGGGTCAACCAGATCATGGTGCACCAAGGTTATCAGGTTTCACAGAGTCCAGGAGAGCCAGTACAGCACGCCCTGCTACAGTCACAGTGCATATTTGCGGTTCAGTCGCAGTTTCTGCCGAACATGCGTGTTGAGCAAACAAGGATACCCGCCTAGAACAGCTGCAGTCCATGGGCTCAGTTGTCAGGGGACAGTATGCAGTAGCATGACCCAGTTCATGGCACCGCCAACACCTGAGGCGATATGGGCCTCCAGTTTGAGACCTGGGCTTAACGCTTTCAGTCCCAGCTGCCTGTTCCCCCTCTGAGCGTCCTCCCCTCACAATCTTCTTGACCACCACAGTAGTAGGTGCAGTCTTGCCCGGTTAGTAGATTCGGGAGACGCCTGCAGTAGCTCCTCGGTGGCTTGGTATCGTTCCACCAAACATACCAGACGTTGTAGGTCCCACTTGTCCAACCCAGAGCTGAATCTTGGGTGGAAGTGATCTGGTGTACTTGTCAAGTACCACTCTCTCTCCACCATCTGTGCTGGAGTGGCCTCCTCAGGCTGAAGCCATTTCTTTACCAGATAGATTAGATCATGCATCTGGGATCGGGGCGGGAGACTCTCAGAGAAAGTCCAGTGGTGCACTCTCCCAGCACATACATTCATATTCACATCGAGACGTGCCAAGATCTCACTTCTCAGTTTGGGGTAGTCCTTAGCCTCCTGTTCAAACAGGTCATAGTAGGCCTTCTGAGGTTCCCCAGTGAGAAAAGTTGCCACTACATCGGCCCACTGATCCTTTGGCAATTTCGCCACTCGCTCAAAAACCCGAAGATATGCCTCCACATCATCTGTGGACGTCATCTTTTGAAGAGTACTGTGTATGGCAGCTCGGGCAGCAGTCTGCATGCTCTGGGTCTCTCTTGCACCAGTACATTCTCCTGCCGTCCTCTGGTTGACCAGAGTCTTGCTGAGCAGCGTTAGCGTCTCCATAAGCAGCAAGTTCATCTCCTGCCGCTGTGCCTGGGCTTGCTGCTGTCGCCTCTCAGCTTCCATCTGGGCGGGCTTGTTGCTGCTATGACATTTGCTGCTGCTGTAGATGACCTGCCCAAACTGTTTCAAAGTCCTCCATACTGGCGGTTTCCTTTTTAATCTCTCCTGCAGCCTTCACCCAGGACATAGGAGAGGAAAAAAAAAAAATCTGTGTTTGTCTCTTTAAGACTGTTTAAATTAGGATGCCCGCATCCAAAGCACCAGATAAGGTAGCTCGGTAGCAGCAATGGTGCAGACCCAACCAGTCAGAGACAGGGACACAAGATCTGGTGCAAACAGGTTTATTTAGAAAAAACAGCAAAATAAATAAACCTTTACTTCAGGGACAAAAGGAGCAAAATAAAATACAGCCTTAACTTCAGGCAAAACGTCTCACAAAACCCTGCTTGTCCAAGCACTAAACAGTATGAATCTAACTATACGTGTGGCTTACTACCAACCACACGAACAAACACAATAGCACAGTACGGTCTCACCAGACTTCCAGTATCTCAGGATAGACCCAAGAGCCTCCTCTCATTCCCAGGATCTGCCTTGAAGTGCAGGCTCTGCAGCCTTTTATGGCCCAGTAACGAGCCCAGGACCCACACCTGGGCTAAGGCCTACTCAAGACCTGCCCTGGACCACACATTTGTCAGAAACCTGGGGCTGATATATTGGGACTCCAGCACTCTGCCGGTCACCTTTTCATAACAGTAACGCACCAGAAGTTTTTCCTGTGCCTTTTAAAAATTTAAAGTTCTTGTGTTGCCATTAGTAAGAAAAAATAGTCTTTATTGGGAGTTAAGCTGAAAACGTATCAGGGTCAAGCCCTTGCTTCAGATCAAAAATAAGACATGGCTAAAACTGGTTAATTCCAATAAAGACTATTGTGATCACATTAACCTAGAATTTTTAATCTCAGCGTCTTGAGATTTATTCTTTTGCTTCTATTGCTTTGATGTTGGATATCTTTCCAAGATGGACCGTGACACCTGCAGCTGCATAGGTACTGTATGCTTAAATCAGGCGAGAGACAGATTTACAGAGCACACACAGCTTACATTGTTCTCACAGCACTACTATATGTAGCACTTGGCACTATTTTTTTTCTCTTTCTATAGCCAAACCTAATATGTCTGACTATCAGGACCTGTAGGAGCTGAGCACAAACCCCTGTGAGAAGTGGACAATTTCTGTGTGCTGCCTCTCATGCTGGGAATGGTTGAATTTACTGTCAAGTTGAACTGCTACTGTAGATCCTTCCTACAACTGAGCAACTGCTGGTAACAACTTTGTGGCTGTACAACTTCTACCTCAGTAAAGTGCTTGTGACAAAAATCCTGCATAAGAAGATGTGTATTTTTGACCATGTCTCTGCAAGCACTCGAGTAACAGGGATCCAGCTGCTCTGTCCTTGGGTAGGTCAAAGTGAGGGTGAAAAAAGGGTGTACTAACCTTGTGGTGTATGGAGTTAGTGCCTCAACTTCTTAGGCAGGGTTCACACTACCGTTGGAATCTGTTATGTAGGTGTCCGTTAAAAAAAAAAAAAAATGGACACCTATCATAACGGACACTAACTGATGTTAATGTGTCCGTTTTTTTTAACTGATCCAATTAATGGTTCAGTTAAAAAAACCGACACATTAGCATTAGTTAGTGTCCGTTAGCATCAGTTAGTGTCCGTTTTTTAACACTGTCCTTTTTTTTTGTTTGTTTGTTTCTCCTTTCTGAGCATGCGCAGGAAAAAAACGGACATAAAATAATGGACAGTAATGGACAGTAACTGTTACCCATGGACAGTCCGTTACCCATAGACTTCAATGTTAAAAAAATAACGGACACTTGCTGTCCGTCAAGAATCCGTTTTTTTCAAATGGACAAAATTTTTTTGTCCGTGAAAAAAAAACGGACTTCTGACGGATTTGGTGTAAACGGACACAAACGGACACTAACGGACACAATATAAAAACCCATTGAAATGAATGGAAATTTTAACGGATTTCTGACAGTTCAGCTAGTGTCCGATGCTAAAATCTTGTAACGGACAATAGCAACGGACACTACTGATGGTCACCAACGGTAGTGTGAACGCCCCCTTACATACACAGGGTCAATATCACACATCATAGGCTTAGTTACACACATCATAAGCTTAGATACACCAGGACAGTATTGCACATAATAAACTAATAATTGTGATGCATAGACACACGTCAAGGTATCATACGCTCATCAGAGACCAGGAAAGCGTCAGCACCCGGCTTACTCAGGCAAGTACCGGGGCCCCAAGCTCCTGAGGGGGGCCACTGGACTGCCGGGTGCTGACTGCGTTTTTTTTTTTTTAAATAGGTCGTTACCTGCTGGAGTAACCCCAGCAGGTAATGGGCCCTAGTTACTTACCGATCCCTGCTGCAGGAGCGGGGATCGGTAAGTAAGGCCGGGATCACCAGATGCAGTGGCGTAGCTAGCGGGGGGGCAGCTGCCCTGGGCTCACTGACTCTGTGGGGCCCACCCCGGGGCCGCCATTAATACATCATAGCATTTTTGTCACGTGGGGCCCCATCCCACCCTCCCCCTTTGCAGTAAAATACGCGCAGCAGACACGCTGCGATTTCCCAAACAGTCCCGGTTTTGGAAATCGCAGCATACCTACGGAAACATCGACGTTTTCAGATATAATTGAAGCAGAAAGTCGACAGAGGAAACCTCTGCAAACTTTCTGTGCAAAGCGCTGCAGGATGAAACACGATGCGTCGCCACCGCGGTTTTTTCCACAGCGCTTTTTTGCTGCAGGACACCATGTGGGGCCTTAGCAAACTCCTTAAGGAGTTTTCCAGATCATTTTTATTGATGATTTATCCTCAGAATAGATCATTAATAAGAGATCAGTGGACCCCTCCTCTGATCAGCTGTATGAAGGGGCTATGGTGCCTGTTTATATCACACACTGTCTGTTTATAGTGGCCGCATCATGTAATTACAGCCTTGTCACATAGATGTGTATAGGACGAGGCTGTAGTTACATGACATGGCCGCTATGAAATGAATGACACTATGTAAACAGAGAAGGGGTCACAGTGCTTACACAGGTACCATGGTTCATTCAAACAGCTGATCCTGGGGGTCCCGGGTATTAGAACCCCACAATTTTTTTTACCTTTTGTTTACCTTTTAATTAGGAAATGTCTGGGGCATTATTAATAAGGGGCACTATTTAAAGGGGGTACACAGGGAAGTTATTAAATTGAAGATGCACTTGGGCGTATTATTCATTATGAGGGGTTATATTATATATTTTATAATTGGGGGTAGCAGCAGGATGGGTGTGCAGGTGAGGACAATGTGGGTCAGGTGCCTGGAAAAGTAAGGAGTCAAAGATGTTCGAGCTACAAACTTTACAGAGACTGGAATAAGTGGCCATGGCGGTCCAGATGAAAGAGACGGGAAATATGAATGATTAGTCAGAGATGTCACCTGTAAGTCACTAAATGTTACTGCCCTGTATTGACCTAAATTGTTTGCAGAGCCCTGTGTACAGCTGATATATACCACTATACGGTCACCATATAGTGATAATAATCGGTATACCTAAGTTGGGGGCCCACTTGGACATATTCGCCCCCCTGTACTGAACCCCTAGATACGCCTCTGGCCAGGCGGTTTGGTTCAGACCAAACAGGTCCGAACCGAAACTGCTATTATCATATCGTATGATGATCGGAGGCCCAGGGGAGGTAAGCGAACATAATAAACAGTGTTACCTCTCCTGCGCTCCGATGTGACTCGGTGCTATCTTTGGCCCTCTTCAATGACCTCACGTGGGTAAGGCCCGCGTCGCAACGCATAATGATGCCGACGTAACCCACGTCATGAAAGACAGCTGAAGACTGAGCAGGGAGAGGCGCCGGAGCTCGGGAGAGGCAAGTAACATGTTTTTTTATTTTTGTCACCTCCCCTAGGCCACCGATCATTATACTTGGGGGTCTGAAAAGACCCCTGCATATTTTATACTGTGCGAAGGGGCCACTATACTGTGTGAAGGGGCCGCTATGGGACATTATACCTTGTGAAAGGGCCGCTATGGGACATTATACTGTGTGAAGGGGACACTGTGGGACATTATAGTGTGTTTAAATGCGGCGTTATACTGTGTGGAGGCCAGGAAAGGGGGCGCTATGCCATGGGTGGACCCAAGTCAAAAGTATGCTATGGGGCCCAGTCTTTGCTAGTTATGTCCTTGTATATATTTATTATACCCTGTCTGTGTATATATTTATATATGTATGTATGTATTTATCTGTGGGGGCCAACTCAGTTTTTGCATTGAGCACTTCCATTAATGCAGATGAAAGCGTTTATTGCACTGTTAACAGAATCAGGCCCTGTTCACATGTTGGAATTTGATGCTGATTTTGCAGTGGATTTCGTCCCCAAATCAGCGGCAGATTCTTCCCTCATTCTGCCTTCTATTGAAAACAATTAGTGCAGGATGCTGAAAAAAAAAAGTGCCCTGCTGGATCTTGCCATGGATTCTGCTGCTGATTCAGAGGTTGTGGCTTGAGACTCCCCATTGATTAAACCCATTTATTTGGGCCTAATCAGTGGTGGAAAGCTGCAAGGGCATGATGATGCTCTGCATCCACCACCATGAGCCAGGGGGCAGAAAATAAAGAAGAATCCGGGGCAGATGTCTGCTTAAAATTCCTCTTTCTTTCTGATGTCTGAACAGGTTTTATCTACTTGTATGGAATGGACTGTATTACAGTCCACTCCAGTAGGTCCGCCTCAGCAAAAAAAAAACCACCCAATTTCGGTTGTTTTCTTTGCTGCCATGCACATGGGTTGCTCCAAAAGGGGCCCACTGAGGCTCTGTCACCCAAGGGCCCACACAAACCTGGAGCAGGCTCTGTCAGAGACTATTATATAATGCTGCATATTATTATACTTATGTTATTGAACATGAAGCTTCTTCACAGCTCACTGTGCTACAGTAACACACCGGAACTCGTATAATGAGATCTTCAGTTTGTGACGGTTTTATTAGAAGTAGTAAAATGTATCAATGCTGTATTAAAGGACACTGCCTGGCCCTGGCATTTATAAGGGGTGAGGCCTACTTCTGGCTGGGAACTGGCTTGTTGTATGATAACTAATGGATGGTGCAGCATTTAGAGTCTCTATTCACAGTATAGAGTATATACACATATAGCTGAGCCATATTCACCTAAATAACATTCAGATCCATCAGATTCTGCTGACTCTGCACTACTGCAGTTGTCTTCTCATCTACATATTTATATGTTATATTATACTGTCCACATATCTCAGCCGACATAACATCGTCCTCACCTCCGAGGCTCTCATCACTCCTGAGAGTCATATCTATGTCTTTAGAAATGTGCATAGATTTCAAGAAGATTAATGCATACAGTCTCTTCTGTCTTTAGTATTATTAGAAGATAATGCTTATATTATACCAGCTGTACATATATAATTATGTACCAGAAAAAGCACAGGTTATACCAGCATTGCTTCTCACCTTGGAACATTCCTGTACATGTTGTATTTGTATTTGAATCTGCTTATCTTTGCTGCTGTAACACACTGAATTTCCCCATTGTGGGACTATTAAAGGACTATTATTATTATAATTCATATAACTATATACAAAGGGCTGTAGAACTTATGCCAGCTGAGTATATATAACTATATACCAGAAGATGGCCAGGTTATACCAGCAAAGTGCATATCACTTTATAGAAGAAGTATAACTATTGTGCATATACCATTATATGTCAGAACATACCCGTGTTATAGCGGGATGGTCCATATCACTATATACTAAAAGATGTATAAGTAATGCCACTGTTGCAACAAGTCTGTTTGTAAAATTTCTTCCCTCCTAGATATTCCACCATCAACTGTTAGTGGTATTATAGAAAAGTAGAAGCATTTCGGAACCACATCAACTCAGTTGCAAAGTGCCAGACCATATAAAGTTAAAGAGCAAGGTCACCAAGTGCTGAGGCACATAGTGCATAAAACCTCCTCTGAGTTCCAAACTCTGGCATAACATTACCACAAAAAGTGTACCCGGAGCTGTATGGAATGGGTTTCCATGGCCAAACAGATGCACACAAACATTACATCACAAATCACAATACCAAGTGTCGTATGGAGTGGTGTAAAGCACAATGCCACCACTGGACTCTGATGAATCCCACGTCTCTATCTAGTGGTCTGATGGACCAGTCTTGCGTTGGTAAATGAGAGGAGAATGTTTCCTGCCTAGCTGCCTTATGCCAACTAAAGATTGGTTGAGGAGGGATAATACTATGGGGTTGTTGTTTAGGGGTGGCCTAAGCTTCTTAGCTGCAGTAAAGGGAAATTGTAGTGGTTCAGCATGCCAGGGCATTTTGGACTATTGCTTCCAACTTTATGGGAAGAGTTTGGGGGAGGCCCCAGTGCGCACACCAAGGTCCATAACATAAAAGCATGGTTGGCTGAGTTTTATGTGGAAGAACCTGACTGTGCCGCACACAGCCCTGATCTCAACCCCATTGAACAACTCTAAGAAGAACTTCCACAGAGATTGCTTTTATGGGAAATCATAAAGTCTCCTGTAGGTGTAGTATGTAGATGCCCCAATACTATGCAATTATATACTAAAAGATGTGCAGGGTATACCAACATGATTCATTTATCTATATATCACAAAATGCATGACTTATACCAATTGTACATATATAAACATATACTGAAAGATGTCCAGACTATACCAGAATGATTCATATATCTATATATATATCTATATATCACAAAATGCATAGCTATATTATGCACAGGTTATACCAGCATAGTCCGTATCATTATATATGAGAAGACATATTTCACTGTATACAGGAGGATTTATATCCTATGTTTTGCTTGTACTAGTGATGACTCTGTAATAAGCAGTGTTATTTTTCACACCGGCCTTACACCAAATAAAGGACACATCTCGTATATAGGTCATTACAGCAAATACTGCATCTTTACAGCAATTGCGTTTTTTTCCTTCTGACAATGTAACTCACTTTCTGCTGGATACCCTGGGAGCGATGCCAGGAAAAGATGAAGAAACGGCAACTTCATTACTGCTGAGCAGCGGCTGAGGGGAGATGTTGAGGTCACTTAGTGGATCATACTTGAAACTTGTTGCGGCATGAACTTTACCCCAAGCCATTCTATGATGGTAGATTCCTCTTAAAGGGGGTTTCCACAGTATGGAAGCTTTTCATTGTAATTGTTCTAAAGTAGGCTACCTTTTTAAGAAGAGCATATATGACACTATTTCTTCTAGGGTTACTCCAGGAGGCCTCCCTAGTTCCCAGTTACTAATTCAGCATTTGATGATCATATGGGTCCATAAGAAAAAAGTCTGTCCTATTTCTGTGGGAGGGACCTACAACGCAGTTCCTCCTAGTGAGTGGACTTTGACAGGATATTTATGAGAAGAATCTTACTCTTAAAGAGGACCTTTCACCAACTCCAACTCTTTGCATCCATCAATAGGCACCGCTCCACTTATTCCACCACAGTTGGAAGTTTTCTCTCTAGCTTCCACCATGCATTTCTGTTAGTTTTAGCACCCAATGTGCTAATTGGATTCTCTGCTGTCTGGTGGGCTGTCCCTGTCATTCTGGTCCAGCCCAGAACCGCCCACCTGACAGCAGAGGGCTGAGTTAGCATGCTGGGAGCTGAAATTTACAAAAATGCTCAGGAATGGTAAGAGCTAAGAAAAAAATGTAACTGCGCTGGAATCAGTGGCGCAGCACCTATTTAACTCCTGCAGTGGGAGCCATTAGTGGTTGTCACTCAACATTACTAAATTCAGAAAGAAACAAGGAACGGAACCTGAACCACCTTGGATACTATGACGCAAAACTCCATGTTTTAAAACACTATATGGATCTCATTTTACATCAAGTCTTTTACTCCAGTCCCATCCAAAGCTGCAGTCACAATTCAGCTGGTTGTCCTTGGAAGCAGTGATTAGTACCCACTGATTGAGAGATATATGACCTTACAACTTAACTTTACCAGGATCTAAGCTCCCCAGTGCATGTTCTCTATCAAGCATAAATCAGAAGAATTCTTTGCAGCTTTGTATGTGACTGGAGTGTAAAATAATAATCTCCTTATGAAGAGTTAAGCTGAGAAACATCAAAATGTGAACTGACTCTTTAACTGTTCATCAGAAGTTTGATTCTTGTTTTCTATCACTCACAGCATTTTGCCGCTTTCTCCTTCCCAGGCTAATAAATTAATAATCTGAGGATGGAGTCAAGCGATGTACATGGAATTCTATATTAGGCTACGTGTCTAGCTATAACCACAGTAGTCTGTAACCTGTGGCTGTTCAGCTGCTGGCTGACAACTCTCAGTATGCCCTACTAGCTATGGGCTACAAGGGCATGCTGGGAGTTGTAGTCTCCAGCAACTAGAGAGCCTAACTTTGCAGGCTACTGATAAGAAGCCAAAACTTAAATGAATGAGGCACTGGCTGTATGTATGTAAGCCACGACAATTCAGATTATTTGCCAAAAATAAACCTGTCTTCTCCATGCGATACTAATTCCTTTACTTGGTAAAGACTTGAGCATTGATGAAGATGACAGTTTATAAGAAACACATAATTATCTCTTCATTTATTTTGAAAATGTCAGATCTGTGCTACGATACTGTGGAGGAAAAGTAAAAGCGTGACAAACACATATTCACATGGCTATACATGTACAGGCTATCCACACACACTCATGGTTTTAGGTTAAGCTGATCTGATATGCAGCTTTTATTAAGTTATAGCCTACAGCAACATATTGAGTCATATAGTTTCTAGCTTGGCACAGCAGAGCTGCAGTGTAAATCATGGTGGTGGAAGATTGGCAGTCTGACTCTCTGATAAGACAAGAGGTAATTTAGGACTACCTCAAACTCCAACTGAAACTGCGGCAAAGCTGGAGTCACTGATCAAGGCTGTGTCTGAAGTGAAAAATATACTAGAAGGATAGAACAGTGGTCAACATTGAAGAAAATAAACCGCTGTTAAAAGAAATGTATCGTCATTTTATTTCTCTAAAACTCTTAAGCTCTAAAACTCTACATCCTACAGCCAGCATTAGAAGGGGTTAAGGCGCTCACACTGTATATACACTGTGAGTAAAAAGGTAACAATGTTTAGAACTTGTGACTTGTAGGCTCCATATCTCACCATCCACTACAGCTTCAATGTGAGACTACCATCATTTTATAGACAATCATCTTGGCTATCTCATACATAAATTTGACTTGCAACTATTTAGCATATGTTTAGTTATGCAGATTCTTCATGTAACTGCATTGTTACTGTTTTGCTCCTAAAAATCTATATTTTAATTTGTATTATTTTGTAAATTCACCTTTCAACACTGCCTGAATCCTTCTGGACATGTTCAGATTCAAGCATGCCTCGACCAAAATTTGATCCCAGGTCTCTTCTACCTGTTCCCAATGTTGGGGCAAACTGGTCGACTCACTTGGGTACAAATACAACTTTTTCTTCAACTCTACCCACAAATTTTCGATCGGGTTGAGATCTGGGGACTGAAAGGGCCAATCCAGCATCTCTATTTCATTGTCATTGAACTATTTCTTTGCTAATCTTGAGGTATGCTTCGGGTCATTGCCTGGCTGCAATATACAGTACCATTGTAGTGGACTGTTCTGGGACAGCGCAGCTTACGGTAATGTTTACATGCCATGATCTGTGCTGCTCACTTGCCATATGATATGTAATGGCTGGTTTAGGTACAGCACTGATGTCCCATTGAAGTCTATGGGACGACTCTGCAGTACCTAAAACATTGTACAGTGAGTGAGCATAGCAGTTCCTGGCATATAAACATTACTGGGAGCTGTGCTGTCTTGGAATATTGATGACCTATGCTAAGGATGGGCCATCAATATTAGAAAGGTGGATGACCTCTTCAAGTTCTGTAAGGTGAGGTGGGGCCTCTATGGATTCGACTTCAGCACATCGCAGTGCTGCTCAGTCAGATTGAGAGTTGGGGGATTAGGAGGTCAAGTCAACACCTTGAACTGTTTTTCATGTCCCTTAAACCATTACGGGCCTGGCTAGTCATGTTATCTCCAAACTGATCTTTCAAATCACACACTTTTCCTATGTAAGTCTTTGATAGCCTAACTGACATAGAAACCAGGGATTTCGGGCTGGTGTGTGAACCAGGGACCTGTTCAGTTGTCAACAATATGTCCAGTGAGTGGCTGCATCAATCACTGTACATTAGTATGTCCTGTACTAGAGGAATAGAGGTTAATGCAGTTCACTGGACTAGGGCTTTAACAAATCAATCAGTGCAGAATTGCAGACCAAACTGTGAAATAATTGATTCACCTTACCTTGTTTACAGGCGCGCAACGATCACAGTCACAGGGGGTGTGACCACAGCCGGGCCCGGAAGGGGTAGGGGGCAAACGGCATCATGATAGTGGACAGAGAAAGCCTAAATACCTGACCACTGTGTCCTATATAAAGCTAATCCACCTCTGGCAGTAGAGACAGACAGTCATCTCTGATGCCTATGGAGGCCACTGTAATGAACTCTCCAGGCTGCAGAGATGAGTGCCAATCTTTGCTACCAGAGCTGTATTAGCTTCACATAGGAGATATAGAAAACCATATATATAAACCAGATATAGACTTCTGCCCCGACGCAGGCGTGATGACGTAAGTCATCAGTGCCTGCGATCAGAAGAAGGAGGAGGACGCTCTATGTGGGACTAGGTAAGTAACATAAACTACTGTGTGGGGGCCTACTGTGAAGCATCTAATACTGTTTGGGGGACACTGAAGCATATACTACTGTATGGGGGACATCGAAGCATCTTATACTGTGTGGGGGACACTGAAGCATCTAATACTGTATGGGGGACACTGAAGCATCTTATACTTTGTGGGGGACACTGAAGCACCTTATACTGTGTGGGGGACACTGAAGCATCTTATACTGTGTGGGGGACACTGAAGCATATACTACTGTATGGGGGACAATGTGAAGCATCTAATTCTGTGTGGGGGACACTGAAGCATATACTACTGTGTGGGGGACACTGAAGCATCTTATACTTTGTGGGGGACACTGAAGCATCTTATACTGTGTGGGGGACACTGAAGCATCTTATACTGTGAAGCATCTAATACTGTGTGGGGCCCCGCTGTTAAGCATCTAAAACTGTGTGGGGGACACTGAAGCATATACTACTGTATGGGAGACACTGTGAAGCATCTAATACTGTGTGGGGGCCCACTGTGAAGCATATATTACTGTGTGGGGGCCCACTGTGAAGCAACTAATACTGTGTGGGGCCCACTGTGAAGCATATACTACTATGTGGGGGCCCACTGTGAAGCATATACAGTGCCTTGCGAAAGTATTCGGCCCCCTTGAACTTTTCAACCTTTTGCCACATTTCAGGTTTCAAACATAAGGATATAAAATTTTAATTTTTTGGTGAAGAATCAACAACAAGTGGGACACAATTGTGAAGTGGAACGAAATTTATTGGTTATTTTAAACTTTTGTAAAAAATAAAAAACTGAAAAGTGGGGCGTGCAATATTATTTGGCCCCTTGACTTTCAGTGCAGCAAACTCACTCTAGAAGCTCAGTGAGGATCTCTGAATGATCCAATGTTGTCCTAAATGACTGATGATGATAAATATAATCCACCTGTGTGTAATCAAGTCTCCATATAAATGCACCTGCTCTGTGATAGTCTCAGGGTTCTGTTTAAAGCACAGAGAGCATCATGAAGACCAAGAAACACACCAGGCAGGTCCGTGATACTGTTGTGGAGAAGTTTAAAGCCGGATTTGGATACAAAAAGATTTCCCAAACTTTAAACATCCCAAGGAGCACTGTGCAAGCAATCATATTGAAATGGAAGGAGTATCAGACCACTGCAAATCTACCAAGACCCGGCCATCCCTCTAAACTTTCATCTCAAAAAAGGAGAAGACTGATCAGAGATGCAGCCAAGAGGCCCATGATCACTCTGGATGTACTGCAGAGATCTACAGCTGAGGTGGGAGAGTCTGTCCATAGGATAACAATCAGTCGTACACTGCACAAATCTGGCCTTTATGGAAGAGTGGCAAGAAGAAAGCCATTTCTCAAAGATATCCATAAAAAGTCTCATTTAAAGTTTGCCACAAGCCACCTGGGAGACACACCAAACATGTGGAAGAAGGTGCTATGGTCAGATGAAACCAAAATCGAGCTTTTTGGCCACAATGCAAAACGATATGTTTGGCGTAAAAGCAACACAGCTCATCACCCTGAACACACCATCCCCACTGTCAAACATGGTGGTGGCTGCATCATGGTTTGGGCCTGCTTTTCTTCAGCAGGGACAGGGAAGATGGTTAAAATTGATGGGAAGATGGATGGAGCCAAATACAGGACCATTCTGGAAGAAAACCTGTTGGAGTCTGCAAAAGACCTGAGACTGGGACGGAGATTTATCTTCCAACAAGACAATGATCCCAAACATAAAGCAAAATCTACAATGGAATGGTTCACAAATAAACGTATCCAGGTGTTAGAATGGCCAAGTCAAAGTCCAGACCTGAATCCAATCGAGAATCTGTGGAAAGAGCTGAAAACTGCTGTTCACAAACGCTCTCCAACCAACCTCACTGAACTTGAGCTGTTTTCCAAGGAAGAATGAGCAAGTATTTCAGTCTCTCGATGTGCAAAACTGATAGAGACATACTCCAAGCGACTTGCAGCTGTAATCGCAGAAAAAGGTGGCGCTACAAAGTATTAACTTAAAGGGGCCAAATAATTTGGCACGCCCCACTTTTCAGTTTTTTATTTTTTACAAAAGGTTAAAATATCCAATAAATTTCGTTCCACTTCACAATTGTGTCCCACTTGTTGTTGATTCTTCACCAAAAAATTAAAATTTTATATCCTTATGTTTGAAGCCTAAAATGTGGCAAAAGGTTGAAAAGTTCAAGGGGGCCGAATACTTTCGGAAGTCACTGTACTACTGTGTGGGAGCGAGACTACTGTGAAGCATATAATACTGTGCGGGGATCTCTGTGAAGCATATAATACTGTGCGGGGACCTCTGTGAAGCATATAATACTGTGCGGAGAGCATTGTACTGTGTGGGGGCCCTTTACTATTTATATCACACAGTATCTGTTTTATAGCAGTCATTTGATATTATTACAGGCTGTAATAACATTGCACGGTCAATATAAAACAGATCCTGGTTCATTTAAGGTTAAATTACGGTGTTGGCACTTTGCGATAATTTAGTGGGTTTTGGGTTGCAGTTTGGGCACTCGGTCTCTAAAAGGTTCGCCATCACTGACCTATCCTAAGGATAGGTCATTAATACAAAGAAACTGGAATAACCCTTTAAAGGGATGATCCACCTTTTAAAAATTATGATCAATTTAAATCAAAAATTTAGATAAATAATTTTAGATTAGCAAGGATCCGACTGTTAAGAACCCCACAGATCCCAGACAATGCAGCTCCCAACATTGTTTACACGTTGGGCACTGCACTGCTCACTCATTGTACTCTTGATAACAGCAGTTATTGGTACTATGGCTCTCCAAGTCTTTTATGCAGTGAAAGCTGTGGTCACATAACTAGAGCAGGGGCCAAAACAAAATGGAGAGGATCAGAGCACATCCCTTTAAGTTTCTCCACTAGTACTTGTGAGCTATTAAATTCATGAACTCAATCTCTGACATGCAATCTAATAGAAAGTAGGAAGTACCATTGAAGGTGTCCACCTTAGAGTAAGTTGACATCCCCAAAAATTTATAGTGGAATCCACTGCAAAAATTCTGGCACCTATTATAGAAAGGATGTCCTAGAGTTGGAAAAGTTCAATGGAGGGCCACAAAACTGATAAGGGGCATGGAGAACCTCAGTTATAAGGATATATTAAAGGAGCTAAAGCTGTAGTCTGGAGGACAGGCGTCTAAGGGGAACTATGACAAACCTATATACAGTGGGCAAAAAAAGTATTTAGTCAGCCACCAATTGTGCAAGTTCTCCCACTTAAAAAGATGAGAGAGGCCTGTAATTGACATCATAGGTAGACCTCAACTATGAGAGACAAAATGAGAAAACATATCTAGAAAATCACATTGTCTGATTTTTAAAGAATTTATTTGCAAATTATGGTGGAAAATAAGTATTTGGTCACCTACAAACAAGCAAGATTTCTGGCTCTCACAGACCTGTAACTCCTTCTTTAAGAGGCTCCTCTGTCCTCCACTCATTACCTGTAGTAATGGCTCCTGTTTGACATTGTTATCAGTATAAAAGACACCTGTCCACAACCTCAAACAGTCACACTCCAAACTCCTCTATGGTGAAGACCAAAGAGCTGTGGAAGGACACCAGAAACAAAATTGTAGACCTGCACCAGGCTGGGAAGACTGAATCTGCAATAGGCAAGCAGCTTGGTGTGAAGAAATCAACTGTGGGAGCAATAATTAGAAAATGGAAGACATACAAGACCACTGATAATCTCCCTCGATCAAGGGCTCCATGCAAGAGCTCACCCCGTGGGGTCAAAATGATCACAAGAACGGTGAGCAAAAATCCCAGAACCACACAGGGGGACCTAGTGAATGACCTGTAGAAAGCTGGGACTAACGTAACAAAGGCTACCGTCAGTAACACACTACGCCGCCAGGGACTCAGATCCTGCAGTGCCAGACGTGTCCCCCTGCTTAAGCCAGTACATATCTGGGCCTGTCTGAAGTTTGCTAGAGAGCATTTGTATGTTCCAGAAGAGTACTGGGAGAATGTCATATGGTCAGATGAAACCAAAGTAGAACTGTTTGGTAGAAACACAACTCATCGTGTTTGGAGGACAGTGAATGCTGAGTTGCATCCAAAGAACACCATACCTACTGTGAAGCATGGGGGTGGCAACATCATGCTTTGGGGCTGTTTCTCTGCAAAGGGACCAGGACAACTTATCCATGTACATGAAAGAATGAATGGGGCCATGTAGCGTGAGATTTTGAGTGCAAACCTCCTTCCATCAGCAAGGGCATTGAAGATGAAATGTGGCTGGGTCTCTCAGCATGACAATGATCCCAAGCACACCGCCAGGGCAACGAAGGAGTGGCTTCGTAAGAAGCATTTCAAGGTCATGGAGTGGCCTAGCCAGTCTCCAGATCTCAACCCCATAGAAAACCTTTGGAGGGAGTTGAAAGTCCGTGTTGCCCAGCGACAGCCCCAAAACATCACTGCTCTAGAGGAGATCTGCATGGAGGAATGGGCCAACATAGCAGCAACAGTGTGTGCCAACCTTGTGAAGACTTACAGAAAACGTTTGATCTCTGTCATTGCCAACAAAGGATATATAACAAAGTATTGAGATGAACTTTTGTTATTGACCAAATACTTATTTTCCACCATAATTTGCAAATAGATTCTTTAAAAATCAGACAATGTGATTTTCTGGATTTGTTTTCTCATTTTGTCTCTCATAGTTGAGGTCTACCTATGATGACAATTACAGGCCGGCCTCATCTTTTTAAGTGGGAGAACTTGCACAATTGGTGGCTGACTAAATACTTTTTTTTCCCCACTGTAAATATATAAATGGCCCATACAATGGGGAAAAGCTGATCCATGTAAAATCCCCTCAAAAGACAAGTGGGCACTCTCTCTGTCTGGAGAAAAAAAAGGTTTAATTTCAAGCGCCGACAAGGCTTCTTCACGATAAGGACTGTGAATCTGTGGAATAGCCTACCCCAGGAGTGGTCACAGCTGACAGCTTGCATAAAGGATTAACTGCTTTTTTTAGAGCAAAATAGCATTGATGGTTATGGAAATGTATAGAATGTCATGACGTTTCCCATCCCCTGGTTGAACTTGATGGACATACATCTTTTTTTTTCAACCATACTATGTAACTATGTGTTCATTTCAATAAGCGGTAGATGCTTCATTTTCTGCTAACTGAAAAAAATCAAGTAGTGAAAAAGAAGAGTCTTGTCTGATCTTTGGGGAATTCCATCTGAACCTCCCACTGAAGTGAATGGGAGCAGGAAATCTATCTACCCATAACAGGAAGATTTCTGCAACGGATTTTTCATGGTGGGTCCCGTTGCAAAATTTGCCATGTGAACTTACCTGGTGCAGCTACACAGGTGGCACATCTGTTGTGCCCATCCCTAGAGACACATGTCATTAGAACTATAGCAAGCTGAGTGACTACTTTGCCCCTATGACGCTTATGGTTACATACATTATTTTCAGAAACAGTACATATAAAAGAATTGTAAGAGACAAGACAGGATGATAAGGGTTTAATCTATTGGGGTCTTGTGTCTGTGGCAAGGCTAGATGACCCTGAGAGGGCTAAGGTGAGCAGTGTAAAGCAAGAGATAAAAGAGAAAGAGGGGTTGTGGGGTAGGTAGTGTCTTGGTAGATGGCTGGAGAATAAATGCGAATGAGAAGTGGTCAGGGCAGGGGCAGATAGGCACAAGGCAAATAGTGTCTGGGTAGGGTAGGGGACATGGAAAGGGATAGAAAATACATGGAAAGAGATGGGCATTTTGTTGGGACAGAGGATTAGTGTCATGGTAGACAGGCAGAGGTGTTGGGTGGGCACTCTCTAGGCAGGGGTATAGCTATGGGGGGGGGTGAAGAGATTGCATGAACTACTGGGCCCTGAGCTTCAGGGGGTCCAAAAGCCTCTCTACAACAAAAAAGCCACCGATATTACATATGGCACATGGTAAGTGGGGGCCCCATTACATATTTTGCATTGGGGGGAACAAGATCTTCAAGTTAGACCTATGAGTCCAGGTAACTGGACCCCTATGAAGGAATACAGTACAGGTATTGCTGAGGGTACACTGTCAGGTGGACAGGACACAAGGGCAGAGTATTAAGGCATACAGTTATTTGAGCAGCTTCCTGACAGGTGAGTAGGGTACACAGTAATGGGAGGGACACGGGACAAGGCCTAGGCAGGTGGGTTATTTTTAGGGCATGGAAGGGGCACTTGCCTGCCTGGTGGGTAGAATATGTGGAACGGAATGTCCGGGAGGGATGCAGGGCCAGTGTTGCGGGCACAGCTGGCAGAGGAGGCCGGGCACACGTGGAATCTCTCCTCCTCCTGCCCACTCAGGACTCGGGAGGAGGAGCCGCTCTCCCTCCGCTCTGCTCTCCACTTCCTCGGTGAACTTGTCGGCTGGAGAGTCGCCGTTGCTGCCGGGTGCGTTACACACATCGCGGGGGACCCTCTGCTGCGCCCCAGCGGCTGACCCCATCAATGGCCGGCCACGAATGGGACTGGTTCCAGCGAGAGGAGCTGATAGGACAAATCAGTGACATCAGGGTGCAGAACCTGCAAGGTACAGACCCCCTAATCTGCGGGGTGGGGGTGAGGGGCTGGATGGAAAGGGGCATATTATCCCGCCCCTCAATAAATGACTAATCTCATGCATTAAAGGGGGGAGGGCTGTCCACCCTCATCATAAACATAACTAAACAGAGTTCATGGGCACAGCTGCTGCAGAACATTCATAGACACCGACCTGTCAATCACCCTGTCACAGCTCCTCTCATCTTCTTCATTCACCTTCCTTTTATTGCTCTTCCAATTCTGTAACGTGTATATGTTGGCAGTTTATGGGTTAATCAGTTGAATAAATATATAATTCTAAGCTTTGGCCACCTGTGGCTCTACAGATTCCAGCAGTGGAATATTGCCATTCTGGGAGTTGTAGTACTAGTATGGGAGACTGCCCTCTCTACTGTTATATATATATATATATATATATATATATATATATATATATATAGTTACATAGTGTTTTGTCATTAGGCTATCTGCGTAACGTGCAGCAAAAAAAGCTGCGTTTCCGTAACATGGGGACTCAGTCATAGATGGGTTAAAAAACTCCCCCCAATGCAAACCATAATTACGCACTATACCACCCAACATGCCAGAAAGGCTGAAGATTGTCTGTGCACACTGGGACTTATAGTTCTACAACATTTGGAGAGCACACACTGCTAATTCTTGCTGCGGAAGCTCTTTGCCTCTCAGATCTGTCAGCCACAGGTGCTGTGACTTTCTGTCAAGATGGGGCTAAATAACTTTTATACAACTTTGTTGTCACCTCTTTGGACTGAGCATGGTATTTGTTGAGGTTAGCAATAGCTGTCCATAGTTAACCTGTCATTGAACTACAACTCCCACCGTGGCAAAGAAAGACATGATAGGAAAATGTGGCTGTCTGTTTCTAGCCCGAGGTCCTTGCTGTATAAAAACTAGGTTGTCATTTCTGACACAGGGGTAACTGGCACCAAATTGGCATAGACCCACATATGACTGGTGTTTCTCATTACTGCAATGAGTCACATATATTGTGTTTATCTATGCCATGATGGAAGTTGTAGTTCCACAGAAGCTTGATAGCAACAGGTTTCCTACCTGATTATAAAGTCAGGTGCACAGACAGAAGTCAGTCAGCATATTTGCAAAGTTTCTGCCCCCGGGCATCGTGTTTACATGGATCTGATGCCAAGTCTATAATGCAGGGAATAAGAAAACATGAAGTTATTCTAGAAACGCCAGCAACAGCTTACAAAACTGCTGGCAATATGATATCATGTGATCTTCAAGTACAGAGATGTCTCCGATGGTGGAGTCATCTGATTCTGTCAAGCTGTTAAAATGTACTTTGAATAATTTCTTAGTTATATCTGTTTCTGGGAAAGTTGAGTGACAATCAATATGGCCACCAGGAGTCACAAATTAGCATTCTGATACCTATTAACCTGGAAAAAATGTATGAAAGTCAATATAGCCACTATTAGAGCTTACAAAGGGAGTAGACACCAGAACAGGATATTTTCCTAAATATGAAGTGATATGTGTTTCTTTATTTCTGCAAAAATAGGTAAACTTGCCCAATCAAACATCTGGGAAAGCTGGGTGATAACTCCTATAGATGCTGTAATGATGGCCCTGACACTGACTACACTACTTTATATGTCAAAGCCCATGTTTATCCAAGGAAAGTGGGCAAGAAATCCTATGGAAGCTATAATGGTGACCCAGCTTTCCTTGAAGCAGATACAAGTTGAATGTGTAATAACTTCACAGTTTGTATTCTATTCTATTAGTAGCAATTAAACAATGGATATGTGGCGCATTGTTGTGTCATCTGCTCCAGACCTTGCTGCAAAGGGTTAACCAGGCTAGGACCTTTACTATCTGTTTGGCATAGCTTGTTCCAAGAGACATCAAAGAGCAGAGGGTTGTAGGTGAATGTTACAGGCTGGGTGTAGAGGGATAGACATCCCACACCTAGCGTATTACTGTCTGACCAGGGTTATAGGACTGCTGAGAGACCTGCAAGTTGTCTGGAGTGATGAAAACCGATCGTTGATGTGAAGGTTTTACTCCAACGAGATGACACTTGTTAGGGGACATCATAAATTGTATTGTACATCATATTGACTCATATGATGTGCATTGCATAAATATTAGTTCCCTAGTGTACTCAGGAATGTTGGGAGCAAGAATGACACAATGAGATAACTGCAGGTAGTGGGGTGCACAGAGCAAAGGGTTCTTCAGAGCAAAAAATGGTGGACGGAGCTCTCACTGGAACTCTGTCATACTTCATATCCTACTATAATGGGACAAGACAGTCCTGGCAGTTATTGGCTTCCATATCCTATAGGAGAGAAGGGAAGAAGGACCCTCTGACTGTTTCCTAATCTCTATAATTGTGTAGAGGTGTTGCCCTGTGCAAGATTCCATAGGAAAGGAAGAGGGGCTAGCCTAGGTTGGGTCCTTGTTTTAACAGACCCCAAAGCATCTGGATGGTCTGAATATACTCTAAATACTGGAGTATCATAGACAATGTACAACCTGCTACGTAAGGACATCTTAGGGAATTGTGGTTGTTAAATTCTTTCAATGAGGTTTCCGCTCTGTGACTGTGTCACCTGGTGTGGGGTCACTTCACCTTCTTCCCCTGGAAGTCACGTGATATATGTTCCTGGAGAAGGTCAGTGTTTTCTATGTGGCCGGCACTCTTTTTACTTGATGTCCTTGGTATTTTATCTTTACCTGTGCAGAATTGGTCTCCAGCCCATTCACTTTTGTAAAAAGGGGTGAGAATGAACAATGTGTTATATTTTTGGCACAGAAAAGGGCCATGTGCCAAAGATGCACCACAATTACACCCATTAAGAAAAAGAAAACTGGCCCCATGTTGCAGAAAAGCAGTTTTTTTTGTTGCAGATTTTGGTGAGGTTTTTTAAAGCCAAAGCCAGGATTGGATTTAGCAGAAGGGAGAAGTATAAGAACTTCCTATATATTTCCCATTTCTTTTGGCTCAAAAATACACAGCAAAATCTGCAGCCAAAAAAGGCGCATTTCCGTAACATGCGGCCTCAGCCATAGATGAGTTAAAAACTCCCCTCAATGCAAACCAGAATTACACACTATACCACCCAACATGCCAGAAAGGCTGAATATTGTCTGTGCACATTGGGACTTATAGTTCTACAACAGTTGGAGAGCACTCACTGCTAATTCTTTCTGTGGAGATGTGTAATTTTAGTGTTGTGACTTTTCCAACCACAGACAAAAAAAAAAAAAAAAAAAAGGGTACAGGATGCAGGAACTGTTCAGTTCCATGAAGCAGGGTAACTCTTTAACTAAGGTTAAGACCCCACATTACGGAAATTCAGCTTTTTTGCCTGCTGTGGAAAACTCACCATAAAAAAAAACGCTGCGTTTTACAGAACCACGAAAGTAAATGAGATTCTGGTTAATCTCATCCACACATTGCAGAAAAAAAGGCTGCGGAAAAGCTGTATTTTCTAAAACGTGTGCTTTTTCAAAAACGCAGCATGTTCATACTAGTTGCGGAAAGTGTGCGTTTTCCCTATAGATTTAATAAGGGAAGATAAAACAGAACAAAAACTCAATAAAAATTGCTCTGTTTTTTTTTCTGCAGTGGTTTTTAGCTGTGTTTCACTACGTGAGTTCTTAGCCTAAAGGTTAGAACCATAACGCATAGAAATGGCAGCTGTAAGTTAGCTACCTACTAGACATCATACCTGGCACAGACGCAAAGATTTTGTATTACCTTTACACTGTTGGTAGGGGTTTTCCACTCGCTGTCACCCACTGCTGAAAAATATAGAAACTGTCTAAAGGAATGGGGGATGGGAGGTGACAACTTCTCTGAACACATTCCAAGCTCAATAAAAACGGCACTTTATGGCAGTCTGTACTCTGTTACTTCTGTACTGAGGATTACAATGCATTATGGGAGAGCAAATGTTTTATAGGCTGGTACAGTATCAAATATATGAGTCATGTTGAGCCTTGTACCTCACTTATGTTACCAGTGCTCCCCATTTAAGAGGCAAAATTTCAGTAATGACTGTAACCCCTTCATAGCCAGAATAGTTACATTATTACCTCTGGAATAACATTATGTAATATGTTTCATTATACACAGAGGCTTCTTTTTGTATTGGAACTCATCTTATATTAGGTGTAAAAATAGATGGCACCACGTAGGAGCTGTTCCTTAAGATTACAGAGGCTGAAGAAGCTCTGGCTTCCTTATAATTACCTATAGATTAAAGTGCACACATCGTACCACCAGCTACATCCTCTCCATGGTCTGCTGGTTTCTGCTGGATCAGTGTAGAAAAGGGTTACATAGCAGACATTCCCCTCATCTAAATCATCCTCAGGGTTTAAAACCCAATACCTCTCCTATATTCTAGTGTAAACTAATTTTATATTAGGGTGGATTCACACATTGGGGCAGATTTACTATTGTGGTTATGACAAGACTCTGGAGTAAATGCCTGCATCTTGCACATCTTTGTTGAATCTTTGCACATCTAGCTCAGATTAAGGCCGAAGCCCCATGTGGCTTCTAGCGAATCCCATCCACACATTGCAGAAAAATACCCGCAGTGGAAATGTGGCGGTTTCCAAAATCGTCGTGTTTTTGGAAATCGCAGTATGTCAATTATACCTAGGGAAAGGCTGGCGGTTTCCCTATAGGTATAATGGAAGCAGTAAGCTCTGCCGACTTTCTTTGAAAAGCGCTGCAAGAAAAACCACAATGCGTTTCCACCATGGTTTTTCCCACAGAGCTTTTTGGCTGCAGCCCGCTATGTGGGGCCTTAGCCTAAAAGTTTTCCGAGCTGCTAGTAATGTGGACCTGGCTTCTTGGAAAGGGGCCAAGGCGTAAATGCGACAAAATTTTCTCAATTTGCGCCAACATTTTGGTGTAAAATTTTGGTTCAAAGTAATAGGTGGTATAATCGTAGTCTAGGCAGTCTAAATATATGGCAGGCTTATTATTCCACATCAGTCACTGGAGTATTTCAGACTGTGTGTTTGAGTTTGCTTTCTAACTATTAATAAATGTAGGCCATGTTTTTTTAATGGTAAGTTTTCTGCAGTTTTTGACACATTTTTTGCAGCAAAAAAAAATTATACATCCAGATGAAATATGTTAGTCAGTAGGGAATTATAAAACAGAGTACAGACTGTGCTTTTCAGAATCTATCTTCAGAATTTATCCTTGGTCATGTTATTATTATATTTATTTTTAGAGCACCATTGATTCCATGGTACTTTACATTTGATGAGGGTTTACATACAAAACACAAGTATAAACATTGTATGCAAGCTGACATGGCAAAAAAACTGTCTAAATCATAGACTTGCGGCCATGGTGGGATTTGTGACTGTAATATGGATTTACTATAGTCATGTGAAATCAGGCTTAGTTTCCTTCTCACTCTAAGGGCTAGAAATTCTCTGTATATGTCCTATATGATTCTACTGCTACTTAGTGGGAGAGAGAGTTGTACAGCAGATTCTCCTCTACGTTCTGTGTGCAGAATGTGGCAACTAGTCTCACTTTACCAGCTCAGGAAATTAGAGACAGACCCTACGGAAAAATCAGTAAAAATACAGAATACAAGTCACATGCCCATAAATAGTGTAATTCCTCATGTATATGTTCACTACACTATTGATTTATGCAGTTTGTTGAAAGGTTAGGTACGCTTTAAATGCAAATGTAATTGTTTCCTGTGGTGCTTTTACTTTACAGTTGATGTGATCCAAAATAACACCATAAAACAAGATAAAAACATAATAAAAAACGGCAGGTTACATTTTAGAAATGCTGACATTTGGAAATACATTTGTTCGTGCATTTTAAAATGCCAGAAAATAAGACTGTTAGGAAGCCTTAAATGTGACATTAAGTGATTAGCAAATATTCTAGGTTATTGGATGGCCATAGAAAAATCTATCACATTTATTTTTTAGCAAAGAGAACATTGTGGAAGACCACAATGGTATCAGTAAATTGTCTGTAGTCACTTTGAACTTTTTCTTTTAAATTCACATTTCTATTAATCCTCTGCTACCCCTTGTGTCATCCCCTCTACCTCATAGATTGTAAGGTCTTGCGAGCAGGGTCCTAAGTCCCAGTGTGTGAATTGACTATTACTCTGTAATGTCTCTTTTTGTCTGTACTTTAACCCTACAATTTGGCGCTATATAAATAAAATGTATTAATAATAATAATAATAATAATAATAATAAAACCTTTGCTCTCATTTGTCATAGGATGAGAGAAATGGACTTCACTGGTGCTGGAATGACTGATGCTGATAAAGCCCCTCTGTCTGCTTTCACTCCAGTTTAAAAAACATGGATGAAAAAGTTATGCAGGCCATCATGTTTTGTTTTACACTGGAGTGAATGCAGATGGAGGGGGGGGGGCTTTGTCTGCAGCATCTGTCATTCCAGCACCATTTAAGTCCATTGCTCTCATTCTATGATGGATAAGAGCAACGGGCTTCATTAATGGAAATGTTAACTTTACTTTACTGTGAGGACTTTCTCTATGGCTTCTCTCTGTTCAGTCTTCTGCTTCCCATTTTGGGATAGTCCACAGTATTATTATTATTATTATTATTATTATATTACAGTTCTGTGCTGGATTATCTGTCTTTCTGGATGATGTAATGCCTGATTAAAGGAATTTTCATCAAGTCACCAGTATACTGTATAAATGAACTAAACACAACCGCACTACAAGTCTCTCTCATGCAGGGGCGAAATTTGAGGGGGTGCAAAGGGTACCGTCGCACCCAGGCTAATAAGCCTTAAGAGACCAACAAGGTGTCTTTTCCCAAGATGAGAAGACCATTCAGAACTATCATTATAGTTGGGAGGCATGGTTCAGATTTTGCACTGGGGCTCAGAAGCTTCTTGTTATGCCTCTGTTGTCATGTACCAGTTTGTTACAATGTACCAGTGTGGGTAAGGCTGTGTTCACATCAGCATTGGAGCCTCTGATACAGATTTTTTTAAAAATCACGGATAAAAATTTCCTGCATGCATGACTGTTTGTTCTTGCAATATGATAGCCACTATAAGGGAACCTGACAGACTTTATGACATTCAATGGGGCCCATAGGGATCCTTTTGTATCTGTCCTATAACAGATCCGTCCCTGTGAGGATTTTAGTTTTTTTTGCTCCTATAACAGAACATAAAAAGTAAAGCATTTATAGGGGTTTTCACCATCTAGTTATAAACAAAGACTCCATTCACTAACAGCAAGCATAGATGTTGACATGGTGAGGAACAGATACAAGAAGTCTATTAGGAGAGTAATTGGTGATACATATACAGTATCTTATAGCAACCAGGTGTTGACCAGGACAAGCAAAAGCGTAACTTGCCTCCTGATCCCAGTGCAAAACCTGGTACCTCTACCCAGCTTAGGATAGTTGCATATTTTATGTAGCAGAGGGTCTTTTGAGGTCCCCTCATGGTCCAGGGCCTAGTAGCGACTGCTGCTTTTCTAGCTACACCCCTGAGGACAAGTGCTTGCTGCCACCCTGCTTGTGGTATATAACAGTGCAACAGTTTCTGCTTGCATCATGTTGTTATTCCGCTCCTGTATTGTTTCCTGGGTGGTTGTAGAGAATGTTTGTATAAGACAGAGCTGACATCAGTCTGGGCCTGGAGGTCATGAAGGAGTCAGCAGGCCTCTCTACTAGGGGGATCATCCTTGTCTGTAACCTCAGAGTATTACACCAAAGCTGGAAGTCTATAGAAGTCAGTGACCTATGACACCAGCGTCTATGGAGGAGGAGGAGAGAATGAGAGTAGGAGTAGGAATTTCCCCAGTAACAATGGAGTCTGTCTGTGATAGAGGAGGAGCATGTCCTAAATAGTTCACATTGTTTCAGGCCTCATGACATACAGTAACTAAAGGTATCAGCTCCTCAATCATTATATGACT
The DNA here is from genome assembly GCA_947044405.1 of Leptodactylus fallax. Taxonomy (NCBI): domain Eukaryota; kingdom Metazoa; phylum Chordata; class Amphibia; order Anura; family Leptodactylidae; genus Leptodactylus; species Leptodactylus fallax. Next base: position 721,685 of record CAMRHE010000143.1, read on the forward strand.
TGTTTGCAGATCAGATCCAAAAACTTCAGAATTCCTTAAAAGCTCATTTGTAGGATAATGATGGGATTTGTACAGGCAGTATCATAAGCAGGAGACCGTGTGCCATGGTTTCCGGAATTTGCAAGTATTTTGCATGCTGGTTTTTGGGGGATGAGAGAGATATTTAGCATGGCCTTAAAATGTGTAGAGTTTACCTTTATGATCTATCAGTGAGTGGCATAATAAGAGGGCAGCTAAGAAGTGCAGTCACACAATATGAAGAAATGCACAATGATGTTCTTATCTTGTTGAGGGGAGAAAATCCCCTTATACCTACTATGTCCACCATCAAACATTATTTCACTTATCCCGTACTGATACTGAGTTACATCCTGTATCATACACCAGAGCTGCACTCAGTATTCTGCTGGAGGAGTTATTATGTACATATATTACTGTTACTTATCTTGCACTGATCCTGAGTTACATACTATATTATACTCCAAAGCAGCACTCACTATTCTGCTGGTGGAGTCACTTATAGATATTTTACATAACCTATCATGTATTGATCCAGAGGTATATTATATTTTATACTTCTGCAGCTCTGCTCTTTAGGCTAATGGCCCCACGCAGTGAGCTGGTTTTTCTCGCAACACTTATCACAGAAAGTCTGCAGAGGTTTATTTGAATGAATGAATCATCGTTCACACAAGCACATTGGCACTCCATTCAAAGGAAGGCTTTCAGGGGGACTTTCAGTCCCCTCACCTCCTGATCACTGGTGGACCTGACAGTTGGACTCCCAGTCATCGGACACTTATTCCCTGTCCGGTGGATATAGTATAAGTGTCCTTAAAAGGATTGACCAGGATAAACATTTTTATTTTTTATATAGGCTGGGGAAGGTGAAAAAAAAAAAACATACTTACCTATCCCGGATGCTCCAGTGTCTTCCAGTGCGTTCAGGTCCGAATGCTCCAGTGTGTGTTTTAGCAAAAGTCCCTCAGTGGCCTAAGGAGACAACACAGAAAATCACAGGTAGTGATATCCCATGTCCTTTTCTTAGGCCGCTGATTGGCCTCAGCGGTCACATACCGTGGGGACTTCCACTGGAAGAGGACACTGGAAAAGCACTGGACTGTGCTGGGAGACACGGGAGCGCCAGGGACAGGTGAGTACGGGTTTTTTTTTTTATTTCAACTTCCCCCGTCTTAACAGCACAACCCCTTTAAGGCTTATTTATTCTATAATATAACGTTCTGATGGCGCATCTATCTTGAGCTAAACTTTTTCCAGCTTGCTGGATAAGTAGGGGTAGCTTCTTAGAAAAGAGACATGTCTTAAATGTGCTCAAGTTGCACCAAAATTTTGGTGTAAAATTCTGGCTCAAAGTAAGCTAACTAATAGGTTGTACAAACTGTCTTGATACACATGTAACAAATCATCTACTAGGAGGGTACTATTAGACATTCTGTTTTTACTGCTGTTATTGTATGTGTTTCTTAACACACATGTATTTTTCATTATTGATCAGTATAAGGCTAAAGCAAAGTTTTTTCTGTAGTGTTTTTCATTGAGTTTTTGCTGTGTTTTTCTCTCCCTTTTTTCTTCCCTAAATACTAAACCTACAGAAACAAGGGCACATATAGGCATTTTCTGTGGGTAGAAAAGCCAAAACAGTACTGAAATTACTATACCCACAAAGCACACACAGTAATACTAAAAAACAAATTAAATCATACTGTATTTAAATCAAACCTGGTCAAAAATATTCAACAATAGTAGAAATGAATAGTGCGCAGAGAGGGGAAACATCATCCAGTGTTACATAAGGAAATTCTGTCAATAAATGTCACAGTAAATTCTGAAGAACTGCACACAGACATTAGATGTAATTTGTAGCACATGTAACTATACATTTCACTAGCATGCTAATGGTCATTAAACTGAAAACCTCTAGTGTACTGGCTGTTAGCATAGAGGTGAGATGCATAGTAATATGTGCTACTCATTATTGTAATTAAAAATCATGAGTTCTTGAGCAAAAAAAAAAAGTGCGTATGTGAACCCAGCCTGAGACCCCATGTACATGAAGTGTACATCTGAGGTGGGACTGATTTTGCAGCAGAATGCACTCAGATGACACTTGAATCTGTTCTGTTCTGATGACTCGTAGCAGAATAGGACCTGCCCTACTTTCTTCGGAACAGAACGGACCATCAGTCACAGTGTGCATGGAGCCTGAGGGAACGTAGGAATTTGCAGCGGATTTGGGGGTGGATTCTGCTTCAAATCTGCCTCCCATTGTTTTCTGAAACAATCAGCGTCTTGCTTGATCTTGCCTCAGATTCCGCAGCTCGGGAGTCCCTATTGATGAGGCTCATACCCCGAATACGGCGCCGGAAAATGAAGAGGAATTTCTCTTCATTTTCCACCATGTGAACGCACCCTTACTGAAGAACTGCATGCAGTTCATCATTGTAGCAATACCTAGCACATGTTACTATGCATTTCACCCGTAAAATACCTAGCACATGCTACTATGCATTTCACCTGTAAGATACCATCCATTAAGGCTAGATGCATACGAAAGTGGTGTTAAAAAAATGGACGTCTCACGGCCAGTTCTCACTGTCGTGTGACTTTAGCCTACATTGAAGACTTATGGTTACAAGCATAGTAGGAATGTGTTACTTAGTACTGCACTAAAAACTACATGCAGTTCTTCAACAAAAACGTGCAGTGTAAACCAAGCCTTAAAGGGATTGTCTGGGATAAATAGAAATCCCTACACTAATCTAAACACCCTCCCTCTGCCTACTTTCTAAATTACATAATTTATCAAAAATGTATAGTTACCCATATTCCTGGGGAGGTCATGTGACTGCCCCAGGGACATTTTCTGATTATCCGGGCACGATACGGAATGGAACGTCACTACTACTCCCCCCCTCCACCCCATCATACTTACCTCCTGACTTCCTCCTGCAGGGAACGGCTCCTCCTCCTTCTGTGACGTCTGCCCGCACGCACGCAAAAAAGCTGGAGTCCCGGCTTTGTGCTGTAGCCGACACTCCATCTCTATTGTGCAAGTGTGGGAGCACGAATGAGCTGCCCATGCATGCGCAGTAGAGATGGAGTGAAGGCTACTGCACAAAGCCGGGACTGCTGCGCAGGTGCTGGCAGAATGAAAGAAGAGGAGGAGCAGAAGGAAGTCTGGACAGGAAGAAGACAGGTAAGTATAATGGGGTAGAGGGGTGGGCTGAGTTAGTTGGGAAGGGCTAGTAGTGGGTGGGATAGCTAGGGAGACAGGGAGGGGGTGCTAGAGAGGGAGGGGGAGGAGTGAGAGGGAGATAGTGTGAGAGCCTACAACTACCATAATGCATTGCATTAGCTAAGGCAGCAGGAAGCTACACCATGTAAACAACTGTAGAAGATGCCAGGAGCTCCCAGAGAAACACAGAAATCACTCAAAACACTGCTAAAGTTATATGGGTGCACTTATTAACCTATTAATAGCACTAACAGACCTTTTTTTAAAAAAGATTTTTTTCCTGGAAAACCTCTTTAACAGGCGTACAAACAACACATGTAATACCAACCTGAGAAGTCAGGGAGGGTTTTCAACCTTTGGATCTAAACAAGATTGTTCCCATTCACTGACATCAAGCAGAGGTCCTGACAATTGTATTAAAACACAAAAAAGGTTACGTTGTCTTAAGAAATACCTCATATGATACATACAACATATTTATATGGCTCACATTAGCGTTACCTACAAGGTTAAGTAGTACTCAAATGTTTGACAGTGCAGCATGTATAATAATCATAAAACAATATAGTTAGTAACACAAAAAGAACAAAATGGGGGGGGAGATCATCAGAGTTTTATCGGATGTTTGTGAATGAGAAATTGACATTGTTTTAAGGCCGGGGACCCACATGGTGTAAACGCCGTGGAAAAAAACGGAGCATTTTACAGTCCCTGCATAGTGAATGGGATTCTAGTGAATCCCATCCACACACTGTGGAAAAATAAATGTTTTAGGCAGGGGCCCCACATGGTGTAAATTCTGTGGTTCGCGACGGAAACACTGCGTAAAAAAACACAGTGTTTTACAGTCACAGCAAAGTGGATTGGATTCTAGCGAATCCCATCCCCACTTTGCGGTAAAATACGTGTAGCGGACATGCTGCAATCTCCAAAACTGTCACGGTTTTGGAAATCTCTGCATATCAATTATATGTACAGAAACGCCGGCGGTTTCCTTATAGATATAATTGAAGCCGAAAGTCTGCAGAGGAAACCTCTGCGAACTTTCTGTGCAAAGTGCTGCGGTACGCCACGTGGGGCCTTATCCTTAAAAAGTTTTAAAATGGGAGAGAAGATGCGAAGTTGGATGATTTCCAGCAATACCAGTTGTCTAGGAATTTCTGGTGTCTATGTTGGTTACAGGCATGTACAGTCATGGCCAAAAGTTTTGAGAATGATACAAATATAAATTTTTACAAAGTCTACTGCTTCAGTTTTTCTAATGGCAATTTGCATATACTCCAGAATGTTATAAAGAGTGATCAGCTTAACAGCAATTACTTGCAAAGTCAATATTTGCCTAGAAAATGAACTTTATCCCCCAAAACACATTTCAACATCATTGCAGCCCTGCCTTAAAAGGACCACCTAACATCGTTTCAGTGATTGCTCCATTAACACAGGTGTGGGTGTTGATGAGGACAGGGCTGGAGATCAATCTGTCATGATTAAGTAAGAATGACACCACTGGACACTTTAAAAGGAGGCTGGTGCTTGCCATCATTGTTTCTCTTCTGTTAACCATGGCTATCTCTAAAGAAACACGTGCAGTCATCATTGCACTGCACAAAAATGGCCTAACTGGGAAGAGTATTGCAGCTAGAAAGATTGCACCTCAGTCAACAATCTATCGCATCATCAAGAACTTCAAGGAGAGAGGTTCCATTGGTGCCAAAAAGGCTCCAGGGCGCCCAAGAAAGACCAGCAAGCAGCAGGACCGTCTCTTAAAAGTGTTTCAGCTGCGGGATCGGGCTATCAGCAGTGCAGAGCTTGCTGAGGAATGGCAGCAGGCAGGTGTGAGTGCATCTGCACGCACTGTGAGGCGGAGACTCTTGGAGCAAGGCCTGGTCTCAAGGAGGGCAGCAAAGAAGCCACTTCTCTCCAGAAAAAACATCAGGGACAGACTGCTATTCTGCAAAAGGTACAGGGAGTGGACTGCTGAGGACTGGGGGAAAGTCATTTTCTCTGATGAATCCCCTTTTCGATTGTTTGGAACATCTGGAAAACAGCTTATTCGGAGAAGAAGAGGTGAGCGCTACCACCAGTCTTGTCTCATGCCAACTGTAAAGCATCATGAAACCATTCATGTGTGGGGTTGCTTCTCAGCCAAGGGAATCGGCTCTCTCACAGTCTTGCCTAAAAACACAGCCATGAATAAAGAATGGTACCAGAATGTCCTCCAAGAGCAACTTCTCTCAACCGTCCAAGAGCAGTTTGGCGCTCAACAATGCCTTTTTCAGCATGATGGAGCACCTTGCCATAAAGCAAAGGTGATAACTAAATGGCTCAGGGAACAAAACATAGAGATTTTGGGTCCATGGCCTGGAAACTCCCCAGATCTTAATCCCATTGAGAACTTGTGGTCAATCATCAAGAGACGGGTGGACAAACAAAAACCAACAAATTCAGACAAAATTAAAGCATTGATTCTGCAAGAATGGACTGCTATCAGTCAGGATTTGGTCCAGAAGTTGATTGAGAGCATGCCAGGGAGAATTGCAGAGGTCCTGAAGAAGAAGGGTCAACACTGCAAATATTGACTTGCTGCATTAACTCATTCTAACTGTCAATATAAGCTTCTGTTATTCATAATATGAATGCAATTATATTTCTGTATGTGATAAAAACATCTGACAAACACACATAAAAACCAGAGGGCAGCAGATCATGTGAAAATATAATATTTGTGTCATTCTCAAAACTTTTGGCCATGACTGTATATATTCATAATGGTAATTTCTTCTGACTTTATCTACTATACTTGTGAGGGAAAGGATATGACTCATTTTCCAATTAGAGGATGAGGGAGATATATTGGATAGGAGTGTATCTGATAATACTGTTCTATAGGGTTTTGGGATATCGTCTATCCCCAATCCTAATAGCTCCAGTTCAGGTGGAATGTTAATGTTGAGGATATTTAATTTTGACACTAAAATGTTTACAGTGCGCCAAAGTGGTTGAATTATGGGGCATTCCCAGAAAAGATGCAAGATAGTACCCATGTATCCACAACCTCTCCAACAATACGGGGATGAATATGGATAGATTTTGGATTGTACATAGGGCGAGTAGTACCATCTATATAGCATCTTGTAGTAGAGTTCATGGTGGTTGGTGCATGATGTTGCATTTGTTATAATTTTAAGCACTGCCAACCAGGTCTCCTCTTCGAAAGTAACGTTGAGATCTCTGAGGCATTTTGCTATATGAGAGTGGCTTTCAAAGGGTAAAAAGGAACAACCCAAGAGCACATGTTGCTTGAGCTACTGTGAGCAGCCTCCATGTCTTAAGCATGATACCTTGTCCTGCAGCGATTCCAGACTTGTTTCCCATCGAGCATATCTACAATGTCATTGGTTGACAATTGCAAAGGGAGCTGCCAGCAGCCAATCTTGATGGCTTGCGTGCCCAAGTGCATCCAGTGTGGCATAATATTCCTCAGACAACCATTGATAACCTCACTGATACCATGGCAAGGCATGTAAATGTGTGTACTTCTGCGTATGGTGCACATACTTCATACTGAACAAATTGAGATGTTTTCAATATTTTGGTTTTCATTTTTTATCATTTGCATATCATTAACATGTCTGTCCATCCTGTGATTTCCATCATTCCCAGACTTTCCTTCTTGTTCTTGCACTGTGTATATTCTGTGTACATCTTATGAACTTGTGGTATGGTATATAAGTGTGTATATTATGTAGATGTGTGTATGTATATTATGCATATTTTGTATGTGTGTAGTGTATGTATAAGTTATGTACAGTATGCATATATGATGCACAGTTTTCTGCAGAGTGAATTCTGCTCAGTGATTTGGAAGTGAGCGCAGCCCTTCAGGGAACGTGTTTATTTTTAGTCTGCCTCTGGATCAGTCACTATTGCCCAGCACCACTCTCCTCTCTCAGCCATCACTGTGCTCTGTAATCCTGGGAAAAGACAGATTCACAGGCTGGGAGCAACACAGGCAGAACTGACAGCTGGGGAGGCCGCCGTTAATTGGAATATATTTAGGAGAAGAGGTTGAATAACATTTAAGTCAATGGGAATAAAACTGCAGAGAAATGATAAACTGATGGGCAAAACAAGGTCACCCGCCTATGAGGGGCAAAGGGGAATCTGGTGGTCATCTAATTTCTGTTGGGGTAGTCTGTTTCCTAAAAATAGCTAATCGGACTGGACAGACTGGACCTTTCTTTTCTGATCTTACTGTTCTCTAGGACATAAGTGGCAATAGTGGTACCTGACTCATCTTCCCCACAAAAGCCAAGCAGGCATGTAAGTAGAGTAGGGGAACTGTATACACAGATACAGACTATATCAGTGGCATGACGTGGTCAAATGCAAAAGCCAAGTCAGTGGCCTCTCCAACAATCACGTACTGGTCAAAAAAAGCATCTGTCCCTCTAAGCCCTCCTATAATAATACAATTTTACCATGGCTGAGCAGATAAATATTTGCTTCCAAAGTCCAATCCTGCTGTGCCTGTAGATACATATTTAGTTATATAGTCTTTTTTGCCCAATTGGGTGTAAGAAAAGTGCAAATCCTACAAAGTAGATCAATTCCTCTAGTAATGTAGTAATGAGGAATGAAAACAGGACATTTTATGTTATATGTATGCAGCTCCTGCACAGACCTTAATGTTTCCATGGTCACAAACTACAAACAAACCCTGTGTGCAATCTGATTATGCAGTTATGGTTTACTCTATTGTCTGTGCTACCCTCTTCTTTATAACCTACAGACAGTAACTTAGCACAGGATGGTAGAAATACAGTCTGCAGTCATAAAGACACATAGAGCTGCATAGGAGCTGTATGCACAAAATGGGAGATTTTCAACCTCTTGCCGCACTGTGCCGTACCATTTTGTACTTACATTAACGCTCAGTTCCATAATACTATGGTGCATTGATATAGCAAAAAAGGAGCTTTGCTTGCTAGGTTGCTTCGAGGTCTGACTGCTGAATTCAGAAAAAACTTTTGGCCACATTTATTTTGTTTTATGCCAGACTACCATGACACATTCTCAAAAAGAGGGCATATTGAGGAAGTGCTGGGGCCATTGGTCCTGCTAGATTCATTATCATTTATGCCAGAAATCTGGTGTAAATGATGCTGGAAACCTATGCCAGCTATGAGGTGCTGTAGATTACTCTCCAGGTGCACGGCCCATTGGAGGATACAGTCATATGAAAAAGTTTGGGCACCCCTATTATTCTTAATCATTTTTAGTTCTAAATATTTGGGTGTTTGCAACAGCCATTTCAATTTGATATATCTAATAACTGATGGACACAGTAATATTTCAGGATTGAAATGAGGTTTATTGTACTAACAGAAAATGTGCAATATGCATTAAACCAAAATTTGACCGGTGCAAAAGTATGGGCACCTCAACAGAAAAGTGACATTAATATTTAGTAGATCCTCCTTTTGCAAAAATAACAGCCTCTAGTCGCTTCCTGTAGCTTTTAATCAGTTCCTGGATCCTGGATGAAGGTATTTTTGACCATTCCGCTTTACAAAACAATTCCAGTTCAGTTAAGTTTGATGGTCGCCGAGCATGGACAGCCCGCTTCAAATTATCCCACAGATGTTCAATGATATTCAGGTCTGGGGACTGGGATGGCCATTCCAGAACATTGTAATTGTTCCTCTGCATGAATGCCTGAGTAGATTTGGAGCTGTGTTTTGGATCATTGTCTTGCTGAAATATCCATCCCAGGCGTAACTTCAAATTCGTCACTGATTCTTGTACATTATTCTCAAGAATCTGCTGATACTGAGTTGAATCCATGCGACCCTCAACTTTAACAAGATTCCCGGTGCCGGCATTGGCCACACAGCCCCAAAGCATGATGGAACCTCCACCAAATTTTACAGTGGGTAGCAAGTGTTTTTCTTGGAATGCTGTGTTTTTTTTACACCATGCATAACGCCTTTTTGTATGACCAAACAACTCAATCTTTGTTTCATCAGTCCACAGGACCTTCTTCCAAAATGAAGCTGGCTTGTCCAAATGTGCTTTTGCATACCTCAGGCGACTCTGTTTGTGGCGTGCTTTCAGAAACGGCTTCTTTCGCATCACTCTCCCATACAGCTTCTCCTTGTGCAAAGTGTGCTGTATTGTTGACCGATGCACAGTGACACCATCTGCAGCAAGATGATGCTGCAGCTCTTTGGAGGTGGTCTGTGGATTGTCCTTGGCTGTTCTCACCATTCTTCTTCTCTGCCTTTCTGATATTTTTCTTGGCCTGCCACTTCTGGGCTTAACAAGAACTGTCCCTGTGGTCTTCCATTTCCTTACTATGTTCCTCACAGTGGAAACTGACAGGTTAAATCTCTGAGACAACTTTTTGTATCCTTCCCCTGAACAACTATGTTGAACAATCTTTGTTTTCAGATCATTTGAGAGTTGTTTTGAGGAGCCCATGATGCCACTCTTCAGAGGAGATTCAAATAGGAGAACAACTTGCAATTGGCCACCTTAAATACCTTTTCTCATGATTGGATACACCTGGCTATGAAGTTCAAAGCTCAGTGAGGTTACAAAACCAATTTTGTGCTTCAGTAAGTCGGTAAAAAGTAGTTAGGAGTATTCAAACCAATAAAATGATAAGGGTACCCAAATTTTTGCACCGGTCAAATTTTGGTTTAATGCATATTGCACATTTTCTGTTAGTACAATAAACCTCATTTCAATCCTGAAATATTACTGTGTCCATCAGTTATTAGATATATCAAATTGAAATGGCTGTTGCAAACACCCAAATATTTAGAACTAAAAATGATTAAGATTAATAGGGGTGCCCAAACTTTTTCATATGACTGTATGTCTCATTTAGAGACATGCACCTCATCATAAATGAGGCTTATCTTGCAATTCTAGGTTCAAGCCCCTGTTGAGGAACTGTTAAAAAAATAATTAAAAAGTTGCATAAAATATGCAAAAAATAAATAAATGATGAAATTTGAAAACAACCCTTTCTCATTTTAAAGCTAAATAGTGTAATTAAAAAAATAAGCAAACATATTAGGTATCATAGTGTGCAAGTCCAAAGTATCCAATCCTGATGGTGAAAAATATAAAAATACTGCAGCGTACAAATTAATGTGTTTTGGTCACCTTGCCTCCCCCCAAAGAAAGTGGCACCAATAAAAAAAACTACAACTTGTCCAGCAAAAAAAGAGCTTTTACATAGCTCCATCAAAAATAATGTAAAACAGCTATGGGCATCAGAATACAGAGCAAAATGGTGCTGTATTCAGTAAAAGTGGTAAAACATAATAAATCTCATATAAATATGGTATCGCATAATCATAATGACCCACTGAGAAAGTTACCGTGTCATTATTGTCATAAAAACAAAATGCAAAAAATAACGACAGAATTGTAGTTTTTTTCACGCAGACCCAACATTAATGTTAATAAAGCTTATAAAAGTATTATATGTACAAAAATGGTGCCAACTAAAAATACAACTTGTTGCGCAAACAATAAGACCTTGTATGGTCATGTCGACAGAAAAATTAAAAAGTTATGAATTTTGGAAGGTGGAGAAGAAAAATCTAAAAAAAGTTGTTGAGTCATAATGCATTCTTAAAGGGTTAAACAAGAATGTTTGCACATTAGTTTTTTATTTTAGATGCATAGAACAAAAAAACTTGGTTGCAAAATTTTACATTACTAAGAGTAGGTTCACATTACCATTAATAATGTCCGTTGGTCTCATCCGTCATAGGATGCCCCCTTTGTCTGTTGTCCTTCTGCATTCTTTCTCGTGTTAAGAAACACAATAGAAACTTGTTTTTTACTTTTCTTACAGAAAAAAAGTCCAGCAAGCTGCACTTTTTGTTCTATTACAAAAGTAAACAAACATGACAGAAGATAGCGTCCATCATGTTGTTTACATTACAGTCAATGGGAAGCTCTCCTCCTATGACGGACAACGGTAGTGTGAACGTCCCCTAAGATCAGTTACAGTAGATTTTATTTGTTACTATGCTTCCTGTTTTTATTATTTGTGTTCATTATAATCATTATGTAATCTTGGCAATTTCCTCTGCTCATGTGCCATTTGGCTCCTTTCCTTTATAAGTACTAGTGACACCTCATCCCCTGTGATGCCAAAGATAGAAGTTGGCATGGAGTGGAGTGAACCCTTCTACACCCACTTAATGAGCAGATAACACAAAGAGCAGACATATTCCGTGTCAGCAGTTCATCCCCTAGCGCTGACAGAAAACTGCAAACAGCTCCAAGTGTCAAGTGCTGAGGAGGGGACTGTTTATTTATGGGGTGGATAGCCAATACTCTGCAGATAATAGAGGAAGCCAGGTGAGGGGGGGTAATATGGTATTTGTCAATTATGGTTCAGAGGTAAGTGGGTGACATGGATAAAATTTGGCCACCGGTATAGTTCCCACAGTGGTCCTCTTCAAGATTCTCCATTACCTTAACTATAATATAGGAGATTTCCTGTCCAGAAGTCTGATAGATGACAACCCCTGGAGCTGTAATAGTGGCCATATTGTTTTTCATTGTTTTTTTCAGCTTTCACTAAATTAGTTACGTTTTCAACTGCCTGGGGAATGCTCTATACTAGTGGACTACTACTCTCAGTGTCCCCTGACAGTCTGATCTCAGTGACTAGGCAATGTAAAGACTGGCAGTGAACAGTAAACTACTGAAATGTCACTGGAAGAAAGAAAGGGGTTTTTTTCTGACACATTCTTGGTTAGTAGTTCAGCCAAGCAGAAAGTGAACAGGGCAAGTCCAAAGGCTCCCTTACAACAATGGCCTTTTTGAGTTTTCTTAAAGCGACACCATGCAGCTTTGAAGCCAGTCAGTAACCACAATTTACTTAAGGAAGGGTTAAAGGGGCCCCATTTGGTTTTTGATACTGATGACCTATCTACAGGACAGGTCATCAGTATCTGAAGCATGGGGTCTGACACCCAGAACCCGCATTAACTGATTCAGCTGCCTCGGGGGGCCTGAAGCTACTGCACTGGGCGAGGCCAGAAGCACCTATTACTTGAATAAGAGCAGAGTTGCTTCCAGCCTGCTACAGTGCAGTAGCTTCTGGCACCTGAAGGCAGCCTGATCAGCTAATATAGTTGGGACATAGGGTGTGGACATATTCTGTGGTAGGGGGCCAGAATTCCTTTGTTAAAAAAAACAACTCTAAAAACAACAAAAACATAATTTTCTACCACAGTATGAGTTAGGTATGAGTTTATCCTGAGCTTCCTGGTGCATGAATAGAATGCTAAAACTACACTGAAGACTGAAACACTGGCAGAGCTCTTTGACAGAATGAGTTGCAGAGAAGGAGATGTAATTCTGAATAGGCCAAATTGTTGGCGTTTTCGCAAAGTGGGGCCCCAGCCTTAAAGGGGTTGTCCAGGCTAAAATTTTATGTTAATTACACCAGGGGAGGTGAAAAAAATAAACATACTCACCGGTGCTTTGGTGCCTCCCCGCACGATCTAGTCCTGCAGCTCCATTGTTGTCTTCCGGTGGAAGTACCCACCGCACGTGACAGAAGGGAACCGGGACATCACGGCCGGCAAGAAATTCCACAGCAACAAGGTATCCAAGCTGCAGGACCGAACCGCCCTTGCAGGACACTGGAGCACCGGGGACAAGTGAGTATTTTTTTCACCTCCCCCGGCCTCATTAGAAAATTATGTTTAGACTGCACAACCTCTTTAATGTCCCTTTTGCTTATACCTTGTGTGGTTTTGTGTCTAACTGGTGTATGTGGATGCTCTGTGCGTTTTCAACCTCTTGCACTAAGCACCTGCATGAAAGTGGTTGGTCACTTTCAGACTAATATTGAGAGACTAATGTTACTGTTTGTATAATAAAAAGTTGTACAAGTTTCCAGTATTTCTTCTGTAGCAATTCCTCACAGCTTTCTACATCTCTGCTTGCTTTCATTCATTCTGCTTACTCCTAGTGGATAAAAATCAGTCCATGGTCATGTGATATTCGGATCATGGTCATGTGATGAATACACATCTGCACAGCTCATTACCAGTGCACCTGTGTGTTCATCACATGACCATGGACTGATTTTTATCCACTAAGAATAAGCAGAATGAATGAAAGCAAGCAGAGATGTAGAAAGCCATGAGGAATTGATATAAAAAGGATATTGGAAATTTGTACAGCTTTTTATAATATTACTCTCTCAATATTGGCCTGAAAGTGGCCAACCCCTTTAAATGCAACTAGATTTTAGTGACACCTGCAGGCTACATGGAATACTACACCCTTGGTTTTAAGCATAACATTTATAATATCTGATGTTCCAGGAATCAAGTTATTTTTTATCCACCATTGACAGATACTTCCTTATTTGTACATTTACTTGTACTTAGTTGTTTCACTTATAATGTCTCGAGACTTGTAAAATGCAGAATTTTGTTTCCACAACAGGATTTGATATTAGCCTGTTACAATGCTGCATCCAATTTGCTACATCATCTACCCAGTATGGGCCTGGAATGTGACCTTGAGTGAGCGGCCATTTAGCTGAACAAAAACAGGATTAGTGTGTAAAGCGTAAAATCAGATTATGTATTATTATGTTATTTTAAGATATTTAGTATTGGACTAACCCCACCCCCCACAGCTGGCTTCCCTTCTTTATTTTAAAGTAACGTTAACCTAAGGATAGGGCCCCACATAGCGGGCCGCAGCGAAAAAGCGCAGCGGAAACACGTTGCGGTGTAGGTTTCCTCAGCGGACTTTCTGCTTCAATTATACCTATAGGGAAACCGCCAGCGTTTCTATACGTATAATTAAAATGCTGCAATTTCCAAAATTGTGACAGTTTTGCAAAAACTCAGTATCTCCGCTGCGCATATTTTTCTGCAGTGTGTGGATCCACTATAATCCCATCCACACACACACATTTCAGTGATTGTAAAATACCGTAGTTTTTGCCGCAGAGTTTACACCACGTGGGGCCCCGGCATAAAAAAAAAGTTTGAGACTTTTGGAGTCTTCAGGAGCAACGTCATTACTTAGGCCTGTTGCAGACGACCGTCAATGTGCTGTTCGTGTATTTCACGGAGCGCACGCTGACCCATTCTTTTCTATGGGCCCGTACACACTTCCGTGGTTTTCACGGTCCTGTGTGCTGGCCAACAGTCCGGGCCACATCAGATAGGACATGTCCTATTCTTGTCCTCTTTCGCGGTCCGTGCTTCCATTGCTCCTATTCATTTAATGAAAGGAGCCGCGGAAGCACGGCCCGTACATGGGTGGCACACGGGGACATCCCCGTGTTACCCCCGTATGCAGCCCGTGCTTTCAAATCACGGCATGCCGGTTGCAGCACGTTCGTCTGCAACCGGCCTAGCAATGTAATACTTATGATTAATATAGCGTGCAGTCATGTGTTGGCCAGATGCTGGGTTACTGAATATTCCAGACTATCACAGGGACAAAGAGAATTCTGCACGGCTACCTTCAACACATAGATTTTCCATTACATTTTTTGTGTGTTAAAAATGTTGCAGGAAATAAATGCAGCAAAAACATGTTGCGTTTTTTTTTCACAGTGTGTTCTCTGCGTTTTTTTTTTTTCTTCCTCTATTTAATATATAGGGAATATGCTCGCAATTCAGCTTCAAATTCAAATTATCATGCTGCATTTTTGAAAACTGAGCTTTTCTGCAGTTTTTTTCTCCCTCAATGTGTGAATGACATTACACAAAATCTCATTCACTTTGCTGGTACTGTAAAAAAAGTGTTTGTTTTTTATGCTGCGTTTCCACTATGTTGGGCCTTAGCCTTACATGCCTATTTTAGGCTAAAGCCCCACGTAGCGGGCCACAGATTTATTATTTTTTACACCAGAAAACTGGCATAGATGATGCTGGAAATCCGCTAGAGGGTGCGCTTCATTTATTAGCAGACGTGGGATTCTTCATAAATGAGGCGGCTCCTCTTCCACCTGCGCAGGGAATATAAAGACTGGTCTTGAAGAATCTCACCCAATGTGTTTTTCAAAAATGACTGTGTGACAAAAATTATGTCTGTTTGTCCATTTTTGATGGTCAGGGTTCATCTGTTTTGCATCCATTTTAACAGACTGAATTTCATTGGTCTTTTTTATGTAGCCTACAGGTCCGTTTTAACTACCGTCACTGGCATGCTTATCTGTTTTTATGTCCTTTCCCCATTTTGGGACTATTAAAGGACTATTATTATTATTATTAAAAATGGACCAATTGATGCCTATTAAGTCCGTGTGGCTCTCCAAACAGACAAAGATAGAACATGTCAGTTCTTTGACAGTCTGTTTTTTCAGTCCATCAAAAAACCAGACTTGTGAATACGCTCATTTTCTGTCAATGGGGCGGATTTGTTTGTTGCCCATAGCAACCAATCGCACCACAGCTTTCATTTCTCAGGAGCAGAATAGAACATGAAAGTTTTTGTTGAAGATTTTGCTGTGGTTTTTTTTGAGCCAAAGCCAGGAGTGGATTGAGCAGAACGTAGAAGTATCTTCCTATATATTTCCCCTTCCTTTTGAAGCCAAACCCTTGAGCAAAATCTGCAACAAAAAAAGCTGCGTTTCCACAACGTAGGGCCTTAACCTTAAGAACGCTTTAATAAATCTGCTCCAGTTGTTTTAAAAATAGCCATGCATCTGCTGTTTAAAAGTTACTGTGTGAATAAGACCTTACAGTATAGGACCCTGCATAAGCTCTGTAGAAGCTTTGTAGCCAGAAGTATAACCAGCTGTCACTCAGGTATACCAGATCCCCGAATGCCTATATTGCCCAGTTATGCCGTTCAACATCCTCCTATCCCATAAATCAGGTTTGCGGGATATGGACAGATTTGATCAGGAGTGTGGAAAAGCTGGGTACCAAACTCTATTTTTGGGTTGAACTTGTCACCCAGCTTTCCTACAAACAGAAGAGGACAAGATGATTCTTTAAATATTCCTTAGCATTATACCAAATGCACAGGCAATCTTCTATGACAAATGCTGGTTATTTCCCGACACAAAATAAGAATCTGCCATGAAATTACTTTACCATTTTTTTTTCTTATCTGCTGTCAGATTTTCCAAGAGTTTTAAAGGGATGGAGCCCATGGCAGGGAAATCCGTTTTTTTCCCAATAATTCTTGGATATGTGTATTATTTTCCTTCCCAGGCTGGGTCAAGACCTTCATTCTGACTGTTTCCATGGCAACACATGTCTTCTGAGCCAGGGCCCGATGAACGAGGAGAAAACGACAGCACCAGCCTTATAGGGACATCTGTCCGTGAATTTTCCCTTCCAATGTGCTTATAAATGGCAAGAATCTTCTGCCTATCATCATCTATTAGATTGTACGCTCCTGGAATCTATGAGGGCTTAGTTCCCACAAACGTACTTTTCGCACATTGTTGTTGTAGCACCACATGATACAGTGGGAAACATTCTTGTATCTGTCACCCATCAATTATAATGTAACGGGTAATCATTAGCTCTAAAACACTGGAGGTTAAAATGGTGCTACAGTGACTTCAGTGCCTGTGAAGGGTTAAATCAAAATACGTGCGACCGTGTTGTCCTTTTTGAGCAAACAACGCTTCAGTTCTAGTAAAACATCTGGCTGCAGTTTGCAAACATTGGCCACAGCAAAGCATTATGGGAGAGCAGTGTAAATAGATATCAATTATGCAGTGTCCTAATGTCTGATATTTACTAATTTAAGGACGTCACACACATAAAATTATGAAGATGATGATAAACATCTATTCTACATGATTGAACACTTTGCCTGTTTTTCATACCCCAAATTTACCAACAACTGACAATTTCCTTTAACCCCTTATGTGTAATATCACTTCATTATTTTATGTAATATTGTCTTCTTTATTGATACTTACAAGTTCAATTAATTAAAGAGTAACTATGGTTACATATGAGCATTACACTATTGGTATAGTCCATAGAGAGCAGTATTATAGTAGTTATATTCTTGTACACAGGAGCAGTGTTATAGTTATATTCTTGTACATAAGAGGCAGTATTGTTATAATTACATTCTTGTACATGTAAGACAGTATTATAGTAGATACATTCTTGTACATAGGAGGCAGTATTATAGTACATGCATTCATGTACATAGGAGGCAGTATTATAGTAGTTATATTCTTAAACATACAGGCAGTGTTAGACTAAAGCTCCACAGAAATGCTGCGTTTTTTGTTGCAGATTTTACTGCAGCTTTTTGATCCAAAGTCAGGAGTGGCTAAGGCCGGGGCCCCATGTAACGGAAACATCGCAGTTTGCCCGTGGTGGAAACGGCGCAGGAAAAAAAACGTGACATTTTACAGTCACTGTGTAGTGGAAGGGATTCTAGCGAATCCCATCCCCACACTGCAGTAAACTACGTGCAGCAGACACTCTGCAGTTTCCAAAACCATTGCAGTTTTGGAAATCGCAGATTATTCAATTATACCTACTGAAACGACAGCGGTTTCCCTATAGGTATAATTGAAGAAGAAAGTCCGCAGAGGAAAATTCTGAGAACTTTCTGTGCAAAGCGCTGCAGGAAAAACCTACGATGCGTTCTCGCCGCGGTTTTTCCTGCAGCACTTTTTTGCTATGGGATGCTACATGGGGCCTTAGCCTTAAAAAGGAATGGAAAATGTAAAGGAAGCACTTAGATGTTTCCCATCTGTTTCCATTTCTGGCTTTGGCTCAAAAAACCCCAGCAAAATCTGCAACAGAAAACGCTGCATTTCCGCAACATGGGGCCTTAGCCTTATAATAGTTTTTTCTTGTACATAGGGGCAGTATTATCATTAGTTATATTCTTGCACATAAGGTAGTATTGTAGTGGATATATTCTTGTACATAGGAGGAAGTATATATCTTGTACATAGGGAAGAACTGGGCCTTATTCATAGTCTGTTTGTAAACCATGAATGTCTATCAGTCTATTCACATGTCTTGTCTTTCTGACTGACCATTTTTCACATCCATCATAAAAACTAACATGTTCTGCCATTGTCTGTTTTGACGGACATAAAGATAGCCATGTGAATAGACCCATAGACATTCACTGGTTTTAAAACGGTTATGGCTTAATTAACTGTCATGTGAATAATGCCCCTTGAACGGGCATCAGTGCACCAACAAGGCCATTTATCATGGACGTTAGGACCAAGAAAATGGCACCGTCATATGAATAAGGTCTAATAGGACTTTTATTCTAATACATAGGAGGCAGTATTATAGTAGTTATATTCTTGTATTCTTGTACAGAGACACAGTATATTAGTAGTTATATTTTCGTAAACAGGAAAAAGTATTCTAGTAATTATAATGTTTTTTAAATTCTTTATTTATACAAATTTCACAAATATAACAATATATCAGAAAAGCGCTCTACCAAAGATATGCATCAGGGGCAAAAAGACATAACCAGTACAGGGAAATACATTATCAGGAAAAGCAGAGGCGGCCATGGTGAAAGATGAGACATAGCAAAGATTTTCTGTGCAATCTTTAATGTCAGATGCAGAGAATGGAATTTTTTCCAACCAGGGTGTTACCGACAGGGGGTAATAAGGAAGCTGATCCGTTTTGAAACCACAGTTTTGTTTCGCTGTATCTAACACATTTAACTATCTGTGATAGGTGAGCAGTTGTATTATATGATCGTACATTCGTACATTAGGGAGAATCAGTATCCCCTCATTCCGAAACTTAGATGGGCTCAGCATTGATTTGGCAATCTGTGCTGGTTTACCAGTCCATAAGAATTTAATCATCATTGAGGAGAGCTGCATAATGCAGTCCTTAGAAATCTGGACAAGCAGAGCTTGGAGAAGGTGTAAAATATACGGGAGGATATTCATCTTGAAGATGGAACACCATCCAAACCACATAAAGGTGCCCAGGGACTACTGGTCTAAGTCAGTCTTGAGTCTATGCAACAGGGTCAGAATGATTGTTCGTTTGTCAGGTTTGTAAAGTTCGTCTGATTGTTCATTTGTCTGGGTTGGAATGTTCGTCTGATTGTCCGTTTGGGTCGAAATGTTCGTCTGATTGTCTGTTTGTAAGGATTGGAATGTTTGTTCGAGTTTTGCTGGTAGTTGAACCCCAAGGTAACTCAAGGTAGTGGTGGTGGTCCAGCAAAACAGATATGCCTGTAATTTTAATCTTGTACATAGGTGGAAGTATAGGCACAGGAGAAATTCTCTCCCTGAGTAAAGAGTAATTGCTGTTTACTGAGGCATGATGGGAGGAACATTCAGAACACTTTACTGACATTTAGTGAGACTCGTAGTGTCTCCTTTGTGTTACTCGGAAATAATTTCTTGACTGTTGATGTTGTAACCAGTGGCACTTGGAGTTGCCCTTTTATAGCCGGTTCAGCTCTGCTGTGTTATCTGCACAGCAGCCGCTCATTTCCTGTTGCTGTGTGACAGCTACTATCAGCCAGTTTCTCCCCATTGCACTAATTACTATTACATAAGAGATGAGTTACTGCACCATTTATAGAGCGGAGAATCCTGGGAGCTGCTCTACTTTATTAACGTGCAGAAGTAATATTGTCTCTACTCATTAACCCTGATGTATAAACGTGGGACCAGTGCTGACTGCACATGTTTTGTGACTGGTGTCGCACACCTATAGTGTATCACAGGGTGTGGATGCCCTGATTAAAAGCACACATCTCTGTGGGCAGGGCTATAGCAGGTGTACATTAATGTATGGTATTCACCAGGCTGACAACACCTTCATTCCAGGCACATTACCTGTGCACTGTGATATTACAACTCTGATCTGCTGCCTGCCTGGTTATGGAGCAAGGGAAAACTCACTGGGGTAGGAAAACTTCCCTTTTATTCTCTGCCTGACATGCCTGAGCATTTGGGCGGGCGGGGGGCTTAGTTTATAGATACACCAAAGTAGCAATGTTGCTTGCTTTTCAACTTATGTGAAAATATCAGTTCAGCTTTAATAAGCATCATAAGAGTTGTGGTTAGGACACAGAAAAATAGCTGGCTTAGCTGAACATAGGAGTCGTAGTTTAGACACATGCAAAAGAAATATCATCTCTTCACTGGACATCTTTGTTGCAGTTCGAACATCTGCAGATTTAGCAAGAGTTGTAGTAAGAGCGCACACTATATAATAGCTGCCTGGCTTGTTTAAGCTTCATAGGAGTTGTAGTTATTCATATGTAATAGGAAATACATGGCTTGTTAAGCATCATAGGAGTTATTGTAAGAACCTGTAACAGTGAATACACTTCTTGTCTAAACATCATGAGAGTAGTTCTTTGACCATGTGTAATAATAGATACAAGACTTGTTTAAGTATTAGTTGTAGATTAGACATATGTAACAGATATATGGCTTGTCTACACATCATAGGGGTTGTAGTAAGAACTCATGTAATAGTAAATAGATTGCTCTCCTAAGTATCCCAGGAGTTGTAGTAAGAACACATGTAATAGTACATAGATGGCTTGTTTAAACATTGAAGTTGTAGTTCTGACATGTTATAGTAGATCCATGGCTTGTCTAAGCACCATGGGACACATATATAGCACTATATGTACAGTATGTATAATGCAGAGTCTTTCGGCCTTTGAGAATTTTGTTTCATGGTGTTTGTGTATGTGGGGAGAATTTTTTTCTGTTCTGTTCATACAAATTATGCTGCATGAGTAATGATGATACATAGAGGATGTAGTAGGGAGCAGACAGCTGCGTTCTCTGTGTAGTGGGCAGACTTGAATGGGAACTAAGCTGCAGTGACTCTGTTCAGCCACTATACAACAGTGCTGTCTGCTTACTGCTCCATTCTCTGTATCAGAACTCACTTTTTCAGAAATCCTAATGGTATAATCTGGGACTATATATTGGAAGAGTTATTCTGGTTTGGTTATATTCTCAGATTATGCTATTTTATGAAAAACCATGCATTGATCTACAGGGAGCTACTTTCCAAATGGTGGTGTTAGAACAAGTTCCTCTTTTCCACCAAGGTCTTATTTGCATATTTCTTTTCCAGAAATCTTAGGAGGGCATGCATGGTCTAACAAGTGCCTGTACTCCTCAGGGTGGTGTCTCCCTAATGAGTCATAGTACCCCTTCTGACCAAGTAATATAGCAGTGATTTTCTGAGTGAAAGTTAGTGTAGGAGAGGGAACAGCCGGATAAATGCAGAAAGGAGCATTTATTTCTGATAAATATATTGCAAAGTTTTCTTTTATAATCATCTGTACCATTCTTCTATGCAAAGTTTGATGAAAAGTGAGTGACCATTTAATAACAAAGCTGATCTACTTGCTGCAAAAAAAAACCCCTGCAGGGTAAACTGACTTGCAGCTAAGATTTTCAATTGGCAATTTATGCTTCGGTTTTTCACTGCAGATAAATAGTGTGAAGTATGCAGCAAAACCCCAGCTATGGTGCTATGAATTCCACCATAAAACACAGGATTTGGGCACATCTACTACTAGGAAATCATCTGCGGACCAAACCCATGTGGATGTATTCTACATGTGTTCAGTTGTGGAAAGAAGCCCTACGTTCTTATGCTCACTTGATAGGAGAAGAGCTGGCAACTAGTGCAGGTTTAATGAAGGTCACATGTAGTTTGGGCTAAATACATTGTGTACATACATTTCATCCATTGCTAGCTTCTAAGATCCCAGCATGAAATGTAGTGAAATGTAGTCATCATTTTCTGGATGGCAAGGAATTTTCATGGAAAATACTGAATGAGCAGCTCATAAACTGGAAGAAGCATTAGATATTTCTGATCATAAGTGAAAGAGGGAACATGCTATAAATCCTCATACATAAAAAATATGTATGAACCTAAATAAAAGAGTGAACAGCCTTTAGTTGGGAAGAGTCTCCTGGTTGGGACCCCTACTATTAGCCAGAAAGTCACTAGATTGGCTTTCATTTAGTTTTGGGAGTGAATAATCTATTATATGACAAAAGTAGTAAATATTTCTGAATATTAAGGAGTGAATAGCCTTAAAGTCAACATACCATAAGTCATACATATTCCCATAATAATAGTAATAATAAAAGAGTGAACATCCGAATACCTGGCATCAGTACTAAATATTCATGAACACTAATACAAAGTGAACAGTCTAGGAGATGGTAAGATTGTAAGTATTCCTGTATATTAATTAGAGATTAAACTATAAAATGGCATCAATAACAAATATTCAGTAAAAAAATGAAGCTTATGTAACATTCCTGAATCAGCCTTTAAACTGGCATCATATTAAATACTGCTAAATAATAAGGAGAATAAATACATAAATTACATTTTAATCCCTGCCTTCATTTACCATTATATAACATGCATGCTGACAGTTTCTTCACAATATAATGCATAGATTATTTACATCGGTAAATACTAGATTGGCAGTTTCTATATGTTCTCTGCAGTTCGCACCGTAATCCAGTATACACAGTATATACCTGTGTTTGTATCCCCCTGTTGCTCTGGAGTCCTATAGTGAATTACTTCCCACTAATGACATCCCTTACAGTATTCCTGGTGAGTCACAAAGCTCAGTACAACAAGATCACAGGAATGAAACTGCTAAGGGTGTGGAAGTGTGGGTGTATCCAGAATATTTAATAATGTCTAAACATAACTCTACTATAAATACAAGTATTGCGCAACAATCAGCGTAGCCAGCCAGCGCAGCACCCCATTATTATCACTATCCCTGGGGTTCAGTTAAATGGCTTGGAACTTGGTTTTTATTTTATAATTTTGTATTTATCTTGCTTTTGTGTTACCATGCTCTATCCCTAACCTCCAACTTTTAGAGGATACAAGGGACAAACTTGGCTAGATAATTTGTGCTAGTCCGGGGCCCCACGTGGCGGAAACACCACAGTTTGGCCGAGGTGGAAACGGCAAACACCACTGTGTTTTACAGTCACTGTAAAGTGGAGCCTGCAATAAATTCTGTGTGAATTTACCCTTAGTGACAACCACAATCTACTGATGTTGCTGCCTATGAATTGGAGTGGCAGACGCAAAGAAATCACTGTATCATGTGTGCCTGCACCAAGCCGCAGATAGCAGGGGGTTAGAGGGTCAATGGTGGAGCATATAGAGGAAGCAGATAGACATGTCATCCACTGCCCACAATATCAGGACAGCGCCTGGAATCTAGGACTGTCCTACTGGATCCAGGTTGCTTGGAAGGTATGTTTTTATTGCTAACTGTTATTAGCCATTACAGGCTTAGATTAGAAGATGCTGATGTAGGTCAATCTATTGCTTCCTGTTATCAGCCATTTTAGTCTAGTAAGTGGCTGACTTCAGTATTCTTCAATAGCCTGCAAGGTCACCTCATTATGTCTCATATTCTATGTATCAAATATGCCTAGACATTCAGGAGTGCAGTAAAAGAGAATATTCCTAGAAACAGCCAGACTATTTTCTCTTCAGGATTCTGGAAAAGCTGGGCAGTAACCTTTTGGAGGCTGCAATATAGGTCACAATGATTGACAACCAGCTTTAATAAAAGTGACATAAGGAAGAAACATGTGAACAGAGTCAAGAACATGAAGGATTTAGCAGGTTTTTGGTGTTTGGGTAAATGCTCTTTATTCCTAGTGCATCTGTGCTGAGATCTGGATGGAGACATAGAATGGCTTGGAGAGCGGTTACTATAATGAGTGACAGCCTCACTACAGCATTCATCCCTGCTGTCTCAGATGAATATCCTGAAAGTGACAGATCCTCTGCACTGCTGTGGCCCCCAGCAACATAAGCGCAAGGCTCAGCTTTCATGTCGCCTGGGGGGACATTGACTGTATATATGTTTACATTCCTTTTTCTTGCAGCTGATATGTTTCTTATTTTGTACTGTAGAGTTACACATTATAGTTATAGTTATTTTCTTGGTTGTGCTATGGCCTTGGGACCCTTCTTTTCTAGTAAACCTCCTTTCCCCATTACATCCCACCCTGAGGGAGAAAAAAATCTATACAGGGCCCCCGAGGATTGCTGCGTAGGAGTCATGATACCTGTGCCATCAGTTGCCAAAAATACCTGGGTCCTTCAGTCTGTCGCTTTAAGACAATCCATATCCTTATTAAAGCAAGTGGAAATAATATTGGGGGGGTGGAATGTTCTGGTTGACACCCTACCATTATCTGGAGTTCAGCGAGTCATTGGAAATATTGGAGACAATTTATTCCTACTCTGGTGTGAGATCTGCCTGGTTCCGAAACATCTAGGGAGGTCCTGTGAACCAGAACTGAAATCAATGCCATACAGGGACATTCAAAGTTACTTTTATGAAGTCACTTTTTGCCTGATAACGTCATGTGTTGTGTGTACAACGTGTTATAAATTGGCTCCACTGGCTTTCTCTTTGGAGTAATTTGTTTGCCACCTATTTATTTCAGTGCAGGGGAAATACTTGGTCACCCTCAGGTTTTCGTAGCTATCACAGGTGGCATTCTTTTGAAAGGAACCTGTCAAGACCTTTTACCCACCAGAACTGTCACTACTATTTTATATTGCAGGGGACTATCTTGCAAACCTCTCACTATACCAATTTAGTGCTCCTGCATTTCCCAAAAAAGAAGTTTAGACATGGAGATTCCTGCATGTACATGCGTATGAAGCCGAGGCCAGTACACATTAATTAACTACGTATGTGCCAGAGCTGGCTTGTGATGACAAATCCTGACTAGAGGAACATCAATTAAGATAAAATGGGGACAGCCAGCCTGCCTGTCCCTTACTCTACCAATAAGTGATGACTATTTTCCATAGATTTAGTATTTAGCTAGCTATCTAATAATAAGATTTTGCATATATGATTATTATAGTTATATGTCTAAATAGTTTTGCTTATTTATAGAACAAAACCTACTAACTGTTTGTC
The DNA here is from genome assembly GCA_947044405.1 of Leptodactylus fallax. Taxonomy (NCBI): domain Eukaryota; kingdom Metazoa; phylum Chordata; class Amphibia; order Anura; family Leptodactylidae; genus Leptodactylus; species Leptodactylus fallax. Next base: position 746,919 of record CAMRHE010000143.1, read on the forward strand.
ATCTTTGCATATTGCATCAGTCAGAATGTTCTCATATATTAAACATTGTCATTCATTCTCCAGCTTTATTTGGGTCGGGGGTGACAGGGTCATTTTAATTACTGTCTAGTACTTTAGAAGTTAGCAAACATGAACCCTTTACTGTCAAAATATGCCCATCAGCCTGCCGCCTTGCTCACCTCCAGATTGTGACATTTACAGTGCTGTACCTTTAAATAAAACATTCGTCTTGAAAGCCAGTGGGAGCGAATTGTTCAGGCTCCCTATTAAAACCATCAATTGTGAGCAGCCTGGCAGCCGGGGGTTTATTTTCTCTTCAATTTAGTTGTTTAAATCTGCAGTTCTCCCTGGCACTTGTGATATGGAGGAGAAATAAACACCCCCTTGTGTTTATTTGTGCTACGTTGCTGGCAACGCTTTCACTTGAGATTTTACTGAGGCGTCAGCTGGGGAGGGGGGGGGGGGGTGCACACCTATTTACCTAGTGTGATATGTATCTTAAATGTATTTCTGTAAAGAAAGTTCATCTAAAAGTGTGGCGTGCGGTGATTGTGTTTTCACATTCAATGCCTGCGAAAAATAATGGTGATAAGCGGTAAAAGCCTCCTTCTCCAGTCCTCTGTAACATTTCAAGATCCTTGCTTGTTGTCAGGGAAGAGGAAATCTTATTAGATCTAGAGGTTGTAAATTTATACAGAATACATCTCACAGCAGAGTGTTTGTTACAATTTCATCCAGTCTAGACAATTCTCTTTGAAGTAAAGTAGCCTTGACTCTAGGCTGATATATATTACCAGCACTGATATATTACAACAAACTATCAGGATAAAGCTAGATTCACATCTGCACCAGAATGTGACGCAGAAACTGCTAAAAATCGCCAGAGTGAAAAGTCCTGTACGGAGGATTTTTCTTTCTGCCGGTTTCAGTATAAAAACAGTGGACATCTGACAGACCCCCATTATAGTGTATGGGGTCCATCGGTAACCCCTGTTTTAACAGACCTGTGCGCAGATGTAAAATTATCCACAGAGAGATTTGTGCCAAGTAGCACAGAATATGCACAACAATGGGTGTAGGCAATATAGAATCTTAGCTAAAAAAAAATCCTTTTCAGCAACTAAAGAAAGAAGAACATTATTCCAGGATTTCACCTTTCAGAAAAATCAAAGTCTTCATTCCTGTGACATGGAATAAAGCGTTCACTTTGTTTTTTTGCATTTTGAAATCCTGGAGTGCTGCTATTTTTTTCTTTTTGTATCTACCTATATAGTTCTGCCCACCTCCTTACATTTTTCCCTTTTGCACCATAGTTCTCCACGTATGGTGTCTGCCAGGCCAAATGCCTTTTTCTAGGAATAACACCTTTACTGCCATTGCAAGGCTTAAAGGGATGGGGCATGACAGCAGAACCACCTGGCAAAAAGTTACATGACCCTTCTGGGCATTTAGCTGTTGATAAATCATAACGTCAGATAGCCATAGAGAGGGAAATGTGTATGGGCACTATCAAAATGCAGCAAAAGGATGAGTTGAACCAGAATGACCCTGCCATCCATGAACCCCCAGGACACCTGCACAAAAGAGCTCCTGACTTGATTGATCCTGTATATACAGATATAGTATATGCACTTATATATGTAAATTGTTTCAATTTTTGTTATTTATTTGCTGTTTGTTATTTTTTCTACCTTTTTGTTTTCCCTGTGTAGTCTTCCCCCAGTCACATATTCTGTGCAGCGTCATCTGTGACTGTACCAGTAAACTATGGATAATTATATGCAGAAATCAATATTGTATGAGATTAGTGAGCGCCCGGCGCCTGTCTTGTTCTACGTTTAGTGATATCATTGAGAACAACAACATAAAACCTGCTGTAGCCGAGGGCGAGTCACACAGTATGTCATAGAGTGTTAACATCTGCCCCTCACCCACCATCATCGGGTAAATAAAGGGGCTTAGCGGATCCAAGAAACGCAACTAGAATCTTATGGACCCCAATGTAAAAACTGTAATAGGGCCCCTACATACTGTGTGCCAATTATAAAACAGAATTGTGTGACAGAGGGATCGTTGGGTGCCCTCAGGCACTAGGGCTTATATATGACTTCTACCTCTTCATCCCACCTCATGACTCCACAAGGAGTCACATAAATAAAGGCAGTTACGGCTCATTCAGGCAGCTTCCATGGAGAGCATGTCCTATTCTGGTCAGTTTCTCCAGATCCCAAGTTGCACATGTCAATTTACAGTCCAAGCTTTCCTCAGACTGCACACTGAGCATACTTGGACCGTCATCTTTCTTTTATTATCCTCTGCGGTCCCTTAAAGAGTACCTCCAGTTATAAAACAACTTTTAGTAAATGAATTGTACATGGAAATATAAGAAACTTTATAATATACCTTATTACAGAATGTGTTTCCTTCTCCACTTATTACAATGCTATCCTTATCTATTTACTTCACATATAGAACTCTATGGAGAGGGTAGTGTTTATCTATTACCTCACTCTGTGCAGTGGTAGAGTCTTATCGTGAAGAAATAGCAGTGTAAAGAGCTCCCTCGTTCACAAAGTAGCAGCGTTTAGCAGTTACAGTTATTAGTGTGTCTACTCCAGCAGCCTACCCCTTCCACTTCCCGCCTCCATAGGCTTCTATGTAAAATGTGACTCAACATGATCAGTGGAGATCCATAGATACTTTTTGAGTAATATCTTTAATGAAACCACATATCTAATCATTGTTATAACTTATAGCTAAGGCAGGGTTCACACTACCGTTGGAGTCCGTTATGAAGGTGTCCGTTAAAAAAAAATAAACGGACACCTATCATAACTGACCCTAACTGATGAGCATCAGGTAGTGTCCGTTTTTTAATGTCACATACCGCTAGAAAGCCGACAGCGCGCTGAATTAAGTTACATGTTTTACTTTACTTACTGTTTGAAGGGCGCTGTGAGGAACTCCCTCCTGACACTTCTCGTTCGTCCATAGCGCTGTACTAAGGGGGCGTTCCTCACAGCTCAGCGTCATCGCCGGGCAGTAAGGAACGCTCCCTCTGACAGTACAGGGCTATAGACCAGTACAGAGAGAGGGGGCGGTCCTTACAGCCCAGTGATGACGCTCAGCTGTGAGGAACGCCCCCTCATACAGCGCTATTAACGAACAGAAGTGTCAGGGAGGGACTTCCTCTGACAGTACCCGGCTATACAGTCATGGCCAAAAGTTTTGAGAATGATACAAATATTAATTTTTACAAAGTCTACTGCTTCAGTTTTTCTAATGGCAATTTGCATATACTCCAGAATGTTATAAAGAGTGATCAGCTTAACAGCAATTACTTGCAAAGTCAATATTTGCCTAGAAAATGAACTTTATCCCCCAAAACACATTTCAACATCATTGCAGCCCTGCCTTAAAAGGACCACCTAACATCGTTTCAGTGATTGCTCCATTAACACAGGTGTGGGTGTTGATGAGGACAGGGCTGGAGATCAATCTGTTATGATTAAGTAAGAATGACACCACTGGACACTTTAAAAGGAGGCTGGTGCTTGCCATCATTGTTTCTCTTCTGTTAACCATGGTTATCTCTAAAGAAACACGTGCAGTCATCATTGCACTGCACAAAAATGGCCTAACTGGGAAGAGTATTGCAGCTAGAAAGATTGCACCTCAGTCAACAATCTATCGCATCATCAAGAACTTCAAGAAGAGGTTCCATTGGTGCCAAAAAGGCTCCAGGGCGCCCAAGAAAGACCAGCAAGCGGCAGGACCGTCTCTTAAAAGTGTTTCAGCTGCGGGATCGGGCTACCAGCAGTGCAGAGCTTGCTGAGGAATGGCAGCAGGCAGGTGTGAGTGCATCTGCACGCACTGTGAGGCGGAGACTCTTGGAGCAAGGCCTGGTCTCAAGGAGGGCAGCAAAGAAGCCACTTCTCTCCAGAAAAAACATCAGGGACAGACTGATATTCTGCAAAAGGTACAGGGAGTGGACTGCTGAGGACTGGGGGAAAGTCATTTTCTCTGATGAATCCCCTTTTCGATTGTTTGGAACATCTGGAAAACAGCTTATTCGGAGAAGAAGAGGTGAGCGCTACCACCAGTCTTGTCTCATGCCAACTGTAAAGCATCCTGAAACCATTCATGTGTGGGGTTGCTTCTCAGCCAAGGGAATCGGCTCTCTCACAGTCTTGCCTAAAAACACAGCCATGAATAAAGAATGGTACCAGAATGTCCTCCAAGAGCAACTTCTCCCAACCGTCCAAGAGCAGTTTGGCGCTCAACAATGCCTTTTCCAGCATGATGGAGCACCTTGCCATAAAGCAAAGGTGATAACTAAATGGCTCAGGGAACAAAACATAGAGATTTTGGGTCCATGGCCTGGAAACTCCCCAGATCTTAATCCCATTGAGAACTTGTGGTCAATCATCAAGAGACGGGTGGACAAACAAAAACCAACAAATTCAGACAAAATTAAAGCATTGATTCTGCAAGAATGGACTGCTATCAGTCAGGATTTGGTCCAGAAGTTGATTGAGAGCATGCCAGGGAGAATTGCAGAGGTCCTGAAGAAGAAGGGTCAACACTGCAAATATTGACTTTCTGCATTAACTCATTCTAACTATCAATATAAGCTTCTGTTACTCATAATATGAATGCAATTATATTTCTGTATGTAATAAAAACATCTGACAAACACACATAAAAACCAGAGGGCAGCAGATCATGTGAAAATATAATATTTGTGTCATTCTCAAAACTTTTGGCCATGACTGTAGACGAGAACAGAGAGGGGCCGTTCCTCACAGCCCAGCGATGACGCTCAAGCTGTGAGGAACGCCCCTCAGTACAAGTCTCTGAACAAAGAGAAGTGTCGGGGAGGGAGTTCCTCGCAGCGCCCTTCTAACAGTAAAACATTACACCGCCGATATCTCCAGCCCCCGGCACATACAGGGAAAGCCGGCAGTGCGCTGAATTCAGTGCGCTGTCGGCTTTCTAGCGGTATGTAAAACCGCATGTGCCTGAGGACACGAAATGTCCTCTAACACTGCTAGTTTTTTTTTTTTTGTTTGTTTCTCCTTTCTGAGCATGCGCAGGGAAAGTAAACGGACATAAAATAACGGACAGTAACTGATGGCTATCAGTTACTGTCCGTTATAAGTCCGTTAAACATAGACTTCAATGTTAAAAAAAATAACGGACACTTGCTGTCCGTCAAGAATCCGTTTTATTCAAACGGACAAAAAGTCCTGCATGTAGGATTTTTTGTCCGTGAAAAAATAACGGACTTCTGACGGATTTGGTGTAAACGGACACTAATGGACACAATATAAAAACCCATTGAAATGAATGGAAATTTTAACGGATTTCTGACGGTTCAACTAGTGTCCGTTGCTAAAATCTTGTAACGGACAATAGCAACGGACACTACTGACGGACACCAACGGTAGTGTGAACGCTCCCTTAGGCTGAGTTCACATCAAATTCATTTTTGTCCGGAAAACTAATAAAATGTGGGATGCAGATGGAGCACATTCTGTCTGTATTTATCATCATTGAGTGTAATGTAAAAAACAAGATGTTTGATATTGTTTTACATGCAGGACTTTATTTTCTGTCTAAAAAGTTAAAAACGAGATGGAATCAAGCTTCTGTGTTGTTTTTTACATTACACTCAGTGATGACAGATGGAGACAATGTGCTGTGTCTACATCCGATATTATATTAGTTTTACACTGCATTGTTCTATGACATTACAGAGCAATGGACGAAAGTTAAGCTGATGTGAATTTAGCCTTATCCTCTGATATACTGATACATTTTACCTGCACCAGTAGATTGTAATTATCAGAATAAGAGAGAGATTTGTGCTGCTAGTGTATTTATATTGTAGAGGATTGCCTAGACTGAATGTAAATGAAATAAAACTACCAAAATACTACCAATTATTTACACCATAAGGTAAAAATATTGTCCCAGGTAGCAGAGTTGAAGGCATCATACCAAAGACATGGTTGATACTGACCCCCATTGAGACGTAGGGCCGACCCTTGGCCTTGTTAGATGGAGTTATCCTCCGTTCTGTCAGACGCCACTTCCTAGAAGGTATTCAGTGCCTCTTTAATGAGAGCATCTTACGTCTGAGAAGAGCTCAGCCTCTAATCTCTGGAATTGTACAGGCGCCATGACAGCTAGTCAGACCAAAATGAGGGTCAAGCGAGGCACGCTGTGCAAATCCCGGATTGTGGGGAATTTAAACAGACGGATAAAGATTAACAAAAAAAAAAAAAAAAGAAATAAAAAGATCTTTGCAGCTGCAAAAGTGACTGCAGGGTCTGGATATTTCATATAAAAGAATCGCAGACGACTGACCTGAGTCACCTGAAATCACCGTCACACAGATCACATAGACATCACTTCCAGGGTGCACTTTGGTTTATCATTTGCTGAACATGTTGAGCAGAGCTAAGCCAACACTTGAAATATTTCCCTCAATTTTTTATAGTTATTAAAATTATGAATTCATTATAAATTTCAGACATTATTATGGGAGGAATTCTACAGATCTGAAGTCAATTAGTTTCTTACTGAGAATTTCTTTCCTTGTCTTGTTTTGTCCAGTCCAGACTGTTTTGGGGAATGTTGTGTGACGACCAAGCTGCGTGACAACCCTTTTGGAGGATACAGTGGCTTCACAACAAGGATGAGGCCCCACGTAGCGAAACACCGCAATAAAACATTATGGAAAAAAACACATTTTTCATTGCATTTCCGCAGAGTTTTCCATAAATAGCAATGTGAATGTGAATACAGCCTTAGGATAAGGCCCCATTTATCCGGCTGAAGCAAAAAAACACTGCAGTGGAAACGCCAACGGTTCCGCAGGTATAATTGACATGCAGCGATTTTCAAAAATGTGAGTGTTTTTGAAAAAGCAGCTTTTTCACTGCAGATTTCTTTTCTGCAATGTGTGGATGGGATTAGCTAGAATCCCATCCACTTTGCAGGTACTGTAAAACACTGCGTTTTTTGCCACGGTGTTTCCGCCATGGCAAAAAAGCTGCGTTTTCGCAATGTGGGGCTTTAGCCTAAAGTTGTAAGTTATCCAATAACATTTTACTACACACAGGCAGACATGTCAACTCACCCAACTTTCAGGCCCCCTCATCCAATGAGCAGTCACTTTTATCCAGCTGTTAGCTCATTGGGATTCACTGCCCTATGATGGCACATCAGCGAATACTAATAAGTAGGTTGCCCTGATCTATTTAAAGTTTTATTTTATTTATTTATTTTTTCATTAGGTATGATGCAGGTTTTGAACCCAGGACTGTACCTAATGGTGACTTATAAGCCACTGCCTCCATTAATCTCTATGGGATGGGTTTTCGCTTAATAAAATTCGACTAACCGTCAACTCCCAGGTTGCCATCTCTGCACAGGCTCATATTAAATCAGAGGGGACAGTTTTTTTTTTCTACTTACTGGAGTGATTCCTTAAACGCTTCTATGGATTAGACCACTGACTTAATCATTACTATTACAAGAGAGCTCCTGAAAAATGTTTCCATTCCTTAGGAACCCATAATGCCATTCCTGCCTCAAAAAACCTTGGTGTAGGGTCAGGTAAAGCTAGTACTATAATTTAACTCAGACATGCTTATTGATTTAAAGGTAGTCTGTCGCGAGAAGCCAGCATATCAACCCAGCCCCACTGAGAGGTTAGGATCACCTGAATAAAAGAGTGTTTTCCTCATGTGATTCGATGGCTCTGTTCCCGAAAGATCATTGGTTTTGTCAATATGAGCTCTTTGGAGCTAAGAGAGAGGTAAGTGTCAATGCCCACATATTCACTAAAACCGTGATATCTCCACAAGAGAAACACCGATTCACAAGGGGAAAACACTGTTTGATTCAGGTGATCCTAACCTATCTATCTGCAGGGTTTATATGCTGGGTTGTGGAGGCAAACTCCTTTTAAAAAGCATCTTTGAGCAGGCTGACGTCACTTTGCCAATTACTATAAAAATGTCAGGCCTTGTCACTGTACTTTAGAAACCCCTGATCAAAGTTTAAGAAATCCAAGCATTCCTAGGAGGCCTGGTTGAGTAACACTGTGACACAGTGTGAACCTAGCGTCAGACTGAGAATGCTACTGTTCTGTCCAGAAAGCATGAATACTACACTGGAAAATAGTCGTGTAGTGACTCACAGCATCATAAATTACTATGATACCGGGTCTTAGAAATACAACACTATATGATCAGACTGAATATGTCTGTCTGAAACTGGCCTTAGACAAGACTCCCCTACCATATTTATTAGCTGGGATGGACTTTTACTCCCAAGGACGACCCTATGTGATGCCCTTCACCCCTGAGTAATAACAGCTAATCCTTTGAGATGAACTGGTGGACTTTGGGCTGAAACAATCTATCAGAACAGACAGCATGGTGGCTCAGTGGTTAGCACTCTTAACTTGCAGTGCTAGAGTCCTGGTTTTTTTTTGCCCCCTCCCCAGGTCGTGTGAGTTTCCTCCAACACTTCAAAGATATACTGATATGGAGTTTAGATTGTGAGTCCTACTTTGGACAGTGATGACAGTGTCTGTAAAGCGCTGCGGAATGTGTTGGCTCTGTATAAGCAGATAGATTTGTACTGTTGACTAGATACAATTGTAGCAAATCCTCAGCTGTGTGAAATAGTTTTCAGTGCATTCTTGAAAATGGTGAGGAATCGAACATATAATGGATGGTTGCAAAATTTTTCAGTACTGAGGACATTCCGTCAGCATATCCAGGAAAGGTATAAATATACTTGCACCTTATTTTTAGCAAATGCCTTATGACAGCGACTTGAACAGATTAATTTGGAGGTTCATTAAGTAATTATTTTATGTTGTTACACTACAACTCCCAGCCTTCTTTGCTTTGCCATCATTCCAAAATCTGGAACACACATGTGACTTAAAATCCTCTCAAAATTTAATCCACCCCTCCCCTCATGTTCTCATAGGTGCCAAGTGCAGTAAAACCGTTATAGGATCCTATTCCCACTAATTCTGTTATTTCAGGTGTAGTAAGAGGCGGAATTTTGGTAAAATAAACATTCTGCGTTAAAGATTTACAGTGGCAAAAAACTGGACACGAGGGACTCTTAAACCGGACTGTGTCTGTCAGCGACCACATGGCAGGTGTAAGGATGTGTACCAAATATTAATGGTGGTCACCATAGGGTTCAGATATTTCCTAAAGTCAGGTGTTGTGTTTTTTTATTATTAATAATTACTTTTTGTTTAGTATTATTTATTTTATTTTAAAACATTATTTTATAATTTTTTATTATTTTTTTAATTTAATTATTTTATATTTCAGTTTATTATCTTGTATTATTTATTATTATATATTGTATTTCTCTACAAGAGTCACTATCACCTCTTGTAAACTATTTTAATACTCTATTCAGCAATATTTCAGCGAGTTATTTTGATCACAGGTGTCTCTGCTATTACATTTGCTATTATTAGGTGTATCTGCTATTACATTTTCATGAGGACTGTCATCCACCTTTCCGCAGACCCTGAATGCCACATAAATCAGTGTAGATTAAAAATTATTTAAATTTCCTTCTCTTTGGTGTAGAGACAGAGCTATATTATGACATTTGTCACTCAACAAAGAATAACGTTTGTGCGTCTCACTCTTACAGATGCTTTGAGTCACACATTTAGTATGACCCAATACCTGACTATAGATGTTTTCAGCAAACCTTGATTATGATGGGTAGCGACTCTAGCCCAGACTGGAATGTCAGTGTTCACTGTAAGTTCTGGCGTTCTATTCAGCCTTTGGGAATTTAGTATGAACCATACTGTAAATTGACATTTGGTGGTAGTGCTACACAAAGCTGTGCCCAAAAGAAGGGTTTTACTCCAAACATAATACATTAGGGGAATTTATAAAGGCTCCAACTAGTGCGAGGCTCCAGTCTCTTAATAAATCAGATGCCTGTCTGTGCGCCAGTATTGAAATTTACACCAGCCAGGAACTGTATTTCCTGTTTAATACATATGTTGGGCCCACTTTTCCAGAAAGTGCTGCATGAGGAGCAGAACGAGGAATTTATTTACCCATCTTCCATAGTTTTCTGGCATAGATGGGTGTAAATTTGGCGCATCTTTGGTGCAAGAATGGGCAATGCGCTAAAACCACAATTATACCCATCTACTCCAGAAAACTGCGGCAGATAAATTCTCCGCATTATTATTTTTTTTTTTTCAAAGATGGAGTGTCACAAAATTTTCTGTTCCAATAGTCACAGTTTGAGCTTATGTTTTTTGGTCAGGGACCTCTATGTTTACTGTGACTCCTTTCATGTCTTATCCTGTGATTTGCATGGAATGTGCAGGATCTTGTGCGTTTTTTTTATGCTCTGTATTAGCTATGGATGTAAGTTTAGTAACACATTCCAGGATTATGAATAAACAGAAATTCTAGACTAATGCAGGTCACGGCATAGTCACGAAGGAAGATAAGCAGAAATGTAGAAAGGTTTATCTACAGTATGTGTATATGTGGCAGTGGTCTTCAACTTATAGCTTGTCAGCCGCTATCATGCAGTATCACAGTGGCAGCCTGCAACTTTCCCATATGGTAGTAGTATGCAGCCGCTAGAGCTGCATTCACATTATTACTGTTTCTACATGGGATGCTGGGGCCACGTGAGCTACAGTAGCAGAATAACCTTGTAGATGTTTAACTATGATCTAAGCTCCCACAATACACTGCTCTTTGGTTACTGGACACCAGCAGAATTGTAAGTGCAATTCTGGAGGTGACTGCGGTAAAGGGGTCCACCTAAGGTGATGTGATCACTATATTAACATTGTCACCAATTGATCATCTACGGCACACACTTCAATACAGGACATGCTTCATTAACACATGAAGTTCAGGGTCACCGGGCACCTTATCGCCAGTGCGGTGTCCACAACTGATGGCTTACTTGTAAACTGTAACTATTTCTCCAATACACTATGAATACAGTGTGACAGTTGTATAAGACTTGATATGGAAGACACCAGACAATTAGTCAGTGGAAACAGTGTACTCATATTGGGATATCGGCGTCATGATGTCATCACATGCAGCTGGTACTCCTAGTCAGAAAGGGACTGTTTCATATATAGAAACAGCTCATTGTATCCTCACAAATGACAAAGGCAAATTCTAAATGATCATTTGTTTAGGTCGCACACAGAGAGAAAATACATATTTATGCCTTTATGTACAAGACCAAAGCTACCATAATACTGTACCTATGTACAAGAATATAATATTACAATACTGTCCCATGTGCAAGAATATAAGTACTATAATGTTGCCTCATATGTACAAAAATGTAACTAATTCTGCCTCCAAGTTATAAGAATAAAAACTATAATACTGCTCCCTATGTACAAAGATATAACTACTTTAAAAATGCCCTCTATTTACAAGAATATAATGACTATATAACTGTCCTCTATGTACAAGAGTATACCTACTGTAATACTGGCCCCAGTGGAATTGTTTCTAGGGGCCCTCCGCGGACCCCTGCAGATCAGCTTACTGAGACAGAGTGGCTACAAGTAATAACAATGCCATGCTGCTCACTTGCCGTATGATGTGCACCACTGCACTACCTAAACCCACCGCTACACTCTGTATGGCAAGCGAGCAGTGTGGCTCCTGGAATTGTTAACATTACCTGTAGCCACATTGTCCTAGCTGTTGGACCCCCGCAGATATAAAATTGATGGCCTTTCCTAAGGACAGGCCATCAATATTAGAAAGATGGATAAACCCTTTAAATAAGTTGTCCAGCAATTAGAGCAATCCATGTGGCGGACAGGGAGTTGCCCACCACCAGTGTCCATTCAGTCTCATGCCGGCGCCTTCTTGCCGGGGGGTCCTGCGCCTCATGTGACCACTAAGACCAATTGGGTATGCGAGGTACAGGATTTCCAGAAATGAGGTGCCACCATGAGACCGAACAGATACTGGTGGGAGATAAGGGGGTGCTGGGGACAGGTGAGTATGCTTTATTTAAATTTTACACCTTCCTGGCCGCCACAGGGGCCAATTTATTGACAACCTATTTAAAGGGGTTGTCTCAGCCTAATTTTTCAATGGCCACTTCACTGGTTTCCCCCATAAAGTGACCACATCACTGGTCCCCTATACTGTATGGGGACCAGTGATGGGGCCATTATATTGTGTGGGGGCAGTGATCAGGGCTAACATCCTGTGGGGAGGGCATTAACGTGGCGTTGTTGGGCTTTTTTTTATGGTCTATCCCCAGGATAGGCCATAAATACCTAATTGGTAGCGGGCTGACTCCTGGCCCCATCAACTGTACAGAACCACTTCTGCCACCTGTCCTGTACACAATATAGGGCCGGAAGCAGAAAGCTCCATCCACTGTATAGCAGCCAGGCGCCGTCACTGCAGCTCAGTTCCCACTGACTTCAATGAGTGCTGAGATGCAGTTAATGGACACAATGGATGGAGCTTTCTGCTTCCAGTCCCGTATTGTGTACAGGATGGGCGCCAAAAGCGTCCCAGGGGCCCAGTGTCGCCCCCTCCTCCCTACCGATCAGGTATTTATGGCCAATCCTGAGCGTAGACCATAAAAAAAATTAACACCGAACAACCCATTTAATATTCTCATCTAATGCCCCACACACTTTAATGTCACCCCAGAGGATATTAGCCCCTATCACTTCCCCACACACAATATAGTGGCCCCTTCATTGGTCCCCCTTATAGCAGTATTAAGTCAGTACTTACCTGTCTTCTGCATGGTCCTTCTTGCTCTGGGCGCACTGTTATGACTTAATGTGCGCCCAGAGCAGGAAGGATAGGTAGGGGCCGGAGAGCAGACAGATAAGTAGCCATTTTTCCCACGCAGCTTGTAGGCCACAGGCTTAATGGCTGCATCACTTGCCACTCCTCTTCAGCCTTCAATGAACCCTGTGCTTTGCAGATCATGTCGTGATGACGCACATGGGCCTTCTGGAGGCTGAAAATGAAGAATTCAGTGAACAGGAGCGGGGATAGGTAAGTTAATAGGAGCCGTTACCAAACCTCCACTGTCTATTAAAAAAAGCAGTGGGCATTCGGTAGGGCCCCCTGAAAGCACGGGGCCCACCAGGGGATTCACTGGTACCCCGGTGGGCTAGTCGGAGCCTGACTGCACCCCATGTACAAGACTATAACTACTATAATACTGTCCCCTATGTACAAGAATAAAACTATTATAATAATGTTCCATATGTACAGTACAAGGATATAACTACTAGAATATTGAATGTGAATTTTAACGAATGGTGAGAGTTGCTCTTCTGTGTATTTGCACAGTTGGTTTATTATAGTAGAGGTGACACTGGATTACTTGGCTTATGTTAGGCATGTATTTGGCACATGCCCCTTTTTTTGTACATTTTATGATTTCTGGGCTCTATACCTGCAGGTTAGAAAGGTATGAAGTAAGATTTTTCAGGGCAGATTCTCCACTCTTCATCAATCTGCTTTAGAGAATATTTAATAGAAGGGGCTATGGCATTTGATGGAGGTAATTAATGGATCATGGCGGGCACCTTCTGGCTTTTATGTAGTGCTGGATTATAAAAGCTGATATTGCTCCAGCTTCAGTCTCTATATGGTTCGCCATCATAAACACCACTCTGCCCCCTGAATGGTTGGCTGCTTCGGGTGATCACTACTCATATGAGCCATTTCTAAGAATCATAATAACAATGTGTGGTCTTTGAGTACTGCGGGCATCGATGGGCACTTAAGGCATTGTCGTCTGTATATATTTTTCCTACTTTATGAGATTTTTCTTGCTATAAAGTTTACTGCCATCTCCAAAAGCAGGTTCCTCTGGTATGGCGCTGCCATGCACTGTGCAATGTGTGGGACATAAAATATTACAGCGTGATATTCCCTGTTGGCTTCTAATACTCCATCCATGAAATGGAAACACATTTGTGGGAAGTTCATGTTACTAATGTTACCGTAATATCGGAGTTTGGAGGCGGCGTAGCGCCTGAACTATTCAGACTGCTCTACACCAGGTGGACTGTCTGTGGGGCGAAGGATGTGGGTAGAGGCTCCATTATATAACCAGGATTATTAATGGAACGGTGAACAAGTATTTTCTGCCTTAAAATAAAAAAAAAAGAGTGTATCTGTCTCTAGGAAAGTTGGGTGACAACCAATATGGATACCATTATTGCCCCATTCTCTCTAAAAGGATTGTTTGTCGATTCCAAAACCTGAAATCTGCTAATTATGCCATATTACATTTCATACTGAATTCTAACACCGGGTATTTGACATTCAGGGAGCCAGAAACGCTAGGTGGTGACTTCTGCTTGTTACCCAGCTTTCCTAAAAGGTCATTAAAGCCCACACTATTGTTTAGTTGAAAATGTGTATAGACATAATACTTCCTACAGCTGAGGGTTTGCTGCAGTCATACTAAACAGTCCTCTCTGAACTAAGCAGTCGGCTATCTCTGGCTCTATGGATAGGGAATAACTTGCTTTTGTGGGAAAGCCCTTTTAAATGTAAAGGTGGAAATTTATTATGACTAGCATTCTCTATTCCAGTCTTAACCCATACCCCCGCTGGCGCTAACTGCGCCTGAATTATTAAGAGTATCTGGCCTCTTAATAATTCAGGCATGATGCAGGGCATCTGAACTTAAATCTATGCCAGTAAGAAACTTTTTTCAGTGCAGGAATGGACCTTGGTCTTTGCTTTGCTTTTCCCAGTTTCATAAAAATTGTTGAGCGGGGCGCAGAAAGAGGTAAGTATTGAGTCTTCTCCACAAAAAAGGTGCATGTGCCAAAGATGTGCCACAACTATTCCCATCAGTTTTCAGGCAGAGAGGGAATAGTAAATTCTCCCCATAATGTATCAGTGCAGGTAAAATGCAACATGGACAGGGGCGAGATTTTGCTGTTGGTGTTTTAACGCTCTGAAAATTGTGTACACTGGATACAAGTGTAACAAACCCTTAGCTGTAACTTTAAATGAAACACAAAGTCTACTAGAAGTTGTCATTGCACAGTGAATAAGATATATGTACATAAAGCCTGAAAACTCCTTTAGGCCGGGGCCCCACGTAGCGAAAACTATGTGATTTGGCAGTGGCGGAAATGCAGCATTTTATAGTCTCTGCAAAGTGGATGGGATTCTGGCTAATCCCATCCACACATTGCAAAAAAATAACCGCAGCAGAAACGCTGCGTTTTGGCAAATCGCAGCATGTCAATTATACCTACGGAACGCCGGCATTTTCCATATAGGTATAATAGAAGCAGAAAGTCCACAGAGGAAAACTCTGAGGACTTTCTGTGAAAAACACTGCAGAAAAAAACACAATGTGTTTCTGCCGCGGTCTTTTAGTAAGGGTTTTTCAGCTGCATCTCACTATGTGGGGCCTTAGCCTAAATCATTTAGGTGGTGTTGGGCCTCCTCACCACAGGGCTCTGCACTTCTGATATGGCCACCCTTTCATAGGTCTGTGTCATTATGTTTTTTCCTATAGAAACTATTCTGTCCCAGGTCGGTCATGAGGAATCACAGCATCAAAAGGCGTAAGTGCTAGGCTGGTATGCCAGTCTCACAAGGCGGGTAGAGCTGTACTTTTAGGCAGGATCAGCAGTGTGCTGCGGTCATAGGTGATCAGTGACAGCTACACAGTGTCCTTGTGTGGGGAATGAATGCTTCCATTGTCAGGAGTTGTCTAGTGTCAACATGGGCTGGTATTGTGGGTGCAAACACTTCCCAAGCTGTAATGCTTATCACGCAGGGCACTCCCAGTCCTCCCTGTTTCTGACACTCTGCAATAGTTACCTGTATTTAAAGGAGCTTTCTATCATTAGATGTGTCATAAGAGTGCTCATTGGGGAGGTATCCTGTGGACCACCACTAGTCTCACAAACAATGAGGTGGTTAGCAAAGTATCTAAGCTCAAGAGATCTGTGAACTCCATTGGGTTGCATGTCTTATAGGACCAAATTTATGCTGCTTTAAGTTTTTTCATGGTAACATGAGAAGAAAAGCTCATGTAACTCCAAACCTTGGATTTCAGCATCAAATCTATAAAAATTCGCACCAAAATGCATTAGTAGATCATATAGCAGATTTCTAGTCCATATGTAATAAGCATATTGATAAAGAGATGGTCACAACAGATCCAAGTTTTATCTCTGTAGTCAAGCAGAATCCTCTCCCGTATCACCCTCATGTATCTCACCCTCTACAGCTCAAATAACTATATTTACACGCAACCATTGTCACTCTTACACAAACACCAGCTTTGGTTTCACTGTTTTAGAGGAGGAAGTGCACACAGTCCTACAGCTATAGGGGGCTATTGTGGGGTAAATACAGGTATAGCAAAGCTAAACAGGGAACTATAGGTTCTGCATTATCTGCAACCAGTAGTTGAATATCCACAGAAGGTTTAGAAGCGGTCTGGTGTAAAACCAATAGTGCTATTCTACTGACAAACTTGGTTTTCCTACATATACACAGTTGGACAGAATTATTAAGACTGGTGTTTTCTACACCAGTCTTAAAGGTGCTTTGCAAGATTAGAAAACATGGCCGCTTTATTCTTCTCAAGAAGTGTCCACACGTCTGTTGGTCACATGGCAGTAATACAGCTCAGTCCCATTAATATGATTGGGCCTGAGCTGCAGCCTGACTATGTAACCAAAGGACATGTCACTTTTTGAGAAGAAGAAATAAGCCATATTTTCTAATCCTGCACAACATGTGCCTGAATTATCAGGAGACTCCAGCCTGTTAATAAATCAGGCACGTGACTTTGTGCCAGAATGGAAGAATTCCCGTATAAATATGTTGAGCTGAGTTGCCCTCGCCATTATCTACATTCATGAAAAGCGCGGCACAGAATAGGGGATGTGGTTTCACATGAAAGGGCCGTGCGCCAAAAATGGCGTAGGTGAGATTTGTAAAGTGCTACGGAATATGTTGGTACTATATAAATAAAAATGCATCATTATTATTCCCCCCAATAACTCTAAAGTAGGCCTACAGATAATGCATTAAGCTTGCACATTGTGATCAGTTGCAAACTCAGCACTGCTACATCTGAAACTGTTTCTGTGATAACTCACAGTTTATGTAGGTTTACTTACAGTCGTAGATAAAATAGCACAACCACAAATAGCATAACTATACATTTCAGAAGACTTGAGTTTATATGGATAGTGTGCCTTATACACTGTGTTCCAAATTATTATGCAAATAATATTTTCTCATATTTTCCAAAAGTATAATTGAAAGGTTTTTGAACAAACTGCCTATGATAACAGTATATTTAAAAAAAAAAAAAAAAAAAAACACTCAAAATGCATGTTTTAAATTATTATGCACAGCAGAATTTGCAACCTTTTCATTTTTATTAAGAACAAAAAAATGGTCATTGTGAAATTATAAGCATTAGCAGGTTATTACAAACTGAAATCAAACAGTTTTCAAGCCAAAACTTTATTCGAGGTGATGTTACATTTGCACATAGGACCCCTTGTTCGAAAGAAGCTTCTGAACTCTCTGGTCCATTGAATTTGTCAGTTTTTGGATGGTTTCTGCTTCAATTGTTTTGCATGAGGACAGAATACCCTCCCAGAGCTGTTGCTTAGATGTGAACTGCCTCCCGCCATCATAGACACTCCTTTTGATGATGCTCCAGAGGTTCTCAATGGGGTTGAGGTCAGGGGAGCATGGGGGCCACACCATAAGTTTGTCCCCTTTTATGCCCATAGTAGCCAGAGATGCAGATGTGTTATTTGCAGCATGAGACGGTGCATTATCATGCATGAAAATGATCTTTCTGCGGAATGCATGGTTCTTCTTCTTGAACCATGGCAGGAAGTGCTGTTTGAGAAACTCCACATACATTATGGAGTTCATCTTTAGCCCTTCAGGGATCCTTAAGGGGCCAACAATCTCTCTCCCCATGATTCCAGCCCAAAACATTACTCCACCTTCTCCTTGTTGGTGCCGTAGCTGTGTTTGCATGGGGTGTCCATCAACAAGCCATCCTCCACTCCATCCATCTGGACCATCGAGCGTTGCACGGCACTCATCGGTGAACAAAACAGTTTTGAAGTCAGTCTTCATGTATTGTTTGGCCCACTGGAGCCGTTTCTGCTTGTGTGCAGTGGATAGAGGAGGTCGACAGGATGGCTTACGCACAGCTGCAAACCTCTGAAGGACCCTGCATCTTGTTGTTCGGGGGGACATTGGAGGCACCAGCAGCTTCAAAAACTTGTCTGCTGCTATGACAAGGCATTTTAGAAGCTGCTCTTTTAACCTGACGTAATTGCCTGTTGGAAAGAGTCCTCAATTTTCCCTTATCAGCACGCACACGTGTGTGCTGTGAATCAGCTACATACTTCTTGATTGTGCGATGATCACGATGAAGTGTCTTGGCAATGTTGATTGTAGTCATGCCTTGACCTAAACACTCCACAATTTGTTGCTTCTCAGCAGCCGACACATCCTTTTTCTTTCCCATTTTGGCTGAAAATGTAGGCTGCTTAATAATGTGGGACAGCCTTCTTAAGTAGTCTTGCCTTTAATTGGACACACCTGCCAAACTAATTAGCACAGGTGTCTGCAATTGCTTTCAGTGATATAAAGAGCCCTGCCACACATCACCATCAATGAGTTTAACTGACAAACAAAAAAAATTCTTACCTTATCACTCCTAAACACTTTTTGCATAATAATTTGGAACACAGTGTATATCCAGAGCACCAGAGCTGTTTACAGAGGGATTGTTACATCTGTGGTAAGTCACAAAGTGATATTCAGTCAAAGTGATGGGGTCCAGGACTAGGAGTCTCAGATATGTTGGGATTCTAACATAATAGACTTGTTTCAGCTGTCCCTCAATTGAGATTTTCGTTATGGCTTCTCCTGGATCCACACCCTGAATTAACCTCACTGGTCACTATGAGCAGTACTCTGATTCTTCAGGGCATATATTGACCAATGACATGTCCATGCTCAGTATTAGGCCAGGGCCCCACGTCAAGAAAAACACAGTGTTATACAGTCCCTGCAAAGCAAATCCCATGCACACATTGCGGAAAAATACGTGCAGCTGATACACTGCAGTTTCCAAAATCGTCGTAGTTTTGGAAATCTCAGCATGTCAATTATACCTACGAAAATGCCGGCGATTTCCCTATAGGTATAATGGAAGCAGAAAGTCTACAGTGGAAACCTGCAAACTTTCTGTAAAACGCGCTGCAGGAAAAACTGTGATGCGTTGCCACCACGGTTTTTCCCGCAGTGCTTTTTTGCTGCGGCCCGCTACGTGAGGCCTTAGCCTAAAAGGTTTTCCTGCTTGTGGTAAAGTGCTGCTTTCTCTTCTCTGGCCAGTGATGTCTGCATTTTCATGGAACTGAGCTTCAATGTCAAGCACAGCTGCTATACAATGTTTGGGGCTGTGTTTGGTAGGCAGTGAATAGACCACAGTGCTTTTTTGGAAAGACAATTTGATATTAATGCCCCATCCTAAGGGTAAAACATCAGTATCATAAGAGATAAAAACCACTTAATGCACTGACACCTGGTGGCCATTATTGGTACTGAACTAATTATTTGCTCCACTTGTATACACATAAGGCAACGTTCAGATCTGCGCTGGGTATCTGTCTGACACAGAACCATCTGAAATTGCCGGGCTTTTTTTCTTGGCAATTTCAATTAAAAAACGGACACCTGACTGACCCCATTATAGTCCGTAGAGTCCCTTGGGATCTGCTTGTGTCATTATTTCTGTTTTCAGAAGGACCCTTTTTCTGTTCTTTTGGTCTTGAATCAAACCAGAAGAACTGACTTCCCGGCACAGACATGAACGTAGCATAACAGTGATGTGCGTTACATACAAAGGGGATGCATCCACCCCCTACCCCTGTATCTACCTGGGAATAAAAGGGTATTGTGGTGACAAAAAGCATCCTGTTGCCCTGTGCAGAGGTGTAGTTAGAGTAGATGCAGATGTAGGTTACACCTGGCCCTGGAACCTGAGAAGGCCCAAAGGCTTCTCTGCCACCTTAAAAGATATCTGTATTATAAATGACACATGGTTACAAGGGAGTAGTTAGCTGTGATCACATGAACCAGCTCTAACATGTAGGTCCCATAGATTTGCCCCAATCACATGACCTAGACTGTAAGATTTGCACCCTATATTAAGAGAAAAGACAATTATTGGGAAATTGCTATAACTTGGGAAACATGCTGGAGTTTATCCACATGGTCTTAAGGGAAGTGTATCTTCACTTTTGTAATGCAGCCATTGTCTGATATTACAGACGTGTGTGTGTATCCCTTTAAGCCCGTATATTCAGGTGCCGACATTGCTGACACAATTCACTGTATCAGGTTGTGCAGTGACATGAACCAATTTGGTTTCAAATGAAAACACATTATCAGTTTGTTCATCTTCATGAGGAGATTTCCGCTGTGTTTATTTCCTTGGAGACATTCATAACACAAGGTCAAGAACAGAAACTCATGAGATTCTGGGTAGGAAATCCCACAGGTCTCTTCTAGGAGCGGCCTCTTTAATTGTACTTAACTCTTTCATGCCTAGCAGAACTCTTCCTATAAAGTCAATCCTGATGACTGCTGCTTCCTGAGCACAGATATGTATTAGGCCTATATACCAGATCGGTGTATGTGCAACATTTTCTGTTCCAAAATACTATTAGACAAAGTAGATATAAAGAGCTGTGAAAAACAGACAAAATACTTTTTTTCACGGCAGTTTTGCCTGCGTCTAGAACCCGTTTTCACAGATTTCTCATAGACTTCTAGAGTTTTTAGACGGATCTGTGAAAACCTGCAAAAATAGAACATGTGATTAGCCACAGTTTACACAATGGGGCAGATTTATTAAAGAGAGACTGGCTTAGTTGCCAATAGCAACCAGCCACAGCGAAGCTTTCATTTTGTGTTCTACCATTAAAACATGAAAGCTGTGCTGTGATTGGTTGCTATGGGCAACAAAGGCAAATTTTCTTTAAGGCTAAGGCCCCACGTGGCGTCCCATAGCAAAAAAGCGCTGTGGGAAAAACCGGGGCGGCAATGCATCACAGTTTTTCCTGCAGCGCTTTTCACAGAAATTTCGCAGAGTTCCTCTGTGGACTTTCTGCTTCAATTATACCTATAAGGAACGGTTTTGGATATCGCAGCGTGTTTTTTACCGCAAAGTGGAGATGGGATTCACTAGAATCCCATCTCCACTTTGCTGTGACTGTAAAATGCCGCATTTTTTTCCGTGGCATTTATGTCACGTGGGGCCCCTGCCTTAGACAGTTTAGTAAATGTTTTATAAACATCTGTTACACAGCCATTTTTGACGTTCATGTGAATATGGCCTTAGATCTTGACTCAGGCTTAATAATGAGTAGTGCGGCTGGATCTCCACATCAGAGGTCTACAAAGTGGAGATCTGCTTGTGCCACTTGCTAACACTGGCTCCTTACTAGTACACTGCATTGCTTGCAGAGTACATTTGTACCCTGAGTAAACTAGATACAACCCCAAAATTGTCCCAGCCACAGACACCTCAAGTTCCTTAGCCGTAGATGACCTAAAATAGCCTCAGACTCAAATGTCCCTTTAATTGCCCCAGTCAGGGGCGTAACTAGCAAAGACTGGTTCCCCCCAACAAACTTTTGACTTGCCCCCCCCCATGGCATAGCGCCCCCTGTCCTGGCCTCCATACAGTATAACATCCCCATTTACACACACTATAATGTCCCAAAGTGGCCTCCAGACAGTATAGTGTCCCATAGTGGCACCTCCACATAGTATAATGTCCCATAGTGGCCCCTCCACACAATATAATGTCCCATAGCGGCCCCTCCATACAGTATTATGCTCCATAGTGGAAATTTATAAAAGTTGATTGTGATGATTCCGCTTAAATATGGCTATAACTCAAAGCTGTATTTTGGTCTCTGGGTAGCGTATCTGTTTACTCATAAGGTGCGCAGCCATAATCAGGTATATTGCCAATAGTGGCCGGACTGGAACAATAGGGCTTTGTATCCATCCCAGCAGGGCTCCATTGAATTCCTACACAGTCCTGGCTGATCAAACAAACATGCATTGATCAGTCTGCACTGGTAGATCAGACATGGTTGATAACATTGTATCATTTCACTTGGTCTCCGCTCAATACAAAGAATCTGGACTTGAGTGCGTTAGTCAATCAGACTTGCTGTCGCCGGTGACCTCATTCTGGGAGGTGGCATAAAGGGTATATAAGATGAGGTAAGAGGTCAGTGGGAGGAGATTGTGCTGGGACTACAAGAGAACACTATGAGGAGTTTTTACAGACAGACTACAGGATATTACAGACAGACCACTGTGAAGAGCATGCAGGCTGAGATGCTGGAGTTAATGTCACATGCTAAGAAGCCTCCACTGATTATTCACACATGACAGAGCATGTGTGAGTGTTGGATTATAGAGCCACATCAAGGAGATGCGTGGTAAAGTAATTATTTCACTTTTATGCCCTTTTATTTTATGGCACTGTATCTTGTAACTAGTAACTGTTAATGCTTGTATATATCTGCATGTCTGTTCTGAACTGCATGTGTTAGATGTTAATACCGACCCATTTAGGGGTTAATAAATATATAAAATTTAGAAAGCTTGTCTTGTATTTATCTTGTGAACCCGGCACTCACTGGCGGTGAGTGTGGTTTTATATGAAAGAAGACTCAGGTGTGGGCCAACGCGGTGTTGGTGCACTGAGGATCTTTTACATTGATGCTGCAAAAAATGGCAAAAATCAGGACACATATTGAAAATTCACTGCACATGCCAGCTTGATTTTTTTTTTTTGCAGCATGTGAATGAGGTACTGCTGCTATTGTACATTACAGAAGGATAGTTGCCAGCGATTATGTGGCTGCTAACCTTCTGTGTGTATGCCCAGTGTGACCCCCAGCTTAGCATTTCTGCAGCTAAAAACCTGTTTCATACAAGTGAACGGGGTAGTTTCTGCAGCAAGTGCATTCATTTCTGCAAGCTCCATTCAAATACGTGGGATTGTCTAGGAAATTCCTGCACTAAATTTGCTGCATGTGAATATTCCCTAATAGTCCCGACCACAGATACCTCGGTATTAGCTGCAGTTGTAGATATTTTTACATATTAGCCCCTACCTCATGCTTACCTTTATTGCATGACACCTATATGTATATTGGAGGCTCCATTTTCGGTTGTTACATTGCAGTCTCCACATAATGTAACTTATTTGTAAATTCCCCATAAAAGTGACGATGAGCTGGGCGAGTGAAGCAAGGGCCTGAGACTTATCCTACGGCCTAGCGGTGTGCAGTTTACAGTGCCCAGTGGAACCTGTATCTACATCCTGGACTATAATGTGATTTATAGGAAGGAAAGAGGTTTTCCGCACTGGCGGCTAGACGGCGTGATCCCAGCTGCGTCTCTGACACCCGTACTTAAGAGAGGCGATGACATCATTGCGTAATGAATGCTGCGGATGTACGAGGACCCAGCTTTTAAACTGTATTCATCACCTCTATGTGACTAACACCAGAGCACAAGACCCTGGGATAAGCAGAGTATTACCCCAAAACTGTGATGTGATGCAGCCTCAGCCAGTGCAAACCAGTAAATATAAGTTTTCGAGATATTAGAAATTTAATTTAATTGTTTTATCTATCTGTTTCTGGGAAATCTGGGTGACCAACTCACATTGCTGTTTACCATTAAAGCTACATCTAAGGTTGTCCCCAACTAAATTTAATTACATATTCTGCAAGGTGGGAGGTATCACTACATGTCTAGTCAAATATGCCATTTAGGAGCTTGGAAAAGTTGGGTGTTAACAATATGTAATACAGTAATACATAATGCTAACAATATGTAGAAAAATTGTACATTGTTGATCAACAGTGTATGTAAACCTCATATAGAATAAATCTTATTCATGTCTTTTTTATTACCAGTTGAACGAGAGAATGTACAGAAGAGAACGTTCACCCGATGGATAAACCTGCACCTAGAGAAGGTAAGAAACACCCTGACCTAGAGCCAGAGGGGGCCCAAATATACCCCTGGTAACCTATGCCTGTGACCTCTGCAGTCCCAGTTGGTTCAGTGTACTGTTGCTGTGCAGAGTGATATTGTGTTAATGTCTGCTATAAATGTTACATCTGCCCTTAATACAAATACTAGACTCTTTTCTGATACACAACTAAAGCAAAATCTCCTAAAAATATTTGTAGATTATTTTGTATTATAGAACAGATTTCACATAGAATATTCAATGCAGTTTTGGTTGTAATGGGAGCACAACCATTGTCCAGTAGAGACCCTATTTCATCTTATGGCTACAGAATTTTATGAATTTTTATATTCTTTATATGACCCCCACTATATGACTTGTTTAAATCAAAAAATGGATGAGATGTCTTTTAGGAGCAAACCCTTTCCTAGGCTTCCCCGCCTCATAGAGCTTGGAGGTTTGAGGCCTTACGGTGAGCAGGCCTGTGCACTGTGTCTACCTGTCGCTGAAGGCTGTCAGAGGTTTTATGAAGTATTTGGCTTCTGTAAAAGCCATTAGTGAATGGATGATAATTAGATCATGCAGAAACACTTTGCTCTGCTCCTTTTCCCATACCAGGCCCGTGACGTCTCAGGAACATTGCAGGCACAAACCTTGTTTTGTTTGGATACCAAAAAAAAAAAAAAAAAAAATCTAAACTTTTTTTTACTCAATGCATAGCCTGGTGCCCCTCCCCCCTCACCTCTGGTACCCTTCAGCTGTCAAGTGAAATCATTTATTGGAACTTCTACACTGGGGATTGACCAGAGCCAAAAATCCTTTGCTTCTCTTGGCCGTGGTGATGAAATGGAACATAAAGAAGCATTGAGCATCCGTTCAGAATTCCATTGGGACAGGTTGTTAAAAGGTTGAAGGAGTTAATAACGCTCCGGGACCTGTGCTGGAAGAAACAAAGCAGCTGTAGGTTTGTGGGGTGTATGAGTTCCTATGGCCGCTAGTGCTAAAATACCAACAATGCACTTGTTCAGTGGTGTTCAATCTGGGGTCTCTGACTGTGGTCAAACTATTATTGTAACTACTGTGAAACTGCAGTTGGAGACCCACAGGTTGTAATCCACAGGGGTGTTTATTACATTGTGTTTCATTGCTCTGTCAATGCAGATGCTAAAACCGCCACCTTGTCCTAGTCATGATCAGAAGTCATGTTACAGTCTAACAGTGCAGTACAAGTGCTTTTCCTGTACATCCACATACTTTTGTTTTCATATGGAAGTCCACACTGGGACCCCACACAGATCAGCTGTTCTGACATTACGTGAAAAGGAGTAGCCTGCATGGGCTACCCGTTCACTGCACCAGCTTCCAACGCCCAGACACTGCCTGAACAGGTGATCTGTGTGCATTGTGGGTGTCGGATTCCCACAGATCACTTACTGAAGTCCTATCCTGTGAATAGGTCATCAGTATGAAATATCCCTCAGGGGCTGGAAAACCCCTTTAATAAACTTGATGCATCTTGGACTGAACATTTGAGTAATTTTTTGGCTGAAATCTGAAACTTCATCTCCTTTTGGACACCACTCCCACTTTGCTTGTCACTTTTCAAATTTGTCGAGTGCTGAAAAAATTTGTCACATCATTTTTAACTGTTTTGGCACAATTTACCAGTTATTTATGGAGTCCTGAATGTATACTGTTATTTCCTTTCTCTGTTTCCGTGTCGGTGTATAACAAAAAATAATTGTCATTCGGGACTCTAGAGAAGGTGGGTGACAACATTTTGTATTGGCCATGGTTGTCACCCAGGTTCCAGGCTGTTTAGCTCATAAGCCTATCAAAGATGAAGGACAATCACCAGCTGTAATGGCAGGCGATATTGGTTGACACCCAGCTTTCCAAGAAGCATGTTTCTTGATGGGCAACATGCACCTGGAGGACTTTTAAAGTCGTTACACGTTTTCCAGTGTTCCTATGAATGGAGCTAGTGATCTGCGGAGTGTCTTATTCACTAATAGCTTTCTCTCCTGTACAAGGATACAGACCATGGCCTCCTGGACTGTGTCATCTGCGTGGACTCTGCACTAAGGCTCATTTACCCTGTGTTTACATGAGTGTCACAGGACATTATCGGAGGCCACGCTCTGCGTCTGAGGACAATGATTGATCACATTAAAAGCTACAGTATTTAGCGTGATAAACCGACCATGTCAGCGGGGGCCTGGGATATGTGAGAATGTTGACATATCTGCGGCTGCGATGGTGTCATATGTTATAATTGTTTACATCACAGGCGCACAGGTATATCCCGGAATTTATGCCAAATGTAAGGAAAACATTAGTCGGTGTGTAATAAACTGCCGTTGTATTATGATGAATGACTAAAGGAGCAGATTAACCCCTGTCTTAAAGGCGCTGTCCAGTCTTATGTAAATAAAGCTTAATCATTACATAATGAAAAGTTCTGTAATGTTCTAGTAGACTGTGAAGCAGATTTCTCAAAACAGCCTTGAACTGTCTTTGTTGCCTTTAACAACCAATCACAGCACAGCTTTCATTTATAAAGTTGCTTTGGAAGCATGGCAGCTGTGCTGTGATTGGTATGGGCAACAAGAGAGTTTTGAGAAGTCTGCCCCTGTATGTTTAAATTTCTCACCGTTTTAAGATCTCTGCCTGCATTCTGTGAATGGAAACATTCTTCTTACAGTTAGAGGCTAAAAATCCATACAGGCCAAATACTTATCACACACAAGTGCTTGTTGCGCTTATATCAAGTCTTGGACAATCTTGAGCTAAACAGTCTGGACCTCAGGTTAATACTTTTTTGGCGGTGATCAAATCTGTGTTTGCAGTTCAGTACATGCACACGGTCAGGATTTAATCCATATATACAAACTGGCATGGATTTTGGTGCAGATTTTCATACATGTACATGTGGATTTTGGTGCAGAATTTGACACGCTCATTTTGAAGCCATTTTTGCATTGAAATCCACACAGAAAATTCCTACAGAATCCTGACCATGTGCAAGTAGGAGCCTCCTTCATAGATTCAGTCAAAAATACTGGACAAAAAAACAATCAGTGGGTCCTTTGGGCACTCTTTGGGGTTTGTCAAGTGACTGATCCAACACTTCCCATGACAGAGCAGTACAATGGAATTGATCAGTGCAGATGTCAACATGCCCTTACCTGCACTGATACATAGTAACAAACTAACAAGGCAGTAGAAGGATTTATTCTGCTGATGTGTTTAGCTAACCAAGGATTTTTTAGCCTGATGCTGGGTTCACACTATCGCCAGGCTCTCCATCATTCAAGACAGTTGGGGGGTCTGCCGGGTGTCCGCCGTTTTGAAACTAAAAGCAGCAGAGAAAAATGTCCTCTGGGGACTTTCAGCCTTCTCTGCGATGGAGTCTCCAATGGAGACTCTTGACGCAGATGTGAACAAAGTGTAAGCAAAATTGTAGCAAATCCTCTTCTGTAATAAGAAATACTTCAGGATGGGAAATGACACAAATATTAGAAAGTTGCTGAACTTTTCATTCTACATTGATCAAATGTTATTTAATATGGCAAGAAGAGACCTATAAATTGGTGCTCAGAGTGGTTGTCTGCCACATATCTGGAGCCCTACTCATAGATGTTACATTTTGGGGACGGATCCTGATAATTCCAGTCACCTACAACCTAATGTCTGTAGGGTGCTTATTTATGTAGTGGAGTAATATACAGGAAAGTCATTAAAGGGTCAGAACATCATCAAGGAACTTGAAACCTAATTAGGACAATGAACCAAGCCGATGGAGGGGGGGTATATAATCTTCTATGATGAGGGTCAAAGGTCAGAACTCTGCTTTTTGAGCATTTGTGTCCTTTTCTGTATATTCTATTTACAGAAACAAACCTTGCGCCAGTAGAGTGTGGCCCACCCCGGGGCTGTTTTCTTATGCTTGGTGAAATAGAGCCGGATGCCAGAAAAGACGATGATTTATTCCAACAACATTAAAGGGAATTTGTCATCAAAGGAGGAAAAGGCTGATTAAGACATTAAGTCAATAGCAAGGCTCCTCAGTCACTTCCACTAAAGTTTTTATCAGCTTCTTGGAGAAATTTTGAACGAAAAGAAAACACTTGACAATTCCTAGTAAGAGCTAATGACTACTTGAGATTGCTGTACCTCAAGTCACATGGTCCAATCTGTGCACCCATTATATCTCTATGGGACAGAGGCAAAAGTTATGGGCCTCTAAGGCAATATCTGCACCAAGGCCCTCCACATACCTAGTACTTATACAACATTCTGCCATATCTTATTGTATAGTATCTATGAGATCTCTCTGTATTACAGGTTTACTGTGCAGGCTCTATGATAGGTTACTAGGCTGATGCCCTCTTATACAGCACAGTGGTCTATGGGCCCCCTGGAATTAGAACCCTTGTTCTTACTTCTCCCTCTGTGTAGCCTGTTGTTGCAGCTTGACTGCTAGTGGCCAGGGGTGGACCTAAACATTTGGATAGAGACCCACAGGCCAATTTAAGTGTAGGGCCTTCAAAAGGGCATTATGGCTATAGCAGTTGGCAGATGGCACATGGCCTTTAATGCCAAGGGGCCAAGGTCACTCTCAGTCCGCCACATCAGGTAGAAACTGTGCACTTGCTCTATTGGTACAGTTGTCCGTTTCATCCAGAGATCTGAGAAACACTCAGTGGCGGTCAGTAAAGAAGCGGACAGTTCTAAGACAGCTTATATGGACAGCAAAGAAGTCAGATTTGAGTGTGCATAGGGCATTGCTAAAAAGGAACCTGGCAAACTGTGTCTCAGGAACACTGCCTTATTTGCAAACAGAAACAAAATGCCACCTGGAAATAGAGATTCTCCAATTATAAAGATTTAGGAAAGGATTTAGAGGTCAAATCTACAGCCAAAACAGATGAAATATGTAACGGTATAATTCTGGAATGCCATATTATAATGACATGGGTAACACTGTCTCTGTTGTTCATATAGTGCAGTCCTCCTCTCGAGGTTAAAGATCTGTTTGTTGATATCCAAGATGGAAAAATCCTGATGGCGCTACTGGGAGTGCTGACAGGACAAAGTCTGGTGAGTGGTCAGAGATATTGGAGATAAGCCAGGGGTACAATGGTGATTTTGGTGGCGACTCCTGTTGTGCAACCAAAGATCACTGTGTCGCCTTGTCACACCTACACTAATGCAAGTGAATAGGGTTGCATTGTGGCTCCGATGTTACCGTGACAGAAAGATCAAGCAATTAGACTCAATCACGCTAACATCGGGGGTCACAGTGCGACCCCATTCACTTCAATTAGTGCAGATGACTGCAATACTGTAATAGTCACATCAAAGTTGGGCCAGTACCATATTTGCTGCTTTATATTAACCTTTATATATCAAATGCTGCTTGTGATTACTAAATTGAAATATTCAGTTTACATTCCAGGATTGAAATCCCTAATTCTAGTCTAGTCTGTAGTTGAAAGCTCATAACAATGTATCATCTTCATGTAGCACATTTCCAAGGAGCAACATTGTCTGATATGGCTGTCTGATATTCCTTTCAGCTCCAAGAGTACAAGTCATCAACTCACCGGATTTTCCGCCTGAACAACATAGCCAAAGCATTGAAGTTTTTGGAAGACAGTCATGTAAGTACTGGATTTACCATTATCTTTCGCTGGATGCCTGGATTTAGCTCTAAAGCTGCAGAACAGTAAGTGCAGCTATGGAGTATAATACAGGATCAGTACAGGATAAGTAAAGTGATGTATGTACTCAGTAACTTCACCAGGAGAATAAGGAGTGCAGCTCTGGAGTATAATACAGGATCAGTACAGGATAAGTAATGTGATGTATGTACACAGTTACTTCACCTGCAGAATAAGGAGTGCAGCTCAAGAGTATTATACATAAGTACATGATATGTAATCTAACATATGTACACAGAATGTACACCAGCAGCATAATGGGTGCAGCTCTAGAGTATAATACAGGATATAACCCAGGATCAGTACAGGATAAATAATGTAATGTATGTACATATAAACATTATCAGAAGCATATTCAGTGCAGCTCTGGTAAATGATACAGGCAGTTACTTGGGGTCAGTAATGTACAAAGTGGGGGAATTTACTAACCTGGCCACGCCAGTTTCCTGGTCACACCAGTTTCTAAAAAAATGAGTCAAAAATGTGCCACTTTGTTCATTTTTTTGACCTGCTAGCCAGGGTGGGCTCACTTTGGTCTTAAAGATTTACCATACCAGTTCCTGACTATTGTAGATTTCAATTCTGACATGTGAGAACCCCTGCGGTGCGCCAGAATTATTAAGATGTTGGAGTCTCTTAATAATTCTGGCCCATCTGCTGCCAGTGCTCACAAGGTCTTGATAAATTGCCCCCAGTGACTGTGCTGTTTCTGTATATTCCTTCTTTATATCAGCTGTATATTATTGTACAAAGGTGAGGCTGCACTTTCCTGAGAGGCCTTGGTCTGCTGTGTAACATTCCCCTCATAGATTACTCATTGACTTCATGCTTACTGTGCAGTGAGCCCCTTGCTGTGAGCGCTGCTGACTTTTCAATCGCTAATCGGATTTATGAGGTTTAACGGCCTCCTTGATTCTGAATAAATGTTTAAGCCGGAGCCGGTGATGTGGACGCGTTCCAGATTACGGACACATATTGAGGCGGCTCTGGGCTTTGTAGTTTGTGTTTTGACTCGCAGCATGTTATAAAGCTTCATTGTGAGGCTTGGGGCCTGTGCTGGTGTCACAGGATACTGTATATTGGGTTTGGTGACATCATCTACTCTAAGGCTTTTCCATGAATGTTTGTCTATTACTTGCAATGACCTAATAGACTATATTTCCTGTAGGTGAAACTGGTCAGCATTGATGCTGCTGAAATCGCAGATGGAAACCCGTCGCTGGTTCTTGGCCTGATCTGGAACATTATCCTGTTTTTACAGGTAGAGCTATGGTTGCACTCTAGACCTCATATTATATCCTTAAAAAGACTTTCCAGTGTTTTATAAATAAAGCTTTGTCATTCTAAGAGAAGCTCTGTAACCTTATAATAGACTTTGGGGAGGATTGATCAAGAATTTTACACTGGTCTTCATGTCCCCTGCTTCTAATCCATCCACTTTCAGAAAAATTACAATGCGAAAACGCCACTTGCGCCTGTTTTATGCCACTTTTGTTTGTAGGGAATTTGATGAATCTCCCCACCCTACACACACAAGCTTTGTGTTTCAATTCCTCATCATTTTCAAGATCTCTGCTTGCTACCACTGAATGAGAATATTGCTGTTTCTATCCAGAGGCTGAAATTCAGTAATATTCTCACAGCTGAGGTTTGTTACAATTACATCCAGTCTACACAATCATATGTGCGGTAAACACATCAGCACAAATCAGTCTCCTGTGCTGGAAGTTTGTTACAATGTATCAGTGCAGATCAAAACAGCCTGGAGTCCAGACTGTTTATGTTACAGAGAAGTGTCTAGACTGCATAGAATTGTAACAAAATCTCTAATATACAAAGTATTAGGTCAGGGTAGGTTTTCCATCATGTTTTAATTCCTTGACAGCGAACAGATCTTGAAAATTGTGAAGCATTGAAACACAAAGTACATTAGAAATATTCAGAACTTCTCATTATGCAAAAATTGAGATTCTGCTAAATAAAATAGAGAACTGCATAAAGAAGACCTTTCCCCAATTACATTTTTTGCATCCTTCAATAGGCGCAGTTTCACTGATTCCAACGCAGTTGTAATTTTTTTCTCTAGCCCCGACCATTCCTGAGTGTTCAGTGCAGTTAGTTTCAGCATCCAATATGCTATTACAGTTCCCTACTGTTAGGCTGGCTGTCCTTGGCTGGAGCAAACAGTGAAGGGCACTAACACGGATACTTCAGATAACTATATTTATCAGTAAATGAAAGACCAAAAGTGCATTAGTACTCTTCATTTTGTGTAATGGTTATTTTGTACATTTCTTTGCTAGTAAAGTGGATTAATGAATACAAGAATTTAATAGGAACAGTAAATGCTTTTTTTCCACATAAGCTGGGACCCCCACCTCAGCAGCGCCCATCTGTCATGATTTTTCCCTTCACTTTTCCAAATGACTTTATGCCACATCACAAGTGTAATTCTGGTCTATATACATTAAGTACTGTTGTTGGGACAGAAACATTTACACCATAACATCCTATAATTGCAGCCACATAATGTCTCCTAAAGTGCCAGATCTTGGGATGGGAAAGATCTCTCCCTTCAAGGAGTCATCTCAGCCATTCACATAGTCCTGAAAAGTATCCAAATTGTATTCAATGATACACACTTGTACTTGGTGGGTTGGTGCACTTTTTCAGTTGTCGACCCATAGGGGACAATGGAAAGTCAGTGACTAAAAATGCTATTGTTTATGCCCCTGAGCCCGAACTATGTGTGTTTTCTTAGATTTTGGACATGTTTTAGTGTATCAATTCTGTGTTGAGTTCATGCAGGAACAGTGATCACCTCTATTTTCTCTTGCAGATTAAAGAGCTCACAGGAAATCTGAATAGAATGTCGTCCTCTTCCAGCCTGTCCTCCCTGCCCAGTGGGACCGAGTCTGACACGTCTCATCCCAGCACGCCGAGCACTGAGAAGAGCTTGTCTGTTTCAATTAGAGATCAACGCAGAACAATCAAAGCTCTTCTGAACTGGGTTCAGCAAAGGACGCGAAAGTAAGAACCAAACGCTGGCTGCACTGTTATTATAGAGCGTCAGTGACTACAGCGGCTCTCCACAAATCATCGCAGATAACAGTGTACATTACTAGTCCCAATTACGCCTGGAAAGATCAGCAGATGTAAGATTTCCAGGTCAATAAGGTCCATGTCATATGACGACTTGTGTGACCATACAAAGACTTGATGCCACTGGGGACAGCCTAATGGAAAATGGATGGAGGACATACTGTATATTCCAAAGGAAGAAATTATGATCATAAAAGGGGGCAGTATTATAGTATTTATATCATTGTACATAGGTGCAGTGTTATAGCGGGCAGTAGCTATATTATTCTACATAGGAGGCAATATAAAAGTAGCTATATTCTTGTACATAAGAGGAAATATTATAGTACAGTGCCTTGCAAAAGTATTCGGCCCCCATGAACTTTTCAACCTTTTACCACATTTCAGGCTTCAAACATAAAGATATAAAATTTTAATTTTTTGGTGAAGAATCAACAACAAGTGGGACACAATTGTGAAGTGGAACGAAATGTATTGGTTATTTTAAACTTTTGTAAAAAATAAAAAACTGAAAAGTGGGGCGTGCAATATTATTCGGCCCCTTTACTTTCAGTGCAGCAAACTCACTCCAGAAGTTCAGTGAGGATCTCTGAATGATCCAATATTGTCCTAAATGACTGATGATGATAAATATAATCCACCTGTGTGTAATCAAGTCTACGTATAAATGCACCTGCTCTGTGATAGTC
Source organism: Leptodactylus fallax (assembly GCA_947044405.1). NCBI lineage: Eukaryota > Metazoa > Chordata > Amphibia > Anura > Leptodactylidae > Leptodactylus > Leptodactylus fallax. The sequence continues at coordinate 780,589 of CAMRHE010000143.1, forward strand.
TCAGGGTTCTGTTTAAAGTGCAGAGAGCATCATGAAGACCAAGGAACACACCAGGCAGGTCCGTGATACTGTTTTGGAGAAGTTTAAAGCCAGATTTGGATACAAAAAGATTTCCCAAACTTTAAACATCCCAAGGAGCACTGTGCAAGCGATCATATTGAAATGGAAGGAGTATCAGACCACTGCAAATCTACCAAGACCCAGCTGTCCCTCTAAACTTTCATCTCAAACAAGGAGAAGACTGATCAGAGATGCAGCCAAGAGGCCCATGATCACTCTGGATGAACTGCAGAGATCTACAGCTGAGGTGGGAGAGTCTGTCCATAGGACAACATTCAGTCGTACACTGCACAAATCTGGCCTTTATGAAAGAGTGGCAAGAAGAAAGCCATTTCTCAAAGATATCCATAAAAAGTCTCATTTAAAGTTTGCCACAAGACACCTGGGAGACACACCACACATGTGGAAGAAGGTGTTCTGGTCAGATGAAACCAAAATCAAACTTTTTGACCCTAACGCAAAACGATATGTTTGGCGTAAAAGCAACACAGCTCATCACCCTGAACACACCATCCCCACTGTCAAACATGGTGGTGGCAGCATCATGGTTTGGGCCTGCTTTTCTTCAGCAGGGACAGGGAAGATGGTTAAAATTGGTGGGAAGATGGATGGAGCCAAATACAGGACCATTCTGGAAGAAAACCTGTTGGAGTCTGCAAAAGACCTGAGACTGGGACGGAGATTTATCTTCCAACAAGACAATGATCCCAAACATAAAGCAAAATCTACAATGGAATGGTTCACAAATAAACGTATCCAGGTGTTAGAATGGCCAAGTCAAAGTCCAGACCTGAATCCAATCGAGAATCTGTGGAAAGAGCTGAAAACTGCTGTTCACAAACACTCTCCATCCAACCTCACTGAGCTTGAGCTGTTTTCCAAGGAAGAATGGGCAAGAATTTCAGTCTCTCGATGTGCAAAACTGATAGAGACATACCCCAAGCAACTTGCAGCTGTAATCGCAGCAAAAAGTGGCGCTACAAAGTATTAACTTAAGGGGGCCGAATAATATTGCACGCCCCACTTTTCAGTTTTTTATTTTTTACAGAAGTTTAAAATATCCAATAAATTTCGTTCCACTTCATGATTGTATCCCACTTGTTGTTGATTCTTCATCAAAAAATTTAAATTTTATATCCTTATGTCTGAAGCCTGAAATGTGGCAAAAGGTTGAAAAGTTCAAGGGGGCCGAATACTTTCGCAAGGCACTGTATGTATATATATATATATATTATTGTTTATAGGTGGCAGCATCATAGTTGTTACATCCTTGCACATTTGGCACAGTATGATAGTATTTATACTATTGTCCATAGGGGCAGTATTATAATAGTTATATTCTTGCTCATAGGAAACAGAACAGATGTTCAGAATTTAAGTTTCATAATTATTTATTTCATAAGCATAGTGCAGCATTGAATTATGGATGGAGCGTCTTTAACCATTATAGTGATATCCTGGAGTGAGATGAACAATTATTATCTATGTAGAAATTAGCACAATCAGTGGTGTCTCATATTATAATATAGGCAACATAATAGCTGCCTCTGCTCTGCTAAAGTGACTGTTCCGCTTCCAGCCTAGAATGCAAATGAGACTTATACAAAGGGCCGAGCTTGTAATATTCACTTAGAACCTTGTTCATTAAATTCTTTATCTTACTTAGAGTCAGTGGAACATAGCGATCAGAATTTGCTGCAGATTAGTGCTGTCAGCGGGTGGCCATGGAATATCTTAGTGATGCAAGATCTTGTTTTAATTATTTCACAAATCTTCTGCTATGAATGTGATGTTCAGTCATTAGTAAATCTATGTAACCCCCCTCCCTCTCTCCTCTAACAAGGTATGGGGTTGCAGTGCAGGACTTTGCTGGTAGCTGGCGAAGCGGACTTGCATTCCTTGCTATTATTAAAGCCATAGACTCCAGCCTGGTGGATATGAAGAGAGCACTGGAAAGATCTCCTAGGGAAAATCTCGAAGACGCATTTAACATCGCCAAAAGGAGTCTTAATATACCGCGTCTTCTGGAGCCAGAGGGTAAACTGAAACCATAAATATACGAATTGTGTATTTCCCTATCTCCTATATAATACAACGGGGTATGTCCATGAATATAGAGCCAGGTTACATCTCCTCTGCAAATGAGGAATCTCCATTAATGAAACATATTGTCATATTATCTCTTTGGCTAAAAAAAAAAAGCTTTTAAGGCTGGGGACACACATGGCGATTTCTCAGCAGGTTAGACTCTGCAAAATAGCTGTGAAATCACCAAAGTCTAACCCAACAAATACAATAGCAATGAAGTGGTTGGGATTTAAACAAAGCCCAGTCACACACTGGGAACTGTGAGTTTTTAACATGCAATTATTATTGCGATTATTGCTGTGTGTTTGGCCGTGACGTTCAACCATTGCAGTGCAAAGATGGGGCTAGCTGCACAGAAATTGCAGCTGAATGTTGCAGTGAAACCAGCTGTTTTTTTGCCATGGGCAGGTCTGTAGTAAACCCAACAGATGAATTAGCCTAAAGGAGTTTTCCAGGCTAGTAATATTGATGACCTATCCTTAGAATAGCTTATCAACATCTGATCAGTGGGGGTCCAAAACCTAAGATAACCATGACCCCCACAATCAACTGGGACTCAGTATTTGGATGAGCAGTGTTGCCTTTTCACTGTATTGCATTGGGGCTGTGCTTGGTATTGCAGCTCAGCCCCATTCACTTGAATGGGACCGATTCTGCAAACAGGCCATGTGACAAATGAATGTGACATCACTGGTTTCATTGGTCTGTGAAGCAGAAGCTCTTTGAACAGCTTATGTGTAGGAGTCCCAGGTATCAGGCAGCATTTTAATATAATTTTTTGGGGGGGATTTATCACTATTTGTACTCCACTGGCATAAAAATGTTACATATTTTTGCACAATTGAGTGGGTAGAGGGTGGAGCTTCTTGGTCTGATAAATTTAACATTATTTGCAACAGAAACTGCTGAAATAATGGCTGAAATCTATGCTATCTCCTAGTAAATTTCAGCTTCTGGAGAACAGACCAACTAAGATGTGCAAAATTTATTAAGGGGCATATGTTTTTTGTGTTTTTGAATTTGTTACCATTTTTAAAATCTCTGCTGGCTGTTAAGGATGGGAAACATTTTTATCTGCATGGCCTTATAGACCATAATTCTATCAGCGATAAGTTTCCATTTAATTCCATCTAGATAAGACATTGATAGGGATGCCCAGGTGACCCATCAATCACCTTTGTGTTTGCTCTTATTATAGATGTGATGGTGGACTCTCCTGATGAACAGTCTATAATGACCTACGTCACACAGTTTCTTGAGCATTTTCCAGAACTTGACCCGGTGAGTTTTTATTCCATTTTCTGTTTTTTACACAAAACAATTCTTTAAAAAGTATCTTTAGGGGTATATTCACATGAAGACATTGGTTGCAGACATTTCTGCAACTGGAAATCAGTTCAATTCATCTTAATGGGGTTATTTTAGCAACTAACAAATGGATTTATGAAAGCCCAGTTAACATGAATGCCAGAGAAGAATAAATATGAAGAAAATACCCCAACCAATCTGGTGCATGTGAATATAAACTAACAGCAATAACATACTACCCACATCATCCACAATACCAAGCACTGTCACTGTTGAATATGTGTCAGTTTGCCTAATAAACAGTAAAAGAGATACAGTTTTTACAGGGGTTCTGTGACCTTTTAGTCGGCTGATTGACAGGGGTACCCAGCAGGGGCATAGCTATAGGGGATGCACAGGCAGCAAATGCCACCAGGCCCTGGAGAGTCAAGGGGCCCAAAGCCCTTCTCAACAACATAAAAAAATACTTGGTGATTGCGGAATTGTTACAATAAACCTCTAGTGCCTAGAGTGATATTGATGGTCTGTGCTAAGAATAGGACATCAGTATCAAAGACCCTGAAAACTCCTTGAAGGGTTTGTTCATACAAAGGAATTTGCCGCGGATTTTGCCCCCGGAATCCGTCTCCCATTGTTTTTAATGGGAGGCAAAGATCGCAGCAGGGCGCGGAAAAAAGAAGCATCCTGCTCGATCTTGCTGCGGATTCCGCCCACAGGAAAATATATAGGCTGGCCACTGCTTTCCTTGGGGATGCCTCATTTTCAGTGTCCTAGTAAAGCAATTTCCTGGATATTTGAATTACGATTATTTAAGTCTAGGGGTGTGCCTATACCTGAATGAGTCTATGAAGAGGAGCTCGGAGACTTATTCAGTAAGTTCTTTGACAACTACTACAAGGTCATCTGACAGGCCAATCTTATTTTAGCATGTAAAGAGGAACTTTCACGTCCTCATGCATATGCGATTTTATATATCGCTAGAAAGCCGACAGTGCGATAAATTATGTCTTCTGGGCTATTCATGAACAGAACTCACTATAAATATTCATATGATGCCATTGTGATTTAAAAAATTCTGATGATTTCTTCAGAATCACAAAATATTTCATAAAAATAACATTTTTGTCTTGATCCTCAGAATGATTTTACAGAGCAAAATGAAGAAGTTCCCCTGGAGATGACCTATGTTAGATATAAAGATGGGCCAATAGAGGAAGAGGGTAAAATTATTACTGTCAGTAGAGATGACGATAAAGGCTATACAGTAGAACTTCAGACAAGGCCTCTTACTCCACCAGAGACACATGCCTATACTAAAGTAGATACCCCATATGATGGTAAGCTGAATTTGGAGAAAAGTGAGAAGAATCCATTCCAGGCTCCACCTGAGAAGATGTATAGTCAGGAGATAGAAGCTGAAGGTGGTGGGTTCAAGTTGGACACTGTCTTACAGCGCCTAGAAATGTCTCCAAGGAGATCTGATGTAACCAGAAACAGTTCTGGTGGATCTGAAATGAAGGCTGTAAATAGTGAAGGTGATAATGGAGGCTTAGGAAGTCACGTTGACTCCTTCAGAATACTAAACGGAAAAGATGCTCTTTCTTACACAAACCCGGTAGAAGATGTTCAACCCAACTCAGTTTCAAGCCTTGGGGATACCAATAGCAGTGTATCATCTTCATCTTTTTCATCAATTTCTGATAAGGAATCCAATGATATATTTTATCAAACCGAGGTTGACTATAGTCAGCTAAAGCCCCAAATGACAACACAAATACTGTCTTCTCCTAAAGCAAGTGAAGACGATGATACCTACAAGTATGTTCCTCACCAACCCAAAGATAATTCAATAGACAATCACACCAAGCAGTTGACAGTCTTCCAAGCCTATAAGGCAAATTATGTTGATGGTCATGCCCAGTCTTCAGACAGTGAACCAGAAGGAGGAGATGAGACTGACAGCACATGTCCACCAAAGATTTCAATTATTCCTCATGATTTATTCTATTATCCTCATTATAGTGTGCCCATTGCAGATGTGTTGCATGCCTTTGCAGACACCTGTCCAGATAGCCTCATGGAAAAGACCTTCACTTTTGATGTTTCATCTGAGGAACAGGCAGGTGACAATGAAACGCTGAGTAGTGGAGTCTACTTGGATACTGAATCAACGAGAAGTGATACTTCAGTAGAAGAATGTCATGAGATGATATTAGGTTTGGAGGACTCTGTACAAAATGTGAATCATGCGAAAACAAGTTCACAGGAACCACCAGTGAGATCACTGGAAAATGGAATGATAGCTCAAGCTACCCGTGATGTATCAAGCAGTGGTTCTATCTTTCATCCTGGCTATAACCATACATTTCAGGTAACGGGTTTATTTTATGTTTGACCTTTATTCATTTTCTTGAATTTGCTGTGATCTTTGGCTTTACAAGCAACTACATTTTGATCTTCCAAGGTAGAAAAACTAAATGTGAGGCTACAACACTTGGCAATATGCTGTGGGAAATCCACAGTGGAATTTATTCCCTGCAGCCAGAGTGGTTTTCAATCTTTGCATTGCAGAGGTTGAAAACAACAGTGGAATCTATAGCAATAATTGACATGCAGCAGATGACATACCCGCAGCTTAAAACACTTTGCGCTGCAGATTTTTTTCCACAGTGTGTTGATGGGAATTGTAGAAATCCCCCTCCATTTCACTGCTACTGTAATTTGCATCAGATTAGCTGCCAGTGGTTCCTCTGGCGGCTAACCCCATGCAAACTCGCAATGTGTGCCCCCGAGCTAAAGTGCTTTTCACCTCTCCACTGTATAAGTCATAAGTGGCTGATCACTGAGGGTCCTACAGCTGGAACCTTCGTGAACACAAGAAGGGTGTCCTGTGTTCCCCACTTAAATGGGGTGGCAGTTAAAAATACACGTAGCTGCTCTATTCAAATTCTATTGGACTTCTGGATAGAAAACCCTTTTAAGGAATTACCAAAGCAAATTCCATGATTGAGTATCCCTATTTAGTAACAGTCTCATGGATTCACTCACATTTGAGGACATGGTTCAGTGGCACACTGACCTAGTCCTAGTTTAGGCTGTACTACTGATAAGACCCTGGTGGTGGATCCACAGGTGGAATAAAGGTACCGTAAGCAAGGGGCTGTTCAGAAAGCTCGGCTTTCCCCCCTTCACACTAGGGATGCTTGTGACAGTATAATGTGCCATAGTGGATCTCCACGTAATATAATGTCCCATAGTGGCCCCTCCACACATTATAATGTGCCATAATGGCACATACATGGTAATGACTGAGAGGGTTCTTGTTAAAAATTTGTCCAAACATGAAATTTTTGAGGTTTGCCACCTACAAACTACAATTATGCTGTGGGGAGATGAGCCTCTTTCAGCCTCCTGAATGGCGTCCTGTGATTGGGCCCCAACAGTTACGTGGCTCATGCTGGCATAATTATGCTTGCATCTGGCATGGTTCGAATGAAACTGCAGGGTGAACCTTACAAATATTTGCGAGATGAACACATACATACTTCCAGTAGACTCCCATGGCCCACCACAGCAATCAACTGTACCGGCGGATGCTGATACAGTTGGTTACAAGGTCAGATGATAATGGGGCAAATGTGCTGTTACTTGCCGCTGGGCCCCCTTATAGCCTCAGACTCTGGACAACCACCCATTTCACACAAATTATAATCCACCCAGGTTGGATTTTAGAAAATCCTAACTACATTTCGTAGTCCTAGTACCAAATTGGCTCATGGATGGTGCTGAACTTGGTTCAGGAGGGCTTACCTGACCTAAGGTGCTCATAGTGGTATTTGTTGCCAATTATATTTTGGGGACCAAAGTGACATCCATGCTGGGTGTATGCCCCTCCTATGAACAGATCAATATGTTTAGAGTCAAATGACTTTTGAATATGGATTTTAATGTGTGTTATTCCAAATTAATTTCTCATTACATGATATTGTATCACTTCAGTTCTGCATGTATGTTGGTTGTATTTTATCAGGATGTTGGTACAGATAGTTCAGAGGAAGAGCGAGAAGATGACTGGCCAAGAAGTGAAGAATTTGCGTGTAGGCAAGTAGATCTAGAGGATGATGACGATTTACTTGAGAAAGAGGATAACGCAGACAAGCAAGCTGTAGAAACTGAGGAGTTCTGGCTGACAAGGTAACATCCTATGCAGTTACAGCTTATGTCTCTGTGATAAATATTGGGGTACTTTTGAAGTTCTGCTGAAAGGACCGTATTCCATCCATTATGTAACACCTATTTTGTGACCTCCCATAGAACTCCTGTCCTGAAATACTCTGTACTGTTGGAACATCCATGCTACTTACCCCATGTAACTCTAAGATAGTGACCTCCCACAAGTTCAACACACTCCCCTAGTGATTTTGTTCTCTGGACTCTTTGAAGGTTTTGCAGCTGTACCAAATAATAGCTACAGTGTTCAAAATCTCTCTCTTGCAGGGATATACAGAATGACAGCCATGCATACAGGAGGGGAGAACTGAATGCTCCAGAACAGTCAGTGAGTAATGATAGAACACTGTAACCTGTCTAATATTAAATGTATAGATTAGATCTGTATCAGATTACATGGGCTTTATAATATTATCAGTGTCAGCCCATCGTAACTACTGTACTATTATAAATATGTTATTATATTTATGTTGCATTTTTGTTACATTGTAGTCCCTACTGTTGCATGAAAATAATATTAATTTCTCTTCATTTGCCAGAATTATGGAACTTATCACAACGTTATTGAGGAAGGTGACCGACTTTTAGGATTTGGGTAAATGTTTTTCTTCTACATATGTTTCTTAAGTAGAATTATGTTAGCACTCCTGTCTATGAATATTACCTCATTTTAGATCTGTGCTGGTATCTATTTTTATAATACAGACCCAAATCTCTTGTTTCCCATCAAAAAGATTTAAAAATTAAAACCCTGGCTGCCTTTAGTCACCACTGGGGCAGGGGAGCTTAAAGAACACAGTTGTATACTTCTCGCTGAAGTAAGCTCCCCCTAGTGTTGACAGAAGACAAGCATCATTTTATTTTTTAATGCTATAGCTGCTTGTAGCACTGGGGTCCTATATATAAAAGTGACCAGAGGCAGCATCTTCCTGAATTTAGTTTTCTAAGTTTCCAAAGCTATTAATAGGTCCTATAAAAAATAGCCACTGTGTGTGTGTGTGTGTGTGTGAGTGTGTGTTTTTGTGTGTAGAGGAAGAGGAGAGAGTATACGTGGTAAGCTACTGAGGAAAGAATCAGTGCTGCTGAAAAATGTTATATGTCACATGTAGTCTATAGATGGCAGGTTATTATAGTGCAGTCAGATGCACCCACATGCTACTTAGGCGGACATGCATGGAAGACAAGAGAGTGACCATGCAGGAAATCTCAATTAACATGGCCAACAAAACCCTGATACGAATGGTCAGAAAAAGCAGCAATTCATCTTTACTGTATTTACATGATGATATAGTCATCGATATAAATCCAGTCCATACTCCTTGTTCTAGGGGCTATTATACAGTTTAGAAAAGCTCTACACTACATATGTCCCATCCTTCTCTACCAACCCTCATTCAGAAAATGTTAGAAGTTAGGTGAAGTCATATGATTCAAATTCACCATTGTTTCCATTTTACCAACAGAAACTGGTTTATCCTTTTTTCGAAGTAACTTGCCATCTCCCCCTGTAGCTCTGATAGAGAATTTTACAAACAAATGACAGTGCCCCACCTTTCCAAAGTTTAAATTCAGTGAGGCAAATTTTGTACATCAGTCTTAATAAATGACCAGACTAGCACAGGGAACCAGAGATTTATGAAGAGGCTGCGGCATCTATCGATGTCCCAATGCTAGATTTGAAATCTACGCTAGGTAGAAACTAAGATAAGTAAGATGATGTATGTACAAATGACTACCAGCAGTAGAGTGAGTGCAGCTGTGGAGTGTAATAGAGGATTAGTAATGTTATATAGAAACTGTGCTTAAAGGTGGACAGGTTTCATAGCTACAGTAGTTGCATTGTTATGAGGTGTTATATATGTAATGGTTGATTTGGTATAAAGTCCCACCTTCCACATTAGCATTTTACTTGTGTAAGCATAGAATACATAGTGGAGACCAGCACTAGAACATATTTTGTGAATTGCAATGTTCAATGCAGTGTGTGAAATGTATTATAATTAATTCATTACCTCATATTGTCTACAGGAAACAAGGGACAAATGATGTCACCATTCCTGGAAGATTTCCTGAGAACTCTACACTTCCCTTCTCCAGCCACCAGACCCCGAACACGTTCCACTTGCTCATCTTTCTGTGGCTCCTCTGCTACTTCCTGCTGATCCTCCCTGAGTTAGATATGAGCAAAGTTGCATTTTTTGTAGACAATGACTAAAGACTGTCCCCATGGTGACGTCAAGTCATTTCACATAGACACATGGGTGCACTGAACTTGTTCTCCAGCAATAATAACTCAACCTGCTTCTTATATTATACTGATGCAAAAAATGAGCAGGAAAGGTGCATAGGTGAGGAAGAGAAGGTTGGTTTGTGCCTTTTTGGGTAAAAAAAAAATATATTGTTATGGTCATTTCTTAATGCTTTTCCTTTATATGTTGCTAGTGGATCTAGCTCTTTGTTTATATTAATGATCCAAAAAGACATGCCTCCTATGGATCAACAAGCAATGCAGGAGGTATAGAGGAAAGAGAGGACCCTATAGCCAAATACAGAATGAGGGTATCTCTTTGTGTTACCTCATGTCACCACCAAATACTGCCAACCTTAGAAAGAAAGACCCAACTTATATTTCTACTTCACATCTCCAGTTGTAAGGGAAGTTGGCGTGACTCCCGGCTGCTTTCTTCCCCTATTTCTGAAGTTGTATTGTCTGCAGTGATGTAGAGCTCTGTGGTTTTCACCATACAGTATTTGAAGGAGTATAGGTAAAACCAGAGGCTCCTTACCCTCCACCTGAGCTGTTTCTATGGCACAAAGGCCTTACATGGTTTCTACTGAGCTTCTTCAGTATGTGGCAGCTCTCTTATTTCTTCCCAAAAACTGCCACCGACAGATTCATTATGTGTGGTAAGCTCTGATAACAAATCTTATTAAACTACTTAATTTTTAATAGTCACTGACTACTTGAATAGAACTCTGTGTTGAGGTGTTTACCTAAAAGAAAAGGGCAGTTTTTTTTCCAGTGCAATACCAGTGTCTATGTCTCCAAAATATTTTCACTGTGTACCATGGACACAAAACAGAAAACCACAGCTTTACACCTTTTCATCCTTTGTATGCCCTTTGGTGACATTGCAGGAGACAATAATGGAAATTTTGCAGCTCCTAGGCACAGACTGCTGATTCAAGGGATCCTCTACACCCCGTATTCAGCTTCTAGCAAGCAATACAAGCCATGACATTCATTGTAAAAGTTACACTACCCATACTTCTGATAAATTCTGACAAGCATCAATAACTCTCTGACTACCATAATAACATACTGTAAACTGCTGTAAAGGAGTGAAAAGAGCATGATGGAAACATTACTATAAATGCTGTATACCTTCAAATACCTTTTTACTTCTAAAATACAGGTGCATCTCAATAAATTAGAATATCTTTGAAACGTTTATTTCTTTCAGTAATTAAATAAAAAAGTGACTTATATTTTCTAGATTCTTTACACACAGAGTGTTCTTCTTCAAGTGTTTTATTTCTGTAAATGTTGATTATGAATTACAGCTAATGAAAACCAAAATCTAAGAAAATTAGAATATTGTGAAAAAGTTCAGTGTGTCACCTGCCAAGGTTTCCTAAGCCTTTAAATGGTCCCTCAGTCTGGTTCAGTAGGACACACAATCATGGAAGACGCTGATTATGTATTGTATTACTGAATCACTGACATGAATGAACGTTTCAAAGATATTCTAATTTATTGAGATGTAAATCTACAGAAGAATTTGAGTCACTGTATACATTACATATCTTGTATTAATCCTGCATTACAGCCTGTAGTACACTGCATAGCTGCACTCACTATTCTGCTGGTGAAGTTATGTGTATACTCATACTATGTACATACATTACTTATCCTGTAATCCTAAGGTGCATACTGTATTATACTTCAGAGCTGCACTCAATATTCTGCTGGTGAAGTTACTCTGCACTTACATTACTTAACCTGTACTTATCCTAAAGTACATCATATATTATGCTCCAGAACTGCACTCACTAAAGTATTTCATGTCTTATCCTGTACTGATCCTAAGTTACAGCAAGCAAGTCATTAAACTGTTTACCTGAGCTTCTATAATGAAAATTATCTTGTCCTCCATGACTGTCCACTGTCAGAACACAGATCTCCAGAGCAAGCTCTGTGCATACACTGAAGAAGTATGGAATAATTCATGTACTGTACACAGTGACCACCAGTAGAATAGCGAGTGCAGCTCTGGAGTATAATACCGGATGTAACTCAAGATCAATACAGGATTAGTAATGTATTTACCCAATGGCTCCACCAACAGTTAGTGCAGCTCTGGAATATAATAATATAATTATAAGGTAACTCAGGATCAGTACAGGATTAGCAATGTACATACACAGTAACTCCTACAGAATAGTGAGTGCAGCTTTGGAGTATAATACAAGAGGTAACTCAGGATCGGTACAGCATAACCAATGTAATACCCAGTAAATTTTCTTTATATGTAGAATAATTCTGTAAAGTAAATAGTAAAATGTTTTTGGAGGTATGGCTTTAAGCATAAGCAATGCTCTTATGTCATTGTATGTTAAGTATTTCAGTAACTCAAATAATACATATAAAGACTTGATGTGACTGACTAACATAAGTCATTGACTTGCTATATGAATTGGACTCTTACACTAATATGGTAGTGTGCACTGTAACCATTTAAGGAAAGGTAAAAGGCTACAGGATCTGGGGTTAGTAGGGAACTACAGAATATATATATATATATATATATATATATATATATATATATACACACACATACATATTGCATCTCAATAAATTAGAATATCTTCGAAAAGTTTATTTCTTTCAGTAATTAAATTAAAAAAGTGACCTCCTATATTTTCTACATTCTTTACACACAGAGTGTTCTATTTCAGGTGTTTTATTTCAGTAAATGCTGATTATGGATTACAGGTAATGAAAACCCAAATCTAAGAAAATTAGAATATTGTGAAAAAGTTCAGTATTGTAAATTCAGTGTCACCTGCCAAGGTTTCCTAAGCCTTTAAATGGTCCCTCAGTCTGGTTCAGTAGGACACACAATCATGGAAGACGCTGATTATGGATTGTATTACTGAAATGAATGAACGTTTCAAAGATATTCTAATTTATTGAGATGCACCTGTATGTATATAATATTTTATATATATATATATATATATATATATATATATATGAAGATATCATGGTTCTTTGCCAATGAAACATTTTTCACAAATATCTTCCTTTCTTGCCAAAAAAGATTCAAACCTTGGTAAAAATTTAGGATTTTTTTCTTTGCAACACTTTTATGGTATTTTATATATAAAGCAAGGAGTAGGACAGAATTTTGTGTATATTAGACTGATTTATATTTATACTTAGAGATTTTATAATGACCATGCACATAGTAGAGTTTTATTGAGGAAATACTTATTTAAAAGGACATACTCTTTAAATTAAGGTCATCTGAAGAGATGATGGTCGGGGGTGAAAAATGTATTTATAAGTTATATGTAATTGAATAATGCTCTCTCACTGGGCTCATTTTGATGGCCAGAAATGCCATGATGGCTTTTGTGACATTTTCAATAATATAGCTGGGAACCCTATTGTATTACTTTGGGTTTGTGATGGGGATGTCTTTCATGTCAAACTTGGAGATTGCTGTGTACGTGTCTAGTTGAACTTAGTATTGCATTTCTTTACACATCGTAATTTTAAAGGGGACAGATTCTCCCTAAAAGTGGATCTTTTGCCCATGTACATTATGAGTCGCCATTGTTTATCATTTATTAATTTTTCTGCCCTTGTTATAATGAACATCATTTCTCTATGTACTTATTTCCTGCTGAGTTTGTGATTATATACAGAAGCCAATCCAAAAAACGCAGCGCTACAGTGTAAAGCATAGTGGAGGATAGTGTATCAGCCTTTGATCAGACTGCAGATGAATTTTCGTGAAGAGTTGAAATATCTGCAGGGTCTTGCAGGGCAATCTGTTCTATGATTGTATAAGCCTTTATATGTGAAGTCCTATAACTTTTTCTACAAATACAGTTTGTAATGCAGCTGATAAGATCCCTGACACAGAAAAAGAGATATCTGAACACAATCAGCTCTAAGACTAACATCGCATCAGCAATAACATGCGCAGCTAGTCAGGAGTAGATAGTCTCCTTGCACTCACTATAAGCTATGAGAAGCTGCAGACTCCACTATGAGCAGTGTATAGGTAGTGAACACAGAGCAATAGATCTGTGTGTAAGCATACAGAGGCTGTGAAGAGAGACCTGCCTCTCTCCCCCACTTCCTGTGTTCTGTTTTCAGCCTGTTGGTTTCTAAAGATGGACCTTCCCTAGTAAAAGGAAGTGAACGGCAAACTGGGAAGAAGGGAAACACCTAGTGGCAGGAACTTTTCACTGGTTTTTCAGGCATTACATGTTGGTACAGAATCACGTTCTCTATTAATTGAGCCTAAGTTTCCTGAGAATTTAGTGACCATTTAAGATTTAAAGGTCCCTTTACATAGGTTAACCCAGAGACAATGATAGGGAAAGGGATGTTCCTCATTTACATTAAGCAAATTATCAGTACCTTGTTGGGATCAGTGAATTGTTCATCCCTATAAAGTTGCATTTGTCATAGGTGTCCTGCTGGATTGTGCCACAGAACCTGCGGCGAGAGGCACTCTGCTTATTAGCCCCAATAATCTGGGGCTAATCAATGATTAACAGCCACAGCAGAAAGCAAGGCTGGAAAGTGAAGAGGAATTTGATTCAGAAGTCCACCTCAAACTCCTCTTCACTTTCCGCCATGTGAACATACTGTTACAGGCAATGCTTCTTGGGAAAGAGCATGCAAATTAGCACTCCTCCAGAAGAAAAAAACTCTCTCTAGTTCCAGCTATAGGTAGCAGCTACCCTGTAAGTCCAGCTGATTAAGGAGACTTAAAACATGGCTACAGATATCAGCCAAGCCAGAGACTCCATCTGTAGACAAGCTGTGATCTGGCAAATTTTCAGACTGCTTGTACACTATCTATTAGTAAATCTGTGCCAGTGTATTTAAGACTACCACTGACTCCTTTTGACAGTGCAGCTGAGCTAAAGTCACTGATCATAATTATTAAATAAAACAGGTTTATTATAGCTGACACCGTATAATAATTATCATAATATTCACCCAAAGACTAATAAAACTGGATACTGGCTTTAGAAGAATAAATATGGATTGGGCCCATTGGCTGCCTCTAGTACATATAGTTGAATGGTCCACTTTAAATATACATGAAATTTATTATACTGTATATGTGCAAAAAAAAAAAAAAAAAAAAGAATAAAACCTATTTATTTATTGTGTAATTATCAGAGTGTATGTAAAGGTGGTGTACAGTGATATTTTTCTACAATAGAGGGTGGATTTATGATTTCTATAATAGTTTAAAATGATGTGTTATGAGGGGACATGTGACATGTATGAATGGGGGCAATGTGTAATGAAGATAATGTATGTGAAGGATGACACATGTGAGGCGCTACCATTACTGAGGTAGTGGAGATGGGTCAATGTAATAGGACGTATTTTTATGGGCTTTGCATTCATCCATCTTGCTGCACAAGCTTACATATAGATTACAAATACTATGTAACATTTTCTTCTGTCTGGCTACAGTAAAATTTAATCAGATAATCCACAAAAATCTGATTAAAGGAAGTTTCCTGTACTTTGATAGTGTGCAGTTACAGTACATCTTGTCCGTGAAGCTGAGATACTGATCTAACGCAACTATCAGACGGTGGACATAAAGGAAGGTTCCTGGGAATAAAAGGAATGATCATTTATTTTCACTACTTCCTATAGGATACAGTTGAAATTTCATGCAGATTTTTAGATGCGCTATCGGCTACCAGTAATACAGCAAAATACATCCAGAATTCTGTGCTGTTTAATTTATAATCTTTTTTTATGGGGACAGAGCTCTATTTTTCTGTTACTGAGTAGCAAATCCTCTGCTTCCCATCGCACAGACATAATGGGATATTGGATGACTACAGCTGCCACTAAACTCGGTAATAAATCTATATACAATGAGCTCCCCCTAATGGTGGCTGGTGGTAGGCAGAATTTTTTTTATATAACTATGGCTGTATGACTGGAAGACATATAATAAACTACCATGGATATATTAGAGTATACATAGGTAACAGAGTTGCTCCTCCTTCTGCCCGAGAGTGGTTGCTAGGAATGTGCTTCTTGATAATGACACTGAAAAATATGTGGTTGTCAGACAGTTTTTCCCTAGCAATTATCAGGATTGTTCAGCCACTCCCCATCCAAGATGCACTACTATTCAGATTTTTCTACAGAATAATTCCCTATAAATTGTTGTACTGTCAGCCCCTTTAAGACTGTTTCTGTCTTTGTACACTAAGAAACGTGGTGTAACATGCTATGTAAATATGATGTATAGACAAGCCTGGCATTAATAACAGATCTATTTCTGGAGCTAGCTGAAGATTGTTTTAAAGAAATTGTATATTATGTTGTGTTACTAAATCTTAATAAAAGACACTACTGAAATGTCATGTCTACGTGCCTTCAATGTTACGCAACACTTAATGTAGCAATGATGGCCAAAGGAAAACCTCCATTCTTTTCACTGCTGGTTGCATTTAGAGGACAGTATAAAATAGAAACAAAAAGACAGTACATATACAGTCATATGAAAAAGTTTGGGCACCCCTATTAATCTTAATCATTTTTAGTTCTAAATATTTGGGTGTTTGCAACAGCCATTTCAATTTGATATATCTAATAACTGATGGACACAGTAATATTTCAGGATTGAAATGAGGTTTATTGTACTAACAGAAAATGTGCAATATGCATTAAACCAAAATTTGACCGGTGCAAAAATTTGGGTACCCTTATCATTTTATTGATTTGAATACTCCTAACTACTTTTTACTGACTTACCGAAGCACAAAATTGGTTTTGTAACCTCACTGAGCTTTGAACTTCATAGCCAGGTGTATCCAATCATGAGAAAAGGTATTTAAGGTGGCCAATTGCAAGTTGTTCTCCTATTTGAATCTCCTCTGAAGAGTGGCATAATGGGCTCCTCAAAACAACTCTCAAATGATCTGAAAACAAAGATTGTTCAACATAGTTGTTCAGGGGAAGGATACAAAAAGTTGTCTCAGAGATTTAACCTGTCAGTTTCCACTGTGAGGAACATAGTAAGGAAATGGAAGACCACAGGGACAGTTCTTGTTAAGCCCAGAAGTGGCAGGCCAAGAAAAATATCAGAAAGGCAGAGAAGAAGAATGGTGAGAACAGTCAAGGACAATCCACAGACCACCTCCAAAGAGCTGCAGCATCATCTTGCTGCAG
Source organism: Leptodactylus fallax (assembly GCA_947044405.1). Taxonomy (NCBI): domain Eukaryota; kingdom Metazoa; phylum Chordata; class Amphibia; order Anura; family Leptodactylidae; genus Leptodactylus; species Leptodactylus fallax. Next base: position 797,732 of record CAMRHE010000143.1, read on the forward strand.
ATGGTGTCACTGTGCATCGGTCAACAATACAGCACACTTTGCACAAGGAGAAGCTGTATGGGAGAGTGATGCGAAAGAAGCCATTTCTGAAAGCACGCCACAAACAGAGTCGCCTGAGGTATGCAAAAGCACATTTGGACAAGCCAGCTTCATTTTGGAAGAAGGTCCTGTGGACTGATGAAACAAAGATTGAGTTGTTTGGTCATACAAAAAGGCGTTATGCATGGCGTCAAAAAAACACAGCATTCCAAGAAAAACACTTGCTACCCACTGTAAAATTTGGTGGAGGTTCCATCATGCTTTGGGGCTGTGTGGCCAATGCCGGCACCGGGAATCTTGTTAAAGTTGAGGGTCGCATGGATTCAACTCAGTATCAGCAGATTCTTGAGAATAATGTACAAGAATCAGTGACGAATTTGAAGTTACGCCGGGGATGGATATTTCAGCAAGACAATGATCCAAAACACAGCTCCAAATCTACTCAGGCATTCATGCAGAGGAACAATTACAATGTTCTGGAATGGCCATCCCAGTCCCCAGACCTGAATATCATTGAACATCTGTGGGATGATTTGAAGCGGGCTGTCCATGCTCGGCGACCATCAAACTTAACTGAATTGGAATTGTTTTGTAAAGAGGAATGGTCAAAAATACCTTCATCCAGGATCCAGGAACTGATTAAAAGCTACAGGAAGCGACTAGAGGCTGTTATTTTTGCAAAAGGAGGATCTACTAAATATTAATGTCACTTTTCTGCTGAGGTGCCCATACTTTTGCACCGGTCAAATTTTGGTTTAATGCATATTGCACATTTTCTGTTAGTACAATAAACCTCATTTCAATCCTGAAATATTACTGTGTCCATCAGTTATTAGATATATCAAATTGAAATGGCTGTTGCAAACACCCAAATATTTAGAACTAAAAATGATTAAGATTAAAAGGGGTGCCCAAACTTTTTCATATGACTGTAATATATGTCATCCCACAACAATGCACGGCACAGCGGTGACAAACAAGGCAGATTTTAAAGGTTCATATATGATAAGGCTTGTTGCTTTTAAAGGGGTTGTCCGGGATAAATGGAAATCCCTACACTAGTCTAAACACCCTGCCCCCTACTTTCTAAATAATATAATTAATCAAAAATGTATATTTACCCATATCCCAGGGACATTTGCTGGTTATCCGGTGACGATCCGTTTCCAGAAACGGAACGTCACTACTACTCTCCCCCCACCATCATACTTACCTGTCTTCCTTCTTCCTGCGGGACAGCTCCTTCCTCTTTTCTGACTGCCAGCACTGCTCTGCTGCTGATAATCCACCTCTACTGTGCAGCTCCCACACATGCGCAGGACAGGTGGATCATCGCTACAGAGCAGTGCTGAGACAAGAACGCGTGCCGGCAGTCAGAAAAGAGGGATGGGTATCCCGATGGAGGAAGAGAGGTAAGTATATAATGGGGTCGGGGGTTGAGCTGAGTAGGTAGGGAAGGGGAGTTGTGAACGGGATAGCTAGAGAGACAGGGAGGGGGTGTATGGGAGGAAGGGGGGAGTGAAGTAAGAGGTAGCTAGCGTGAAAGTTACATAGCAGGAAGCTGAACCTTGTAAACAAATGCAGAAGATACCAGGAGTTCCCAGAGACACCCAGAAATCACTGAAAACACTGCTAAAGGTATATGGGTGCATTTATTAACCCATTAATAGCACTAACAGACCTTTTTTTAAAAAAACATTTTTTGCCCGGAAATCACCTTTAATGATTGATAAAGATTATGGAAAAATAGTTTAAAGGGAAGAAGAGAGCAATGTGGTTGGAGGATTTCTTTTTATCTGCTTATAGGGGACAGGTGGCAGAAGAGCTGGTGGAGGTGCACGTGGCATGTAGTAGTAGTATGGAGGTGGCCAAACTCGTATAGACAGGATATGGTGGCAAGAGAGAATGGAAGGGACACACAGGCCTAGATTTGATATTGTGGTTGCAACTAAACACTGTCATAAACGTGGTGCATGTTTGATGATCTTAAGACATCTAGTTTGGGCTTGACGTGTATGGATTCTTAGAAAAAGGGGTGTGGCTTAAATGTGCCATGATGCGCCAAAAGTGTGACAAAATTGTGTTGTGTTTAGTAAGCCAATAAAAAGGTGATATAAACTTAAAGGGTACCTGAGTTTTCATGAAAAGTTGAAATATGCTCAGGTTCTTGCTGGGCTGTCTGTTCTATGACTGTATAAGCCGTCATACTTTATGTCCTATCAGTATTTCGGCTGCTAATAAACAAATTATGGCTAAAACACATTTACATTAGTCTCTCAGCCAGGGGGCATGTACAATAAGGAGAAGTCTGCCACCTTCTCCTATCCATTGCTGATACTGTTCTACCATACTGCCAGGAGTAACTATACAATTGCAAACAAATAACTGAGAAAAGCCCAAGTGACCATAATATAGGAGATCCAGGAACAGTGGCCTGCAAATATTGGACAAATACATGCAATGAAGCAGATAAAACACAAGAAAAAAAAAATCTATGAGCACAGTCAGAAAAGCTGCAGCTGTCTGTGAATAATATTCCATCAATAACCACACAAGCAACCAGTAGATACAACTACATAGAAACTTTTCTTATATTGTAAGCTGTGAGATGCTACAAAATTGTCAGTATTTTGTACACAGCAACAGTTTGCAGCCATGTCTGTGCAGGCTGTGAACAGAATCAACCACTCCCCCCTCCAGCATCAGCCACTGGGGTAGTTTCAGATTCCTAAAATCTGGGCCACTGTTTGAGGCAAGGTATGAAAGAAAGGAGCTGACACATGGATATAGGTAGTGTACAGAGGTACTGAAATGGACATACAGACGTGGACAAAATTGTTGGTACCCCTCATTTAATAAAAGAAAAACCCACAATGGTCACAGAAATAACTTGAATCTGACAAAAATAATAATATATAAAAATTCTATGAAAATGAACAAATGAAAGTCAGATGTTGCTTTTCAACCATGCTTCAACAGAATGTTTTAAAAAAGAAAACTCATGAAACAGGCCTGGACAGAAATGATGGTACCCTTAACTTAATATTTTGTTGCACAACCTTTTGAGGCAATCACTGCAATCAAACGATTCCTGTAACTGTCTATGAGACTTCTGCACCTCTCAACAGGTATTTTGGCCCACTCCTCATGAGCAAACTGCTCCAGTTGTCTCGGGCTTGATGGGTGCCTTTTCCAGACGGCATGTTTCAGCTCCTTCCAAAGATGCTCAATAGGATTTAGGGAGATTCTCAATAGGATTTAGGGATTTTGGGAGATTCTCCTACCAATCCATTACCTGTATACCGTCTGGATCCAGGAGATTCTGACGCCCAGAGGTTCCGCAGCTCACATATACCTAAACATACTCTGGATCCATCCACTGTGTTAGTTGTGGGCCAGCACAACTTGAAAAGGTGAGAACCCACCTATACAAACATCCATAATATCTAACTATCCTGGTTGTGAGATCACCAATTGAAGGGGTACTGTTTACCATCAGACCCAGCCAGTTGAACACTCACTATAATATAGACCAGTGCTTTTGTGTTACTTAGTGGCTTTCCACCATACTTTCAGTGGATGATCCTTGTTGTTTCTCCAATCATTTGACTACCTCCTGTTCTCAACACAATTATCTATGTACAACCTATTTTTTAAGCAATATCACGCTATGTGCCGCTCGGCGTTGTTTTTATTTTTGTTTTGAAGTATACCGTCCACACCAAGCCTCCACGGGCTTGAGTGTTTTAAGAACCAGCCAGCAGTTGCATCTATCTGCATAAAGGTTCCAACGCCTTGAAGCTGCCTTCTTCCATCCCTCCAAAGGATTGTCATTTCTCTACAGACATTATGGACTTCTTTCGACACCGTGATGATAAACAGGAAAATCTTGTAGATTACTACACCAGGAAATTCGATACTACCGATCATCTTCCAGCCCTCGAGCTCAACACCAAACCAACAGACTGTGAGTTACCTCCAATCTCCAGGGAAGACTTAAGCAAGCTCTTCTGGCGGATGGAAAAATTGGTTTTCGATGAAACTAGACATTTTCTTGATCACAAGTTTCTCTGTGTATATCTCAATGAAAATATAGTTCCCAGGGGCCTAAGATTCAAACTTAGGTACACCTTTGAAAATTATCCCCTTTTTACTGCTGAGTGGGACAATTATTTAGAACAATGCAGCAGGGGATTAATTGAAAGAATCTCTCATAAACGCCAATCCATAGCCCACGAATCCAAATCTCAAATTAATTTATTAGCTCAAGAGATTGAGCAATACAAACAGAACCCTGACTTTCTGCGAATGAATAGGGTACTTTGTACGAGAACCCTTAACTTTGAACGTGAATTATTGGAACATAAAAGTGATAAACTGAAAAGAGATCGATTAGATTATTCAAAAGGCAATATTAAATTTTGGCTTAAAAATTCTAATAAAACAAGGGTAAATACTAACAATAACTCTACTCCAAAAGACCCCATTCCATCACTTCTCAGTATCAAACCTATAAATCCTAAGACCACAACCAAACCCAGAACTCCTGTGATTGTCAAATCAAAACACCTTCAACACAAAACGTTTATTCCTAACAAGTTCCCACTGACAAAAAACACCAGAACTCAACCTGGTCCCTCCAATAAATCTTCTCATTCACCTCCACTTATTAACACGCTTCCTGATATACAAGCGCCAACTTCCCTATCACCCCCTCCTACTCAGTTTACATCTGTCCAACCCGTACACAGACATCAAATCTCCCAGATCACAACCCAGAGCATCCCAACCAATCAAGTACACTCAGATCCATCCCTTACTGAATCAAAACCTAATTCCCACCGACCTCCCAGTAACTCATCCATAGAAGAAATTTTAGATGACTCCCTTATCACTATCTACAACACTCCTTTATCTGCCTCACAAATTCAGAAAGCTCTTGCAGTACCTGATAACATTGATACCATCAATACCAGTAAACCCTCTCTTTTTAATACTTCCGAGTCTTTTTTAGGGCTCCCCCCAAAGCTTACACCTCTGCACTCGTTCCATACAAAGGAGACCCTAACATACAACAAAATTTCAGACTATTACAGTCCAGTGAGTCTCAAACGAAAATTAAAACATTCTCCCATCCAGGAAATCGTACCAAAAGATCCAGGGGTTGTAGAGGAGGCAAGAAACATAGAACTAACACATCCAAGTCCGGAGGCCAAACGAAACAAAAATTTACCAATAACATTTTTAACCTCTCCAGTCATTCATTAACCACAGATGAAACCAGTCTATTATCTAAGGGCCTTTCTTTTTGCCCTGACCAAAAACCAGACGATCTTGATCTTTTCATTGATCTTCACACATTTATTAGGAAATTAACATTAACTTGCCATTTTGCCTTGAGTACCAGAAATCAATCTATCACTACTCATTCTGAGACCCCCTCCGAGTCCAGCACTACCCCAGTGTTAAACACCACCCCCCATACTACTACATTAAGACCAAGATCTAATTTTTACCCAGTCTAACATAAGGGTCACTTCATTGAGACGTTTTATTCTTTAGTGGCCAACGATTTCAGGAAGTTACATAAACATCAAGACGTGAAAACTAGATCCAATCTTCGTCCATCTGAGAAATCGGCTATTAAATCTCTGATTGAAAATAAATCTATTGTCATCAGAAATGCTGATAAAGGCGGAGGTGTGGTCATACAAGATAGAGTTGATTACATCAAGGAAGCCCACCAGATTTTATCAGACCCCAATTATTATCAGATCTTGCATAGTGATCCCTCCGATGCACACTACATTAAATACCGAGAACTCATCATCAACGCCCATACTAACGGGGTCCTGACTGATAAGGAGAAAGGGTTTCTACTTATCAATGATTTCTCGACCTCCCAATTTTATCATTTACCCAAGATTCACAAAAATCTAAAGAATCAACCTGGAAGACCTATTATCTCTGGAGTCAAAGCACTAACTAGAAATCTTTCCCAATATATAGATTTACAATTACAAAAATATGTTATCAGGTTTCCATCTTATTTGAAAGATTCTACACATCTTATTACTGAACTTTTAACTATACAATGGAAACCTAACTACATTTGGGCAACCCTAGATATGTCCGCACTCTATAGTAATATACCACATTCTAAAGGTCTTGACAATGATATCTAGAACATTATCCCTGGATCCCACAATGCCAACCGAACAAAAACCTTTTATCATAGATAGTATTCAGTTCATTCTTGAACATAATGTGTTCACCTTCGAGTCAAAACTCTATTTGCAGAAACGTGGTACTGCTATGGGGACCCGTTTTGCTCCGAGCTACGCCAACATTTTTATGGGACGATTTGAGGAAACCTACATTCAGAATAAACACCCTTGGTCCGCTAGTATTGTGTTCTACAAAAGATACATTGACGACCTCCTTTTCATATGGGAAGGTTCGGAACATTCCTTCTGTGAGTTCACAAACTATCTCAATAATAACAACTGGGGAATTACCCTTAGTGGCCAACCTAAAAAGAACACAATTGATTTCCTGGATTTAGAACTCAATGGTAGCCTTGAGGGCATCAGTACTAAATCTTTCTTCAAAAAGGTAGACTGCAACAGTCTACTTGATTACCGTAGCTCCCATTACAGAAAATGGAAGGATAATGTACCATTTGGGCAATTCAAACGTATCCGGCGAAACTGTACGAAGGACTCAGACTTTAAAATCCAGAGTAAAATTCTAACCCAACGTTTCCAGGAAAAAAAACTATCCTAAACGGATTATTCAAGCAGCAGAATCTAAAGCACAGTTTCTCACTCAATCTGAATGCCTTGTCCCCTTTCGGAAAAATACTAGTAAAGAATTCGGACATAATTTCATAACCACTTACAGTAATGCACATAACAGGATCAGGATGATCCTGGACAAACACTGGACAATACTCCTGAATGATCCTCTACTTAATAAGAATATCCCCCATAAGCCATCAATCACTTTTAGAAGAGCAAAAACCCTGAAAAATCTATTGGCCCCTAGCAAACTGAGGTCTCACTAAACCTGTAGACCGGAATATGTCATATCCACAACCAAATGGTGTTTATAAATGCGAACACAAAAATTGTAAATGTTGTCACACAATTAACCATTCAGCCAAAACCATTACGAGCTTTTCAACAGGTGATAATTTTCAGATCAATCATTTCCTGAACTGTTCATCTTCCTTTGTCATCTATGTCCTGGAGTGCCCTTGTGGCCTCCAGTATGTAGGAAGGACCATCAGACCATTAAGGGAGAGGCTAAATAAGCACAGATCTAATGTAACTAATGGCTACCTCAAACACAGTGTATCAAAACATGCCTTGGTGTCGCATAAATCTTGTTTCGATGCATTCAAAATCACACCAATAGACCACATTCCTGTCCATACCAAGGAATGTAGGAAATGTATTGGATTTTTAAATTTAACTCTCTAACACCAGCTGGGCTTAATGAAGCACTTGAGTCTGTATATGACTAGGTATTCTAAGGTGTGTGTATATATTTGCATATGCACACTTCACCGGCATTATCTTCTCCCCTCCAGTACATTCGTTTCAACAATTATGCATATGTATTGTCATCATTTTTGTTCTATGCCTATCACTTATAATTATTATGTATATATTTGTATATAGTGAAATATATTTCTTAGCCATAATCATATGTTTATTACCCATTTTCATTTATCCATGTATTGTGATACATTCTCTAGCCCCAGTCATATGAGCATGATGTCCGCCCTCTCATTACTCATTAATATCATTTCCTCTTTTTAGTGCTATATTTCATAACAATCATAGTTCAGATCAGTCCTGCGCCCTACTCAGAAACATATGACTCAGAGCGGGAGATCGCTACACACATGCACAGTAGCGATCACCGGACGCGAATGAAACCTTTAGCGCTACCAATTCATAATTTTCTTTTTTTTTTCTCAATTAAAACTTTATCTTTCAATCAAATTTTTTTTTTTTTCTCAATTAAAACTTTATCTTTCAATCAAATTCTTTTCTTTTTCTCAATTAAAACTTTATCTTTCAATCATATTCTTTTCTTTTTCTCAATTAAAACTTTATCTTTCAATCAAATTCTTTTCTTTTTTTTTTTTTTTTCCTTCTCAATTAAAACTTTATCTCTCAATTGAATCTTTACCCACAAGTTTGAACCCCTCCCCCTAGGGGTGGTCCCATTTCACCATACCTTTATAAGCCTTTCTGAAAGTGGTCTCCACATTCACTTCAGATCTCACAGCCTAACTCCTCAGGCTGGTAAGTACCAAAAAACATTGGTTTAAACCTTTTTATGTATAGTTTTTACTCTTATGTGCATTTTGATTTTATATTGCATTTATTAGCCTTTTAGCTTTACTTATTTATTATTTATTTTTTTGAGTACATTCATTACCACTATTTATTCATTTATTTAATTATTTATCTATCCATGACAATACTATCTGGTGGGATACTTTTCTTTTATCCCATAGAATGGTATCATTAATTTCACTGGTTCCAATTACTGACTCTTTACATGTGTATTCTTTTATTGTTTTTATGTTTAGTCTCTTGTACACTTGATAAAGGGGATCTGATTTCCCCGAAACGCGTTGTGTTATTTGAGTATAATAAAGCATCTTTGGTGAAGCGCGGTCCCCACACCTCATTTTTTGGGAGATTCTCCTACCAATCCATTATCAATAGGATTTAGGTCAGGGCTCATAGAAGGCCACTTCAGAATAGTCCAATGTTTTCCTTAGCCATTCTTGAGAGTTTTTAGCTGTGTGTTTTGGGTCATAATCCTGTTGCAAGACCCATGACCTGCGACTGAGAACAAGCTTTCTGACACTGGGCAGCACATTTCTCTCTCTAGAATCGCTTGATAGTCTTGAGATTTCATTGTACCCTGCACAGATTCAAGACACCCTGTGCCGGATGCAGCAAAGCAGCACCAGAACATAACAGAGCCTCCTCCATGTTTCACAGTAGGAACAGTGTTCTTTTCAAGATATGCTTCATTTTTCCTTCTGTGAACATAGAGCTGATGTGCCTTGCCAAATATTTCGATTTTTGTCTCATCTGTCCACAGGACATTCTCCCAGAAGCTTTGTGGCTTGTCAACATGTAGTTTGGCAAATTACTTTTGTGAGATTCAAGTTATTTCTGTGACCATTGAGGGTTTTTCTTTCATTAAACGAGGGGTACCAACATTTTTTTTCAACGTCTGTAGGTGCAGGCATCGTACACTGGTATAATGGATAGGGAACACAATTATAAGCAGAGTACACAGGTAGGATTTTATAAAGGTGTGCAAACAAGTACAAACAGAAGATAGTGGTATGGAGCAGGGCACACAGGTACAGTAGCTAAGCACACATGTACAGTCCCAGTATAGCGGCATGAAAGTGGGCACAAAGACAAGGTAGTTACAGTGGGGAAAAAAAGTATTTAGTCAGCCACCAATTGTGCAAGTTCTCCCACTTAAAAAGATGAGCGAGGCCTGCAATTGACATCATAGGTAGACCTCAACTATGAGAGACAAAATTTGAAAACATATTTAGAAAATCACATTGTCTGATTTTTTAAAGAATTTATTTGCAAATTATGGTGGAAAATAAGTATTTGGTCACCTACAAACAAGCAAGATTTCTGATTCTCACAGACCTGTAACTTCTTCTTTAAGAGGCTCCTCTGTCCTCCACTCATTACCTGTAGTAATGGCTCCTGTTTGACATTGTTATCAGTATAAAAAACACCTGTCCACAACCTCAAACAGTCACACTCCAAGTTCCACTATGGTGAAGATCAAAGAGCTGTGGAAGGACACCAGAAACAAAATTGTAGACCTGCACTAGGCTGGGAAGACTGAATCTGCATTAGGCAAGCAGCTTGGTGTGAAGAAATCAACTGTGGGAGCAACAATTAGAAAATGGAAGACATACAAGACCACTGATAATCTCCCTCGATCAGGGGCTCCATGCAAGATCTCACCCCTTGGGGTCAAAATGATCACAAGAACGGTGAACAAAAATCCCAGAACCACACGGGGGGACCTAGTGAATGACCTGCAGAAAGCTGGGACTAACGTAACAAAAGCTACCGTCAGTAACACACTACGCCGTCAGGGACTCAGATCCTGCAGTACCAGACATGTCCCCCTGCTTAAGCCAGTACATATCCGGGCCCGTCTGAAGTTTGCTAGAGAGCATTTGGATGTTCCAGAAGAGTATTGGGAGAATGTCATATGGTCAGATGAAACCAAAGTAGAACTGTTTGGTAGAAACACAACTCGTTGTGTTTGGAGGAGAGTGAATGCTGAGTTGCATCCAAAGAACACCATACCTACTGTGAAGCATGGGGGTGGCAACATCATGCTTTGGGGCTGTTTCTCTGCAAAGGGACCAGGGCGACTGATCCGTGTACATGAAATAATGAACGGGGCCACGTATCGTGAGATTTTGAGTGCAAACCTCCTTCCATCAGCAAGGGCATTGAATATGTAACGTGGCTGGGTCTTTCAGCATGACAATGATCCCAAGCACACCGCCAGGGCAACAAAGGAGTGGCTTCATAAGAAACATTTCAAGGTCCTGGAGTGGCCTAGCCAGTCTCCAGATCTCAACCCCATAGAAAACTTTTGGAGGGAGTTGAAAGTCCGTGTTGCCCCGCGACAGCCCCAAAACATCACTGCTCTAGAGGAAATCTGCATGGAGGAATGGGCCAACATACCAGCAACAGTGTGTGCCAACCTTGTGAAAACTTACAGAAAATGTTTGACCTCTGTCATTGCCAACAAAGGATATATAACAAAGTATTGAGATGAACTTTTGTTATTGACCAAATACTATGATGACAATTACAGACCTCTCTCATCTTTTTAAGTGGGAGAACTTGCACAATTGGTGGCCGACTAAATACTTTTTTTTTCCCCACTGTATATAGAGCTGAGCACACAGGAACAACTATAGTACAGAAGTGGGGAAACAGGTGCAGGTAAAGTACTGTGTTATCGAAGAGGGCAGACAAGTGCAGACAGACTAATATGGGCAAAGTGGTAGGGATATTGGCACAGTAGTATGAAGGCACATGGGAGCAGGTAGGATGCAATGGTATCGCAGTAGGCACGCAGTTGCTAATAAGAGATTCAGGAAGAATATGGTGTTATGGAGTAATAAAAGTGTTTATTAAGAGGTCAGGACTCTTCTTTTTTTTCTTCACACTTGGTGCAACAATGATGTGCTAGATTTTCTAAAGTCTAGGAATTCTAGTTACTTAAAGAGGACCTTTCACCATCTCCGCCAAGTCCAGTTCTTTGCATCCTTTAATGGGTGCTGCTCCACTTACTCTAACACAGTTGGAATTTTTTCTCTAGCCCTCACTGTTCCCAAGCAATAAGTGCTTTTATTTTTGGTGCCTGATATGCTATTTGGGCTCTCTACTGTCAGGTGGGCAGTGTCAAGCAGGAGTAGGCAAGGGTGTGATTCTAACCTCTGACATTGTCATTCTGACCTCTGACATTGCCTACTCCTGCCTGACACTGATAGTACATAGCCTCAGTATTATCCCAGGCACCAAAACTAACAGCACTGATTGCTTGGGAATGGTGCAGGTTAGAGAAAAAATTCCAACTACACTGAAATCAAAAGAGCAACAGATGCTAAGAACAGGAGTGGATGGAGGTGGTGTAAGGTACTGTTTAAGGTGTGTTCACATGCAGCAGATTTTGTTGCAGACATTTGTGCAACTAAAAATCTATTATACACTAGCTATTCAGTGACCAGTAAGCTATCACATGTTCAACAAATGTCTAATGCAGAACTCCCCCATCTTGATAACAGTCTCACTTTTATCCTATTACACATAACATAGAATATGGTCAGAAGTGATGGATGTGATAAGGGTCTTCAGCTTTAGCTACCATCTGTTCCATACAGGGTTTAACTTCCATGTTATCCTATTTCTAAAGATACACAATGGAGCTCATTTATACACCAAAAAACTGAACCATGAAAATGCAGTGTTTTTTTATTGGCTGCCTCTTTATTAAAGGGGATTTCCGGACAAAAAAAATCATTTTTCAAAAAAGGTCTCTTAGTGCAATTAATAGGTGCAACCAAACACCTTTAGCAGTGTTTTGAGTGATTTCTGGGCTTCCGTGGGATCTCCTGGCATCTTCTGTATTTGTTTACATGGGTAGTTTCCTGTTCTGTTTTCCTACAACTACCATGATGCCTTGTGCTTCACTCAGAGCTGACACACTACCTCCCTCTCTCACTCCCTCATAACCAACTAACTCACTCATCCCACTCCATCATAATTACCTGTCTTCCTGTCCGGATCTTCTGGGAACGAGACATCACTTCTTTCTGGGCGGCCAGCTCCTCCTCTTCTTGACGTCTGTTGGCGCCTGCACAATAGAGCCAGAGTGTCGGCATGCGCTGTAGCTGGTAAGTATGATGGAGTGGGGGTTAGTATAGGTGACATTCCGTTTCCGGAAACAGGGGATGCAAATCTTCACATTATTCACACCAGCTCCTAAAAAAGGTTAGGACTTTGGCTTCAAAACCCAGCTGAAGGAAGTTTGGGAACGTCAGACAATGAAAAGAAGTTGTCAGGCAGGAGCAGACAAGGGGTGTGATTCATAGCTCCAGTCAGAGGCAGGCAGTGTTAGGGCCGGTTCACATATGCGTTGGGTCTCCGTTCGGGGGAGTCTGCTTGGGGACCCCCCCGAACGGAAACCTATACGCATAGAAAAGCAGGTTACCTAAGGAAACCTGCAGACCCCATAGACTATAATGGGGTACGGGTGGTTTCCACACAAAACATGCGGAGAGGAATATGCTGCTTGCTTCGTGCGGAAACCACACGGACCCCATTATAATCTATGGGGTCTGCAGGTTTCCTTAGGTAAACTGCTTTTCTATGCGTATGGGTTTCCATTTGGGGGGTCCCCAAGCGGACTCCCCGAAAGGAAACCAAACACAGATGTGAACCAGCCCTTAGAGCTCAGAATCACACTCCTTGTCTGCTATTGCCTGACATGCTCATCAATAGCACAAAGCATAGTATACCAAGAACCAAAACTAACTGCACTTATCGCTCAGGAATTGTGGGGGCTAAAAAAAAAAATTCCAACTGTGCTAGAATCAGTGAAGAGGAGATTATGAAATGATGACAATAAAAGCTGAAGGAGTTGGTGAAATCTGCTGTTACAGATTATTCCATAGACAGACCAATATAACTTGTGTGTATAAACGGCCAAGTGACCTCACAAAAATACAACCGTCCTGCATAAAAAACGCTTCTAGCAGTCCCAATGATTGTAGTGTGTACAGGGAAACATGAGCTGACAGACAGTACGATTGCAGGAAGCGCGTAACAGACGCGAACTAGCTCCCGTGTGTGTAAATAGCCGAGTCACAGCAATCCTATTTTTTGCAACATCGGTCAGAAATCGGCGTATTAAAGTGAGTGGCCAGTCTATCAGATGTACCGCACAGCACTACATGACCACGGAGACACAGTGCAGCGGCTCACATAACCCGCTTTACTTTACGCTCCCCACGCTTTTGTCTCTGAATGACTTCCTTCGTAAGTTCCTCCCTTTCCGGCGGACTGCGGTCACATGACCGTGACGTCAGGCGGCGATCTCTTGGCGGTGGCCGGTGGACGGGCCCGATTTGCACCGCTGTCTAAGCTTCATCTCCCCGGAGCCTGGGATCGCATTGTCCGGGTGAGGAGCCCGGCGGCCGGCCTCGTGCTTGGCCAGTGTGTGGTCTCATGAGACCGGCCTGGTCCCGCGGGTAAGACCTTTTCTTATGTCTGTGCGTGTATCGGCCGCGGACCCCGGCACAATGAGCTGACAGAGGCTCCATGTGCGAGGAATAAGGGGCCCGCTGCCAGGCTGCTGCGGACAGGACATGTGAGACTGGTGCCAGGTGGTGGACTGCTGGTAGTGTGCCAGACATAAGGCTCACCACGCTATTTATGGGAATCCAGGTGGCAAGGTCTTCTGGTGCCAGGCATTGGCTTCTCCTTATTAGAGAGCCAATCGCTGTATGGCATTGTGCAAGGGCAGATTATTTTGTGGCATCTGGTGGTTGGGGACAATGGTGCCAGGCAGCTGGTTTTGGATTTTCTGGTGCCTTGCTTCAGGATTTTGGGTGGTTGGTGCCAGGAATGTGGTTGACGGGTGTCACAATTCAAGGCATACTTCCATGCCAAGCATTGTTTTCTGCAATAGTGCCAGGCTTCAGGCTAGCAGTCTGTAGAAAGCCAGTGTTTCTGGTGTGAATTCTTACCTGTTATGTGCACCTGCTGCTTCCTGTTCTGTACTGAATCCAATTCAAGGTTTTGTAAACACGACTGTAGTCAGTACTGGTCTGCGGAAAATGAACAATTGGCATTGGTCTGCTGCCCATGGTTTTCAGGAACCAAGACGTAAAGACAGACAGCAGAAGAACAGTGTTTGGCAATTTGGTCCTTTGGCCTCCACACAGATCCATAAAATCACAGCTGTGTATGGTGCTATAGAATTGAATGGGTCCACATGCTGTCTGTATTTATAGGTCCTTATAAGGACCGAAAATATGGTCATGTGCATGGGGTGAACTCATGTTCCAGTTCTGTTGCCTAGTAACAGTCCATGGACTAATCAGGTGACAACCACATCTCTACATCACCCTTTGTGATTTGCTGTCATTGAGGGTTCCTCCCTCATCCCATTCTATTAACCCCTTAGATACAGGTCTATTTGGACCTTTAGGACTATTCAGTTGTTTCTATTCATAGTTCCACTCTAAGAAATATAATTTTCCTGTCCACAAAAATGTTTAGTGACTTGTTGGCAGGCAAGTTGTCATTTTTATTGGCATCTTTTGGATATATACGGAATTTGATAAGTAACTATCTTTTAGGAGAAGCGGGGGTTGAACATTTTTTAATTCTGCCATTTGTTTTTTTTTTGTTTTCTTTTAATTTTTACACACTGTGTATAAATAATGTTGACTGTAGTTTCTGTATCAGGATAATAAATTTATATAGTTTTGAATAAAAAGATTTTTTTATGAAAAAGATGTGTGTTGCAACAGTCAAAGACCTGTAACAATTTAATTCTGTAGAGGTACCGGTTTCCTTCATGGGATGGGTTGTACTTTGGACTGCCTATAATTTAAAGAGGTTGTTCAGGATAGGCCATAAATACCTAATCGGTGGAGGGCCGCCACTTGCCCGATCAGCTGCATTGGCCTGTCCTATACACTATAGCAGCCAGGCACCATCACAGGCTCAGCACTTATTGAAGTCAGTGGGCGGCTTTATACAGCTTATTGGTGGGAGGCCAACAGACCAATCAGGTATTTATGGCCTGTTCTGTGGATGGGTCATAAAAAGTTTAGCCATAGACAACCCCTTTAAAATTTGTCTAAGTTCATATGGAACTGATGTAGCTATCCCCTTTTTTTTTTCTTTTTTTTTTTCCCCCCCTGAGACATAAAGTGACAGTACCAACTATCTATTATTCACTTATTTTTCCATTAAATTGTTCTGTTTATCTTATTACTTTTTTGTTAGTAGTGCTTCATATGTAATTTCGACCTTTTTTTTTTGTCCTCTAAGGGACCTGAAGCTGTAATCTTTTATAATACATAATGGGGCAAATTTACTAATACTGTCTAAAGGTTAGACTGTGCAAAGTCAAGGCTACCTTCACATAGCCATCATTCTGTTCTGTTCCCTCATTGTTACAGTCCATTATCCTGATCCTTTCACACAATGAGTTGTCTTGTTTGTTGTAAGGAAATAAAAAGAACTGTGCACAGGAGGTCTTCTATTCAAAACAATAGTAGACAAGACCTAAGAAAGCTTCAACCTTTGTTTTAATATTAGTCAATGATGATGGATGCAAACAAAGTACTCTGACTGCATCCTTCATTTTGTCGATATGCAGTGCATTACAGCTGACAGAATACTGGCAGTGTGTATGTAGTCAGGCAGTCTTAAAATGTGCCTGTTACTTGATGGTAAATATGTTGCATTAATAGCCTATTCTAGCCTTACTCCTCCTATTAGGCAAGGGCTACTTGGTGACTTTGGCTGCCACTCCTGTCACGTGATGCGATTCCTTGATTAATGTTGATGAATGAAGTTGAATTGTGACCCCTAGTGTGCCGTGGCCACAACTTCTAGGTGTAAAAAGTTCAAACGCTGCTCAATATTCTTGAGACTAGAAGTCATGGTCGTGGGATGTATGGGGTCACAATGTGACTACATTAACATAAGTGTCAGAGTTACAGGGTGACCCAGCAGTCTATGGTTGCAGTGTAGCCCTAGTCTTACACTACATTCACATTTGCCCTCTGATTTCTGGTTTATTGGAGGACCAGGAGAACTGAAAAACTGCCAACAATCAATCCTGAAAATGATGGACACAAACTTAGCCTGAGGGAACCCGTTGACTGCATTCACTGGATGAAAAGCGGTCATGCAGCACTTTTTCATCCAGGGATTTCTGACAGATCTGCACCGCACAGACAGTCCATGCAGAAGTGAGCGTTGTGTTGGTTGGCCAAAAAAATGCTCCAGAATTTTGGTACATGGCGTTACAACTTAGGCCGTCCCTACTTCCTGTGAAGCCACACCCCCTTATGTTGATAAATGTAGCAGAAAACTGTGTTAGTTTTTTTGGTGCAAATTGCCATGCCATGCCTCTGGCAGACTTTTGAGTCTTTTGTAAAGCCATGGAAACTTTGTGGATTCTAGTATGTTGGCAAAGCCCCTCCCACTATTAAACTCCTTTAAACTGAATCCCCATGTTGCAGAAAAGCTGTTTTTTGTTTTTTTTATTGCAGATTTTGCTGCGGTTTTTTTCAGCCAAAGCCAAGAATGGCTACAAAAGGAATGGGAAATATATAGGAAGCTCTTATACTTCTGCTCAATCCTCTACTGGCTTTGGCTTAAAAAACCGCAGCAAAATCTGCAAGAAAAAAAGCTGTGTTTCTGCAATATGGGGCCTCAGCCTAAATGTTGTGAGTGTTGTTAAACACAGTTTGTTAATGGGTGGGATTGAAGGGAACTCTGTTCCCTACCATTGCAGCAGGATGTTGGCTGTATATTACGTATGGCAGCCACTGCAGATGCAAAGGGCTGGGTGACAAAGTGTGAATTGCTGTATTTGGTACCCAACTTTACCAGAAGGAGCTGAACACAGTTTTTGGTTGAAGAAAAGGAATCGAAGACATTTACTAGTCCTGCTCATGTCGTTTCAGACCTTGTTGGTATAGAGAGCACTGATACACTGTAATGAGCCCTGCAGCTGTGTCAGCAAGACATTTTAAGGATAGGTTTTCAGCCCCTGGATGCAAAGAGAAATCATTTATTATTAGGCAGTAAATCCCTTTAAGTTTGTGCATTTGTGACAAACCCCTGACCCACCGTCCCCTCTGACTGCTCATCGGAAATGTCTGTTTTGTGAGACCCATTAACCTCTTTTTATTTCACAATTTATTTTAATGTTCCACTTCACTGTTAACTTCAGTGTGAGGCATTTTCTTTTAGAACTTGCAAATAGCAGTTCCCAGACTGCAGTGATATCAGGACTTTTACAAGCTGTTACGGGATGGAAAGCAAACATGATATCCTCCTGTCAGGAGCCTAGGCACTCCAACTAATTAAACACTCCCCCCCCTCCTTCCCAAAAAAAAAAGAGGGTGCACTGAGACAAAGCAGTAAATGTTGGAGCCTACAGTTACTGTGCGGGCCTGGTTATTCAGGCTGTTCTTATGGAATCCGCTCAGTGTCTTTAGCTTTCCACCCACGCTAATTGTTCTGTATCCCAGCACTGCTTGCATCCAAAGCTGAGGCGAAAAAACACCTGCCAAAAAAGACTCATTGTCATTAGATATTTTTTTTTTGTGAAGTCTTCAATACAGGAAAGCAAACATCCCCTGTATTTATTTTACCTTCTAGGTCTGGGACCGCTCATAATTGGCGCTGATGTAAAGAATTACTCAGGTAACACCCTGGCCCTGGCCATACACCCAAGTCTTCTCCAGACTGGCTTCTCTAATTCGGCTGTGATGTATAGTGCCCATCTTTTGCCATAATTACCCTAATGAAGTTGCTATCTGGTACCCATTACAAGCTTGCAGCCCTGGGGTGACCTCATGACTGGTGTTGCATTATGGCAGAGGATAAAAATAAAGAAATAAGACAAATACGATTCACTGTATATAAAATACCAGACACCCAGGACAACAGTCAGACACCTGGAATGTTTATTCTGATTTGGAGTGACATTGTCTCTTCAGTCTCCTCCAGAGCTGAATTCCAAATTCTGCTGGCTGCCTCTTGGAATTTGTGAGCAATGTATGACAGATAAATGGCCATCAGCATAGAGGAACCTTCCAATAAAGATGAGTTGTGTCCTGTCCTATGAATCTACTCTTATTATCTTGGGGATAGATGTTAGTGAGTAAATGTTGCAGTACAACGTGTCCATGTCACATCACCTGTCAAATATTTTCCTTTTGATGTGTGTGTTTTTTTTTTTTGTTTGTTTTTTTTTTGCAGTTATAACAATGTCACAGAATGTTTCAAGATTTTCCTCTTTTGTGACCCCTCAGACAGAAAGAGGTGGGTAACTTGCCGTCGTGTCCTGTAAACTTTCAACAATAGACTAGCATGTGGTGTCTGTTGGGTATCTTCACAAAGATGAATTTGGAGAGAAATTTGAGGTGGTCTACCGCCTGCAAATACTCTTCAAAAACTGGCCCTTTTCAGCCTCCTACTCCAATGTTTTCAGCACACTATCATGCCGAGCAGCAAAGTGACAGCTGACCCCTCAGCGTGAGGCCTCATTGTAAATCTGTGTAAGAAATGTGAGGCTCAGCGGAGGGTTCCACAGGGCCTGTTTTTGGAGATGATTTTGAGGCACTAAACCGCCTCAAAATTCCCTCATGTGAACATACTCTAAGCAGAATGGAATGTTAGATTTTATTTTTATCCTGTATGTTTGTGTTTTCCAGACTATTGGATTGTCGTTTATGCGCTTGTCTGATTAAACAAGAAGGTACAATCTCCCAGCATGTGATCCCTGGATTACTGGACTGGAGGAAAGGCCTTGTGTGATTCCCTTCACTCCTCATGTGTGTTGCTTCCTTATTGTGTATCTGCAGAAAGCTGTGCTGACCCTAAGCTGCAATGATCTAAGTCACTGGATGATAGAGAGACCCTCAGCATGGCAGGCCTGCAGCTCCTGACCCCAGCCTCCTCGCCCATGGGCCCTTTCTTTGGATTGCCCTGGCAGCAGGAGGCAATTCATGATAATATTTACACCCCTAGGAAATATCAGGTACTGTCTTTAAGAATCAGAGTACTTTCACTACTGTATATTGGTATAAGTGGGGGTATATGGATTCTTGTGCATTATTATTTGTACTGGTGATTTGGAGGAGAGCAGACACAGCATTGTCTTCCAACCTGCTTCCTTTTTTTTTTTTTTTTTTCTTCTTTTTTCTCTCCATCATGCCTTGACAGGCTGTAGCCTACATTTATTTTAATATAAGGAAGCCACTCTGGTTTACTTGCTCCAGGCAATTGGATAGAAGCTGGAAAGATATTCCTGGCTGCTGTTTGAAGGGAGTCTGTCAGCAAAACCCAGCATATCGATACATTCCCACAGATAGATAGCTTAGGGTCACATGAATCAAATGGTGTTTTCCGCTTGTTTATCCTTTGCTGAGATATGTCTGTTTGTTTGTCAATATGCAAATAAGATCTTTGGAGCAATGAGAGCGTTGCCAGTCCAGCCCTCCACCTCTCCCTCCTTTCTCTAATTGACAGAGCCAGGCAGTGTATACCTAATCTCGCCTGGCCCTGAAACACCCAGCACTGCCTGTATTCCTGGTGCATGTGCAGTACATGTGACTTGGACTAGGCAAATATTACAGCAGTACTTTATATGCACCAAGAAAATGTGTAGTGTCAAGGCCAAGTGAGATTAGGTATATATTGCCTGGCTCTATCAATTACAGGGAGGGGAGACAGCAGCACAGAGCAATGGCAATGCCCTTGTTGCTCTCATGTGCATATTTGCAAAAAACTATGATGTCTTGGTAACAGAGGCATAGATTCACAAGGGGAAAACACGGTTAGATTTTTCAAAAAAAGAAAAATGTGAACACAGCCCAACTTCGGATAAATTCAGGACTACAACTTCTGGTGCACAGATTCCGGTCTCCTCGGCTTGAGACAACAACAAATTCAAAGGGATGAGGGTTTAGGAGTCAAGTTTTTTTTATACGTTTTGGATCCCTTCTTGGATTGCTGGACTCCTAAACCCTCATCCCATTGAATTAGATTTATTTAGGTAACCCTAACCTACCTTGCAAGGCTGGGTTTCTCATGTCATACTCCATTAAAGTGCATGGACTTGTCAGGTCTGTCACAGTGGGTGATGTTCACTACGTTGAAGGACACAGTTGCACCCACTTAGCACTTTCCCTCAAAAAAGAGCTAAAGGGAAAGCTGAATAGAAAGCCGGACTTGCCCTTCTTTTGGTCACTATGATGACTATGGACTTTCTTCCAGAGTGGGCTACTGTCAAGGAAAGTGAGCAGCTTATTTGTATAATTCCCAACTAAGTCCCAGAAACCCTTTTTTTAGTTCTGTCATGATTAGTAATGGTGGACATATTTATGGAGAAGTTCATGTTCCTCTGATTCTTCTGCAGGTGGAGCTGCTGGAAGCAGCTTTGGACCACAATACAATAGTGTGTCTGAACTCTGGCTCAGGGAAGACGTTCATTGCCGTACTACTTACTAAAGAGCTATCCTATCAGATGCGGGGAGAATTTAATAAAGCTGCCAAGAGAACAGTTTTTCTGGTCAATTCTGGTAATTGTCACCAAACGCATATTTTCTTTTGTTGTGACCAGAAGGGGTTTATATATTTTGTGACTGGTTGCTGATACAGAGGTACCAGTTCTTGCTGTACCTTGCCATATACTATTACATGCCACTGGGTTGTATTGGCCACGGCAGTTGTATAACATGATGATGTTGTGGTTAGCATAGATTATATCTGTGTGAAATGTAAAATGATATTCATTGGTGAATGTATAACTTTGTGAGAAACGCTAAACCTTTTTATAAATAAAACTTTTCTTGGCATAAAATAAGTCCCTTGTATAAACCTTGTTTTTATTGTGCTGCATTTTCTAGTTCTATGAATGTAGTATAAAGAATGGCAGCTTTCATTCTGGTCATCATAGCTACAAACTGCAATCAATACAGGCGTGCTGCAGTTTATGGGACAAGTGATTTAAAAGATTACAGGTTCAAGGAAACAGTTTAAAAAAATTAAATTTCAAAAAATGTCCTTAATTTTCTAAATCAGCAAGTGCCAAACCACTTTTTTTTCACTTTTTTTTTTTTATTATACTAAAGAGCGATCAAAACATCAGACATTCCCCAAATTGGAATACATAAAAAGTACATCTGGCGCTGCAAAAAAAAAAAAAAGCCTTATGCTGCCCCTTATAGAGAAATATAAGAAAGTTACGAGTGTCAGAATAATGTGAGTAATTTAAGTGGTTAAAACATATAAAAAAAACTATATAAATTTTTTTGTAATTGTACCGACCCCTAGAATACAGGTGACGTGTCATTTTGTTTGAACTGTGAACCCTGTAAAAACTAAGCCTATTATGTACCCCAAAATGGTAATAAATACAATTTGTCATGCAAAGAATAAGCCATCTTATAGCTAGGTCGACAGAAAAATAAGTTATGAATTTTGAAAGGTAGGAAAGGAAAATATGAAAAAAGATGCCAGCATTAATGCCCAAACTACCCTGGGTACTTTATAGGGTTAAGGGTGTAGTCACATGATCCAGTTGTGGTGCAGTCAAAACTGCATAGGAAAAAATGGCATGCACTTCTGATGTTTTGGGAAGTTTTTCTAATTAGATCCTTTAGGCCATCAATATTAGATCTGCGGGTACTGACACCCCAGACCCCTGCAGTTTAACGGTACCAAGGAAGCGCAGGAGAGCCACACTGCTCGCTGAGACTGAAAAGGTTGGGAAACGCTTAGTTAGGACCATGAACGTAGTAACTATGACATCCTCCACTCTTTACATTGTGACCTGCATTCAGAGAACTGGAAATCAGTGTAAAATCGATAATGTTTAGATTGCTAAAGTTCTTCCACATTTGTGGCAAGGTTTAGGTTTTGACCGATCTCTCCTGAAATGATTAGGGTTTTTTTTTATTGTTTTTTTTTTTTTGGACTTATCAGTTTATGACAAATACAAACTGAAGCCTTCTGTACACATCCTTCATACCGTTATTAATGGTGGGAAGAGGAACTGAAAGCTGTTTCTCTGCATGTTGCAGATCTCTCAACCTAAAATACTTGACAGGATGCAAATGAAAAATTGTCAGAAAAACTGATCATTTCAGAACGGATCCTTCAAAAGTGAAGCTTGCTGGCAATGTGAACAGAGCCCCAAAATACACTTGGATTTTTTTTTTTTTTTAGATTCCTGAGCTGATATAAAATGCCATAATCTTATATTTTGTATCTTTCTAAGATAAACAAGTAGCCCAGCAAGTGTCTGCCGTTCGCACGCACTCCGATCTGAAGGTCGGGGAATATTCCAGCCTAGAAGTTGTGGAAAGTTGGTCGAAGGAAAAATGGAACGAGGAGTTTGTGGCTCATCAGGTACAGTCTCATTATGGTGACCAATAGGAAGTTATAGGGTGTGTATCCATAGGCCCCTGTCAATTGATTGAGTCCAAATGGATGTCCTAGTATGTTGATGGTTTTTACTATTATGTTTTATTTGTTAATATACATATTAGAAATTATATATATATATTTTTTTTAAATCTGAGTCACTAGAAAATTGCCATGTGGTATCCCTAATGTTTAGACAGCTTTAAGTAGGAGAGACTATCCTTTCAGCTGCATTCTGCATCCCGAGCTCTGAGAGTTTATCAGTACAGGTGGCCATACACTTTAGATACCTGTCGGATGTTCCTCTTGACCTTCCCTTTCCTATACAATTGCTCACCAGGTTGAGTACATGGACTAGGACACTGCCTGACCTATCCTTCAACAAAGAACTGGAGATGTTGAAATTCAGCATATATCCCAAGTGGGTTCTGGTGACATTAATCTGTTGCGTACAGGCACCTTGTGAAACTCTGAGGCTCACAGGAAAGTCCATTGCATGTAGTAAGGGTTTAGCTGTTGTAAGCCTCCACTGCAAAGTAATTGCACTGAGGCATGATAGAGCCGACCAGCCCCAAGAGTCGGACTCAGTTTCAAGAAGCAGAGCATATCTTTGGCTTTGTATTAGAGGGGTAGACTTTTGATTTACATAAGTCATTTTGAATACATAGAACTTTCATTTTGTAAGGTTTCCCCAGAGGTAATAGGTTCTTTGTGAGCCTGTTGTCTACTCCTTGGTGGAGATACTGATCAGTACACGTACAGCTTCCTTAGTGACTGCCTCAGTGAATGGCATGAGATGTCTCTACATGTGACGTCACTGGTCTTTTCCTGAGGCTGCTCATTGGCCTCAGCGGTCACGCACTGGGAGTACACCGAAAAACCGGGTACAGGTATGTGTGTGTTTTTTTTTTTTTTTAAAAATGAATCTAAGATTTTCTTAATGCTTCTAACGGATCCTGAGATATGGGGCTCTAAAATGTCCTCCCCCCTCTTGTCTCAGGAAGCATCTTAAGAGCTGCGGTAGGAGGAGGAGGGGGGAGGAGCAGCCCTGGAGTCGGCACGGAGATGAGAAATCATCATCATCTGTGCATAACCTGTATGCGACCCCAGGGGGGATAGCAGGGACTTCTGTCCATGTTATTCCTTCTCCTATCAATCATAGAGCATACTATACTTTTGCTCTCTGATTGTCACATAGAGGGATAATGTAATACCCCTCTGAGCCTTACTAGAGGGGTATTCTGATCTAATACCCCTCTGAATGTAACCAGGAAGTTTATTGGAGCTGTGACCCAGATGTTTACCATTGTCCAGGTCGCAGCGCCAAAAGAGTCGCACCAAACACTTACACAACACATACACAAAGTCATCAATAAAGTTTACATTTCACCCAATCCCTGTCCTGTCCATACCTGATCTTTATAGAGTAAAATACGCCTCTAGCGATATCCGTTACACGCTAAAATAATAGCAACAACGATTATCACTAGAGATGAACATATAAATTGCTACAATTTTTATAGGGGAATAGAAAATTATATTTTTATGTAAACTCCTATTTAATTTGCATGCACAAAATTGGTTGGCGTATTTCTGCGATATATATATATATATATATATATATATATGTGTGTGTGTGTGGTATGTATGAATTCCTCACCTATTGCAGTTTTTTGGAAAGTACATTTTGTTTGCAGAAAGGGACTGCTTGAGCCGGCACTTTAGTGGCAAATTTGAATTTTTGTGCAATTTTTGTTTACAATCTCTGTTTGCTGCAAAGTTGCATGAAGGTGGTTGTATTTATGAAATATTAAGTTGTGTTTTTATATACGGTATGCTGTGCAATCTCAAAAAAGTTAGATTTTGGTGTACAGTTTGCTAGGTGCAGTATAGATTTTTAACATATTAGTGAATAACAGCAAAATCTTGCTTGTCTTCTATATCAGCATTTTTGAGAGTACGAGCTCTTGTTGTAGCTGATCTTTGCGGTATATATAAATTGTGTACACCTTGATCTTTTATTTTCAATGTATTTTGTTTGTGAATGTAAGATTGAATAGGGGTTTTAAGTGCAAATATATGTTTTAGTGCATTTTTTCAAAAAATTATTTGTTTGTCACAAAGTTACGTGAAGGTGGATGTGGCTATTGATAACCAATTGAGACACACATAATCTTCAGGTTGTCTACTTTCAAAAAATATATAGGGTTTAGGGGTTCACTTGCCACGGTGTGTAATCCTTACATTTTATAGGATGATACTTTTTTAACATTTCCAACTTCAAAGCAGAGTTTTGCTCATTCCAGTTCTAGTGATTTTCTGAAGATATGTGCATGCAGGTTTAGGCCTTAGTGGTATGAATAGACTTTGCACATGTTGATCTCTTATTTTTAGGAGGTTTGGTGCATATACTGTAACTTTTTTGTTTGGTTTCCACTTTTGGCAACTAATATACATTTATTTGCATTTTTTTTTTTTAAAACATCAAAATTGCATGAAGGTGCTTGTTCGCATACAGTACCAAGTGACATTCTGACAATGCGGCAGGTGTCTATTTTAAGAAAATATTTAGGTATGGGGGGTTGGATGATTTTTTTTTAATGTTGCAATTTAGGTTTGATTTGTCCATCTCAAAACTGTGAAAATTGTTCCGACTACCGGAGGTGCAAAATTTCCGGAGACCCCCTGGCAGTGAAAGGGTTAAAGGGTGTGTTTACTTTTACAATCATTTTGACATACTACCTACCATTTTAAGTATACAGCTCCTATACGGATCTGTGTGCCTAGTGTAGTCTGATTCTGTAGTCTTTCTGTCTTCAGTTTGTCCCCTAATTCAGTAGATTAGTAAGAGGTGGGTGGCCGGAGAGTCATTCTCTTATGGAAAAGAAAAATCTTTAAGCTATTTTTGACTGGGTGACATATAATATGGTTATTGGTTGTCACTCAGTTTTCCTTGACCCCTACTTGGCACTATTGCTTAGTTACGCCAGCATTTATTATACATCACTGCACCGCTTTGAGTTACAAGCTCACCTGGAACTGCTTTGTTTAGGAACACCCAACTTTTCCAGATGCAGACACAAGGACTTATATTTACTGGGCTTTCTAGCTTTAAGGGGAGATGCTGGATGAGGAGTCATGTTATGGCTGGCACCAGTTAAAGCTCTGTACCTCCATGAGAGGGTCATTGGGTGGTTCTTCCCTGCTGTGTCAAAGGCAGTCATTTACTTTTTTATACCGTCATAACGGCAATAGGATTATTTCCTTTTGCTAAAACATCTGTCCTCACAGCACCTGTAGGTGGAGGAGGGGTGTCCAGTATCTCCTCTTATTCTGCATGGTTGGTAACACATTTACCCAAGAAGCAACTGTAAAGGGAAAAAAAAAATCTGGTTGTTACAAGGCGTCTAATAAAAGGGGCAGTAATTTAAGTCCATGGCTTTGAGTTTTCACTGGGGCACTTGTCAAACTTCATTCTTCTGAAACGTTTAGCACAAGAGCAATTTGGTGCGTGTCAGCCACAGGACGTGATGGGAATTGTCAGATAGTTTACAAAGGAATCATTGAAAACATGTGAGCGTCGAAATTCAAACCAGACGTCCACAGGTTCCTTACAGGATCTCTGA
Source organism: Leptodactylus fallax (assembly GCA_947044405.1). Classification (NCBI taxonomy): domain Eukaryota; kingdom Metazoa; phylum Chordata; class Amphibia; order Anura; family Leptodactylidae; genus Leptodactylus; species Leptodactylus fallax. The sequence goes on from CAMRHE010000143.1 coordinate 824,178, forward strand.
GGTTTGACGTTCTTTATGTTTTATTTCAGATTCTGGTTATGACCTGTCACATCTTCCTCCATGTCCTGAAGAGCGAGAGTCTGTCCTTATCCAAGATCAACCTCCTGGTGTTCGACGAGTGCCACCTTGCCATCCAGGATCACCCGTATCGTGAGATCATGAAGGTAGGAGGAAAAGCTTGTCACATTTTACAGGGGTTGTCCAGGATTAGAAAAACATGGTTGCTTTCTAAAATGAGAGTTGCACTTGGTACTCAAGTTGTCTAGTACAGTAGCTCAGCTCCATTGAAGAGATTAGGGCCTACAATACCAGGTTGGACAGGTGTGGCTTTGTTTTTGGTAAAAAAAAAAAAAAAAACAGCTGAGCAGCACTTTGAAGGAGGGCTGGGCGATTATGACACAAATCAATGTCATAATTGAACATTGTACCTCTGTTATTATTAATGATTCTTTTAACATGCCACGTTCCCTATTTATTTTCCACACCATGCCACTGAATTTTGGTTTTGGTTATTTCTTGATTAGTTACCCAGTCCTATCCCACATAATATTCTGCACATGCCCTAATAATATACATTCCATGTATTAGTCCGCAGACAACTGTTAGGGCGGTAGAGTGCACAATATAAACTTTAAGGGCATGGACAGCCAAGTATATAGCTTGGTATACAATATATACTGAGTACAGAATCACATACAGTACATATGTCATGTATTGTACAACACTGTATACAGTCCCTGTAATGCAAGAACCATCTCCTGAGAATTAAGAGCAATGTGTTAAGGTTCCAGATACATGGTCTAAAACAGGTATTACCATTAGGCTTGGCTCACATCTGCGCCTGAGTGTCCATTGGAGACTCTGCCGTTGAAACTGCTGAGAATCGTCAGAGAGAAGTCCTACACGGAGTTTTCTCTCTGATGGTTTCAGTATAAAAATGACGGAAACCCGGCGGGCCTCATTATAGTCTATGGTGTCCACGGGTAACCTTTCTTTTAGCAGTCTGGCTCTCCGTCACAAATCCACATGCTCAATTATTTGCAATGATTTGGCAACAACCTCCATAGTGTACATATACTTGCAAACTGTGAAAAGTCTGCCTTTTCCCAAAACCAACGCACTTGTGTACATCGACTTTTTGGTGTTGCAGCTCTGTTCTCCAGGTGAATGTTGAGTTTCAATACCATGAATAGCCTGTGGAAAAGGGTGGTGTTGTTTCTGAGAAAAATAAACCACATCAGTTTTTTAGTCCTACATGTTAGTGTCATTTTAGACATGGCTGCAGGTTCCAGAGGTGGAAGGTACTGATCACTTGTAGGTAGGACCTTGGGGTGAATGTGTGCTGAGCTGCAGTGATCCAGCACAGTGCAAGGGAGTATCTGTTTTTGAGTTCAACCGCTGACTGGTGTTGGTGCTAGATCTTGCAACCACACCAACCTCGCAAAAAAAAAAAAAAAAGCAAATAAAAAAAATTTAATAAAAGGCCACATGTATTCCATAATAGTCCCAATAGGAACTTCATCAAAAAAGTTTTACTACTTAAGTTATTAAAACAAAAAATATAAATTTGAAATTGCAATAATGGTGTTGACCCACACAAAGTTGTAACTTGTCATCTTTATCTGCATAGTTAACACTATAAATGCAAATTCTATATGATAAAGGGCAGTTATGGTTTGTTTTTTTGTTTTTGTTTTTTTTTTAATTCTTTCCAGCTTATCGTTACTTTGTACAGGATAGCTGATAAAATGCAAAAAATAAAAAATGGCTCCAGCAAGAAGGGGCTAATGACCCTTTAATTTTGTTGAGTGTGGGTTTATTCAGCAGCCATAATTGTTACGTTTAATTCTTCAGATTATTTCTGCCATGTAGATATGTAATAGATCTTTTTGTTTTCACTTAGTGTATGCTCACAAACATGTATTTTTACTAAATTAATTTTTGTCATTTTAAATGCATTTTTATTACATTTTTAAAATGGTATTAAAGGTTTTTGTTTCACACTTGTAATGTATCAACTTACTCCTGTGTAATACATTGTTCTCTTTGTGACTAAAATACAAATGCCTTTCATAGTGACCTTTAGAGAACAGACAGCCCCTTGGGTCTTTTCTAGATCCCAAAGGTTGACTGCACATAGAAATCTAGAAATATACAAGATTGATGGCATAAAAAGACCACATGGTCCATCAAGTCTGGCCCTATATTATTACCATTTTATCTTAGCATAGACATGTTTTTATCCCAGGCATGCTTAAATTCACTTACTGTAGATCTCCCAACTACATCTGCTGGAAGTTTGGTCCTAGTGTTAACACAGTCCTTGATCGTCTCACCAGGGAAATTCAGTGATCCAGTCCCTTTTTATTATGCCGTGGTCACACTTGACTGTTCTGATCAGAGGATTGAACTTCTGGGATCAGAGGTTTATCTTGTCTTAGCAGTTAGGGAGCTATTACACATCTGTGGTGTTGGTCGGGTTAACACATGGTTTTCATGAAACCACATGTGTGTTTTGCATTTATTGATCAATGTTAGTCATTTTCATTGATGTAGAAAAAGTATCACATGTATGAGTGAAAAAACAGCATGTGTAACAGCACCCTTACAGCAGGTCTGTGCAGCGACTACTCTACACTGCTGTAGAAAAAGTGAATTTGCTGTATTAAAGTAGCTAAAAAGTTGTGCAGTTAGCATAGTACTTTTTTGTAATTTTCCTTGGGTGTTGAGATGTAAGGAGCCCATGTGGCATAACTTGCATCTATTATGATCTTTTCCTGAATGAATTTTTTTCAGCAATAAGCTTATTCATATCCTGCTTCTCCTGTCACACACAGATCTGTGAAGGTTGCCAGACATGTCCACGAATCTTGGGGCTGACCGCCTCCATTCTGAATGGGAAATGTGACCCTCGCGACCTTAAAGAGAAGATCCAGAAACTGGAGGAAATTCTGAAGAGTAATGCTGAAACGGCAACTGATCTGGTGGTTTTAGACAGGTAAATGCTACACAGAATACATGACCTCATCTCCTTGTAAAGGATTTGTGTATTCATGGACATTTCTTGTTGCATTGCTGTAACTCCTTTTAACTATTACAAGACCTTCCTGGCCCGTTAAGACCAAGCAATTTATTATTTTTATTTATTTATTTATTTATTGTTTATTTTTGCATTCCAAGAGGCATTTTTCAGTCAACAAAGATGTCCAAGTGTTTAGTTTTTGTAGAATAAGTTGCAGTTTTCATTGGCACAGTTTAGGGGAACTCCTAATTTTATTTAACTTTTCGACATTTTTTTTACAACTTCTTTTTTTCCACACCATGTAGAATGTGAAATTAATTTTTAGAAACTTTTCTTTTTAAAAACGAAACAAAAACAACTTACAAAATGCTATGAAATAAATAATCTTATAACTGACAGGCAGACTATTAGGTTCTGCCTATGATCGTGGAGGAGACAGGCCTACTCAGGACAACCCCCTCCCTCTGTCAAATTCTTTAGACATGGTGGTTGCTAATGCCTGCAGCATCTAAGGGGATAGATGGCAGAGATTGACAGTATGTCTAATTCCAGTTTTTTCAGCCAAATGCTGTTGATATCTTACAGCCACCTACTTTTTGTTGCTGATTATAAGCAAAAAAAAGAGAGGAGCAATGCACAGACAGATATCCAAAAAATTACAATCTTTAGTATTTATAGAAATCTCACAAATACATACTTTTTAAATACATGCTATTGCTTCATTCCCAAATAGTTAAACTTGTGCCCATCCCATATATATGTGCCCTGCTGCAGATGGCACTGTCCCATCCACTGGATGTACCATTAAGTACATCCATTTACAGATAGGGGTTGTTGCCTCATACCTAGGCAGAACCTCTGTTCTGGCATCTTCTCACTTGAGTGACGGCAAACAATGGGAGCTGCAATATTAGTAGTGTTCTTTTTTTAACCAGCTTCCTGTGTTATATAACGACCTTGGACGTACTATTACGTCCTGGGCGCTAGGTACTTCGCGCACCAGGGCGTAATACTACGCCCGAGGCCGGCCGCCCGCTCACTATCTGAGCGGGCGGTATCGGAACCGGGTGTTAGCTGTATCTGACAGCTAACACCCTGCTCCATAACCCCCGATCGGAACTGAGTTCCGATCGGCGGCTTTAACCCCTTGGATGCCGCGGTCAAACATGACCGCGGCATCCAAGGGGTTCCGCCGTCTTGCCGCGCCCCAGCACCCCCCGCGGCGAGATCGGGGGGTGCCGATATCTCTAATCTGCAGCCCGGGGTCTGCCCAGTGACCCCAGGCTGCCTGGAGCCCCCAGTACCTGGTTGATCCTGCCGAGACCTGCGGAAGTCAGCGCTGTGTTTCCATAGCGCTGACTTCCTGTATAGGCTGCAAGACACGTGTATGCTCGTGTCTTGCAGTCTATAGTACTATGCCAGAGATCAAAGCATCTCTGGCTCAGGTGTCCTAATGGGACACAAGAAAAAGTAAAAAAAAGTGAAAAAAAAAAAAAATAAAGTATGTGAAAAAAATTAATAAAAGAATAAAGCCCCAAAAATTCCCTTTTCCTATGTAAAATGAATTATATAAAAAATAAACCTAAAAATTAATAAAAACAATACATATTTGGTATCGTTGCGTCCGTAACAACCTGTACAATAAAACTGAAACCATATTTAATGTACACGGTGAAAGTCGGGGGAAAAAAACTGAAAAAAAAACGCCAAAAGTACCAATAAAAAGCACAGGATGTCCCGCAAAAAATAAGCCCTAAACCAACTCTCTAAACTGAAAAATAAAAATGCTACGCATCTTAGAAGATGGCGATGCAAAAAAAATTGATTTATGTCCCCAAATGGGTTTTTGTTCTGCAGAATTAGTATCGCATAAAAAATGAGGTATCGCCATAATCGTACTGACCCGTAGAATAAAGGTAAAATGTTACTTACGCTCTACGCTGCATGGTGAAAAATTTAAGAGATAAAACGCAGTGCCAGAATTGATGGGGTTGTTTTTTAATCCACCAAGAAAGAGTTAATAAAATTTATTTAATAAGTTGTAAGCACATAAAAATGATGTCTTTAAAAAATACATCTCACCCTGCAAACAACAAGCCCTCATATGGCTACATCACCAGAGAAATAAAGAAAATATAGCTCGTACAATGTGAAGACAAAAACCCCAAAAATCGCCAAATCATTAGAGCATAACTGGCTGCGGCAGGAAGGGAATGTATAAGCTGTGCGAGCGTATATCAGGGGACAAACCAGATTTAGAGCTTACAAGGGAAAATAAACCAGAAGTGACCCCCAGAGTGACCTCCACAATAATAGGAACTACGGGTGAAATAGGGAATTTAGTGTACCCATTGTACTAAGCACAGCTTACATATTCATTCACTTTTCCCCATCCTCTGTGCATTCACGTCTGGTATACTAATGCTTATTACACCCCTTGATAAATTCTTTGAGGGGTGCACTTTTCAAAATGGAGTCATTCCCTAGGGGATTCCACTTTACTGGTACTTTAGAGGCTCTGCAAACATGACATAGCATCCAGATCCCAAACATCTGAATCTGCGCTCCAAATGCCACATAGCGCTCCTTCCCTTCTGCGCCTTCCTGTGTGCCCAAACCGCAGTTTATACCCACATGTATGACACTGTTGTACCCAGGATAAGGTACTTAATGTCATATATGGGTATAAACTCCTGTTTGAGCACAGCCGGGCACAGAAGGGAAGGAGCGCTATTTGGTTTTTGGAGCACAGACTTGGACGGTTTGGTTTTTGGACGCCATTGCACTTTTGCAGAGCTGAAATGCCAGTACAGTGGAATCCCCTGACATTTCACCCCATTTTGGAAACTGCACCCCTGAAGGAATTTATCCAGGGGTATAGTGAGCATTTTTAACCCCCAAGTGTTGCTATAATTTATTATCCATAAATGAATACGCAGCTGATGGTGAAAGGTGAAAATGACAATTATTCCAGGAATACATCATTTCAGTGCGTAATATGTTGTGCCCGGCTTGTATCAGAGATGAACGCTCCAAAAGCTGTTGTGCCCGGGATCCCCGCTCACCAGTTTTTGGAGTGTGTGTCTGTGCAGACATAAACTGGGCACAACATATTGGGCACTGAAATGGCGTATCTATAGAAAAATTTCATTTTTAACTTTTCATTATCAGCTGCGCATTCATTTTTGGAAATTAAAAGAATGCAACACTTAAGGGTTAATAATGCTCGCTACCCCACTTGATAAATCCCTTGAAGGGTATAGTTTCCAAAATGGGGTGACATGTCTGCGGATTCCACTTTACTGGCAATTCATGGGCTCTGCAAAAGTGGCATGGTGTCCAAAAAGCAAACTGTGCTCTAAAAACCAAAATAGCGCTCTTTCCCTTCTGTACCTGGCTGTGCCCAAACAGCAGTTTATACCCACATATGGCATTAAGTACGTTATCCTGGGTACACCAGTGTCATACATGTGGGCATAAAGTGTCATTTGGGCACACAGCAGGGCGCAAATGTGAAGGAGCGCTATGTGCTTTTGGAGCGCATATTTAGATTGTTGTTTTTTTGGATGCCATGTCACATTTGTAGAGACCCTAAAATTGCCCCTACAAAATGGGGGTCACTTCTTGGGGAATTCCAATTTACTGGCCCCTCCCAGGCTCTGCAAAAATATCATGGCGACCAGAAAGTCCCTCTAAATCTGTACTCCAAAAGCTAAAAAAAAACACAGTGCTCCTTCCCTTTTGAGCCCTGCTGCGTGCCCAAGCAGCAGTTTATACCCACATATATAATTTTTTTGTCCCCGGGATAGCCCACTTAATAGTTTTAGGAGTGCATGTCTCTGATGCCACAAAGTGGCCGCAACGTATTAGGCACTGAAATTGGATATTTCTTTAAAAACTTTAATTTTCACTTTGTACATTAATTTTTGGGAAGCATTTTTAGGCTCTAAATGATAATACCCCTTGATACATTCCTTGAGGGGTGTAGTTTCTAAAATGGGGTCACTTTTGAGAGGTTTCCATTATATTGGTACTTTAGGGATTCTGCAAATGCGACATGGCATCCAAAAACTATTCCAGCAAAATCTGCCCTCCAAAAGCTAAATAGCGCTCTTTCCATTTTGAGCCCTGCCATGTACCCATGCAGCAGATTACAACCACATATGGGGCATTTCTGTGTTCAGGAGAAATTGTGTAACGAACTTTGGGGTGCCTTTTCTCCTTTGTCCTCTTGTGAAAATGAAAAATTTGGGGCTAAATTGACGGTTTATTGGAAAAAAAGTAATTTTTCATTTTAATGTCCCAATGTTAATAAAATCTGTGAAACAGCTGAGGTGTCAAAATGTTCATCATACCCCTAGATAAATTCTATAAGGGGTGTAGTTTCCAAAATGGGGTCACTTTTTGGGGGTTTGTATTATATTGGTACTTTAGGGGCTCTGCAAATGCGACATGGCATCAGAACACTATTCCAGCAAAATCTGCCCTCCAAAAGCTAAATAGCGCTCTTTCTATTCTGAGCCCTGCCATGTACCTATGCAGCAGATTACGAACACATATGGGGTATTGCTGTCTTTAGGAGCAATTATTTTGCAAACTGTGGGGTGCTTTTTCTCCTTTAACCCATTGTGAAAATGAAAACTTTGGGGATAAAGTGACATTTTAGTAATGTTTCATTTATACATCCCAGCGTTAGCAAAATCTGTGAAACGACTGTAAGGTCAAAATGCTCACTATGCCCCTATATGAATTCTGTGAGGGGTGTAGTTTCCAAAATGGGATCTCTTTTTGGGGTTTTCCTTTGTATTGGTACTCTAGGGGCTTTGCAAATGAGACATGGCACCTGAAAACTATTCCAGCAAAATTTGCTTTTCAGACGCCCAGTGTCTCTCCTTCCCTTCCGTGCGCTGCCATTCGCCCAAACATCAGTTTACTCCCACTTGTGGGGTATTTCTGTGCTCGGGAGAAATTGCATAACAAACTGTGAGATGCATTTTCTCTTTTAACCCTTTGTGAATGTGTTAATTTTAGGGCTAAATTAAGGAATTAGTGGGAAAAAATTAAATGTCTAAATTTCACTTCCATATTGTTTTAATTCCAGTGAAATGCTTAAAGGGTTTACAAACTTCCCAAATGTTATTTTGAATTATTTGAGGGGTGCAGTTTTGAAAATGGGGTGATTTATGGGGGTTTCTAATATATAGGCCATTATAATCCTCTTCAGAACTGAAGTGGTCCCTAAAAAATTAGTTTGGGAAATTTTCTTGTAAATCTGCAAAATCGCTGTTACACTTGTAAACCTTCTAACATCCAAAATAAATTACAGGACGATTAAAAGATGATGTCAATATAAAGCAGAGATATGGTAGATAATATGTATTAATGTATTTGGGTGATATGACTATCTATCTGAAAAGCAGAGCATTTCACATTTTGAAAATTGCGATTTTTTTTTTTTTCTTCCAAATTTCCTATTTTTTTTTATAAATAAATACAAAAATATTCATTAGTGTTTACCACTAACATGAAGTACAATGTGTCACGAAAAAACAATCTCAAAATCACTTGTGTAAGTTAAGACGTCTCAAAGTTATTGCCATATAAAGTGACACATGTCAGTTTTGAAAAACGAGGCCTGGTCCTTAACGCACTTTTGGGCTGGGTCCTTAAGGGGTTAAAGACTGTAAAGAATTTTTGTCAACTATCTCCTATTTAATTTTATTCTCTATTTTCGGGTACTTGTTGAAGGTATGCCTCACAACCTTGTGAAATTGTACTGGACTGTGGCCCCTATCATGACAAAAGCGGACTCTATCAGAGGCTCTTATCTGAACTAGATGATGCGCTTCACTTCCTGGATGACTGCAACATTCCCATTCTTTCTAAAGAGAGGGATTCAACATCCATCTCCAGACAGGTACAAAAGTCTGAACATGCAAGGTCCAGCCTTATATCCAGTGCCTAAAATGTGACCAACAACACTTGGCACAAGGCTATAAGGTAGATGGGCCAGTGTAGAACTACAATGCACAATGTATGATTTCCTGCTACTTTCTCCTGAATACCATAAACTTTTGCCATGGGCATGTGATGAAAAAAGTGTTGTGTTTTTTGTTGTTTTTTTTTAAATGTCTGATTTGATGCACCATTGAGTATGTGTTTGCCTCTGGCTTGATGACCATTGATACTGTGTCTTTTAGCATTAATACCTTTTGTCATTCATGAGTCTTCTATTAGTATGCCTCTATTGGGTACAATTGCAGCCAATGACACAAGTGATCTATTGATTGCTGGTTTAAGCTGCCTATGGGGCTTTTTTTTTTTTTTTTAAATATTAAAATCTTCCGCTTTCCCTAGATCTTAAATACAAGTAGATGAAAACAAACATAGTAGGCATCACTGCATTCTAATAATTTAAAAATTTTTATCTCTGAATTGCTGTTTTTTTCACCATTTCAACACCCGCATAAAATTGAATTAGAAGTGATCAAAACCTCTAACATTCCCCAAAATGGTAAATACTACAACTTATGTTGCATCAGGCTCCAAAAATTACCACTATTTTTCAAAGCTTTGGATTTTTGTGATGGTATTAAAAGGGTTGTCCGGGATAAAACAACATTTTAACATTAAACTAAACACCCCCCCATCTACTTTCTAAATTACTTTCATTAGCAAAACTTTATATTTACCGTTATCGCTGGGGCAGTGACATGACCGCCCCAGGCACATCTTCAGAGTATCCTGTGACGTTCCGTTTCTCGGCTTCCATAGACGGGGTCACATACTATATCCCCCTCACCCATCTCCTCCCGTCCCCACCCCTCTCCTCCCGTCCCCACCCCTCTCCTCCCGTCCCCACCCCTCTCCTCCCGTCCCCACCCCTCTCCTCCCGTCCCCACGCCTCTCCTCTCGTCCCCTCCCCTCAGTACACCCCCCTCCCCGTTTTGCTTACCTTCCTTCCGGCCTCCTCTCAACTCTGGCATGTGCAATAGACTTCGCGAGCAAGTGTGGGCTATTGCGCATGCGCAAGCTGTCTGATTCTGTAACTAAGATGGCTGCTGGCATGCACAATAGCCCACAATCGCTGGCCAGGGGTTCTGCTGGCATCTAAAGGGGAGCAGGGATCCTTGGGGCGCTGCTGGCATCTGGGGGGCGGGGATCCATGGGGTGCTGCTGGCATCTGGGGGGGCAGGGATCCGTGGGGTGCTGCTGGCATCTATGGTGGGGCAGGGGTCCTTGGGGTGCTTCTGGCATTTAAGGGGGAAGCAGGGGTTCCTGAGTTGCTGGCATTTAAAGGAGAGCAGGGGGTCCTTGGGGAGCTTCTGGCATCTGCGGGGAGGGGGCAGGTTTCCGTGGGGTTCTGCTGGCATCTAAAGGGGAAGCAAGGGTCCCTGGGGTGCTGTCTGTGTATTGGAGGGGTCGGACCCCTGTGGTCTTGCCACCTATGCATTGGGAGGAGGGGTGCTGCCCCCTGTGTGCTGCAGAGGTGGGAGGGGGGCTCCAGTCCCTGGAGCACTGCCGCCTTTATGCTGTTGTGATCTGGACGTTGGGGGCTGCTGCCTATTTGTTGTGCGGGGTTTTATTGTTAGACATAGACCCTATGCTGACTTTCACAGAAAGCACCGAGACCATGAACATACCTATAGTAACTACAGAGTACACAGAGACCATGAACCTACCTGCAGCAACTCCATTCTAGTCAGGTCTGCAGTGCGACAGCTAGAATGGAGGTGCTGTAAGGAGGACCTACCTATAGTAACTATAGAATACACAGAGACCATGAACTTACCTATAGTAACTACAGAGTACACCCAAACCATGAACCTACCTGTAGAAACTACAGAATACACCCAGATCATGAACCTACCTATAGTAACTACAGAATACACCGAGACCATGAACCTACCTATAGTAACTACAGAATACACCCAGACCATGAACCTACCTGCAGCAACTACAGAATACACCCAGATCATGAACCTACCTATAGTAACTACAGAATACACCGAGACCATGAACCTACCTATAGTAACTACAGAATACACCCAGACCATGAACCTACCTGCAGCAACTACAGAATACACCCAGATCATGAACCTACCTATAGTAACTACAGGATACACCGAGACCATGAACCTACCTGTAGAAACTACAGAATACACCCAGACCATGAACCTACCTGCAGCAACTACAGAATACACCCAGACCATGAACCTACCTATAGTAACTACAGAATACACCGAGACCATGAATCTACCTGTAGAAACTACAGAATATACCGAGACCATGGATCTACCTATAGTAACTACAGAATACACCCAGAACATGGATCTACCTATAGTAACTACAGAATACACCCAGACCATGAACCTACCTATAGTAACTACAGAATACACCCAGACCATGGATCTACCTATAGTAACTACACCCAGACCATGAACCTACCTATAGTAACTACAGAATACACCCAGACCATGAACCTACCTATAGTAACTACAGAATACACCCAGACCATGAACCTACCTATAGTAACTATAGAATACACAGAGACCATGAACCTACCTATAGTAACTACAGAATACACCCAGACCATGAACCTACCTGTAGAAACTACAGAATACACCCAGATCATGAACCTACCTATAGTAACTACAGAATACACCAAGACCATGGATCTACCTATAGTAACTACAGAATACACCCAGACCATGGATCTACCTATAGTAACTACAGAATACACCCAGACCATGAACCAACCTATAGTAACTACAGAATACACCCAGACCATGGATCTACCTATAGTAACTACAGAATACACCCAGACCATGGATCTACCTATAGTAACTACACCCAGACCATGAACCTACCTATAGTAACTACAGAATACACCGAGACCATGGATCTACCTATAGTAACTACAGAATACACAGAGACTATGAACCTACCTATAGTAACTACAAAATACACAGAGACCACGAACCTATGTCAGGCCGAGGCGTCACCGCCCTGTTCAGACCATATTTGCACGATGTAGCAGAAATTGTTTTGCACTAGACACATTATATATACGTATGGCACTTATAAATTCTATACATAAAAATATATATGTAGATCTGTCCTTGCAGCTGATACAAGGAGTCTAAAGATGGCTGCTGAGGGTGTAGTGGGCGGGCTAGCTAGGGAAAAAGGGAGGGGGAGTGTTTTGAAAGGGAGAGGGACAGTGAGTGTGAGAGGGAGATGTGGTGATTCAGTTCTAGGATTCTAATACTGGCTGCTGAGGATGTAGTGGGTGTGCTAGCTAAGGAAACGGAGGGGGGGAATGTGTGAGGGAGGGAGTCAGTCAGTGGAGAGGGAGGAGAAGTGAGGGATCATGGAACTGGTAGTAAATACAGAAAGGAAGTTAGGTATGTAAACAAATGCTGAAGATGCAATGAGCTCACTGAACACCAGAAATCACTCAAAACACTGCTAAAGGTATTTGGTGGCATTTATTAACCCATTAATCGCACTAACAGACCTTTTTTGAAAACTAATTTTTTTTTTTTGCCCGGAAAATCCCTTTAAAGCCTTATTACAATCTTATGCATTGGTTTGAATGTTAAAAAAAAAAAAAAAAATTTTACTTTGACCATATTATTAAAATAGCAAATGCTACTTGCATCAGTAGGAGGTCTCCTGAGCAGGGACCGATCCTCGAATTATTGTCAGCAGAATTGTGACAGACTTCAATTGCTCTTGAATAGATATGAGCCAGTGCGGTTCACTGTAGCAGTTGGTATGGGTCCCAGCATGTAGAGCACTGCCAGATTATATGTCCAACTTTTAATGTGGTATCATAGCTTTATTATTACCAGTCAGTATTGTATGTTTGGTAACTGGTTTGCGTCTCTCCCCTAGATTCTCACAGACTGCCGGGCAGTTCTTCTTGTCCTGGGTCCTTGGTGCGCTGATAAAGTTGCTGGGATGATGGTGAGAGAACTACAGAAATATATTAAACACGAGCAAGAAGAGCTGCATCGGAAATTCCTGCTTTTTACAGACACCATCCTGAGGAAGATACATGCTCTGTGCGAGGAGCATTTCTCTCCTGCCTCCCTTGACTTAAAATTCGTCACCCCCAAAGTCATTAAGCTTCTGGAGATTCTGCGCAAATACAAGCCCTATGAACGGCAGCAGTTTGAGAGTGTGGAATGGTACAACAACCGCAATCAAGATAACTATGTGTCCTGGAGCGATTCTGAGGATGACGACGATGAAGACGAGGAGATAGAGGAGAAAGAGAAAACTGAGGCCAGCTTCCCCTCCCCATTTACCAACATTTTGTGTGGGATCATCTTTGTAGAGCGTAGATATACGGCAGTCGTCTTAAATAGGTAAATTCAGGGGGTCTATACCCCCTCAAGTTTAGCTCCCCACCCCTGCTTTCTTCTCTAATTTCACCTTGCTAGTTTTGACACCACCAGTAGATTACCATATGTTCAGGATGTCAACTCCTTAAAGGGGTTGTTTCATTAAAGGCACTTATCCCCTATTCACAGGACCCCCAGTGATGACGATAACGGGCTGAAAGTGATTACAGTCCCAGCAGCCCCATGGAAATAAATGGATATGGAAGAGGCATGGGGAACTTTCAGTCCCCTGTTCTGATTGCTGGGAACCTGGCTGTAAGGCCCCCAGTGATGTGACACTTATCCGCTATCCTGTGGATATGGAATAAGTGTCTTTTCATGTGACAACTCCTTTAATCTACATTTATAACTCAAGCATTTCACCTTCTTAGGAGATAAGCAGATTTCTAAGGATGCATTCACACTGCATTATATATATGCAGTATATTTGCAAGGTGTACATTTCTTTACTGGATACCTTTGTTCAGAGTAGCATACTTGAAAATCGGTAAGGTATTGCCGAAAATGGGCAGCCTCTTCCATAGATCAGATATCCTGTGGTTGACTTTTGCCTCTCCCTTGCCCCCCTTTACTGTCCAGATGAAGCTGTCTAATATTTGTTTAATTTTGCTGCATCTAACCAATGGTTCTTGCCTAACATAACAGGTTGATAAAGGAGGCTGGGAAACAGGACCCTGAGCTGGCTTATATTAGCAGTAACTTCATAACTGGACACGGCATTGGAAAGAACCAACCCAGAAACAAGCAGATGGAAGTGGAGTTCAGAAAACAGGAGGAGGTAACACTGGTAGCACTCTACCCCCTCCCTTGCTGATATTGAGAGACAAGCACATTTACATGGCACCACCCCTGTCCTGCTTTGTGTCTGTTCCCCTCCACGGCCTGAACTCCCTCCATCCCATGTTATAATTATGTGCCATTATAGACCCGGAGCTATCACTTGTTAGACCATTACAGATCAAGCCTGCTTCTTTTGCAGCTTATTGACCCTGACAGTTAAATACCACCATTTACTGCTTGTAAGTAAATATAAAGCTGGCTGGAGATTGGAATGAATTTTAGAAAATTTAGAAAATAAAAAAAAGCTGCAAGACCTTGATGTCATCTTAATGGGCGAGAAAGTAACTTGTAACTTTTTTTTTTTTTTCCCCTACTATTTTTAAGAGCTCTGCTTGCTGTCAGTAAATTGAGTCATTCATTGTTTCCATTCTGCTCACATAGCTGAGTATTTTGAGATTAACCCTGCAGCATAAATCTTTCTCCAGGCCAGTGGAAGTACTAGGTCAGGATGGGTTTTTAGTCTCACTAAATTTACACTCAGTGTATGTGTATGTTATTGAGGCCATTGACAATCCCTTGACTTTTCCCTTTAGGTTCTCCGAAAGTTCCGAGCTCATGAAACCAACCTGCTTATTGCTACCAGCATTGTGGAGGAGGGTGTGGATATCCCAAAATGCAACTTGGTTGTGCGCTTTGACCTTCCAGCAGAGTATAGGTCTTACGTTCAATCCAAAGGACGAGCCCGGGCTCCCATCTCAAACTACATTATGTTGGCAGACACAGACCGGATAAAGGGCTTTGAGGAGGATCTGAAAACTTATAAAGCTATCGAGAAGGTATGACCTAAATGATCATATTTGTATATAGACCAAAAGAATAGTTCTGGGGGTTCACATTCACTTACATTACAGATCCTGAGGAATAAATGTTCCAAGTCTATGGATGGTGGGGACATGGAGTCTGATGCCATTGTGGATGATGATGGGATCTTCCCGCCATACGTGTTAAGGCAAGATGATGGCAGCCCAAGGGTTACCTTAAACAACGCCATTGGCCACATTAATCGGTATGTGTTACACTGACTGAAGTATTATGTTATTCTTTGGCTTTTTGTAGAAGAAACTTTCTTATTGTAGAGTTAAAAAAAAATTCAACTGTCTGCCATACTTAGTTTATTAATTTATCAAGATCTATACTTAATATAAGGGAATGGAAATATTATGGCTTACATTCAAGGGCTGAAAACCTGTAAACACCTAGTACTTTTAACAGCTGAAGGTTTGTTACATCACTCTGCACCTCTTTTAAAACCCTTTCTTCTATAGCGGGTTTTCATTTTCTTGCTTATTTCATTGGGGGCCAGTAGGAGTCTGACTAGGAATAACAAAAGATGTTGGCTCTGCCTCTGGGTTATACCCACTCCACAGACACTATGCTAGCCAGCTTTAGCCTGGTGTTGTTCACTTCGGTTCTGCATGTGGGTCCTGGGCACGATGGTCTCTACCTTCGAGGCCATCCTTTATGCTCAGTTCCACTCGTGTCCTCTGCAATTAGTGATTTTTGCCCGCTGGGGCAAGTCTTTGGTGGCCCCCCCCCCCCCCAGTCTTTCAGGTTGGGGAGCAGTCTTCGGTGACTTGACTGTTCAGGGCCTGTGGTTCAAGTTAGAGTTCTCCCTCCAGATCAACCTGCTGGAACTGAGAACCATATTCCTCACCCTGTCTAATTGGACCTCTCTCATCTATGGGAGTCCACATTGACAACTCTACCGCGGTTGCCTACTTGAACCATCAGGGGGAGCATCAGGAGCCAAGCGGCCATGCAAGAAGCCTCCCGCTCTCTTCTTTGGGCGGAGGGTCATGTCCTGACCCTGTCGGCAGTCAATATTCCAGGCGTGGACAACTGGGCGGCAGACTAGCTAAGCAAAGAAAAGCTCAACCTTGGTGAGTGGTTGCTTTACCAGCAGATCTTTCTCCTGTTGTGCTCTCGGTTGGGGCCTCCTGTCTGAATCACAAGCTCCCCCGAAACATGGCCAGTTCCCAGGACCCTCAGGCCATCACCGCCGCCGCTCTCGTGATCCCCCCTCCTCGGACTTCCGCCTTCTGTACTTGTTTCCTCCTCCTTTTCTTTTCCCTTGGGTTCTCAGGAAATTCAAGACCGAGGGGGTTCCAGCCATCCTGGTGGCTTCTGATTTGGTCCCGAGGGGCTTGGTATGCAGATCTCATCTTCCTGCTGGCGGACATTCCTTGGCCTCTTCCTCTGCAGGTCGACCTTCTGTCTCAGGGACTGCTGTTTCACCCCACCTTACCTCAGCTGTGTTTAACAGCATGGCTGTTGAAGCCGAGGTCCTGAGGCGTCTCAGTTTTTCAGAGCTTGTTATCCAGACCATACTGAAGGTCCGAAAACCCCAGTCTAAGATCTATCATCGCACGTGGAAGGCCTACGTGTGGTGGGTTCGAGAGCTTATGAATCCCATATTCTCTCCTTTTCTCTTCCCAGGATCCTGGATTTTCTCCAGTCTGGTCTGGACCAGGGATTTGGTCTTTCTTCTCTTAAGGGGTATGTGTCTGCCCTTTCCATTCTTTTTCAGAAGACCCTAGCCTTCCGGCCTCAGGTTTAAGACGTTCCTGCAGTGAGTGGAGCACTGTGCTCCTCCCTACCATCTGTGGGACCTCAATGTCATCCTTTTTGGTGCTTCAGGCTCCTCCCTTTGAGCCTTTCCTTCTCTTTCCATTCTCTCTTGCCTTCCTGTTGGCCGTTACTTCCATCTGCAGGGACTCCGAACTGTCTGCCCTGTCCCAGAAACCTCCTTTTCTTCTTCTCCACAAGGACAAGGTAGTCCTTTTGTCCGCCACTGTCTTTCCTGCTCAAGGTGGTTTCTACTTTCCACATTAATGAGGGCATCGGCTTACCGTCTTTCTGTCCAAGCATCCACGTGAGCGTTCTCTTCACTGCCTGGATGTGGTCTGGGCGATCCGGGTCTATTTGTCTCGCAGGGACCTTGCAAGGGCCTGACTGCTTCCTAGGCTTCCATCTCCAGGTGGATTAGGCCTGCCTGATAGCAGACCGATTGGCTCAAGGGTAGGCCTCCGCCTCTCCGTGTGACAGCTCATTTGACAAGCATCAGGCTTCCAACGGCCAGGTCTGCAAGGCTGCCACCTGGGCCTCTGTCCACACTTTCACCAAGTTCTACCAGATCCATTCTGTTGCCTCTGCCAATGCCAGCTTGGGTCCATAAGGTTCTGTGCACTCGGTTGCTTGCATGCCTCTGTAATTCCCACCCTCTGGGACTGCTTTAGGACATCCCATGGTGCTGTGTTCCCCAAAGAAATAAGCGAGAAAAATAGATTTCTGCACTGTAAAATCCTTCTCCTGTTGTATTCATTGGGGGACACAGATGTTCTCTTGATGTTCCTGCCCCAGGCTGTTTTTGCTCGTTTTTGGGTTCAGGACATGTTGGTGGCTGTTGGTTCCATGTTCTGTGTTCTTTTCTTTATTTGTGTCTGTGTGTCTCTCCTACTGTTGCGGTACAAACTGGCTAGCACAGTGTCTATGGAGAGGGTATAGCCCTGAGGCGGAGCCGACCTCTTTTGTTATTCCTAGTGTCGACCTCTTAGTGGCCAGGTCTGTACCCATGGTGCTGTGTCCACCAATGAATACAATGAGAAAAGGATTTTACAGTGAGTGCAAAAATCCATTTCTCTCGCTTATTTCATTGGGGTGGACAGCACGATG
The DNA here is from genome assembly GCA_947044405.1 of Leptodactylus fallax. Lineage (NCBI taxonomy): Eukaryota > Metazoa > Chordata > Amphibia > Anura > Leptodactylidae > Leptodactylus > Leptodactylus fallax. The sequence continues at coordinate 842,124 of CAMRHE010000143.1, forward strand.
GGATGGGTTTTTTTTTATTTATTTTTTTCTTCCCACTCCAAGTTAGCCACTTTCCAGGATTTTCATACAGTAGAAGAGAAGAAAAGTCACCTTTTCTGTGAAGACACATTCTTATTTTCACAATCCTTGCTAAAATCTTTGAAAAGCTGCACTGTCACACTTTTTTTTTTCAATTTATTTAGTCTCTCTATGGATTTGGACTGAATGTTATATAATTACTGCATTTCTTCTGTATTGCATTACATTTCGTATGTTTGTGTATATATACCACTTTTCTATTACCTGTGGCAGGGTGTAATAGAAGATCTGTGATGGCTAGCTATCATGGCAGCCGATCCCTACTCTATTTCACATTGTGTGTGGCGCAGCACACCAAAATGCTGGTGCACATGAATTGCAATGGCTTAGATGGCGCAGTTTCAATTGACCATGGTGTCGAAGTGGCTAACAGCCATGATCAGTGCTGGCACCACTCACAACTGTTACTTGCAGGTGCCTGAGACCTTCCTATATTCCCAGGCATCATGATGTACATGTAAATCAAATGTCGGGAAGGTTTCACCAGAAAATTACTTTAGCTAAAAAGAAAGTCTTTATGTAACATAGGTACCACCATTCACTGTAGGTTATGGTCACAGCTTTTCTAAATGCAGTTAACAGCAGCTCAGGCCAAATGGTTGCCCCATCTTTTTAATTTTCTGCTTTCCGGTTAAAAAAACAAAAAACAAAACGTGATACATCCATTCCCTTTAAGCCTCAAATGGCTTAAAGGATTGCGGATTGCTTAAAGGGGATTTCCCATTATCAATACTTATCACCTTTCCACAGAATAGGTGTAAGTGATTGATTACTGTGGGGGTCCCTCCAATCACAAGAACGGGGATCCCTAGGTCTGAAGGTGAAGCGTATGCCCTGCAGCTCCATTCACAGTCTATAGGTCACTGCTTGGCTATCTTTCTGTCCCTTAGATTTTGACTGGCTTGGCAAGGCAATTGTTTGGATTCCACTACATTCAAACGGGGGACACTGGACCCCCCATTCTATTGATCGGTGTGGTTCTCAGCAATCAGACATTTATCACCTATGTGATAAACATCTATTCTGGGGAAAGCTCTTTAATTTGGATAGAGCTGTAACAAACATTGAAAGCAAGTACAGAACTTGATAATGATCTAAGAACTGGAGAATGGTTATGTGGTCAAAACACCAGTGCATTGTCCTTACTTATAACTGTAACTAGTTCTAGTTATGATGTATATGGTGGTTGGGATCCATACAAGGTCTCCACTGCTCCAGAATCCAGTGAAAAAGGTATATGTGGCATCTATCAGTAATATATCTTAAACCTACAAGGTGGGAGATGCAATGTGAAGAGACAAACCTTTTCGGAGATTTTACTTTTCAGTCATGCTGTCATCCCTCTGTACACAGGTATTGTGCACGGCTGCCCAGTGACCCATTCACTCACCTTGCTCCAAAATGTAAATCTCGAGAGGTGCCCAGCGGTCTCTACCAGTCAACCCTTTACCTGCCAATCAACTCCCCACTCAGAGCTCCCATTGTTGTAAGTACTTGGTAAGAAATGAGTGTCACTGATGAGGCTCCTTGCCAGCGAGATCTTTCCTCTTTCTTGTCCTTTACACTGAATTTGACTTGCCATTGACCCAAATGTTTGTCATTTAGTGACTGGTTTTTCTCACTGTACTAATTGTTTATGCCAGGGCCCTTCCATGAACTGTGCCAGGCTTGCCGAACGAGCAGTGGCTCTCATATGCTGCAAGATGCTGCATCAGATCGGTAAGTCTCTGTTTGTTATAGAATGGCAATTCATTATTAAACTTGTTTTGTCAGGTAATGTAAATATGAAACTGAAGCCTGCAGCTCCCTTTGTCCCCATGACAACGCTACTTGTACCCTTTTCTGGTAATTTTGTTATAGGGCCATTGTACTAATGTCTGCACAAAGCTGTCACTTTTCAGTTTGCAGATGGCATTTTGAATATACATAATTTCCCTATGATACAACTGGGGTGATTCAGGCTCTGCAGGTTGACTGCACATCTATTAAAGTGTACCTGTTACCACGTCTGAAAAGCACAGTGACATACATCATCTGATAGGAGCTTTCATCCTGAGCATTGTGGTGCTTTGTGTATCCAAATCCATTCAGCCGTTCCAAAGATATAAACTACTTAGGTGTTGATGCAAATTAGCGTATACTAGCCAAGAGGGTGGTAACACTTCAGGACATACAGTACACTAAGACCCTGCCCCCAGTAAATCACAGTTTTACTGCCCACTTGGCTAGTATACCCTAATTTGCGTCAACACTAAAAGGGGCTTATATCTGTTTTGGATAAAAAAGGGTGTCCATGATATATGAAGATGTGCGGTGAGGAAATTGTTTTTTTTATGTAAAGGGATATTTTAATCTTAGACATTTATGACATATCCACAGGATTTGACACAAATGTCAGATGGTTGCTGGTTTCCCCTGTGTGGGAGTTAAAATACTGAATACTACTGAGCAAAGCTGCAGCTCCAGATAGACTGGTGGGTCAGGAAATTCTGTTCTGGAGATAGATATGGTTCCCACATCTGGGATCCACACCTTTCAGTCATTTCAGTGGATATGCCGTAAAAATATAAAATAAACCATTGTTAAAGAAGCATTCTTAACAGATTTATACAGTATTTGGTAACAATTTCTAAATTTCAGTCTTGTAAAAGCAAGCCTTGTAAATGTTCACTTATTTCCACCAGGTGAACTGGATGACCATTTAATGCCAGTTGGTAAGGAAACTGTTAAATACGAAGAGGAGCTAGATCTACATGATGAGGAAGAGACCAGTGTCCCAGGCCGACCAGGTTCAACCAAGAGGAGGCAATGCTACCCTAAAGCTGTACGTTCCCCTCCCCATAATAGTTTATTGTAACATTATTGTTCAGTATTGTTTCTTGTAACAAACTACTTTTAATTTCTATGTTCTGTGAGCAGTAGTAACAATGGGGTCTTGTGTACTTTTTATATATCAAATATATGACTATCAAATGTACTCAGCCTCTAAAAGGTATCGCCTGATTTCTTCACTCTTCCACCTCTTTCTATGGCTAACACGGTACAACATTATACTCCTTTTTATATAGTTCTTGGTGTGCACAACCTTCTTATGATGGATGGATGAATACACTCATAGAGAACATTTTTTATTTTGACTGTGTCTTCTTACAGATCCCAGATTGTCTGAGAAACAGTTATCCGAAGCCTGGACAGCCATGTTACCTATATGTGATAGGAATGGTATTGACAACACCTCTACCAGATGAACTGAACTTCAGGAGACGTAAGCTCTACCCTCCTGAAGACACAACTAGATGCTTCGGCATCCTGACTGCCAAACCTATACCTCAGGTAAAAACCAGACAATCAATCGAGGCAAGAGGTTAAAGGGACTCTTGACTTTGGACAACCCCCCTCCCCCTAATTGTTAGAAAGGTCCCTTTAGAAAATGCTGATTGCAAATTGCACCAGTGCCAGCCCCCCAGCATTCTGTTTCAAAGGAGTTATCAGCTTTCTACAAATGTTGGCCTATCTGACATCTGGGACCCCCAAAGATCACCGGTATCGAGTCAAAACATCCCCCTGCATTACAAAATCTTGGACTATTCAATGTTCTCTACGTCAACAGATAACTTAGCTAAGCTAAGTGTTGTTTTTCTGTATCTTGTACTCTGTAGATACTAAGTGTAGATTGTGTATTTTTTTTTTTTGCAGATTCCGCACTTCCCTGTCTACACCCGTTCTGGAGAAGTGACCATATCGATTGAGCTAAAGAAGTCTGGATTTACCTTAACATTGCAGCAACTTGAGCTCATCACCAGGCTACACCAGTACATATTCTCACACATCCTTCGTCTTGAGAAACCTGCACTAGAATTCAAGCCCACAGCAGCGGATGCTGCTTATTGTGTTCTACCTCTCAATGTTGGTAAGCTGCCATGTGTTAGATGTTTCATGCCATTTGTGTATTAAGTGTTAATTTCAGCTCCCTGATATGCACAGGGACCTTATTAAGTTCTGACAGATGCATCTACTAGTTTATTGTTTTGGTATTACATGCCTTTAGTTTGAGGCGGCACACAGAGAGATACAAAAGGCATTTTCTCAGTGCAGTGTTGTCAGGGAGCCTGTGTGGGAAGTAACCATCTACTGGATGTCTTTGTGCATATCTGTATCCTAAGTTTTTAAGTATTTAACACCTGGTATTTAAGTTGTCTAACATATACTTCCAGCCACTTAACTGACTGCTTGTGGACACACATGCTCAGTCACTCTCCCTACTTTCAGGTGTCTGTATAGTGCGCCTTTCTTCTTTGCCAGCCATTAGAAATCCCTGACAAGCAGGGCAGAAAGGTAAGTAGTAGAACCTATGCCGTACTGCAGTATAGCTCAGAGGTTGGGGTGTAGCTATATGGGGTTGCTACCAGATCCTGGAGCCTGCGAAGGGGCTAAAAGCTCCTCTACATATAAGACATTAGTATGATGCATAGCAAATGGTAAGTGGGGGCCTCATTACTGATTTTGAAATGGGTCTCAGGTGTTTCAAGTTGCGCCATTGCTAAGAGGACCAGTTCTGTACGGTAGAAAGATGAAGGGGTAGGGTGTGGATACAGTATATCGTCTTCTGCCAGAAGGTGATTGATTTTGTACAAATCGAACTCCCAACAGCACCAAAGGTGGGGGTGCACAAAAAATGGTTGGAGAAATATTTTATTATACAAAACACTACATTACTGCAAAATAAAACTGCTATTCAGTCAAGGACTTCTGGTATGAAAATGATTCATAGGATAATCTAATAAAATAGCGTAGTGTCAAGACCATTAGAAGTAATCTTAAGTCTTAGATTACAAGAAAGCCAAGCATCCATATCACTATCAAAAGGTCAGTGTACAGTAAACATGAATTTGTTTATTAAAGAGGACCTTTCATGTCCTAGAATTCAGTGCACTGCCGGCTTTCCCGTTACTTCCAGCCCCGGGGCATATATCGGGGGTCGTAGTTTCACGGTTCACCGACAGAAGAACATTCCTGACAGTCTAGCTGCGCTGTGAGGAACGCCCTCCCTGACAGTATTCCTCCATAGCACTGTACTGAGGGGGCGTTTCTCACAGCTCAGCGTCATCACTGGGGTGTAAGGAACGCCCCCTCTCTCTGTACTCATCCATAGCACTGTACTGTCAGAGGGGGTGTTCCTTACAGCCCAGTGATGACGCTGAGCTGTGAGGAACACCCCCCCAGTACAAGTCTATGGACGAGTACGGTCAGAGGGGGCGTTCCTCACAGCGCAGCTAGACTGTCAGGAACGCCCTTCTGATGGTGAACTGTGAAACTACGACTCTCGATATCTCCAACCCCAAGGCACATACTTGGAAAGCCGGCAGTGTGCTGAATTCAGCGTGCTGTCGGCTTTCTAGCGGTATGTAAAACAGCGTATACATGAGGATGTGAAAGGTCCTCTTTAAGTAATAAATATCCCTGCTAAGAAATAAGATATTAGAAAATATTTTCCCATTTTACTGTACAAATATCTATACTCTGTAAGGTGGCGTTCACACTACCGTTGGTGACCATCAGTAGTGTCTGTAGCTATTGTCCGTTACAAGATTTTAGCATCGGTCACTTGCTGAACCGTCAGAAATCCGTTAAAATTTCCATTCATTTCAATGGGTTTTTATATTGTGTCCGTTTACACCCAATCCGTCAGAAGTCAGTTTTTTTTTCCGCGGACAAAAAATCCTACATGCAGGACTTTTTTGTCCGTTTGGAAAAATGGATTCTTGACGGACAGCAAGTGTCTGTTATTTTTTTTAACATTGAAGTCTATGGATAACGGACTTATAACGGACAGTAACTGATAGCCATCAGTTACTGTCCGTTATTTTATGTCCGTTTTTTTCTGCGCATGCTCAGAAAGCAGAAACGAAGAAAAAAACATAGTGTTATAAAAACGGACACTAACTGATGCTAATGTGGCAGTTTTTATAATTGATCCATTAATTGGAGCAGTTAAAAAAAACCAGACACATTAACATCAGTTAGTGTCCGTTAATGTCTGTTATGATAGGTGTCCTTTTTTTTTTTTTTTTTTTTTTTGGTAACGGACACCTTCATAGCCTTAGTTGTTCTTTACCCAATTGTTGAATATCTCTGGGTAATCGCTTCTACCTCTGCAAGGACGTATGTCTGTTAAAGGGGTTTTCTAGGCTCAAAATATTGATGACGTATCCTGAGGATGAGTTATCAGTTGTCCAGAGGGCCATATGATCTAATGGGGTCCTAGAAATGCAGGAGCTGCTGGCTCCTACAGGGTGAAGTTGGGTTTACATCAGGAGACTTACTTGGACACTGCATCAATCTATGAAACACAGTCTTGTGAAAAATTTTTTTTAATTGTTCTAGTGTTCAGTGAGGTATTGACATCGTCAAAGGAAGTGTAGTCTTTTATGCTAAACACTGTGTGTTTAGCCACTTCCGGACCGCCCACTGGGTTTTTACGTCCGGAAAGTGGTTGTCTAGTTCTGCAAGGATGTACCGGTGCATTCAAGCAGAACTCATCAGCTACACAAAATCATGCAACTAATGAAACAGAGAGCTGGATGTAACTTTAGCCGGAGCGCCCAGAGAGAAGATCGGGATGGTTTATTACCTTCCCTGTCTTCCTGATCGCTGTGTATACAGCGCTCAATGAGCACTGTATACAGCGCTATGGGTGCAGCCATCTTGTGCTCCCTTTCTGACCTGGAGGTAACATGATCCGCCGGGATCAGAGTCCTACAGGACCCAAATCAGCTCTATACTAATGTGTAAGTAACGTGCAGGAGGCTGTATTCCTCCTGCAACTGGGGCTAAATGTACCAGCCCCAGTTGCAGGAGGAATGCACCTTCCTGCCCATGACTGCAGAGCTGATCTGGGTCTTCTAGGACCCAGCAGCTCTAGCAGTCTCTGATCCCGGTGGATCACGTGACCGCCGCGTCAGAGGAGAGCCGCAACATGGCGGCTCCTATAGCTGTGTATACAGCGCTCATTGAGTACTGTGTACACAGCCATCGGGAAGGCAGGGGCGGTAATAAACCATCCCTGCCTTCTCTAGGGAAGCTCCTGCTGTAGTTACAGCTGACTCCCCGTTTCTGCAGCTGCATGATTTTGAGCACCTGCTTAAAACTGCAAGGATGCATCGGTACATCCTTGCAGAATGAGAGGGACCGTCTGGACGTATATAGTTTATGGGCGGTCCGAAAGAGGTTAAAGAAATATATTTTCTCTACCCTTCAGGCATTTACTTTTTCCATATTAGACTATCAAGAAGGGTGGGGGAGAGAAGGCACTCAAATAAATGATGCTGTTACACTGCTAGGTTATAGATAAGAAGCAAGGAGTACACAGAATGAAGCTAAAAATCAATTAACCAGGAGAATCCAAGTCAACCCCTCCCTGCTCCATAGAGTTGTATGTGTGAGGCTGAATATGGATATATAATGTAAAGAAGTAGCCAGATTGAAGATAAAGCCCCATGCATACAACTGAGTGTGCTTCTCTTGTGGGGCAGAGTTTGCAGTGGAATGTACTCTGTGTCATCCAAGTGTGTTCTGTTATGCATTCACGTCTATGGGGGATGATCCATTCTGTTCCAATACCACTGATGGTTATAGAGCAAGTCCTATCTTGATTTGTGTTATCTTAACAGAATGAATCAGTAGCCCCCATAGACATGAATGCATATTGGAATGCCCTCGAATGTTGAATATATTGTAAAGTTTTTTATTATCACCTGCACTATTCATTTATGAAAAGTTGTTTATGACTGGAGGTATGCTTTAAATATGTACAAAAACCTGAAAATGTATTCAGTCGTGAACCAGGGAAAATGACTGTCATGAAGTAGTTAACTAACTAATATAACACTTTGTGATCTGTGTTCTCCTCTTAGTTAATGACTGCGGCACTTTGGATATAGATTTTAAGTTTGTGGAAGATATTGAGAAATCAGAAGCTCGTACTGGCATTCCTAGTACACAGTATTCAGCCGAGAATCCTTTCATTTTCAAACTAGAAGACTACCAGGATGCAGTTATCATTCCAAGGTAGGTCCGCTTCCTGCTGATAATGAACTGTATTATGTATCTGATATGGATTCAGTTACTTACACAGTCCAAAGAGCTCCCATGTGTAGACATGTATGCCTCCAGTGCAATGGCTTCTAACTTTAACCTCTCCATTGTTGGCTTTGACTGCTCAATAGCAGCAGTGCATGCAAGCAGCAGATGACCACATAAGATCTCGAAGGAGAGATCCTACAGGTGTCTCCTTTTCTTTACATACAATGTATAGCTGTTACTTAAGTTATGGGCCTCCAACTTGTGGCTCTAGAGCATACCCATACCACTGCTCTAGGGGATCTATTTGCATTCTGATACAGTTTCTGTCTAGAATTTAAAGGGTTTTCCAACCACACTTCCAGAACTCATTTCAAGGAATAGAAATATAGCAAAAAAAGTGGTTTTTGTTTTGTTTTTTAGTGTTGTCCCCACGCCCTTCCTGTTTTTTTGTCTAGTGCCATGTGGCTCGTGACCACAATTGAATCTATAGAGGCATCACCATCAGGTTTACATTGCATTGGATAAGATTGTGCTGTGGTAACCACTAATGTGTATCTGGCAGAAAAGTCAGATTTTGTAATTGGGAAAATCCCTTTAGGGTAAGGCCACACATAACAGATCCAAGAAGTATGTCTGCTGTGGGTTCAAAACCATGGACACTCTGTGCTGCAGTTTGTAGATGTGATTTTAATCCCATCCACTACACTGGTACTGTATATCGCAGTTGTTTAGCTGCTTGTGATTCAATGGTGGCTAATGTGCTGCAACTATGCTATGTGTCCCTGGTCTTTTAAAATCTTTTTTTTTTTCTTTTGTATTTGAGAATGTTTAACCAAAACTTTTCTTTTTATCCCTCCACTTGCTAGATACCGCAATTTTGACCAGCCTCATCGTTTCTATGTTGCTGATGTATACACTGACCTGACTCCACTCAGTAAATTCCCTTCCCCTGAATATGAAACGTTTGCTGAATATTATAAAACAAAGTACAACCTCGACTTGACAAACCTCAACCAGCCACTCTTGGACGTTGACCACACATCGTCACGGTATGTGAAACACACAAGATGTGATGCAATGGGATCGGTGACTTTCTGTGGCTATAAACTCGGCATGCCTGTTTTCTGTCTCCTTGTTGGCAGTGAATAAAGGCATTCTTATTTACACTCTAAAGGGACGGACTGCAGTTTCTTGTACAGTGGGTACTAGCATGCTGTGCAGGAAAAACCTTGACAGTGACCCAGAGCTGAATCAGCTCTGAATCCTCATGAGAGCTGAGGTCCCAGAGATCAGATGCTTACAGATCATAGATTGGTGATGTGTTACGCCATTACTTAAGAAGATGAGAGTGCCTTTTTGACTGAAGCACTTCATGGTTATAAAAATGTTTCCTTTCACTGAAATTGTAAACTGTTATGCGAAATAAATAACCTGTTAATTTATTGCTTTAGACTTAACCTGCTGACTCCACGGCACCTAAATCAGAAGGGAAAGGCTCTTCCTTTAAGCAGTGCAGAAAAGCGAAAAGCTAAGTGGGAAAGTTTACAGAACAAGCAGGTAGCTTTCCATAAGTGTTGTACATATGGAACTGTAGACTTGTCAATCACCACCACAATCTAGTAAATGCTTCTCCTTTCTTTTATTTCAAAGATCTTGGTTCCAGAGCTCTGTGCTATTCATCCCATCCCAGCATCCTTATGGAGGAAAGCAGTTTGCTTGCCAAGCATTCTGTATCGCCTGCATTGTCTCCTGACGGCAGAGGAGCTGAGAGCCCAGACAGCAATTGATGCTGGTGTTGGAGTGAAATCCCTTCCTGAGGATTTCCGGTAAGATCTGCTCAGATGTCTTTATACATTGTTGTACACTACCTAATCCTTCTGGGTGAAGGTTTCCAGTTATTTCTTAAAGGGGATTTTCCATAAAAACAGAAATAGGCCATCAATGTGTCATGTCTGACCCCAGTCAAAACACAGTGAGTGCTATGATCTGTTCGGTTTTTGTCCAGACAAAGTGATGTCTCTGTAAGAGCAGCTGTGCCTGGTGCTTAAATCTTGGAAGTGGTTATCCAACTCTACAGAATTGAGTCTATCCAGCTATATTGGATCAGTGGGCATCTGACTCTTGCCTCCCTGCTAATCGCCAAAATCATGAGGCCACAAACACAGGTAATGTGATGTGAACTAAAACACTAATAGCCACAGCACCATACAGTTGATAGTGGTTGTGCCTGGAATTGAAGTTAGTTTTCACGTCTGTGGGACCGAGCTGCAGTATGGGAACGATCACATCCCAATGGTATGGCGCAGTGTTTGGTAAACTGTGAAAGTGACATACCGCTCACATTCCAACCCTCTTCATCAGCTGTTCAGAAGGGTTTCCAAGGCATCACTGATGTGATAATAAGCACTTAATTTTAGTTTTGTTTTGTTTTTTTTTCCCCTCCTTTTTGCAGTTATCCCAACTTGGATTTTGGGTGGAAAAGGTCAATCGATAGCAAGACTTTCATCTCGAGCCTCAGTCCCTTGACATCTGACCCAGTAAGCGACTGTAAACTGGGTGCATCTGCAATCCCTGACCATGGTGCCAAACTGGAGGTCTCTGCAGAAAACCATGACCAAATGTCTGTGAACTATTCAGTGCCCTGTCTGAAATCTCCCAGTATTCTCCAAGCGGCTCATGTGTCAGACGTTCTCAAAGTGTTTAATGGAGTCTCCTGTAACGGTCTTACGAATGGTGATGGTGACATTTGCCCACGGAGTCTGTCAACTTGCTGCAAACAACTACCTGTTCAATCCTCTACCTCATTTCCCCTTGAGAATATACCTAATGAGAACCAGCCCGCAGCGAGCATTGAATGTACTGTGAGTGACAATAACGCTACCAAACCTACCTCAGGTGGGAGTCCCAGCCCATCGGTTAGTGTAGAAGGTGGAAAATGCGAACATGGGACTTCCAACGGGTACTCCTCAAAGACTCTTGGGCCAAACCCTGGTCTTATCCTACAAGCTTTGACATTGTCCAATGCCAGTGATGGGTTTAATCTGGAGCGTCTTGAAATGCTGGGTGACTCCTTTTTGAAACATGCCATCACCACCTATCTTTTCTGCACTTACCCTGATGCTCATGAGGGTCGTCTGTCTTATATGAGAAGCAAGAAGGTTAGTTATTAATTATTAAGACTTCACACTTTAGCTGCAAGGCTCCCAAAAATAAAAAATGAGTCAATTTTTTGCAACTGGCTTGGATGAAAATAGTCTTCTGTTTTGTTTGTTCAGCCTGTGTGCAGACCTATGTTTCTCTGTGACTACAGGCTGATACAGCAGTCATTCGTTCTGTAGAGAAGAGAAATGGATTGGAGCCCTAGATATATGTGAAGTCTCTGGATCTGTTACTTTGTGGTCTGTGGTAGTTGTGTTATGTGCCAAATTAACAAAAGATTAGCAATTCTTGTACTTGGTAGCTCCATAGTGGTTATACCCATCTTATATAGTGGTGGCATATCTCTAGGATATGCTATTACTTTATGACTAGTTGAGGTCTCTGGAACCCCTTCAAATCCTTCACAAATTCCTCCTGCACACCAGTGCCCTAGCCATCAGCTGTACAGGTAACTGCATCTGGCCTCATACACTTGAATGGGCTGCGCTACAGTTCACTGCACAGGCAGGTCGCTGCTGTGTTTGAAAACTGTAGTAGGAGATCCTGTTCTAAACCGGATCTGAGGCCTCTTTGTTCTCAGGATCATTTCAAAGACCCCTCTATTTATCTGATGAAGTATTAGAGGGTCTTCTTGGCATCCTTCACAGCTTTTTCCTGTTGTAAAGAGTAGTGCAGTCTACTGCACTATTTCATGCAGTAAAAGAGATTATACCAATGCGTTATTTTTTAAATCTGTAAGCCTATGGGTGACAGATTCCACTGTATGCCTATTCATCGGGCAGCCCTCTTGATGTATACCTCTTGGAGACATTTCAGAACAGTGTAAAGAGGCCCTTAACATGTACTAATCATTGTCTGGAGTGCAGACTGTTTTAATGCAGAAACTTGCTTAGACTAGATAAAAGTGTAGCAAACTTCCAGCTGCGTGAACTATATTTAAATGAGGCTGGGTTTTTAGCATGTGAATCTAAACTATGAATGCCCACACTCACTGACCGCAAACATAGTTTTTGAATATTACAAAGTTACAGAACTTTTCAAAAATAAAAACTAAAGGGTGTGTTTTTTTTTTTTTTTTTGTTTTTTTCACCACAGGTGAGTAACTGTAATCTTTACCGTCTTGGGAAGAAGAAAGGTTCTCCAAGCCGTATGGTCGTGTCCATATTTGATCCACCTGTGAATTGGCTCCCTCCTGGATATATTGTGAACCAGGATAAAAGTTCCTCTGAGAAGTGGGAAAGCAATGAAACTGTGAGTAAGAATCAAAATATTGTATGAATCGCTAAAACAGGCCATGTAATATGAAATGTAACACGTGTGTGGCCCCTGGAGACCCCACACCTCCTATTGAGCAGCACTTGCCCAAGTTAATTACATCTCGTTCTGTGGAGAAAACTGACAGGAAAAGTCTCCATTGTGTGAAGTCTGCCGTCATTCATGGTGTACTGGAAAGGAGGCGAATTTTCAGATTAGACAAAATACCTAAAGAGCATATCACAATGGCTTAAAAAAAATACTCCTAACATATCCTTGAGTGGTTTTCTTCTTTCAGGATTTCTAGTGAAGGGAGAAGACTTTGCATTGACACCATTTCTTATGGTGCTGGTCAGTGCAGCAAGATGTTTGAGCTCCCAGTGTGCATTTACTCTATTAAGGGTTAAAAAAATAAAGGCATTTTCTCATTTTATGTAAATTAAGCTTAAAAGGGTTTTTAGCATTTAAATACTGATGAGCTGACTGAGTCATTACGATAGTTCATCAAAATCTGAACGAAGGGGCTGCATACCAGGGATCCCCACCGATCAGTTGCTTGAGCAGACAACTGCGGTTCATAGACCTGTGATGTCATGTTCATTCATTATGTGGCCTGCTTGCAGCTTAGTCCAAATCAAGTAAATGGAGCTAACCTGCAATACCAATCACAGCCCCTATGCAGTGTATGGCGCTGTGCTTGGAATTTAGTGAATAGTTCTCACTCAGATGCTGCAGTCTCTTCAGACAGGAGATCAATGTGGGGTCCGTTGTGTCAAACTCCTACCAGTCTGAGGTTTATGACCTATCCTAGGGTAGGTAATCAGTATTACTGTCCTGGTAAATCCCTTTAATCACTGAATAATTGTTTTTTTTTTTAATTGCTCCCTAAAATGTGTTTACTATGCGGGATTGGGTTTACTCTTGTTTACCTTCAGAGGCAGCAATACATAGCTAGTGCTCCTCTCTAAGTGAATACATTTGTATCCAGTCTAAGCAATACTCTGTGAGCGAAAAACATCAGCTGCTTCACAGAGCTGTCTGATAGTTTGCTACAGTGTAGTAGCTTGGAGTCCAGAGTGTATGGCTCACATAGCATTGCCTAAACTGGATGAAAATGTCTCCACTTCTCAGCTGAGAGCATTAATAGCTGTGTACAGGTCTGCGACCTTTGCTTGTAAACACGAGTGGTCCATTCACTGACTGCAAGCAGAAAGTGTGAGAAATTGAAAGAACAAAGTATATTACGCTAGTTTCACACTAGTGTTGGTGTGTCCATTGTTCTGGTCCACTGGAAGACCAGAACAGACTGCTAAAACACGAATGAAGCCTGATGGGACTCCATTGACTATAATGGGTTCTGTATGTAACCCTTTTACATCCACACAGTCTCAGGCTGTGAATTTATGTCACTTTGTGTTGAGATTCTGTCACCAATGCCTGAAATGAACAGCACACAGCAAGAAGGGCTTAACATTTTGACTCTCTGGTGTTACTATTTAGTAACCATGTTTTATGTATCTGCAGGCCAGCGACAGCGTCACTGCTAATGGCAAGATGGATGATGACTTTGATGATGAAGAAGATGAAGATCTGATGTGGAGAAATCCTAAGGAGGAGGCAGACTTTGATGATGACTTTCTGGAGTATGACCAGGAGCACATAAAATTTATTGACAGCATGCTGATGGGGTCTGGTGCCTTCGTGAAGAAGATTCCTCTTTCAACCTTTTCTGCACCTGACCCAAGCTTTGAGTGGAGAACCCCAAAGAAAAGCTCTCTGGAAAACTCCCAGTTCTCACCCGATCTTGACGACTTTGATTACAGCTCATGGGATGCCATGTGCTACCTTGATCCCAGCAAAGCTGTCGAAGAAGATGACTTTGTGGTGGGTTTTTGGAACCCATCTGAAGAAAACTGTGGGGTAGATGCCGGGAAGCAGTCAATCTCTTATGACCTGCACACTGAGCAGTGCATTGCTGATAAAAGTATAGCGGATTGTGTGGAAGCCTTGTTGGGCTGCTACTTGACAAGCTGTGGTGAGCGGGCTGCCCAGCTCTTCCTCTGTTCTCTTGGTCTAAAAGTCCTTCCAGAGATTAAAAAACATGAGAACTGTGTAGACGTAAGCAAACGCAACAATAAGACAATAAATTCTGACCTTTCAGCCTGCAAAGGGGTGGAATACGGTTATTTGCAAATACCCCCTAGATGCATGTTCGACCACCCAGATGCAGAGAAAACTCTTGACCACCTGATATCTGGATTTGAAAACTTTGAAAAGAGAATTAATTACCAATTTAAGAATAAGGCTTACCTCCTCCAGGCCTTCACTCATGCCTCCTACCACTACAATACCATAACTGGTAAGTAAGGGAATGCCCCCTATGTACAGTGGGGAAAAAGTATTTAGTCAGCCACCAATTGTGCAAGTTCTCCCACTTAAAAAGATGAGGCCGGCCTGTAATTGACTTCATAGGTAGACCTCAACTATGAGAGACAAAATGAGAAAACATATATAGAAAATCACATTGTCTGATTTTTAAAGAATTTGTTTGCAAATTATGGTGGAAAATAAGTATTTGGTCAATAACAAAAGTTCATCTCAATACTTTGTTATATATCCTTTGTTGGCAATGACAGAGGTCAAATGTTTTCTGTAAGTCTTCACAAGGTTGGCACACACTGTTGCTGGTATGTTGGCCCATTTCTCCATGCAGATCTCCTCTAGAGCAGTGATGTTTTGGGGCTGTCGCTGGGCAACACTTTCAACTCCCTCCAAAGGTTTTCTATGGGGTTGAGATCTGGAGACTGGCTAGGCCACTCCAGGACCTTGCAATGCTTCTTACGAAGCCACTCCTTCGTTGCCCTGGCGGTGTGCTTGGGATCATTGTCATGCTGAAAGACCCAGCCACGTTTCATCTTCAATGCCCTTGCTGATGGAAGGAGGTTTGCACTCAAAATCTCACAATACATGACCCATTCATTCTTTCATGTACACGGATCAGTCGTCCTGGTCCTTTTGCAGAGAGACAGCCCCAAAGCATGATGTTGCCACCCCCATGCTTCTCAGTAGGTATGGTGTTCTTTGGATGCAATTCAGCATTCACTCTCCTCCAAACACGACGAGTTGTATTTCTACCAAACAGTTCTACTTTGGTTTCATCTGACCATATGACATTCTCCCACTACTCTTCTGGAACATCCAAATGCTCTCTAACAAACTTCAGATGGGCCCAGATATGTACTGGCTTAAGCAGGGGGACATGTCTGGCACTGCAGGATCTGAGTCCCTGGTGGCGTAGTGTGTTACTGATGGTAGCCTTTGTTATGTTAGTCCCAGCTTTCTGCAGGTCATTCATTAGGTCCCTCCGTGTGGTTGTGGGATTTTTGCTCACCGTTCTTGTGATCATTTTGACCCCACGGGGTGAGATCTTGCGTGGAGCCCCTGATCGAGGGAGATTATCAGTGGTCTTGTATGTCTTCCATTTTCTAATTATTGCTCCCACAGTTGATTTCTTCACACCAAGCTTCTTGCCTATAGCAGATTCAGTCTTCCCAGCCTGGTGCAGGTCCACAATTTAGTTTCTGGTGTCCTTCCGCAACTCTTTGGTCTTCACCATAGTGGAGTTTGGAGTGTAACTGTTTGAGGTTGTGGACAGGTGTCTTTTATACTGATAACAATATCAAACAGGCGCCATTACTACAGGTAATGAGTGGAGGACAGAGGAGCATCTTAAAGAAGAAGTTACAGGTCTGTGAGAGCCAGAAATCTTGCTTGTTTGTAGGTGACCAAATACTTATTTTCCACCATAATTTGCAAATAAATTCTTAAAAAATCAGACAATGTTATTTTCCAGATATGTTTTCTCATTTTGTCTCTCATAGTTGAGGTCTACCTATGATGACAATTACAGGCCTCTCTCATCTTTTTAAGTGGGAGAACTTGCACAATTGGTGGTTGACTAAATACTTTTATTCCCCACTATACAAGAATATAGCTTTCCTGTGTACAAGACGATAACTATCACGCTGCCCCCTGTGTACATGAATATAACTACTATAATACTGCCTCAGTGTTGAAGAATATATCTATTGTAATACTGCTTTAGGCATAAGAATATAACTAGCGTGCCCCCTATTGAACAAGAGTCATGTTCCTCATGTTCAAGACTATAACTACTATAATGCTACCTTCTATGTACAAGAGTGCCTGCTAGTGGACAAGACTATTATTCCCCATGTACAAGAATATAACTTCTGTAGAAGTGCCCCCTGTGCACAAGTATGCAACTACTATAAGCCATTACTTTAGGTAGTTGTTGGCTTAGTAAGAATATTTGGCTTAGTTAGGCCGACCAATAGTAGTTGCTCCCTCTCCCCTATGATAAGCAATAATAACAGAGAAAACATCAGAGGTTTTTTTTTTTTTTTTTTTAATTGGGAGCTCTGTGTCAGTGAGGAGTTTAGCTAAGTAGTTATGCTACGTTATCCTCTGGTTGTGTAAAGTAAGTTGCAAGTAACCTGTATATGAGCAGCATGGTTTCCTATGCTATTTTTATTTTTATTTTCAAGACTGCTACCAGCGCTTAGAATTCCTCGGAGATGCAATTTTGGACTACCTCATTACTAAGCACCTTTATGAAGACCCCCGCCAGCACTCCCCAGGAGTTCTCACTGACCTGCGCTCGGCTCTAGTCAACAACACCATTTTTGCGTCACTTGCTGTTAAGTATGACTACCACAAATACTTCAAGGCTGTCTCTCCAGAGCTATTCCACGTCATAGATGACTTTGTGCAGTTTCAGCTGGAGAAGAACGAGATGCAGGGGATGGACTCAGAGGTAATGGAGTCATTTATGTGCTGTTTGGAATTTGATGCAGTCCATGTTTACATTAACCCCTTAGCGACCCATGGTGTAATAGTATGTCCTGAGTCGCATGACGATGTATGGAGAGAGCGCAGGAGCTGAGCTCTCTCCATACATGGCAGATGCCGGCTGTATAATACAGCAATGATCGGTGCCTGCACTGATCGCGGCTGTTAACCCTTTAGATGTCGCGGTCAAATGGGACTGCGGCGTCTAAATTGCGCAGGCGCCACGGGTGCCGCCATTTTTCACCGATCGCCGCCCTCCAGAACGTCATCATAGGGCGGCGATCGGTTGCCGTGACAGCTGGGAGCCTATTGAAGGTTCCCAGGCTTGTCATTGCATTAGCTCTATTGTACGCTGCCAGAGGCAGTGTCTAATAGAGGTGAAGGCATTTTGCTATTCACTGCGATACAGTAGTATCGCAGTGAATAGTATGAGTGATCAGACCCCCTAGGTTTCAAGGTCCCTAGGGTGTCTGATCGTAAAAGTAGAAAAAAAAAAAAGTTTTTTAAAAGTATAAAAAAAAATTAAACACAAAAGTTCAAATCACCACCCCTTTCCCTAGATCAGATATAAAAGTAAATAAACAAAAGTAAACACAAACACATTAGGTATCCCCGCGCTCCAAAATGCCCGAACTATTAAAATATTTATCCCATACGGCGTAGCGGCGAAAAAAAAATCAAAATGGCCAAATAGCGTTTTTTTTTTTCAACACTTTGCCTCCTATAAAAAATTGAATAAAAAGTGATCAAACTCTCAGATTTTTCCCCAAATGATTTCAGTAAAAATGTCATCTTGTCCTGCATAAAAAGACGCCTTACCCAGCTCCATACATGTAAATATGAAAAAGTTACAGATGTCACACTATGGCGACACACAAATTTTTTTTCTGTTTTGCAAAGTTTTTAATTTTTTTAAAAAGTATCAAAACATTACAAATACTATAGAAATTTGGTATCGCCGTGTTCGTACTGACCCGCAGAATACAGGTACATTTTTACCACACAGTGAACACTAAAAATTAAACCCATATGAAATTGGCGCAAATGCAGTTTTTCTCCAATTGCACCTCATTCTGAATTTTTTTTCCAGCTTCCCAGTACATTGCACAGCATATTGAATGGTACTATTACAAAGTACAACTTGTTTCACAAACAATATGCCATCATGTGACTCTGTGAACTGAGAAATGAAAAAGTTATGGTTCTTCAAATGTGGGGAGGGAAAAAAGAAAATGCAAAAACGAAAAATGGCCGGGTCTTTAAGGGGTTAAAGGGGCTTTTCGGGCAAAAATGTATTTTTTTTTTTTTAAATGAATGTCAGTGCTATTAATGGGGTTAATAAATGCACCCATATACCTTTTAGCATTGTTTTGAGTGATTTCTGGGTGTCGCTGGGAGCTCCTGGCATCTTCTGCATTTGTTTACATGGTTCAGCTTCCTGCTATGTAACTTCCACACTAGTTACCTCTCACCTCACTCCCCCCCCCCTTCCTTTCTCCCTCCCTCCCATACACCCCCCTCCCTGTCTCGCTAGCTATCCCGCTCACAACTACTAGTCCTTCCCTACCTACTCAGCTGAACCCCCCGACCCCATTATATACTTACCTGTCTTCCTCCTGCAAGACGCCCATCCTTCTTTTCTGACTGCCGGCATGCATTCTTGTCCCAGCGATACTCTGTGGCGACAATCCATCTGAACTGCGCAGTAGAGGTGGATTATCGGCAGCGCTAGGACAAGCGCCTGCAGTCAGAAAAGAGGGAGGAGCTGTCCCGCAGGAGGAATCCTGGATGGTAAGTAGGGTGGAGTGGATGGGGGGGGGGGAAGTAGTAGTGACGTTCCGTCTCCGGAAACTGGGAAACGGATAATCACCAGATAGCCAGCAAATGTCTCTGGGGTTGGTCACATGACCGCCCCAGGGATATGGGTAAATATACATTTTTGATTAATTACGTCATTTAGAAAGTAGGAGGGGGAGGGTGTTTAGATTAGTGTAGGGATTTTCATTTATCCCCGACAACCCCTTTAAAACTCCTCCCCTTTGTTAGTATATAATGGGTGGGCCCTCATGGTTGTTCTTTCAGAATTTTACATATGTAGAATGATAGACCTCTTGACGTTATGGCATTTTCTGCACCATCAGTGGTGTGCCCATTTTACCTGTACCATCTTAAGAATACCACCCTGTACCTTCCATAATAACCTTTCATCCTTTTTTTTTTTATTTTTATTTTTTTATTTTTCTTGTAATTACTAGCTGAGAAGATCAGAAGAGGATGAGGAGAAAGAAGAAGACATTGAGGTTCCGAAGGCCATGGGCGATATATTTGAGTCCCTTGCGGGAGCTATTTATATGGACAGTGGAATGTCACTGGAAACTGTATGGCAGGTGTATTACCCCATGATGAGACCATTAATAGGTATTTGTATATATTATCACTGTAAGTAACTTGATGCAAGGAACATTTGAAGAATCGCTCCAGTAAATACTCTATTTGCCCCATTTAAAAATTAGCCTGTGTATAGTGTACTGTTCAATAACTTACTGACAGCTTTATTGTGAATGTATGTGCTTGTCTCCAGAAGACTGAACCCCTCTCTGGTTCTCCGATGCACACAGTATTTCCTGTATGTACAGGAGGTCAAGCTCATGAACAGATCTATGGGGAGTCAGGTCATGTCTGTATTGGACTTGCATTGTGTGACCTCCTATTCATACAGATACAAAACAGTTATCACTAGGATACCTATTTAGAGGGGGTATTTCAATCTTAAAAAATTATGGCATGTTGGAAGGACTTTATGATGGGTGGAGCTATCTTCTGGTTTCAAGATCTCTATTGATCCTGAGAATGATTTGATTGATTTTATTTATTTTTTTTCTCCCAAGACCCCCACAGATCAGCGTCTGCTTAATAGGCCAGTGACATTGCTTTCGTTCATCACTTTACCAGTGTACAGCTCCCTCCCGTTTAAGTGAATAGGGCAGAGCTGCAATACCAAGCACAGCTGCTATACAACATATGGCACTGTGGTTGGTGAGCTATGAAGAGGCTGCAGTGCTTGTTCAAATAACTGGTGAGCGGGGGTTGTTGGACACCCATCAATCTGATATTGATGTACTATTCTGAGGATAGTTTATCAATATCTTAATCTCAGAAAACCTCTAAGCGTGTGACCAGGGCACCTCTATGTAGGGAAGTACAGTTTGTCAATTTAAACTGAATGGAGCAAGCTGTGACTCCCTGCAGGCCATGTGTTGTGGAAATGGAATTTCCACTATAAAATAATTAAACTCTGTTTACTCTTTTACTTATATAGTATATTTATATATATATATATATATATATATATATATATATATATATATATATGAGAGAGATATAGATATAAATAAAATAAAATATAAATAAATTTACAATTTATAAATACATTTTCTTGGCACTTTTTAACCAATGACTGCAACAGGTTTTATGTTTATGCTGAGGAGTGTTTTGGACTCCAAATACTTACTGGAGTAATAACCTTTTTGTTACAGAAAAGTTTTCAGCTAATGTTCCCCGATCCCCTGTTCGAGAATTATTGGAAATGGAGCCGGAGACTGCCAAATTCAGGTGAGTGCGTGCATCCTTCATGAAGCTCTGCACCAAATAAATGAAGCTTGTTTTGATATCCATTAAATCAATTTTCTCTCTTAGTCCGGCCGAGAGGACTTATGATGGCAAAGTACGTGTTACCGTGGAAGTCGTAGGAAAAGGCAAATTCAAAGGGGTTGGCAGGAGTTACAGAATTGCCAAATCGGCAGCTGCTAGACGAGCCCTCAGAAGCCTCAAAGCAAATCAACCTCAGGTCGCAAGCAGCTGAGATCTCATTGTCCGCTGCCATGGCCAATGCCCATCAACAAAACAGATATATGTAACCCTATGAAAACAAATGGCATCCAGAAGAACCAATCGCAGAATATCAGTGTGGAGCACATAACTCAAACACCTGCTTTGCGGGATCCCCCGGTCTGAGTCTTTTTGCAAGCACCCTGCAGTGCATTGTGGGGAAAGATATAGGGTGCAAACACAATCTGGTCACCTGTCCTGACGGCTGCTTTGTCTAATCACAAGAGTGCTTTAACCATGATATAGCAAGTTATGAATATGGTCTCCATATTGTCTTAGATTTACACTTTAGGGTGAAAGGGTTCAAGATCAGATTTTGAGCTCTTGAAAAGAGAGAAGAAAAGTTTATGTACCTGTGAATGAAGTCTATAGATATATATTCACATACGTTAAATATTTTATCCACATTTTGAGGGCTGTTTTCTGTTTGTTTGCTTCTGGGGTTTTATAGAAGTTTTATTGGTGTTATCTGGTCTGATGGGAATGCCTAGGTTTTCCTCACTGAGTGTCATGCAAGAAAACCTTAACATTTACATTGCACTTATAGAAGGACACCATTTTGTGTCAAAAAGCGAGTGAAAGGATGAGCGTTACAGATGGTTAATTTTTTTTTTTTTTTTTTAATTATCCCCCCACAACATTTCTAACAATAATTCCTACTGCCTTATAGAAAACTGACCTTTGTGTTCGTTCAAGCAGGTCTAGTAATTTCTCGATGCAATGCAAATGCAGTAATTCTTGTAGAATTTCTTTTTCGTTTTCCCCAATATGTTTGTAAGGCGGCAATGGAAATTATTTTGTAACAGAATTTTATTAATCTTCCATGGGGAGAAACATTGGAATGGAAATAAATATATTCACTCAGATGGATTTCCCGACCTCTGACATCGTCATATGAATGCTGCATATACCAAGATGTGTTGGGCGTCACAATGTAACTTTTTTTTTTTTTTTAAATAGTCATATCAGAAGACGTGGAAGAGTCTCCTTTACTGTCTTTGCTTTGTTAAGTTGTATTTGCCGCCACTCATATTTGCCACCAAAACTTTGCAGGATTTTGTCGTAAAGAAAAACAAATTGACCTGAATGAGACCTCTGTTTCAGTTATTTAATCAAACCTATTTGTCTTTTAGTTTAGAGGGGCTGTAGTATGGTTTTTGTTTTTTGTTTTTTTTCTATGGGTTGGGGGTTTTGCCTAAATTTCTAATCTTATGTAGGCAGTCTTCACTTGAATACCTCATTTATCTTTTTTTTCTTTTTTTTTTTTTCTTCTTCCCTGCATGCTTTCTCATTTGTCTCGGTGCTATGTTGATGTATTAAGCTTGAAATGCGTATTTTTATTTGCACTGTAACTATATTACCTCTTTAATTTTACGTGTTTCTTTAAAAAAAAAAAAATGTGGGATGCTTTCAGCCACAGTCAAATCATCAGAGGTTTGCTGCAATTGTTCTTTTCTACTGATGCTTGAAGCCTTGAAACAAATCAAAGGGTTTTGCATAGATTAAGGCAAGTGGGGAGGGGTGCTGTTACGAATGGAGATGCATCTGCTGCCCTTCAGTTTTCAACATAGGATCTTTTTTTTTTTTTTTTTTTTTTTTAATATATGCTTTATGTGCACCACAAAAATCTTAAATGTTAGATTACAGTTTTCTGTACTGATGTCCCTCTTTAGTCATTCTTCTACATTTTTTTTTTTTTCATTACTTTTTTAAATTTGGATTTTGCTTTAATATGGTTCACGTAATTCACCTTTTTGGTGAATACTTGATAAAAGCCAAGAGTAGTTTATTCACTTGTATATTTAGTTTATTATTATAGTAGTTTATTCACTTTTATTTATTTTTTATTTTTTTTGTGCTTTTGAATAGGTTTCTTTCGCAGCCATTTTCAGAATGACGTAAGTGATTATATTACATTACCATTTATTAATTGTTCCTATTACACTAGGTTCACAGTAGCACTGTCTAGGTGGACCGCTAAAATAGCGCTTACCCAAAGACCCCGACACACCCACAGACCCCGACACACACCATTGACTATAATGGGGTCCGTCGGGTGTCTGTCATTTGAAAACTGAAACCGGTGGTAGAGAAAATCTTCTGTGCAGGACTTTTTCCTCTGACAATTTTTGGCAGACAATGCAACGGAGTCTCTGGCACAGATGTGAATGTAGGGCACTTACTAACCATAGCCATAAAGATGTTGCTGCTCTTTGGCAAAGCTTTCAATGGTTTATGGTTTTTCAGCTTCTGTTCAAAAATTTTTAAACCCATTTTTTTTTTTATATATTGACTATATAGACTTTTGTATAGCTTTTTTTTTTTTTTTTTTTTAACAGTAGTTTTTCCCAGGTGCCAAAATTGAAGACTTTCATGTGTAACATGCAATTTTTTAAACTGAAAAACTGAGCAAAATTTTTTCTTCAAAGATCTACCTTTTACAGAGCAATCCTAAATATATAATTTGACTAATTATTCTTACCCTCCAATAATAATAATTATAAATTATAAAAAATTCTAACAAGTATAAAAGTACTGTACTGCAAAAGTACAAAACCAAGAGACTATACAGATATTAGCATTTTTAAAAAATGATTACAGAAATGAGGAAAATTTGAGTAGATTAAAATCTATCTTGCACAAAGCAATTCCCATTCTTGAGAAGGTGTTTTTTTTTGTATTTTTTTCTTTTTATATAGCAGTTGTATAAAATAAAAAAATTTAATTACATAAAAGAATTCTCAAATCCAAATGGGTCAAGAATACTATTTGTTTTCCCCCTCATCCTTTTTATTACATTCTATCATTTATTTATTTTTTGTGAATACTTCAATGTTTTTGCAAACCTCATTTTGTGCCCTTTTCTATTCAAGCTGTGTAACGATTGCAGTTCTAAAGTTTTCAGGAGAAAGGGATGAAAAAATATATTTAAACAATATCATTGCAAAAAAAAAAAAAATACATAGAAGCCTTTTATTACATCCATGAATAACTAACTGACCCAACAGCATTCTGAAGATGTTATTTGGTAAAGTGTGTATTTTTTGACCACCTTAGATTTACAATACTGTATTTTGACTAGACCTAACTATGCTGCATAAATGTGTGTTTTAAAGCTTTGTTTTTTTTTTTGTTTTTTTTTATTCTTTATGCTGTTTTTTGTTTTATGTAGCACAAATAAGCCTTGCACTTGGTACCGTGCTTTACCTCATTTCAGAATGACTATATGCTTAACAGGGAGGGGGGAATAATATGGTTTGGATTTCGCTGTCATTTTGTTCAGAAAATAGGATCATTTTTATGCCTGCATTGTGTCATATTCTTGCACAGCAAACAACCAAGCACATTATGTAATGTTGTGTATTTCCCCTGGTTTGTGGCATATTTTTGTTCACTAGAACATCTGGTTATTGTGTTATTAAATTCTGAATGTCGTATTTTTTTTTTTTTTTTCCATTTCTGTAAAAAAAAAAAAAAAAACCTATATATGTAACATTCCTTTTTGAGATGTGATTTTTATTTTTTTTTGTGGTTGTGCACATGAACATTAAATTATGTATTTGTATCTGCATTCGTTGCTATGTGTTTAACCTGGTGGCACTTGTCATATTATTATATATATATATATTTTTTTTTTTTTTTTTTTTTGGCAAGTAAATCAGTTCTTTCCTGAGATTTCTGGTTGATCACAAATTGCAGCAAAAAAAAAAAAAAAATTATATATATAATATATATATATATTACAAAATGTATGCATTAATAAGTTTTCAACAATTTTCCAGGGGAGTATTTATTTTTTTTTTTTTTTTTTTTTTTCCAAATAAATAAATATATAAATAAAGGTCAACCACAGACCAGCCAATCTGTGCACTTGTCATCTTTATACAGTCTCCGGGAAATGTTTATGAGCAAGATAATGAGAATTTGCAGGCAGTCCTATTGTAAATAGCATATGGGGTGGGTTGAGAAGAGCGAAATTGTAATCTGGACGTGAAATTGTCAGTGTCACATGCTGCAGCTGTCTCAATGACTTTCATACTGTAATCGTACTGCAGGAATTTGCAGTCTGCACCTTATGGATCACAAATACTTTTAATAGTTTTTGTAATAACTGTAGCTGAATATATCTCCAATAAAGTTATGTTCTGGTTGTTGAAACGTTTGGACTACTTTTTTGGATCAACACGTTAGTGTTTTTTTTTTTTGTTTTTTTCTTTTTGCCCTGAATTATTTCACTCCAGTTTTGCCAAGAAATAAGCAGACATCAAATATACAGCTGTATACCCATCATAAATATTGCCTTTACTGCTTGTGGCTTATGGGACCAAAGCATGACTGCAAGATCATACAAAATTCAAGGTTTGTTTGTAGTCTGTGACCTGACCATAGACACTTAGGTCTGCATTGGAGCTATGTTGACCAGACAAAAGGATGCTCTGAATTTCACCCATGTTTGTTTGGCTTAATAGTGGACTCCAGAAATGTCTTTACAAATTACACTTGCCTAACTATTGATGCAGCCCTGATAGGCATAGCTTTCAGGAATGGTATGTTCACAGTAGTGCATTGGGTTCACTGATATAGGGAACTGTACCTACCTATCTAATGCATCTTTTTTAAGGATATGAGCTCTTTGGGCAATCTGCCTTTATAAGGAACATTTCCTGCCAATACTTTAAAATGTCTATTTTTGTAAATTACATGATAGAGCAATGATCAGTTTTATGTATGTTTTTTTTTTCTTAGAGATTTTTTTTATTTAATTGAGGTGGAAAAAGTGCAGCCATTTGGTGGTTGAAATTGCATCAGTTTCTGAGCGGCTAAAAGCGACCACTAATATGGCTGCACTTCTTATTGTCTTTTATAAAATGGTTACTACAAAATAAGTAAATAAAAAAAAAAAATCTATTTTCCCTGTAAATAAAACATTTTGAAACTACTGCTCTTAACTTCTAGTTTGCTTATCTCTGCTCAATATTAAGTTTCTCTATTAAGTTTAGTAATTTGGAAACTACCTATTTTTCAGCTTGTTGTCTCCTTAATGTAAAATCATCTTGGACAATATTGTCTATCTGAATCCTTGCCTTGTGGCTCTGGCTGCACAGAAATGCAGACTCATGTTATGAGTTCTCTGTGCCTAATAAATTTCTCTTCTGCAACATGGAAAACATTATTAAATGTGTATAAAAAATGTTCACAGCTGAATTATACTGGCCAATTGTTAGACTGAGTTTTTTTATTATATTCTATGGAAATATTAAAATTACAGATTATATAAATCTTTTGAATACTACAAATTAAAACTGATGCATTTATATCAATCATGACTTCCAGTAACAGCGCCATCCTGTGGTTAGGTCGTCATTAGAGGTGTGAGTAATAGAATTAACATCTCTATAAATTAAATTCATTCTTTCATGAAAATTATGAAATTGATGCTCTCCCTGCCCAGAGTATATTCTATGCAGGCTTTTCCTCCCACTTCAAGCTATGAACAGCAGTTTCTTCACTCTAGTCAATAGTTGTGTAGTAGTGCAAATAAGCCTGAATGTAACATATGTTATTCGCTGTGCCAGCTCACTGTAATTTTTTTTTTCTTGTTCAAGCAAAAAAAAAAAATAGAAAATTAATATTAAGCATTGCCCCTAAACTTAACCCTTTAGTGAGACCTATTTTAGGCCTTTTTTTTTTTTTTTCTCTTCCCTCCTGTCAGTGTATCTGTATGAGGGCTTGCTTTTTTGCAGGTCAAGTCGTTGTGTTTAATGGCACTATTTTGGGGTAGGTATAGTATATTGATTAAAGGGATTCTATCATTGGCAAAATTGATTTTTATCTAACAGCACGTGGTAATAGCTTTTAAAAAGGCTATTCGTCTCCTACCTTTCTTTTTTTTTAATCTGTGCTGCCGTTTTCTTCTTTGATTATGCAAATCACTCTTCAAAATGCACAGGGAGAGTTCCACCGGTCTTCAAAATGCACAGGGGGCGTCCCCAGTGCGCACGTCACACGCTGTTTTCAAACTCCAGCGCCGCCTGCCTCTCTCGTCACCTTTTGACGCCGCTCCGCATCATTTGCTGCATCATCGCGATTCCAAATCTCGCACATGCTCAGTCGGCTAGGCCATTTCACGTTGGACAGAGCCTACTGCGCATGTCCATCGGCCATTCAAGAGGCCACATGAAAATGGCCGATGGCGCGAGATTTGAATAGCGCCAGTGCTACTGTTTTGAGGTGTACGGTCTCCGACTCTCGTAGATCTTCTGTTTGGGGATATTTCAAAGGTTCTCAATAGGGCTGAGGTTATGGGAGGATGGTGGCCACACCATGAGTTTTTTCTCTTTTTATGCCCATAGTAGCCAATGAAGTATTCTTTGTATAAGATGTTGCATTGTCATGCATGAAGATTTTGCTACAGAAAGCATGTTTGTTTTTGTTTTTTGCAGAGGTCATTTTCACACCTTCAGGGACCCTAAAGGGGACCTACCAGCTATCTCCCCATAATTCCGGCCCGAAAAATACTCCACCACATACTTGCTGATGTCGCAGCCTTGTCTGGGACATGGTGGCCATCCACTACTCCATCCATCTGGACAATCCAGAGTTGCATGACAACCGTAAACAAGACTTTCAAAATTATGAAATGTATGTCTGGGCCCACTGCAACCATTTCTGCTTGTGTGCACTGTTTAGGGGTGTCCAAGTACCAAGGCTCTGGAGGATCGTACTCCTTGAAGTTCATGGGACTCCAGAATGCAATGGTATTTTAGCAGCTGCTCTCTTAATCTGCTGAATTTGGCAGAAACCTTCCTCATTATGCCTTCATCTGCACAAACCAGTCTGCTCTGAATCAGCCACAAATCTCTTCACTGTAGGATGATCACACTTAAGTTTTTGTGAAATATCTGTTTTCATACCTCTTCCAGGGAATTGCACTATTTGACGCTTTTCAGCCACAGAGTTTTCCGTTTTCTTTCCCATATTGCTTTAAACCTGTGGCCTGCTTAATAATGTGGAACGTCCTCCTTAAGTAGGTTTCCTTTAATTGTGCTCACCTGGCAAACTAATTACCACAGGTGTTTGAGATTGATTTCAGTGAACAAGTAGCCCTGACACACTACATCTATTTGTTTCAAAGGTATTTATTGAATGGTATCAAAAAACATAAAGGATCAAGTATAAGGATATTTAAAAAAAAAAAAAAAAAAAAGTAACAAACACAATAGGGAGGGAGGGGAAATGGAAAAGGACTTTAGAGCATAAAGTATAGGGCATGAGGGAAGAGAGATCCTGCCTAGGGGAAGGGGTATAAACACAGCACTTAATCCAAGCAATAAACTAAAGTTGAAAACAGTATGACGGGCCTTGGCTGTTGGACCTATTAATCCAGGGAGCCTAAACCCTTTCAAATAGTTCACGGGTGTCAGAAATGGAAGCATTAAACTTTACATAGAGCATGATTATGTAAATTTGTTGTAAGACATCAGTCAATGAAAGACCTGACTGTTTCCAGTTAAAAGCGATATGGATACGTGAAGCTATTAGCAGGTAATGTAGTAATTTATATTTGGCGTATCAAAGCAGTAGGCTTAAGATCAAGAAGAAAGACTGGGACACACATTGGAAATGACTGTCCCAAAAGTTGCTGAACCAATCTTTGAATAGAAGCCCAGAAGCAACGGGCCAGTCTACCAAATAAGAAGAGTATAGTCTAAGGCATCACAACCACAGAAACAAAGCGGTGAGACCAAAGGCTAGAAACAATGTAGTCTGAGGGACCAAAATAGGTCCTGTGAAGAAATTTTGGGTTGACATACCGACCGTGGGGTTCAAAGTAGAGCCTGTAGAGAAGCCGAAGCAACTAGTGTCAACTTTAGAGCAACCCATTGTGGGCAATCCTTCTCATTATAGATAGCACAGAGTTCTGAGAGCCTGGCAGCAACATAATATTTATAGAGGTGGAGGACGAAAGTCCACCCAATCGCTTATGGTAATACATAATGCGTCTGCGGGTACGTGGCCGTTTATATGCCCATATGAAATTGAAGATCTCTCTCTGTAGGCTAGCTAAGGAGGAAGAGGTCACTGGGGTTGGAGGGTTCGGAAATAATAGAGAATGAAAGGTAAGGTAACCATTTTGAGTAAATTCTTCCAATCCATGAGAGGGTCAATGTCATGCAACGAGATCCCGCAATAGTTTTAGGATCAACTAGGTATAGTTCCATTTGAAATGGGCATCTAGAGAACCACAGTCTGAAAGCCAAAGTTTAATGCTATCAATTTTGCGGTAGATGGGAGGACATTACAATGTAATATTTCTGATTTCGAGGAGTTGAGTTTAAGGCCCGACAGTTGTGCAAATTATGAGAGGGTGGGAGGGAAATCAGAGGTTTCGTAAGTAGCATGTCATCCGCCAAGAGGTTAGTTTTATATCCATGGCTCCCAATCCTCCGTAATATCAGGGTGAGAATGGATGGCAATTGCTAGAGGTTCTATAGCAAGAGCAAACAAGGCTGCACCTTGTCCTCAGCTTTTTTAGGTGCCACAACAGATTTTAATCGGGGAGTCTGTTGGGAGCTTCAAGTAGGCATTGGTGTCACAATAACAAATGCAGTTATCCCCATGAGCCTCAGGACATGAGCAAGACAGTTCCAGGATAGACTGTCAAAAGCTTTTTCAATATCTAAGGCTAATAACGAGAGAGGCTTGTGATGAAAGTTGGCCCAATGAATAACGTTAGAGTATTCTAACATTATCCAAGGCCTGTCTTCATGGAATAAACCCCACCTGATCAGAATTTATAAGGGACGGTAGTAGGCTGTTAAAACGGGTGACGAGGATAGAAGAGAATAATTTTATATCTAAATTTAAAAGTGAAATGGGTCTGTAGTTTGCGGGGGTAGTAGCGTCTTTACCTGGTTTAGGAATGACCATTATGGAAGCGCTGAGCATGTCCTGGGGAAATTTGCCACCCTGCATGATTGAACATGGAAGGGTGAGACAGTAGGTAGGTGAAGGAAACTGAGAAAGGAGGCATTCTCTAAAGGGGGGGGTTGTGGTAGGGGGTGGAGTTGTGCATGGAGTTAGGGTTGGAGGTCATGGTTTAATTTTCTGGAGTGCTCCTTTAGTTTAGAGACTAACAGTTTATCAGGCTTATTCACAAATTTGTAAAATCTCACCTGGGTCCAACGAAGATTTTTCCATCCAATGTGTCAGAACAGAGTGAAGCTGCAGTTTGACATCCTTGATGCATTTAGCTATATAGCGGGAAGGTTGAAGCTGGTTGGCAGTTTCTAATTTCAATAGTTCTAAGTCTGCTTGAACTTTAGATCATTCTTTTTTCAGATGAGCGGCCTCCACTTTAAGGTTGCCCCAATTGTAGCCAATTTATGGCTGGGTCAGTATCAGATGCATTATTAAGTACAAAAAACTTGTTGAGGGCATCAGTAGTCCGTCCCCAAGGTCAGTCAGTATGGACTTATTTAAATGCCATCCCGAACGGGTAGCGAAGGGGTCTGGAGATCAGTATAGATCATAACCAGGTCGTGGTCCAACCAGGCACAGTGTATGTGGCAGCATATGTGAGATCGGGGAGCATCGAAGTGGAGAGGAGGTTTTTCGATTTTCGTTTTTGACTCCCCCGCCTTCCAAACCCCATAACTTTTTATTTTTCTGTTCACAGAGCCATATTAGGGCTTAATATTTGCGGGACATTTGTGCGACTTTCTTAAGGGTTATGTTTTTATGGCGTTCACTCTGTAGCCAAAATGACATGTCACCTGTATTCTATGTTTTGGTACGATTCAGTGGAGAGGTTTTTCGATTTTCGTTTTTGACTCCCCCGCCTTCCAAACCCCATAACTTTTTATTTTTCTGTTCACAGAGACATATTTTTAATTATTTGCAGGACATTTGTGTGACTTTCTTAAGGGTTTTGTTTTTACACTGTGTTCCAAATTATTATGCAAATAATATTTTCTCATATTTTCCAAAATTACCTATATGAATTAGTCATTGTAATTTTCCAGTCATCAACTATTCGAGTATAATTGAAAGGTTTTTGAACAAACTGCCTATGATAACAGTATATTTAAAAAAAAAAAAATAAACACTCAAAATGCATGTTTTAAATTATTATGCACAGCAGAATTTGCAACCTTTTCATTTTTATTAAGAACAAAAAAATGGTCATTGTGAAATTATAAGCATTAGCAGGTTATTACAAACTGAAATCAAACAGTTTTCAAGCCAAAACTTTATTCGAGGTGATGTTACATTTGCACATAGGAACCCTTGTTCGAAAGAAGCTTCTGAACTCTCTGGTCCATTGAATTTGTCAGTTTTTGGATGGTTTCTGCTTCAATTGTTTTGCATGAGGACAGAATACCCTCCCAGAGCTGTTGCTTAGATGTGAACTGCCTCCCGCCATCATAGACACTCCTTTTGATGATGCTCCAGAGGTTCTCGATGGGGTTGAGGTCAGGGGAGCATGGGGGCCACACCATAAGTTTGTCCCCTTTTATGCCCATAGCAGCCAGAGATGCAGATGTGTTATTTGCAGCATGAGACGGTGCATTATCATGCATGAAAATGATCTTTCTGCGGAATGCATGGTTCTTCTTCTTGAACCATGGCAGGAAGTGCTGTTTGAGAAACTCCACATACATTATGGAGTTCATCTTTACCCCTTCAGGGATCCTAAAGGGGCCGACAATCTCTCTCCCCATGATTCCAGCCCAAAACATTACTCCACCTCCTCCTTGTTGGCGCCATAGCCGTGTTTGCATGGGGTGTCCATCAACAAGCCATCCTCCACTCCATCCATCTGGACCATCGAGCGTTGCACGGCACTCATCGGTGAACAAAACAGTTTTGAAGTCAGTCTTCATGTATTGTTTGGCCCACTGGAGCCGTTTCTGCTTGTGTGCAGTGGATAGAGGAGGTCGACAGGATGGCTTACGCACAGCTGCAAACCTCTGAAGGACCCTGCATCTTGTTGTTCGGGGGACGTTGGAGGCACCAGCAGCTTCAAAAACTTGTCTGCTGCTATGACAAGGCATTTTTGAAGCTGCTCTTTTAACCTGACATAATTGCCTGTTGGAAAGAGTCCTCAATTTTCCCTTATCAGCACGCACACGTGTGTGCTGTGAATCAGCTACATACTTCTTGATTGTGCGATGATCACGATGAAGTGTCTTGGCAATGTTGATTGTAGTCATGCCTTGACCCAAACACTCCACAATTTGTTGCTTCTCAGCAACCAACACATCCTTTTTCTTTCCCATTTTGGCTGAAAATGTAGGCTGCTTAATAATGTGGGACAGCCTTCTTAAGTAGTCTTGCCTTTAATTGGACACACCTGCCAAACTAATTAGCACAGGTGTCTGCAATTGCTTTCAGTGATATAAAGAGCCCTGACACACATCACCATCAATGAGTTTAACTGACAAACAAAAAAAATTCTTACATTATCACTCCTAAACACTTTTTGCATAATAATTTGGAACACAGTGTATGGCGTTCACTCTGTAGCCAAAATGACATGTCACCTGTATTCTATGTTTTGGTACGATTCAGGGGATACCAAGTTTATATAGTTTTTATTTACATTTTAACCTCTTAACAAAAATGTATAACTTTGCAAAAAAAAATTTTCCTAAAAGTCACTATATTCTGACACATTCCGTAACTTTTTTGTATTTCTGCAGGGTCAGATGTACTCTTTAGTTATACTATTTTGGGGAATGTCTATTGCTTTGATCACTTTTTATTCAAATTTTGTATCAGAGGCGAAACAGCAAAAAAACGGTGGTTCGGCACATTTGATTATTTTTTTCCCGCTACGGTGTTCACCATACAGGAAAATATTTTTATGAGTTTGTAGACCGGGTGTTTTCAGACGCGGATACCTAATGTGTGTGTGTTTCACAGTAATTTTCAACTTTTATATGTATTCTAGGGAACGGGGGTGATTTGAACTTTTAATTTAATTTTATTTTTTTGGGGGGGAGGGGAATCTTAGACCCCAGGGGTCTGATTACTAATGCAATGCATTACATTGCTAATTCATTGCAATGCAAAATACCAACAATTCTATTATAGGCTGCATAGAACAGCATGCAATAGAAGCATGTGCCAGACAAGCCTGGGATCCTTCAATAGGCTCTCGGCTGTCATGGCAATGGGACACCGACCCCGAATCCCGATCAGTCTGCTGAGGGTAGGAGCAGTCTAAGGTTGCGTTAATAGTAAAATTTGTGATAAATAGTTGTGCGCTGCTAGGATGGTCAATGGAATAACGGAGGTATGAAAAAAGTAAAGTCCTTTTATTAGTTCAGATACACTGGCAACGCGTTTCTATGCTCAACTGACGTCTTCATCATGCCAACTATATAAAAAAAAATGTAATAAAACATGGAATATATACAGTAAATATACAAGTACATATAAAAACGTGAATTGGCGGTTGTTTAAAAGATAAAGTATAAAGTATAAAATGTATAATGTAACTGTATGTATAAGTATATAATATACGTATAATTACATTATTTTATACTTTATACCATATCTTTTAAACAACCGTCAGTTCATGTCTTTATTATGTACCTGTATAAGTTTTGCTACTTTTGTAAAGTAAAAACACTTTTTGTAATAGCTTAAAAGAGTTTATGCCACAAAAAGTATTTATTCACTCTCCTCTGAGAACCCCACAATCCTGAGAACAGGGGATATTTCCCCCTTGCTGTTCATTCAGCCTGACTGCAGCCAATCTTGAATGTAGGCACGTCGCTTGATGGACTGACGAACCCGCGCTCCCATTCACCTCAATGAGAGCACTGGAGATTTACTTTGGCTATTTATGGCGCTCCTACTGAAGTGAATGGGAACATGTCCACCAAGATACACTCCTACATTAAACCTGACTGTGGTCAGACTGAATGCACATTGGGTGGAGAAACCCATCCCACCCCCATTCTCGGATTAGTGTGGTTCTTGGTGGTGGGACTTTCCTCAATCAGGTATTTATTCTCTATCCTATGGATAAAGGGTAAATACCTTATTTGGCACAGCCTCTTTTAATCTTTTTTTTGTGGCAAGACCATCTATTTTTATTGATGCTATTTTGAGGAACGTGACATACTGTACAGCATAGGTCATCAGTATGTGATCTGTGGGGGTCTAACACCCAGGCCCCCGACAGATTTGCTGTTTTGGAAGTCTGCGAGCGGCAGAAATTACAGCAGCAGACGAGGGATTCAAGTAATAAGAGCGACCAGCAGTCCATTCACTGCATAGTGTTGGTTCCAGAGAAGTGCAGCTCCGCTCCTATTACTTGGAATAGGAACACTGGTCTGTGCTCCCCATACACTGCTGTAATTTCCGGCATCCGGTAGCTACAGGTACAGCTGATCTGTGCACGTTCTGAGTGTAGGATCAGATAACATACTGATGACGTAGCCTGTTAATAGGTCACCAGTTTAAAAAAAAAAAAAAATTCATTCGGGGCCAGACAACCCCTGGGAATGGGGTATTCATGATTTATTATGATATTGCTTGTGGGTTTTTTCTTAACTTAAATTTTTTTTTAGTCCCCCTAAGGGACTTGATCTTGCTACTTTCTGACCGTTAACATAATACATTGTACTACCAACATAGTGCAATGCATTATACTGCCTGTCATATTCTGTCATTCATTCTATTAGGCCATGACTTTGATACAGTGTAATAAGAATATACAGAAAGCAGGCCTTGATGGCCTTCATTAGGCCTCAGTTACTATGTAAAATCCTTGGCCCAATACAATCTTGTTCGCAGGGGTGCTGATGCAGAAGAGGAGGAAGTCCCCTCCTTCCAATACCATTTAAATATTGCAGTTGCTATTGACTGCAGCATTTAAAAGGTTAAAGCCCAGGATCGCTTCAGGCAGTGTTGGAGACCCCTGTGCTATTCCAACACAATTGATGTAGAAATTCAATTGTGTCAGAAAAAGTTACATTGGTGACGGACATAGAAAGTCTATACATCGGTCACTAATAGGTAAAAAACAAAAATATCAAGATTTTAATTTTGCCCAACCCTAGTCATCAGTATTAAAAAAAACTCCTGTGGGACTGGAAAACCCTTTTACGCCAGTATTCTGAAGCATTTAATTTTATAAATCTCCCACATTGTATTGATTCCAGCAGTGTTCCTTTAACCCCTTTCCAACATCCGCCATAATAGTACGACGGATGCTGGGTCTTTAAAGATGGTGACCACTCTGCTATAGAGCGGCCGCCATAGCTAACGGGTCTCCCATAGACTGCAATACAGTAAATAAATCCTTATGCAATTATATAGTCTGGAAAGTAGTAATAATGGCATCTTTCTAGAACACTTGACACAACCAAACTCATTGGGTACCATGTAATGCTTTATTAGTCATGTAGTGGTGCTGCAGATGAATTGAACACTTGCTACCAAATTCCTCATTTATAGGTGAAAGTTGGTGGTCACAGCAGTAAGATACCATATAATCAGCTTATTATTCTTGGACCCTTCTTTAAAAAAAAAAAAAAAAAAAAATATATTGTACAAATTGAAAAGTCTCTTTCTCGCTTATTTCACTGGGAGACACAGCACCATGGGTAAAGACCTGGCCACTAGGAGGCTGACACTAGGAAATGAAAAGCTGTCAGCTCCGCCTCCAGGCTATACCCTTCTCACAGACACTGTGCTAGTCAATTTTAAACCTAGTGTCCGTAGGAGGCAGACACGACCTGACTCAGGTCTTTCTGTCTTACATCATTTTTATTTTTCCTTTTCATTCAGGTGTAGGGGGTCGTCAGCATGTACGCCACACTAGTCGTACCCTACTGCGGGCACAGCGCTCTGCAAAAGAGCACCTCACCGGTCACCCAGTCCCCACTCGCCGCACTGGCGGCCGGAGAACTGGGGGCCCGATTCCCACGTGCAAGGTCCTACCAAGGGGGTGACCCTGCGGCACCTGAAGACGCTGGACAGGTGAGCATTGGAAGATGGGTGAGTATGAGAATGAGTATGAGAATTCTGGGTCTCCTATAGGGCTCCTTTCCCTCAGCCTCCCTCCTCCTGGGGCCATGGTGGGCTTCCTTTCCGGGGGGACCCTTTAGTGAATAAGCCCCTCTTTTAATTTGCCACCTGGGGCTTGTCATGCTGCTCCCCGAGCGGTTCCTGTTCCGGGGGTGCCTTTTCGTTTAGTTGTGGCCCCTCTCCTGGACACTGGTACCTTTTTTAGGCCTTGGCCGGGGACTAGGCCGCATCTCGTCCGTCCCTTCCTCCAAACTCCACCCAGGCCAATCCTAATGGCCAGGGGGTGGTCTCCTCCTCCTGTCTAGTCCCTCAACACGGGAAATCTGGGGAAGAGGAAGAAGGGAAAAAAAAAACACAGAAAAATGTCATCTTATTTTTTCTGTTTTGCAGCTTCTGCAGCTCTTTTCCCAGGCTATTTTCAGTCCCTGGAGGAACATTAACCCTGAGGATCTCTCTCTGTGCAGCCTACTCTGCAGCAGTCAGCGATAGCACATGCTTCCAGTGGTCTGGTAGGTTAACCCATCTACCCGTTCGCCTGCTGTATCAAATGTTTTTATGCGGACAGCCTGAGCCCATCAGTCCTCCCTGCCTTCCGGTGCTCGCTTCGCAGCACATATACTTGGTATAATACAGAGAAGATTAGCAGGCCACTGCGCAGACTGCACGCATGCAGCATTAAAGCCTAGCTCTGCCGTGCGGTATCCTCCTGGCCCCTCTCTGGCAGTTTTACCCTCCCGGATTGGAGTGGCCTCCTTTACCCAGGCCATGGCACCCTTGCCAGACTTAACCATTCTGAGGTGGAAACTTTGGAACAGCCGCCTTCCCAGAGCGCTGCTCTGTCGGCGACTTCTGGGCCCCTCCCTGGGCGCCCTCATGGTTCCATTTCCAAAGGAGCCGTCCTCGCATAAGGACCAGGAAATCATCCTACAGGCCATGGTCCTCCTTCCCTTCCTCTGGGCACTCCCCGGATAGGGCCACAGCTCACGGCTCCACTCCGACAGGCGGAACCCTGCCTCCTCTTGTACAGTCTGTTTCTACTGGGGACACCTCTGACTCTGGCCCGGAGTTTCAGCTAGGCACATATATATCCGTTGCTATGCAGGAACCCTGCCATGCGGTCAGAGAGACTCTACAGATCTCGGACGACCTGGATCCTACTTCTCCAGAAGACATCTGCCAGACATCCCCTGACTGAAGGATGTATTAATGGCGGCCCCAGGTTGGGCCCCAAAGAGTCAGTGGGCCCGGGGCAGCCACCCCCCTCTGCCCCCCGCTAGCTACGCCTCTGTTCCCACGGCTATGTTATCACCAATCCTACTTGAACAGCAAGAGCAGTGTTTGCAAGGCTGAGGGCCCGCCCCCAGTGCACTTAGCTGCCATATTTGCATAACAGTTCAAGTTTTTTTTCTTCAATTCTACAGAAGTGAAATAACAAGTATGTTGTTTATCACTTTAATGTGCTCAGAAACACGGTGGCAACTGAGTATGCTTCAGGAAAGTCTTTAATTCCCTTTAACAGTGCCCCCCCCCCCCAACCTGTGAATTGGCTTTGCTCAAAATGTTCGTTTTAGGAACCTTGACTGAGCAACTAAGACCTTATTCACGTGAAGATCAAAAAACACAGTTGTTTTTGGACCATGTTGATTTAAGTGTGTCTATTTACATGGCTGATTTTTGAAGGTCCATTTTAATGCAGTTTTTTTTTTTTTTTAACATTTTTTGCAGATCCCTCAATAGACTCAAGTCTATTAGAGTTCCTTGAAAATAGATGCCCCATGGATGCAAAATATCTCTACAAAACGGACTGGTTAATAGGTTACTGTTAATGTAACCTAATATGTGCCAAAAGACAATCACAGGTATCAATGGTACAGCTGTAAGATTGATCCAAAAAATTTACTGATTTGTCTGATTTTCACTCATTTTTTGTTAGGCCCATATTATTGATTTTTTTTTTTTTAACAGCAGAATTATGTTGGAGTTTACATAAAATGAGAGAATGACATGAGAGGTTTTAACTTAAGCAGCAAAATATAAAGGCTAATCTTATTTAAAAGTAATGTGTGTTTCTTGAGTGGAAGCCCAGATACTCTCAACTGGGACCATTGCTATTTTTTTTTTCTTGCAGTCTCTGCATTCTACAGAGGAGCTTTAATTTTTTTAATTTTTTTTTTTTTTTGTTACTTTTTTTTTTGCCAGAGCTAAATACTCTTGTGGCTGCGTTTAATAAAGAAACAAGTCTTAGGTAAAAGGATATGATTTTTTATGACATAAAGAATGCAAATAACTTTCAGCCTCCTTGCCTAGACCAGGTTTCAGGCTGATGTGATGGGGTTTAATAGTGACTTATAACCTGTGTTGACAATGTGCAGGCCTCCGCAACGTCATTTAACTCATTTATTATGCTTGCTGTAAAAACAAAGAAATGGGCAAATAAATATATGGAAAGTTCATTGTTTGTCAGGGGTCCTGAGCCAAAAGTTTTCGGTGACCTTTTAAAATACAGTCCCCTGCTAGTACTAAAATGTCTGTCACTCAGCGTACACGCTAGCATAATTTGCCCTCTTCACCCAAGCGGACCTTGTTTTTCTCTCTTTCAACTGCTTGTATGAATTTCCAATCAGCTGAAGCTGGATTTTTTTTTTTTTTTATTTCATTTTTTATTTTTTATTTTTTTTCGGCATGGAAGGATTACAGTAAATTGCAGGCTGACAATTACAATGCGCAGCACTGCGGAGTATTATTAATGGTTATACCTATTGATGTCCTTTCAGCGCTGAGCTGGGCCTGCGATTACTCAGTCTTAATTAGATTCAGTGAGTGGAGCCCGGTCAAGTGATGCAAGGGGTCGTCCAAGGAGTTTCATTTTATCAGAGGTAGATACCCATTGATCATCGAGTTCTCCTATCGACCATGTCTAAACCTCTAATTCACCATCTACTTAATGACTTGTTTTGGCTTAAGAGGCTCAGTTACTTGACAGCTTCAATGTCCGCTAACAATGCTGAGCAGGTGGTTTTAATAAAAGATTTTGTGGGATTTTTTTTTGGGTTGCTTAAGACAGAGATGCAGTTCAACAGACACAAGTGAGGCCTTTAAAATAGGTCTGGTTTAGGACAGAGATCAGTGGATGGTAAGCAATCTCTTCCACTCTCCCCTTATGCAAGAGTTCTGGGAGTTCATGTTTGTAAACATGACTCTCTTCTGGTTCTTTGCACTTCTGGAATATTTAACCTATTATATTCGCTTTAATTTTTTTTTTTTTTTAATATATCTTTGTATCAGAAAAACTGTTTTTAGGCTGAAGCATGTTGCGGAAACGCAGTTTTTGTTGCAGATTTTGCTGCGGTTTTTTGAGCCAAAGTTAAGAATGGCTACAAAAGGAATGGGAAATAGATAGGAAGTACTAATATTTCTGCCTTTTTGCTCAATCCACTCCAGGCATTGGCTCAAAAAAACCGCAACAAAATCTGCAACAAAAAAAGCTGTATTTCTGCAACGTGGAGTCTTAGCCTTAAGGAGATTCAAATCTTTTAGAGAGATAGCGTGAAATAATATGATCTTGTAAGACCTCCCCCTTCCCCGAGTGATGACGACGAGCGGCCAGAATTTTATCATTTAACTGTGTGTATGCTGCAGGAGTTTTGGTATTGGATAATGTAGACTCCAGCTACAATTAAAAAAAAAAAAAACCTCATAGATAAAAAATCCACCAAAAAAGAGTTGAATCGAATTGAATGAAACTTTCCATGTGTGAAAGCAATGATGATATATGACTACAATATTAGAGCAAGAGGATAAGGTTATTGTAGAAAACTGAAAGGAGATTCTGTTATCCTATTAAACTTCCTCTAGCATGGATTCAAGATGAGATATGGTTGGGCATGGAGATATACAGGTTCCATATGGTATCCTGAAACGCATTTGCCCGCAAATGCTGCAGCTGGACCTGTAGATCCTGCACATTTATAGTTTGCCGAAACTGGTGTCTCAGCTGGTCACATAAATGTTGGATTGGTGATAAATCTGGTGGCGAAAGGCCTAAGAAACCTTTGCTGCGTGTAGGCAAGCATATCCTGCTGAAAAATGCCAGTTGGAAGCCCTGCTATGAGGCAACACAGCTGGCCATAAGAGGTCCTGCACGTATCGCTGAGGGTCCATTCAGATCATCTTTTTTACATAAGTTTAAGGCTAGGTTCACACATGCACCTAGTCTCCACCTGGGGATTCCATTCCCCATTCTGCTTTAAAAATGCGGAGAGAAAAGTCCTGCAAGCAGCGCTTTTCTCTCCGCATTTTCTGCCCTTTTCAGGCAGAAACCGGGTGGAAACCCGGCAGACCCCATTATAGTCTATGTGGTTCGAAGGTAACTGCTTTTTTAAGCAGATTAGGTTTCCGTTTGGGAGTCCCCAAGCGGTCCCCCTGAACGGAAACCCGAACACAGGTGTGAACCTAGTGTTACAGATGCACAAAAAGTATTAAAAAAACGGACGCACAAATGGATGCAAACAGATGGCCAATCTGTTTCTGTCTGTTGTTTTAATCCGTTTTTTGCATCTGTTAAACTGATTTAAACAACGTGATCTGAATGGAGCCTGAGCTGTTAGTATTTCTCATATCACTACTAGGAATGACCGCCTGTCATATATGCAGGGCCGGCGTTAGGGGGGGGCAAACTGGGCAATTGCCCAGGGCCCCGTCCCCAAAGGCCCGGCCAAAGCAATAACAGAAAGGGACCTCAGGGCCCCTTTCCGAGGTGAGTAAAAATAACGAACAATTTTTACTCACCTGTCCTTGGCGTCCGACGTCATCTTCTGGCGTTCCGGACATCACCGCTGAGGCGCTGAGGCCTGGCCTCAGCGGTCACGTGGGGCGTGCCTCGCGTAATCGCTGAGGCCCAATCACAGGCCTCAGCAGTGACGTCCACAACACGTGACGTCAGCCGCAGAGAAGAAGAAGCGGTCGCCGGCGGGGATAGCGGAGCAGCGCGAGGAGGGCCAGGAGAGGTAAGACAAGGTGAGTATAACTGTTTGTTATTTTACCTTACCTACCCCGGGCCTTCGATTATTATACTCTGGGGTCTGAAGAGACCCCAGAATATAATAATAGCACTGTAGGGCCCCTGTGGAGCATTATACTAGTGTAATGCTCATTAGTCCCCCCCAAATAATGCCCCACACTGGCGCCACGCAATATAATATGCT
Source organism: Leptodactylus fallax (assembly GCA_947044405.1). Lineage (NCBI taxonomy): Eukaryota > Metazoa > Chordata > Amphibia > Anura > Leptodactylidae > Leptodactylus > Leptodactylus fallax. The sequence goes on from CAMRHE010000143.1 coordinate 883,709, forward strand.
CTGCTGATGCCCCCCCCAGAATAATGCTCCACAGTGACCCAACTCAGTATAACATGCTCCAGAATGGCCTCCACACAGTATAATATACTGCCCAGAGAGGTTCCCCCAGTATAATGCTCCACAGTGGCCCAAAACAGTATAACATGCTCTCCAGAGCCCCCCCCAGTATAATGCTCCACGGTGGCCCCGAAACAGTATAATATACTGGGGGCCCCTCTGGAGAGCATATTATACTGTGTGGGGCCACAGTGGAGCATTATACTGGGGGGGCTCTGGAGAGCATAATATATTGCGTGGGGCCACTGTGGAGCAAAATACTGGAGGGGGCACTGTGGAGCATTATACTAGCGGGGGCCCTCTGGGGAGCATATTATACTATGGGCCACTGTGGAGCTTTATACTGGGGGAATGGACAGTGTGGGGAGCCTGTTATACTGTGTGGGGCCACTGTGGAGTGTATTATATTGTGTGGGGCTTTTCGAGAGCATATTATACTCTGTGGGGCCATTGTAGAGCATTATACTGGGGGGGACTGTGGGGAACATATTATTCTGTGGGGGACCACTGTGGAGCATTATACTGGGGGAACCCCTCTGGGGATTATATTATACTGTGTGGAGGTCATTATGGAGCATGTTATACTGTGTTAGGCCACTGTGGAGCATTATACTGGGGGGGCATTGTGGGGTGCATATTATACTGTATGGAGCATATTATATTGTGTGGGGCTGCGGGGGAGCATATTGTACTGTCTGGGGCCACTAAGGGGTAGTATACTGTGTGGACCACTGTGGAGTATTATACTGTGTTGGGGCTCTGGAGAGCATATTATACTATGTGGAGCCTTATATACCATGTGGGACCGCCATGGGGGCTCAAGGGAGCATTTTACACTGTGGAGCATTATATACCATGTAGAGCATTATACTGTGGGGGGGGGGGCTCACAATTCCTGCTGGCAGCCCTGTGTGCTATGTCTGCATCACAGCTCCCTCACTATAATCTTGCACATACGTGTAGTGCTCCATGGCCATGTCATTCCCCATACAGTACTGTGCATGAACTGGCCATGGAGTTATTGGGGCCCGCACAGTACTATAGGGGCTGACTATATGGGGAACATACTCAGTAACACCAGATAGTCAGCACATATGTAAGACTTCAGTGAAGGAGCCGTGGTGTAGGCTATTAGCAGGAAGCTGTTGGGTGGGGCCCCAGAACAAGTTCCTTTGGTGGGCCTAAGGCCCTTCAGTCCGACACTGTATAACAGAGAACTATTATATATAAGGGTGGGTTACTATATATAATTGGGAAACTTAAGTATGAGGGGGCTATTATTTATAAGAGGGGAACTATTTATAAGGGGGGTATAATTGTTAAGTGGGCTTATTTATAAAGGGGGCTGTTAGTGATAATGGGGACTATTATTTATAAGGGTGACTATTATTTATGAGGGGGCTATTATTTTTAAGGGAGCAGTATTATTTTTACGGGGTGTCTGTTACTGATAAGGGGGGATATTACTGATACAGGGCACTATTTATCATTTATAAGGGAGCTATTATTAGTAAAGGTGTAATATTTATAAGCAGGGACTATTATTTATAAGGAGGCACTATAATAACTGATGACTGGGTGCAAAAAGGTGCTCATTTGAATTGTATGTGGTAAAATAGGGCTTGTTATTACTTTTTTGTTGGCAGAAAGGAGGAGTTATTATAGGGGTTGTCACTGGCAGATGATGGTGTTGTTTGCATATCAGCATTTGGGGCCCCGCTTTTAATTTTTGCCCAGGGCCCCACTTTGTCTAAAACCGGCCCTGCATATATGAGAGCTCCCCAGATAACTATACTAGCAGTTGGGGCAGTATGTTGCTCCATAGCAAATACAGGATTGAAGCACTCACCGTGAAGCTTCCATACATTTGTAATGAAGGTGCTATCTGTGTCTGCTTGGTGGGCAAGGAAACTGTTACAGCTGCTTGTGCTTGTTGGCAGATCATATGTAGAGATCCTCTCTACTGGAAGTTTGCCTGTGCCTTTGGGAGCCTGCTCGCCGTTTGTGCTCCTACATGGAACAACTGTTCCCAATACCTTCTAATAGCTAGATCAGAATGGCCTAGATGGCTGTTCATTCATTGAAATGACCATCCTGTGTTGCTCAGTCCAATAAGGTACCTCCTGGCAGCGTGTAAAAGAAATAAATGGATTTTACTATTCAATGCAATACATTAGTACATTATATTATACAAAGTATATAAAAAACACAAAAATTCAAATCACCCCCCTTTCCCCAGATCACATATAAAAGTAAATAAACAAAAGTAAACTTAAACACTTTAGGTGTCCCCATGCTCAAAAATGCCGAACTATTAAAATATTAAAATATTTATCCCATACGGTGATTGGCATAGTGGGAAAAAAATCAAAATAGCCAAATGGCGATTTTTGTTTTTCAACAATTTGCCTCCTAAAAAAAAAAATTTAATAAAAAGTGATCAAACCATCAGATCTTTCCCCAAATGGTATCAATAAAAATGTCCATACTTGTAAATATGAAAAAGTTACAGGTGTCAGAACATGGTAACACAAAAAATGTTTTCTATTTTACAAATATTTAAATTTTTTAAAAGGTATCAAAACATTACAAATACTATATATATTTGGTATCTGTGTTCATACTGACCCACAAAGTATAGGTAATATGTAATTTTTACCACACAGTGAACACTTTTAAAATTAAACCCATATGAAATTGGCGCAAAAGCATTTTTTTTCCAATTCCACCTCATTCTGAATTTTTTTCCAGCTCTCCATTGCATTGTACACGATATTGAATGGTGCCATTACAAAGTACAATTTGTCCCGCAAACAATAACCCATCATGTGACACTGTGGACCAAAAAAAAAATATGGCTCTTGGAAAGTGGGGAGTTAAAAACAGATAATCAAAAACAAAAATTGGCTTGGTCTTTAACCCCTTAACGACGCAGGGTGTAATAGTACGTCCTGAGTCGCATGACGATGTATGGAGAGCGCTCAGGAGCTGAGCGCTCTCCATACACCGCGGGTGCCGGCTGTATAATACAGCCAGGACCCGCAGCTAACAGCAGCGATTGGTGCCTGCACCGATCGCGGCTGTTAACCCTTTAGATGCCGCGGTCAAACGCGACCGCGGCATCTAAATTGCGGAGCCGACAAGGGCGCCGCCATTTTTACCTCATCGCCGCCCTCCGGAACGTCATCGGAGGGCGGCGCTTGGTTGCCATGACAGCCGGGAGCCTATTGTAGGCTCCCAGGCCTGTCATTTCAGTATAGCTATTACACGATACCAGAGGCATCGTCTAATAGCAGTGAAGGCATTTTGCTATACTACTGTATCGCAGTGAATAGTATGATCGATCAGACTCCCTAGGTTTCAAGGTCCCTAGGGAGTCTGATCATACAAGTAAAAGTAGAAAAAAAAAAGTTTTTAAAAGTATGTAAAAATTAAAAAAAACACAAAAGTTCAAATCACCCCCTTTCCCTAGATCAGATATAAAAGTGAATAAACAAAAGTAAACATAAACACATTAGGTATCCCCGCGCTCCAAAATGCCCGAACTATTAAAATATTAGAATATTTATCTCATACGGTGAACGGCGTAGCGGGGGAAAAAAATCAAAATGGCCAAATAGCGTTTTTTTTCAACACCTTGTCTCCTATAAAAAATTGAATAAAAAGTGATCAAACCATCAGATCTTTCCCCAAGTGGTATCAATAAAAACGTCATGTTGTCCCACATAAAAAGACGCCTTACCCAGCTCCACACATGTAAATATGAAAAAGTTACAGGTGACACAATATGGCGATGCAAAATTTTTTTTTCTATTTAGCAAAGTTTTTAATTTTTTAAAAGGTATCAAAACATTACAAATACTATATAAATTTGGTATCGCCGTGTTCGTACTGACCCACAGAATACAGGTAACATGTCATTTTTACCACACAGTGAATGGTGTAAAAATTAAACCCATATGAATTTGGCGCAAATGCAGTTTTTCTCCAATTGCACCTCATTCTGAATTTTTTTGCAGCTTCCCAGTACATTGCACAGAATATTGAATAGTGACATTACAAAGTACAATTTGTTTCGCAAACAATAAGCCATCATGTGACTCTGTGAACTGAAAAATGAAAAAGTTATGGCTCTTGGAATGTGGGGAGGGAAAAACGAAAATGCAAAAAGAAAAAATGGCCCGGTCATTAAGGGGTTAAAGGGGTTTTCTCCTGACCATAACTAAATTTAGATTTCTAGCAAAAAGTTAAATATTTTTGCAAATATACATGATTTCCTTATTGTGGTATTATTTAGGTTATGAGGCAGGGACTCTGTATGCTGAGAAGATATTCAGGCCACAACAAGAAAATCATGGATGGGTTTCAGACTATAGAATGTTCCTGCATTCATTGGCAGCTATTCAAGACAAAAGACTGTCAATACTGAGGTGATTGTAGAAAATCTTTAAAACTCTGCAAAATGTTTAATTATTCAAATGTTTAACTTTTAATTGTCTACAAATATATGGTTATGTTCATGGGAACACAATTGGGGATTTACACAGGTATAATGGTGGACACTGTATGACATCAGATAAATTCTCTATGGAGATATACCATGGGCCAGTATCACTCTGTATACGGCCTGGGCCCACTGCAAGACATCTAGGCTCCTGCTTTCCCCCATATGCATGAGATATTTATCTGCAGGCCGTCGGCAGATCTAGCTTCTTTTAATAGTATCTGCTGTTAATTTTATATGTATTACCACCACAGACATTAGATTGTCAGCACATTTCACCAAATTTAGCTTGGATCTACCAAAAGTCCACAGATAAATATCCTATGTGTATTTCCAACTTAACATTGTTAGGAGAATCTACCATGCCACAATTTTTTTTTTGGAATCATATGGAATCCAAAATAAAATACTATGCCTCTGTATAAAATTGGGACATTGGGTGTTCACAATGTCATTCATAAGGGCTTGTGATGAGTCATTTTTTTATTCTGAGTTTCTTAATCTTGGGTCATATAATGACCAGAACCACTGAGGTATGGACTCATCACAAAATAGATTGTGTTATTCTAAGATACCCCATGATATCCTGATTCTATAACTTATTTTAGTAATTCCACAGTTGAACGGCCTTCCACTATTCAGATGACTTAAGAAATGTATTTTCCTTCTTGGTCTTATTTACTGACTTTAAGGATAAGTCAATGATCTCCCATTTTTTCCTGGTCACATAGATGTAGAAGGGCTGAATTTGTAATTTAAGTAATTGGAGAAGATTTATTAAGACATTATGGAAAAACAAAAAGTTGCATACCAATGGATAGATGCTCAACCCAAGTGTATAGGAAAAATGAAAAAAAAATCTTTATTATCACATAACAATGGTTAAAATCAATTAAAACTTATAGGATGTCAGTTGGAAGTAAGAGTACCAATGACGATAAATAAATATTGTCATTGGTACTCTTACTTTTAACCATTGTTATGTGCTAATAAAGATTTTTTCATATATTCTTCCTATATACTTGGGTTGAGCGTCTATTCGTTGGTAAGCAACTTTTTGTTTTTCCCTAAATGTTTCACATAGCATACCGGAGATGCACTTCCATCATTAGTATGGTATGATGCCCACTAGTTTTTCATGTTTACAAAGATTTATTAAGACTGGCATATTGTACACCAGTTTTAATAAAGGGCCTGACAGGCGCAGGGAACGAGAGATTTATGAAGAGCCTCCAGAATCTTCATATATCAGTCGCATGTACTGGAGTTACAGTGAGTACGGAAAGTAATCAGACCCCTTTAAATTTTTCACTCTTTGTTTCATTGCAGCCATTTGCTAAAAGCAAAAAAGTTCATTTTATTTCTCATTAATGTACACTCAGCACCCCATCTTGACAGAAAAAAAAACAGAAATGTAGATATTTTTGCAAATTTATTAAAAAAAGAAAAACTGAAATATCACATGGTCATAAGTATTCAGACCCTTTGCTGTGACACTCATATTTAACTCACATGCTGTCCATTTCCTTCTGATCCTCCTTGAGATGGTTCTACTCCTTCATTGGAGTCCAGCTGTGTTTAATTAAACTGATTGGACTTGATTAGGAAAGGTACACACCTGTCTATATAAGACCTCACAGCTCACAGTGCATGTCAGAGCAAATGAGAATCATGAGGTCAAAGGAACTGTCCAAGGAGCTCAGAGACAGAATTGTGGCAAGGCACAGATCTGGCCAAGATTACAAAAGAATTTCTGCAGCACTCAAGGTTCCTAAGAGCACAGTGGCCTCCATAATCCTTAAATGGAAGAAGTTTGGGACGACCAGAACTCTTCCTAGACATGGCCGTCCAGCCAAACTGAGCAATCGTGGGAGAAGAGCCTTGGTGAGAGAGATAAAGAAGAACCCAAAGATCACTGTGGCTAAGCTCCAGAGATGCAGTAGGGAGAGAGGAGAAAGTTCCACATAATCAACTATCACTGCAGCCCTCCACCGGTCGGGGCTTTATGGCAGAGTGGCCCGAAGGAAGCCTCTTCTCAGTGCAAGACATATGAAAGCCCACATAGAGTTTGCCAAAAAACACATAAAGGACTCCCAGACTATAAGAAATAAGATTCTCTGGTCTGAGGAGATGAAGAACTTTTTGGCGTTAATTCTAAGCGGTATGTGTGGAGAAAACCAGGCACTGCTCATCACGTGCCCAATACAATCCCAACAGCGAAACATGGTGGTGGCAGCATCATGCTATGGGGGTGTTTTTCAGCTGCAGGGACAGGACGACTGGTTGCAATTGAAGAAAAGATGAATGCGGCCAAATACAGAGCTATCCTGGAAGAAAACCTCTTCCAGAGTGCTCTGGACCTCAGACTGGGCCGAAGGGTTCACCTTCCAACAAGACAATGACCCTAAGCACACAGCTAAAATAACAAAGGAGTGGCTTCGGAACAACTCTGCGACCATTCTTGACTGGCCCAGCCAGACCTCAACCCAATTGAGCATCTCTGGAGAGACCTGAAAATGGCTGTCCACCAACGTTCACCATCCAACCTGACGGAACTGGAGAGGATCTGCAAGGAAGAATGGCAGAGGATCCCCAAATCCAGATGTGAAAAACTTGTTGCATCATTCACAGGAAGACTCATGGTTGTACTAGCTCAAAAGGGTGCTTCTACTCAATACTGAGCAAAGGGTCTGAATACCATGTGATATTTCAGTTTTTCTTTTTTAATAAATGTGCAAAAATATCTACATTTCTGTTTTTTTTTCTGTCAAGATGGGGTGCTGAGTGTACATTAATGAGAAATAAAATGAACTTTTTTGCTTTTAGCAAATGGCTGCAATGAAAAAAAGAGTGAAAAATTGAAAGGGGTCTGAATACTTTCCGTACCCTCTGTATAGTGAATCTACCAGGCCAATGCATCCCTGTAACACCCCCCCCCCCCCTCCTCACCACTTCATCCACTTTTGTGGCAAGTGAGGCACAGATTGGGGCTTGTGGTGCTGCTGGTACATATAAGCGGCACCTAGGAGTATATTCAGCCAAGTGTATTACACCTATCCTAATCAGACCCTATAATATTTGTTTTATCATATGTGCTAGTAACCTTAATGGTTATCAGAGAGCCTTAGAACTTGGATAGATGCTTCTCCATTCCATAGATGCATTTGATATAGGCGGTGAATAAGTCTAGAAGTAGAGCAACCCTAGATTTCACAATTTGGCCCAGATCTCATGTGTTTCCTTTATGTTACATTTATCAGTCATGTTCAGCACTGAGTGATCTATGGCTGTCTTTATACCTGTTGACTAGCTGGGAAAACTCAGTGAAAAACTTTAAGGAAGTAGGCTCTAGGGTATTGAATTGCTAGATTATGACACTGCTGAGCTATGTTCACCCTAGAATTCATGCCTTGTATATCTATGGACTCAAGCTTTATAGACATTAATGGGGTTTGTTGGGGTTCTGCAGAGGCTCTGTACTGAGATGTGAACAGATTCTAACTAGCACTTTCAGTAGAAAGAAAAGATTAGTGCAAATGTAGCGCCTAGTTTAGTGTGCCCCATTTCTAGATACAAGTGTATTATGTATATTCAACTATTTGTGAACAAAAAAACAACCATAATAATGGTTAAAAACTTTCCTCCATGAAAGTGTTGTGTCTTAGCTACTGATAGGACTATTTGTAAGCCCCCTCCCCCTGGTTATAATAATGTATTAGTGGTTCATCTGCTGGGGTCATTGCTTCTCCTTCACTTTCACCTTGATGAAGACAGACACTCAGGAACATTCTTCTTGATTTTGGACTTTTACATGACTAATAAATGTCCTTGTTCTGACAAGTGAGACATGAAGCAGAAGATTGAGCGCTGCACGGCCAAGATGTTCCATGTGAGGGTCACACATCCTATCACGCTGGCCGCCGTTCAACATTGAACATCTGATCCTACATAACATTCATTATTCATAACCAGTGTTACAGGGAGAGGAAACACAGGACGGTCACTGAAGTATAGGTCTTGTCATATACACATAAAGCAGATATATGAGCAGATGGCGGATGAGTTTATGCTGATGACGGCTCTGCTATATTCACCTTCACATTAGTTTACATGAGTGTCCAAGACAGAAACAGTCTCTTCACTGTCTTCCCTGACTATCAATAGACTTGGTTTTCATGGGCTTCATGTGATCTAATATGACGTGTGAGCTCCCACTATGTACTGCAGGTTTGTAGCAGGAAACCAACAGACTTTTGGAATGCAGCTCTGGTATATAGGACATGATATAACTTCATCAATGTAAAAGTTAAGAAAATTATTTGCTTAGCTAATAATACTTTATTTTGCCCACCTTCTCAGTCTCTGTGACTACTGAGGTCTTCTGTTTTACTTGCATTACCAAGAAAAGGGGACAGAAGGAAAGTAGTGTGGAAACATGGAGACACATAGCTCTACATAAAGCTGTATACAGTACTCAAAATAGTATGAGATTTTTTAATAGTTTATTTACAAAGTTTAATTGTTTTTTTTTTTTGGTTTTTTTTTAGAAGCAGAACATTAGATCCTGACAAAATTGCCTGGGTCTCCAGATATATCGTATAAGGGTCTGTACACAGAGGCTTCCATTCATCTCCCATTCATTACAATGGGAGTCAGTGGCAGAATTTTTCCTTTAGCTGACTTTTGCAACCAGAGGGGAAAAAAAAGCACCATGCCCTGTCTTCAGGTGGAGTCCACTTTACAAAGCCCATTGAAATGAGTGGAAGGTGACGTGTTTTTTTTCATAGATTTTTCAAAACCATGTAAAAGATATGCTTCCTAAGTCCTGAAGCAGATTTTTTTTTTACCTGCAAAAACCTCTGTGTAAACCTATCCAAATTTTTATGGTCGCTTTTTCTTTTAAAAAACATTACAATGTCCCAATCTGAAAAGACTCCACTAATATTAATTAAGCTCTTAAATTTAGTTTGTATGGACATAGTTGTGATGTGTGAGACTGACATAAATACAGAATAGGGAGAAGGGTCTGTGTTCTCAAAGTGAACTCATAAATTCAGCCATGATTTGCTCCTTGTACAATTTTAATATAGGTCTGAAGACGCAGCTAGAACTAACATATAATACTCCTATCATAGCTTCTGTTTATGACCCACATCATGAATTGCTCTTGTGTGATGTTCATTTTTGTGGCTTGGTTGCATTGCAGTGGATACTTGTTGTCTGAGCCTAGTCTCAATGAAGTATCTACAACCTGGTGGATGTGGTGGTGATAACAATGTTAAATAGAGAACTACACAATTTTTTTCAGCAGTGAATTGAAGTGAATGTACAATATAATATATATTTCCAAGCCTATACTGAGCCAGGACTATGCAAAGATGGATCTATCATTATTACAATCTTCACTTTCCCCTACAGGCCAGACACTGGAGTACTGAACCACTGAAAACAAAAAGCTGGGATACTTAAAGAGAGTCTGTCATCAGGAAAATCAGTATCAAACTAACCTCGTAGGATGGCTTCTACACTTTCCAAATATACCTTTTTTATTCTGCATTGCATCTCCATTTTCATCAACATCAGTGTTGTATTCTTATGCAAATTAACTGAAAAGGTCTGTCATGTGTGGACCGTACTAGCATATGACAGGGGTCAACTCATTCCACTCACTCACTCTTGCACTCATCCTTCCCTCAGGCTGCAAATTGAGCATAAATTGTAACTCGACACAGCCCTTGCACCCCAAATATACGCTGGCACCACCACTTACTTGACAGGTTCAGTGGAAACCACACTAACATATACAGGCATCTCTACAACAGTCAGACACCAACACACCTCAAAACGGGTAATGGGTTCATAGAGCAACACAAAGTAACCTTAAATTTAATAATTTAATACCCAAAGGGTTCAGTACTATTTGTACAAGAAAAGATAAAAAATTACATAAAATGCAAACAGCCTTAAGATAATGGGATTAAAGCAGAATAATACTTAAGAGTCTTTGGTTCCAGGAAGCTTGTTGGATCTTTTGATGGAATTGGACACACCCAGCCTTGTTAGCTGACCTCCACAAATGGGTGTAGCTGTAAGGTAAGACAGTTTCTTATGGCTTGGGTTTAGCCACACCTCCCTACCAGGGTGCTCCCTTCCTCTTATTCCCTGAGGTAGGAATCAAGGACTTATCTTCATCTGGGAAAGAGGCTTTGTCTTTGCCTTGTAGATCTGTGTTTCTGCTGGGCTCTGAGGCCAACCCATGTGGGTCATGACACCCCACTTCCTTTCTGCCTGCTTGACCACGACATCATAAAAAAACAATAAAACTCATCTGGTTGTGCACAGCCAGGAAAAGCACTTCACCTCTGCCCCCTCCCCTTTGCATACACACATACCACTATAGTAGATTAAAAACACAAACATAAAACATTCACTAAATATATATATATGAATAATATGATCAAGTAATAATACATACATACACAATAATACATAAGCTTCTTTCATCACAAGGACTTTAGGGGTGTTTCTTCTCCTGCCAGGGCTTATCTTTCCCCTTCAGTTAATCGGCCCAGTTGGAGATGTCACTCAAGAAGTGGGGCAAGTAGCTGGGAAGCAGTTAGGATTGATTATCTAAAGCAGGGAGCAATGCCCCAGAAGGAGAAGAAATGCCCCTTTTCAGCTAATTTGCATATGAATAAAACAATGGTTTTCTTAAAAATGAAGCTACAGTGAAAAATGAGAAAGGCATCTTTGGAAACTAGAAGCAGACCTACAAGCTACTGTCATTAGTTTGATACCAATTTTCTTGCTTACAGACTCCTTTTACCATGAAACACCATGGATTGGGATACTATGAGTGTAGCAGTAAACCATTCAACATTAGGGTTTAGGATACTAAAGCAGTGAACACAAGGGACTTGAAACTACTGGATATCATGGACTGGGTTTATTAAACTTTTCTGGTCAACAGGGACTACTGTGCTCAATACTAGGGCATGGTGCACTAAACCTCTAGGCCAGCAATTCCCAACTAGGGTGCCACGAAAATTCAGTGGTGAAATGACTGCATGTCCCCTTTTAATTACATCGGCATCCTAAGGAATAGAACAGTGCAGCTCAAAAAATTTAGTTTCCTGCTCTATCACTCAGGCATCAGCTAGTGATGCCTGGTGAAGACTTGATGCATCGATCTGCAGACAAGAAGCAGGAGGACCTCAGGGCTTCAAGGGACTGAGGATGCGTGTTATTTGTATTTTTTTTTATTTATGTAGCACATCTACAGTGTGGGGCCACTAGGGGACATTATTACCTGCCTTGGGGCTACTGGGGGACATTATTACTTGCTTGTGGACCACTGGAAACTTTATTAGTTGCCTTGGGGCCACTGGAAACATTATTACTTGCCTTGGGGCCACTGGAAACATTATTACTTGCCTTGGTGCCACTGGAAACATTATTGCTTGCCTGGGGGCCACTGGAGGACATTATTATTTGCCTGGGGGTCACAGGGGACATTATTGCTTGCCTAGGGGCCACTGGAGGACAATATTGCTGGCCTGGAGGTCACTGGGGACATTATTACTTGTCTGGGGGCCACTGGAGGACATTATTACACCAGACACTGTGATCTGTAATACGGGGGCACCTCAAAGTACAGTTCTTGCCCCTTTCCTCTTCACACTGTACACTGCAGATTTTAGGTGCAATTCATCCAGCTGCTACTTACCGAAGTATTCGGATTACTCTGCAATAGTAGGCCTCATCACAGATGTAGATGACAGGGAGTACAGAGAATTGAACCGGGATTTTGTGGATTGGTGCCAGCAGAACCACCTTAGGATTAACGCTGGGAAGACCAAGGAGATGGTGGTGGACTTTCGCAAGCACAGATATCCTCCAATACCAGGGGACGGGCATTGAGATAGTCAACAGTTATAAGTCCCTGAGTGTGCTCCTCAATAATAAGCTGGACTGGGCTGATCACATGGATGCACTGTACAGAAAGGGCCACAGCAGGCTCTACCTGCTTAGAAGGCTGAGGGCCTTTGGAGTCCAGGGGGCACTTCTTAGGACCTTTTTCAACTCTGTAGTGGCATCAGTCATCTTCTTTGGAGTGGCCTGCTGGGGGAGTAGCATATCAACCAGGGACAGGAATAGACTCAACAAGCTGATTAGAAGGGCCAGCTCTGTCCTTGGGAGCCCCCTGGACCCAGTGCAGGTGGTGGGTGACAGAAGGATACTGTCAGTGGTGAACTCCATGCTGGGGAATAACTCCCATCCCATGCATGAGACCATGATAGCACTGGACAGTACTGTCAGTTACCAACTGCTTCACCCTAAGTGTGAGAAGGAGCGCTATCGGAAGTCTTTCCTCCCCGCTGCGGTTAGGCTGTACAACCAACACCGACCTAAGCGGAGATCATTCCATACAGAGAACTGAAAGATCTTTAAGTTGTGATATCTCTTCTACTACTTTCTTACCTTTACCCTGTACCTACTGTCACTGTAATGCCTCTACCTTGGAGCTTCTGTATATATCGTTTTTTGTGCTTGTATTATCTATGCTGCTGTAACACACTGAATTTCCCCATGGTGGGACTATTAAAGGATTATCTTATCTTATCTTATCACTTGCCTGAGGGTCACAGGGGACATTATTACTTGTCTGGGGACCACTGGGCGATGTTATTACTTGCCTCGGAGCCACTGGAGGACATTATTACTTGCCTGGGTATCACAGGGGACATTATTGCTTGCCTGGGGGCCGCTGGAGGACATTATTACTTGAATGGGAGTCATAGGGGACATTATTACTTGTCTTGGGACCACTGGGGGATATTATTATTTGTCTGGAGGCCAATGGGGGACATTATTGCTTGCCTAGGGGCCGCTGGAGGACATTATTGCTGGCCTGGGGGCCACTGGTGACATTATTTCTTGCCTGGCTGTAACAGGGGACACTATTACTTGTCTGGGGGTCACAGGGGACATTACTGCTTGTCTGGGAGCCACTGGGGGACATTATTGCTTGCTTGGGGGCCACTGGGAGACATTATTGCTTGCTTGGGGGGCACTGGAGGACATTATTACTTGCCTGGGGACCACTGGGGGATATTATTACTTGTCTGGGGGCGACTGGGGGACATTATTGCTTGCCTGGGATCCACTGGAGGACATTATTACTTGCCTGGGGTCCACTGGAGGACATAATTTCTTGCCTGAGGGTCACAGGGGACATCATTACTTGGTGATCATTATTAGGTGTCTTGGCGCCACTGGGAAGCATTACTATGTGTTGGTGATGGTAAAATGTGAATTTTCGTATGTACTGGGTGGAAAGTATAGGATATTCTGAGTGTGCATTCACATAGTGCAGTTGTGATGCAGTTACAATTGCATCAAAACTGCAATGGAAAAATGCGTGCAGTTTTGATGTGGTTTCTGGTTAGGTTTTCAAAATTTACAAGTGGAACTAATTTATGTTCCAGTTGTAATTTTAAAAAAATGTGATAAAAATTATTTGGTAGAAGATCCCTGAGTCTGAAAAAGTTGGGAAACACTGCTCTGGGCACTAGTTACTAGGGCACTGAGTTAGTGGACAAGAGCAGAAGGGCTAAATAGTGGAGTTTACTGATACCTCTTCCCAAGGATCTCTTTTGGAGGGACAGTCCCCATTTTTGGCCTGATCAGTAGATTTGCATTAATAAATCCACTATTTTGTCTTATTCCTATTAGCATATTACCGTAGTTCCTAAATTGCTTATGTTATTAGGATTTGGTATAATTTACACTTTTCTTCTATTTTCCAATTACTTGCTGTAAATGAAGGTGTAAATGAAACATTATTCATTTGTATAGTCATGCTTAAAAAAATGGATTTTTTTACATAATGACCTACAATTGTTCCTCTTTGACGACCCAAAAGGTTGCGAGGTTTGATAATGAGCTGGGTGCACTTAAAGTTTTTTTTGGGACTATGACATAGATGATCTATCCTTAGGATAGACCATGAATATTAGGCTTGTAAAGTCCAACACCTGGGACCCCCACTGATCAGCATTTTGAAGAGATTGTAGCTCTTGAGTGAGCTTCAAATTCTCAGGCCATTGACATCATGTCCTTTAATCATAGGGCCATATTACAGCTCAGTCCCATTAAAATCAATGAGACTGGACTGACATACCAAACTAGCCACTATACAATGTACACACAGTGCTTGTTAAGCAGTAATGGCTTAGTAAGAGGCCACACCACAACACTTGTGTAAATTCTGCAGCCCCTTCACTCAACTGATCTGTGGGAGTCCCGGGTGTTGGACCTCCATCAATCTGATATTGATGACCTGTCCTAAGGACAGGTGATCAGTATAGTTCTGGGAAGCGTCTTCAAGCTGTGAATAACAAGGACTATGGAACTGCAATACTGGATATCATGTATTTCAGGCACTATTAGATATCAGGCACTAAAGCAGAGGTGTAACTTAAAGTTCCTGAGCCCCAATGCAAAACCTATAATGAGGCCCCAACCCATCTTGTGCTATATTGAATAGTGGTATATTTTATGTGACCAAGCCCAAGGGGCACTATGGACTGGAGCATGCTGGGTTTAACAAGAGAGCATTTCTGAGCCTTGCTCCGCCCCCTCAGACCCTGCACTAGGTATAACAATGTGTATTACTTTTGCCTGGAGTGTTTCTTTAACATATCTGCAGCTGAATCCCAATGTAACTTTTTATATAGTCATGGTTCATGGGATTAGTTTGGTCAGTTAAGGAGGGAAGGGAGTTGCTCCCATCAGAATTTCTGGTTATTTCAAACTAGTCCAATCTGCAATTTCCATTCATCATTCTGTTTCTTGTTTATTTTCTTACATAAACTACATAAATTATTCTACCAGGTTTCCACAGTTAACCCCCCTCTCTCACCCCTGCCCCCTTCAGCCCCCCTCACCTATTTGTTTTCCTTTTACATGTGTCCCATCAGATCACAGATTTGCGCACATACGATCCATGCTCCCTCCATGAAATCATACACCGGTGACTCATGCATTCGGGATTAACTATCTTGCACATGGTATAAACAGCTACTAAATAAAACCCAGAGAAAGGATATTGCCTTTTAAATAAATCCTGACAGCTGCGGTATATTCTACACAGATGCGACGTTTAATATGCTGTTCACATTCATTCCTGAGGAGCCCAAAATCATCATCCACCGCCTGTGCGTCATATCTGGAGACTGTAATATTGACTGGATATATATATATATATATATATATATATATACAGTGCTGGCCAAAAGTATTGGCACCCCTGCAATTCTGTCAGATAATACTCAATTTCTTCCAGAAAATGATTGCAATCACAAATGCTTTGGTAATAATATCTTCATTTAATTTGTCTTCAATGGAAAACCACAAAAAGAATTGTCAAAAAGCCAAATTGGATATAATTCCACACCAAACATAAAAAAGGGGGTGGACAAAAGTATTGGCACCCTTTGAAAAATCATGTGATGCTTCTCTAATTTATGTAATTAACAGCACCTGTTACTTACCTGTGACACATAACAGGTGGTGGCAATAACTAAATCACACTTGCAGCCAGTTGAAATGGATTAAAGTTGACTCAACCTCTGTCCTGTGTCCTTGTGTGTACCACATTGAGCATGGAGAAAAGAAAGAAGACCAAAGAACTGTCTGAGGACTTGAGAAGCAAAATTGTGAGGAAGCATGAGCAATCTCAAGGCTACAAGTCCATCTCCAAAGACCTGAATGTTCCTGTGTCTACCGTGCGCAGTGTCATCAAGAAGTTTAAATCCTATGGCACTGTGGCTAACCTCCCTAGATGTGGACGGAAAATAAAAATTGACGAGAGATTTCAACGAAAGATTGTGCGGATGGTGGCTAAAGAACCTCCACTAACATCCAAACAAGTTCTAGCTGCCCTGCAGTCCGAGGGTACAACAGTGTCAACTCGTACTATCCGTCGGCGTCTGAATGAAAAGGGACTCTATGGTAGGATACCCAGAAAGACCCCACTTCTGACCCAGAGACATAAAAAAGCCAGACTGGAGTTTGCCAAAACGTACCTGAGAAAGCCAAAAACTTTTTGGAAGAATGTTCTCTGGTCAGATGAGACAAAAGTAGAGCTTTTTGGGAAAAGGCATCAACATAGAGTTTACAGGAAAAAAAAAGAGGCCTTCAAAGAAAAGAACACGGTCCCTACAGTCAAACATGGCGGAGGTTCCCTGATGTTTTGGGGTTGCTTTGCTGCCTCTGGCACTGGACTGCTTGACCGTGTGCATGGCATTATGAAGTCTGAAGACTACCAACAAATTTTGCAGCATAATGTAGGGCCCAGTGTGAGAAAGCTGGGTCTCCCTCAGAGGTCATGGGTCTTCCAGCAGGACAATGACCCAAAACACACTTCAAAAAGCACTAGAAAATGGTTTGAGAGAAAGCACTGGAGACTTCTAAAGTGGCCAGCAATGAGTCCAGACCTGAATCCCATAGAACACCTGTGGAGAGATCTCAAAATGGCAGTTTGGAGAAGGCACCCTTCAAATCTCAGGGACCTGGAGAAATTTGCCAAAGAAGAATGGTCTAAAATTCCAGCAGAGCATTGTAAGAAACTCATTGATGGTTACCGGAAGCGGTTGTTCGCAGTTATTTTGTCTAAAGGTTGTGCTACCAAGTATTAGGCTGAGGGTGCCAATACTTTTGTCCGGCCCATTTTTGGAGTTTTGTGTAAAATGATCAATGATTTGACTTTTTTTTTCATTCTCTTTTGTGTTTTTTCATTGCAAGCAAAATAAATGAAGATATTATTACCAAAGCATTTGTGATTGCAATCATTTTCTGGAAGAAATTGAGTATTATCTGACAGAATTGCAGGGGTGCCAATACTTTTGGCCAGCACTGTGTATATATATATATATATATATATATATATATATATAATTTGAAGCAAAGTTGCACCCTTGAAAACCATTGTTTTAATCTTAATAGGTTTAAAATTTTTTGCTGAATAATTTACTAATATATCTTTATAGCAGTCAGAGCTAGATTTTTTTGTTACAGAAATCCACATCTTCTGCACCAACACAGTTACATGAAAAAATTATGTTTGCCTGCAGTCACCACTAGAAGGAGCTCAAGAATTACTGCAGACAGTTTATACTACATTAAACTTATTAATAACAAAGTAGGTAGCAAGCTCTTAGGCTCCCTCTAGTGGTGGCTGCAGACAGCAGAATTGGATCATGTTATGCAGGGAACTTGCAGCTCTGAAGTCTGTTTGGAATGACCGTTTAGTATGACCTGGTGCCCATTGCATCAAGTTACTTTTGCAAGTAAAGGTGGCTTCCACTTTTACCTGTTGTGACTGAGCCAGTGTTTTCCTTGTTTGGAGAGGAGTATGGAATGACAGAGGTCTGTAATTATGTCTGCATATGTGTACCTATCTTAGCATAAGTCTTACAGAGAAGGAGGGTCACTTTGTTATCTTTGAAGGTACTTCTCTAGTGGAGTGTAGTTTCCCAACTTTTGTTTCTACAGACCTGCTGACCACTATAAGGGCATATTTAGAAATTATTCAGTACAGAATGTTGACCCTAAAAATTATATGATGGCAAAAGCTGGAGATTTACAGGTGCATTTTTATTCTCATGATTTCTTTGCACCTCGTACTCGGACCCTTGGTAAATCGAACTTGTTATTAATTTGCAGATGTCTCTATTTTAGATACATTTAGTTATATTTTTTTCAGCTGGAAAACCCCTTTTAACTGCGCAATAAAAAGTTACAATGTCAAATTTACTCTAATGGCTACAAGTGGAGTGGCTGGATGGCGAATGAACGTTGAAAGGTGAGTTTTAAATGCTGGGGTGGCAGGACTACTTTTTCATTCTGATGGTCACAGTGTGGGATCAGAGGGGGGAACAATTAATCAGAGGGTACAGTAGAGGCATTGTTCCTTATAATCAGGGGGCACAATGGGGGTATTATGTTAATCAAAAAGCACAGTAGGGACCAGTATTTTGTAACAGAGGGCACAGTGGGGGCATTTTTTTTTATTTAGGAAAAGTGTATAATGCTATTATGTTTAGGGGTCATAATATATAACACTATTTATTTCAGGGTCAAAATGTATAGCACCATTATATTTAGGAGGCACTATTACTGTATATTCAGCTGACAGTGTGTGGAGCTTCTATATTCAGCGGCACAGTGTGTAGTTATTTTATTTAGGTGACACTGTATGTCAATATTTTACTATTAGGGACACAGTGTGGGGATGTACAGCAAAAGCAAGAAAAATCTGGGCAAGGAAATCTGAGAAAGAGAGTCATTGCCAGGAGAAGTCATCATGAAGGTCTGGACCAGATGGAGAAGACAAGAAAGAAAACAAATCAGAGAAAGTGTCACCTGTGAGTCAATCACTGTAAAGATTTATTCTGTGTCTCATCAGTGCTATAATCATTGTATAGTCTACAAATGAATGATGAGTAGTAAAGTTCTTGTTTGTGAAACAACAACTCCCAGTATATCCCCACTATTGTTCTGGTCATACTGGGAGGTGTATGGCAGTAGGTGAACTGACTTTGTAATTTATCTTTGTTGCACAATTTAGCACAGCCTGATCATCATTGCAACACACACAATATTTATATAAACATGTAGTACAATACTGTGTATATAGCTTGTTTTTCTTATAAGGGGATGGGGACACTAAATGAGGGTTGTACACAGGATGCCATTCAACCTAAGGCCAGTCCTGCCTGAACCTGTGTTTATACCACATACTTAAATACAGTATATGCTCATTAAAGGAAACCAGTGAAGGTTTTTATTCAATGATGGCAAGCAGAGAACTTAAAACCATGGGAAATTTTATATAGGAAGAATATTACAAAATTGTACTACTCTGCATTATACTAATATATATATACTGTATATATATGTGTGTGTAATAGATGGAGACCTGACCCAGCTTTTAATGTATTGAGTGTTGTGTTGGTTGCCTTGAAACATTGCTTGATGGGATCAGACAGTTATGACATAAAGCAAACACCAAGGGGTGAGGACTTGCGCACAGGCTTCGACTTGTATTAGTATTCACAGGGTGACAGCAGCGCTGCCTTGACCTATGCAGCTATTGACAGGACCTGTTTGTTTTCCAACAGGCACCGGAGTTTGTTGCCAGTCCCCCCTGATATAAACAGAAGACAAGCTGTTTATTTGTCCATAATAAAGATGAGGAAAATGTCACTCTCCGTGTATGGATGGTTTGAGGCAGGGAAGAAGTATGAATGAGGAAAGATTGTATGCAGGATTATGTACTGTAGATTACAGATCACATTCTATATAAATATAATAAAAGTTGATACCCTATTAGAGAAAGTTTTAGCCCTCTATTGCCCACAGTATTTTTGAACTCAATGTCCAAACAATAAGCAATAAATGGATGATCAGACCATAATCACTTGACCAGGCATTTGACCAGGGAAACTACAGTGGGGAAAAAAAGTATTTAGTCAGCCACCACTTGTGCAAGTTCTCCCACTTAAAAAGATGAGGCCGGCCTGTAATTGTCATCATAGGTAGACCTCAACTATGAGAGACACAATGAGAAAACATATCAAAAAATCACATTGTCTGATTTTTAAAGAATTTATTTGCAAATTATGGTGGAAAATAAGTATTTGGTCAATAACAAAAGTTCATCTCAATACTTTGTTATATATCCTTTATTGGCAATGACAGAGGTCAAACGTTTTCTGTAAGTCTTCACAAGGTTGGCACACACTGTTGCTGGTATGTTGGCCCATTCCTCCATGCAGATCTCCTCCTAGAGCAGTGATGTTTTGGGGCTGTCACTGGGCAACATGGACTTTCAACTCCCTCCAAAGGTTTTCTATAAGGTTGAGATCTGGAGACTGGCTAGGCCACTCCAGGACCTTGAAATGCTTCTTACGAAGCCACTCCTTTGTTGCCCTGGCGGTGTGCTTAGGATCATTGTCATGCTGAAAGACCCAGCCACGTTTCATCTTCAATGCCCTTAATGATGGAAGGAGGTTTGCCCTCAAAATCTCACGATACATGGCCCCATTCATTCTTTCATGTACACAGATCAGTCGTCCTGATCCCTTTGCAGAGAAACAGCCCCAAAGCATGATGTTACCACCCCCATGCTTCACAGTAGGTATGGTATTCTTTGATGCAACTCAGCATTCACTCTCCTCCAAACACGACGAGTTGTGTTTCTACCAAACAATCCTACTTTGGTTTCATCTGACCATATGACATTCTTCCAATACTCTTCTGGAACATCCAAATGCTCTCTAGCAAACTTCAGACGGGTCCAGATATGTACTGGCTTAAGCAGGGGGACATGTCTGGCACTGCAGGATCTGAGTTGCTGGCGGCGTAGTGTGTTACTGACGGTAGCCTTTGTTACGTTAGTCCCAGCTTTCTGCAGGTCATTCACTAGGTCCCCCCGTGTGGTTCTGGGATATTTGCTCACCGTTCTTGTGATCATTCTGACCCCACGGGGTGAGATCTTGCGTGGAGCCCCTGATCGAGGGAGGTTATCAGTGGTCTTGTATGTCTTCTATTTTCTAATTATTGCTCCCACAGTTGATTTCTTCACACCAAGCTGCTTGCCTATTGCAGATTCAGTCTTCCCAGCCTGGTGCAGGTCTACAATTTTGTTTCTGGTGTCCTTCCACAGCTCTTTGGTCTTCACCATAGTGGAGTTTGGAGTGTGACTGTTTGAGGTTGTGGACAGGTGTCTTTTATACTGATAACAATGTCAAACAGGTGCCATTACTACAGGTAATGAGTGGAGGACAGGGGAGCCTCTTAAAGAAGAAGTTACAGTTCTGTGAGAGCCAGAAATCTTGCTTGTTTGTAGGTGACCAAATACTTATTTTCCACCATATTTTGCAAATAAATTCTTAAAAAATCAGACAATGTTATTTTCTAGATATGTTTTCTCATTTTGTCTCTCATAGTTGAGGTCTACCTATGATGACAATTACAGGCCTCTCTCATCTTTTTAAGTGGGAGAACTTGCACAATTGGTGGCTGACTAAATACTTTTTTTTTCCCACTGTAACACTTCTTCCTTTTTATGGTCAGTGCTGATTGTCACTGACCATTGGGCATCCAACCTGCAACTTCACGATCAATGTGCAACTAAATTTCCAGGGCACTGCCAAAATATGGAGCATTAGAATCATAAGAATTCCAGTCATAGAAAACTCACTGGGATACTGGGGACACACACACTGAGATAAAGAGTAAAAATGGGCCTCTTCTGGTGCTAGTAGCACCATCACAATCAGTTGCTTCTAAGGCTGGCAGGATATTGTCATGTACTAAAAGAGGTATAGATATAGGGGTGTAATATTACCACTTTATAAGTCACTGGTACGGCCCTATCTGGAAAATGCAGTTCAGTTCTGGGCACCAGATAATAAAGAGGATGTCTTAGAGTTGAAAAAGGTTCAACGGAGGGCCACCAAACTGATAAGGGGCATGGAGAACCTCAGCTATCAGAAGAGATTAAATAAGTTAAATCTGTTTAGTTAGGAGAAGAGGCATTTAACTTGATGGACATATGTCTTTTTTCAACTATACTAACTATGTAACCCTAAACACCTGTAACAGGATGGTTTGTTGCTTATTTGCCCCATCTTCTTTCTATAGGCTGTGCTAATATTGCAGATACCATGGAGAGGGATCCCGTTAATATAAGGGATGTAGCAATCTTTGGCTGTGTCCCCTCTTCCCAAAGGCCCCAAGAATAGTTGGGCTTACCCTATTATATAAATGTCCTTCCTTGGGTGCCTCTGTCCAGCTCTTGAATACACACTAGACCTTAATGTATCAGAATGCAGATAATAGCAATAAGCGGTTTAAATATCTGTGACCAGCCTCAATAGCTATGTAGCAAAAGTCCTACCAGAAGACTGAAGTTTCAATCCCCCTAGAGGGGGCTAATAAAACAGTCAAAAAATTATTATTTAAAATAATATATATATATATATATATATATATATATGTAGTGGCTGCACTGTAAAAACAAAGCTCGTAAGAAAGTCGCACAAAGGCAGTTTTTCTCCAATTCCACCCCATTCATATTTTTTTCCAGGTGTATATTGTACAGAATAATATATGGTACCATTACGAAGTACAATTTGTCTCACAAATATTAAGCCCTCGTATGGCTCTACGAATGGATAAATAAAAAAAAGTTATGGGGTTTAGAAGGTGGGGAGTCAAAAATGAAAATTGAAAAAATTCCTTCGACGGGAAGGAGTTAATGATCTGAAATAAAGGTAGATTTGATGTACATAAATAGGGAGTTTCCGCTCTTTTCTATTTTTCTGTTTGAAGATAAACAAAGATTTGCTGCAGTGGGAAGGAGTTAAATTAATTCAGACCTCTAAATCAGACCCAAGACTATTAAAACAGACTTAACACCAGACCACTTAGTTAATCAAACCCCATGCCAGTCTCCTACATTATTTTGACCCCTAAATCGACCCCAAACCATATCCCTAAAGGAATTATACACCAGAACAGATCTCTAAATTAATTCAGACCACAGAGCAAATCCATCAGTTAATTCACCCCCAAATTCAGATCCAAAAAATAATAAAAGTTCCAAAACAACCCCGACACTTAATTACTCTTCACACTCACAGCTTCTCTTTTCGGGGCCCTGATGCCAGCCAATGTCAGGTAGTTGTATACAAAGCAGTAGACAACTTTCTGATACCAGCCAGTATCAGGGCCTTATGTACACGGGGTACTAAACCATGGTGTCTAATTGCAACCGCAAACTCTGCAACCCCTAAAGTTTTGGCAGAATATGTGTATGCAAGGTGGGTGATCGCTTGACAAAAGACAGTCCATCAATGCCTTCAAAATGGTGGACGGTGGTTTCAACTTCCTGTTCTTAATTTCAGTAGGAAGAACAGCTGTGGAGCACAAACTGTTTCTCTATCAGGTCAAATAGAATAGCGTAGACCAGAAATCACATAGACGTTGAATTGTTTGGGTGAGGATGTTCTTGAATAATGAAACCCCCAAAGAAGCGTTCCACTTTAACTAATAGGCAAAACTGGTTCAAGGACTAGTCACTAAAACATCCTCTCTCCGCATGCCCTGCTAGTAGCATATGGACTTGACAGAGCTGGGTGTCCTGGTTGGGACCTCTTTTTATTAGTAGAGACAGTTACGAAAAGGCGCCAGAAGTCGGGAGGAAATAATTTTAAAATCAGCTATTTTGGTGGATAGTCCATGTATTATGTGACTACCCAGTCACTGGAATGTAAGAACATAATGGTAAAGGTATAGCTGATCACTGCAGACCCATATCACAAATTCATCCCATTTCAGATACATTAGAAAGCATGGCTGAACCTACAACACACTAATGCCTCAATCATTACACTTATGGTAAACTATGCCAGAAAATACATTAAAGGTATGAAAAGGTCAAAAAAGTATTTAAAAAAAAAAATAGAAAAATCGAAAACTATAAACTGCGGAAAATCAGTGCAAACCACATAAATCACTTCTCAGGACTGCAGCAGCTCAGCAAAACAAAGTTTACTCTGTAACTAATCATTCAGCAGGGACAACAATGTATTTACTTAAAGCCTGTGCAGGCGGTTCCCCCGGAGTGTCTATGAAACGCGCAGGCCACCATTTCACCTACACGTTTGGGTCATCCACACAATCCATTCTTTGTTCAGTTTTTTTTCCCCTCACAGGGGCACTTAATTTGTGCAGATGGAGAGGTGACTCTGGATTCCCCTATGGTTTCCCTGTGATATTTTCTCGGTTTAATTTGTGCAGAGAACAGCAAAAGGGGAAAAGAAACCACTCAGAAGCAGCCATTGAAAGGAAAGAATTAAAACAACGCAGGCGCAATTCAGCACGCTGGTCCTCAGCCAAGATCTCCTCACTGCACAGGCCCACATTCTAGAGAGGGTTATTATAGGGGATTAGTGATGTAACAACAACTAATTTACTTGTACTTTCTGCAGGTTCCTAATGCATTTGTCTTTAACACGTCTAACCTCAACCAGCTGCAAAGGAAAGGGCAGGGGAGGGGAGATCTATTACCCGAGGAGGTAGACTTGTAAATGAGATATTTTAATAGTTTATATTGGTTTATTATGGTTTTGTAGAAATATAAAAAATATTCCACTCTGTATGTCTCTCTGTTGTAGCTGTCACCATGAATTAAGGGGAACTGAATAAATAAATATGATATGCTTATCTTCCTTCACCTTGTTTTATCTCATATTGCAATCACAGGGGTGAAGTAAGGACCTGCACCCATTTGTATAAGTTGCTTAGTCATTGTCTGGGAAGCAGCCTGCTGCAACAGAAACCTCCCTTTGCAGTGCCTGCAATGCAGACCAGGAAATCTTAGTTACATTGGGAAAATGTATTTTTACATGGAGGCCATTTATATGACTCCATACCCTTGTAAAACATAAATTGCTGATGTCTGCCAAAGTGAAAGCCAATCTTACAGGTGGCTTTCTGTTTTGGCTCATAGAGGGGGACCCCAAGCACATACTTCCCAACTTTCAAAGGACTGAGGAAGGAACAAAATCCTTGAAGCACTCAGCTGTGGTGAATTTGGGTATCATAAGCCATAATAATAATAATAATAATACATTTTATTTATATAGCGCCAACATATTCCGCAGCACTGTACAATTTGTATCATTCAAGTACAGACAAAAAAGATACATTACAAAGAAATAGTCGTCACACAATGGGACTGAGGGCCCTGCTCGCAATAGCTTACAATCTATGAGGTAGAGGGGGTGACATACTGTTACCTTCAAGCCAAACCCTTTGGCCCCACCAATTCTTACCCATGTCCCTTTGTGTAGTATAAATAAAACAGAAAGAAGTGCTTCCTGTGCGGAAACAGTTAGGACTTACAACGTGGCCCGGATCCCCTACTTTCCCAGGTGGTTTGGGGCTCACCTTGTAAGGTTGTGTTCCACAACCACTTAATGCGTATATCAAGTTAGAATAGTGAAGGCTGCTCATCAGGTTTCTTCTTGGATGTCCCTCGGATTCCAAGTAGTAGAAATAGTAAAAGAAAAAAAGAAAAAATTCTTATCCACAGCAACTGAAGTTGAGACTAATAGTAGGCGGTCTTCACTTCAACCCTCCTAGGGTATGTGGGTGGCAGATGAATAAATGGTGGAACTATCCAATGAAGTATAATAAATTTATTGGAAAAAAATGGTACAAAGATAACGCGTTTTGAGGTGAAAACCTCTTTTTCAAATCAACCGTACCTTCTGTCTTTCAGAGGCATCTAAGCTTCGGTTGCTGTGGATAAGAATTTTTCCTTTTTTCTTTTACTATGTCCCTTTGTGCACTTACATAATATAACTCCCCATTAGTGGCACTGACATGGTATCACATGTGGCCGCTACAGTATAATGCTTCATCATGGTGCCCATGGTATAATATTCTCCTCTAAATCACCCCCACAGTATAATGTTACGCACAGACCGTCCTAGCATGTGACGTGGGTGCGACTACCAGGGGTTGATTCACTCACTTAATTTGGCTTAATCTAGACCAGGGGTCGGCAACCCCTGGCACGCATGCCAAGAGTGGCACGCGAGGCTTATTTCCCTGGCACGGGCAGCGGAGTCCTCACCCAGCAGTTTCGATCGGACCAAACATGGCCGAAACTAAACTGCTATTATTATTCTGTGGGGTCTCTTCAGACCACTGAGTATAATAAGCGGAGCCCATGGGGAGGTGATAAAACATAAAAAATAATGTTAACTCACCTTACCTGGATCCGCAGCCACTCTGTGCTCTTCAGGCGCTTCTGTCTGACGTAAGAGACCGCTGACAGGGCCTCAGGGGTCACGTCAGACGTTATTACACATAATGACGCGACGTGACCCCTGAGACCCAATCGCCAGTCGCTGACTACAGGCAGTAGCGCCCGAAGAGAACACAGCGGCTACAAAGCACAGGAAAAAGTGAGTAGCATTGCTTTTTATGTTTGTCATCTCTCTTGGCCCTCCACTTATTATACTCTGGGGTCTGAAGAGACCCCGCCATACAATAATAGCTAGTGACTGGTGACAATTGGAATATTATAAAAGTTAGAATATTATACTGTGTGCAGGGGCCACTATGGGACTTAATACTGTGTGCAGGGGCCACTATGGGACATAATGCCGTGTGCAGGGGCCACTATGGAGGATAATACGGTGTGCAGGGGCCACTATGGGACATAATACTGTGTGGAGGGGCCACTATGGAGCATAATACTGTGTGCAGGGGCCACTATGGGACATAATACCATGTGCAGGGGTCACTATGGGACATAATACCATGTGCAGGGGCCACTATGGGACATAATACCATGTGCAGGGACCACTATGGAGCATAACACCATGTGCAGGGGCCACTATGGAGCATAATACCGTGTGCAGGGGCCACTATGGGACATAATACCATGTGCAGGGGCCACTATGGGACATAATACCGTGTGCAGGTGCCACCATGGGAAATAATACCGTGTGCAGGGACCACTATGAGACATAATACCGTGTGCAGGGGCCATTATGGGACATAATACCATGTGCAGGGACCACTATGGGACATAATACCGTGTGCAGGTGCCACCATGGGAAATAATACCGTGTGCAGGGACCACTATGAGACATAATACTGCTATTATTATTCTGTGGGGTCTCTTCAGACCACTGAGTATAATAAGCGGAGCCCATGGGGAGGTGATAAAACATAAAAAATAATGTTAACTCACCTTACCTGGATCCGCAGCCGCTCTGTGCTCTTCAGGCGCTTCTGTCTGACGTAAGAGACCGCTGACAGGGCCTCAGGGGTCACGTCAGACGTTATTACGCATAATGACGCGACGTGACCCCTGAGACCCAATCGCCAGTCGCTGACTACAGGCAGTAGCGCCCGAAGAGAACACAGCGGCTACAAAGCACAGGAAAAAGTGAGTAGCATTGCTTTTTATGTTTGTCATCTCTCTTGGCCCTCCACTTATTATACTCTGGGGTCTGAAGAGACCCCCCCATACAATAATAGCTAGTGAGTGGTGACAATTGGAATATTATAAAAGTTAGAATATTATACTGTGTGCAGGAGCCGCTATGGGACATAATACCGTGTGCAGGAGCCACTAAGGAACATAATACCATGTGCAGGGGCCGTTATGGGACATAATACCGTGTGCAGGGACCACTATGGGACATAATACCATGTGCAGGGACCGCTATGGGACATAATACCGTGTGCAGGGACCGCTATGGGACATAATACCGTGTGCAGGGGTTGTCAGACTTACAATTATTGGCCGGCACTCCGAGCACCTCAACTTTGATTTTTTTAATCGAAATCGGCACGCCAAACAAAAAAGGTTACCTACCCCTGATCTAGACAAATAAAGGTGACAAAACAAGCAAAACAGTTTGCAAAATAAAGTGGAGAAAAGGCAGAAAAAACATGCAAGTTAGAGTCCTTTTGGAGCTTGGAGGATCTTAGATGGGGTGGCCAAAGTCTCATGGAGTCCATAGTTTTCTGTAATGGTGTGCCCATTGGTGGGGGTTGAAATGTTTCTTTTGTGTGTGTTTTGAGAAAGTACCTGACTGATTCCTGATAGGGATTCATTAGAGAAATAAACCTGGTCTGACCAGCATTACTGCAAAGAATGTGCTGTGATCAGACCTGGCAAAAAACGGCATGGGATCTGATCTTGTGATCACAGGGAGATAATAGTCATATTCCTGACTAAATCCAGACATTACATATATACACACATACCAATATAATACACTAATGATACATACATAAAGAATATAATTCACTAAGGATATATACAAGTGGTGTTATTTCATCATTGCCCCACATTATAATGTCCTCTTTCATGTGGCTCACACATTATAATGTCCCCCTCCACGTTGCCCTCAAAGTATAATGTCCTCCTGTATGTGGCACTCACATTATAATGTTCCCCTACATGCACATTAACTGCATGAAAAAAAAAAAAACAATACTCACGTTACCCTATATCTCTGCCATCCACCCTGGAGTCTTCTACCAGCGGCTTCAGGGCACAGCAGGGGCAATGTAGTGAAACCATTACATCATATTAGCCTGCTTTCCAGCTGCTTGGAGCACAGATGGGCACTGAATGGTGAAGCAGGGAGTAGACTGTATTCAAATCTATCTACCTCCAAGTGGCAGATGAGTTGAAGTGGTCAGCACCTGAAATCTGGGACTATCTCATTGAATAAGGGATGGTTGGGAGTTACGCAAGCAGGGCACCCCCACATGAGATTCAAATGCCATAAGAGGGGTTGCATTGAGTTTCTGACTGTAGTTTCTTTAACATCTGCAAGGAGTTTGTATGTTCTCCTTGTGTTTGCATGGGTTTCTTCTGGTTACTCCGGTTTCCTCCCACAATCCAAATACATACTTGTAGGGAATTTAGATTGTGAGACCTACTTGGTACAGTGTTGCCAATATCTGTAAAGTGCTCATAAATAAGCAAAATCAAATCAAATAAATAATATCCATGTGGCTGCTGTAAGGACATTGTAGCTTTTTATGCAGTTTTTCATGCAGTTTTTCTTGAGCATTGGATCCAGCAGGAAGTATAAATTCATCCTTTATATTTTCCATTCATTCCATACAATCTACTCCTAGCTTGCCTGAAAAATCATGTGTGATTCCAGCCTAAGAAAAACCCCTGAACTGCTGTTTACAGCTCAGTAGTAGTATAATGTTGTATAGTCTTAGCCATTGAAAGTAGTGGAAGAGTGAAGAAATCAGGCGATACCTTTTAGAGGCTGAGTATATTTATAAGTAAATATACTCAGTTTACAGCTCAGAGCAGCATCTCACGCAAGATGGCTGGTGTCTTAATCCTATACAGAAAATGCTGCCACTTTTTACCGGTGTATGCAGTCATGTCCACTTTTCTGAAAAGGAACTTGAAAATTTACTATAAATTATGACTTTAATTGACTTTCTGCCCAATTTATTAAGAGACATTTCCCAGGACAGGACATCCAGACTGGTATATGAAACTTAGTATCATTGTATATGTTGCAATATAAAAAAAGTGAAATTGCTCCTAATTGGCTGCGGGCAAAGGAAATATTAGATTGCAAGCTTTGCTGCAGAGAGATTTTTTTTTCATGACGGTGATTATATTTTTGCTGGTTTTGCACACTAGATGGCTGTCTTGACTCCATTTACAGAATTATATTTTGTTTTATTGAGAAAATTACACTAAGAAATGAAAATATGGAAAATCATGAGGATCTCTTATTTCTGCATTTGTGGTGGATAAATCTGCACTTGTTTTGGAAGGCATTAGTTTCACTACATAAACCTGATGAAAATACAAGAGAAATAAATACAATGAACTTGGAGTCCTGCACAATTCTTACAGGGCCAGTATCAGGAATTGCACCAACCTCTCTGTAGAAAGTCACCTTTTGACCGCAGAGGCCCCAAATGTGTTAAGTCAATCTACTAAACTTTATTAGTGACTTCTGAGCTTTCCATGTGACGAAACATAACTCACGTCTCCACTCACAGCTCGGCTAATTATCTGTAGGTTTACCTGGCATTTTAACAAGGAAACATGTGACCCAACAGCCACTTATTACTCTGCGCCGCACATCCTCCATTTTTAACAGACTTTTTGCTTAAAGGGGTGTTCCTTTGAGATTATATGTAGAGTAAGCAATATATAGATTTCTAAAATATTGTTCAATTTTATTTAAACAATCTTAAGCATTATAGTTAGTAAAGAAAATTATGGGGGCGGAGCCAGATTAAAGAGTTATGTATTGTGATAGTATAAAGGGAACCAGTCAGCAGGATGTGTATAAGGTGTCAAGGATATACTTATGTACTTATGGATAAAGTCTCACTATATGTAAAGAAGTCATAGGTCAGGTTCTTACTCAAGGGCTGGTACTTTGGGGATCATTAACTCGATGTAATAGCAATTTGGCTTAGTTTGGCTTTCATGTGACAGGATCACTTCAAGAGCAAAATGGTTGCCCAATTTTGATGACCATTCCTATAACATAAAATGTCCACCCAAACCCTAAAAATTCATTTGTACCTGCAAATAATCCAATGTTTTGTTTTTTTTTTCCATGTCATATCCACAGTAATCTGGAAAGATGAGATGAGGCTGGGGCTTCACACTGAAAATCCAGTGATTTTCTAACCCAGAATTTCTGACTTTGTTTTGTTAGCCAGGGAAAGAAAATCACTGATGACTTTACTGTTTTCTCCATGTCACTGGCAGTTCAGGGACAACTAAAGCAGACCTCAAATTTAAGGACCTCATCAAACAGCTCCTCAAATCTCAGTTTCCTTGAGAGAATAAGTTGAAGATTGTTTCTGGAAGTAGAGAGGAAAGCAAATTGCAACCCCAGTTACATCCCTTCAGAGAGTTATAATGGTGGCCATATTATTTGCCACCCAGCTTTCCCAGAAACAGATATCACAAGAAATTACTAAATGGAATTTTTCACACTTTCACAGAAGACTTTATACTTAACTGTGTTTTTTTTTTATCTTTTAAGGAAAAGGTCTTTGTACACAAATACATTTTCAAAGAATTGAAAAATAAATGAAATTTTTATGTTTCTGTTAAAAAGTTCTGTTAAAAAGTTGTTTTAGCCCCAGATTTAAAATCACTGAATTTTTATATAATATATAACAACCTTTTCTATTTGTGAACTTTTGGTTCTAGATCTCAGATTTTAATAATTTTACACTTTTTTACATCTTATTTTGCGGCTTTGAAAATCCATATAATGAGTTAATCAGAAAAGCAAACTGCGTTTGAAAAAATGGTGAAATTCAACTTTAGCAAGACCACAAAATGGTCGGTCTTTTATGGGTTGGTTGTGGAGGATATGCCTGTAATAACACGAGAAGTAACGATAATAACATACGCTCCGGTTTCGCATAGGACAGAACAAGAGACCCATAAACACATTAAGAGGTTATCCCGGGATTACAATAGACACTAATAGCAATTCTGGAAGTGTCAGACATAATCCTGGTTAATAAAACAGAGATGTCGCTTCATGTGGGTGGAAGTTGGACGTGCAAAGGATATTTCGTCTGCTCTTCTATATGTCTATATTTGTTGCTGTTGAAATGGAGTAAATGAGAGGTTGGTTTTGTGATATAAGACGCAAGGGTATTCTGTTACATTTTGGCTGTGCTATACCGACGCGTTTCATCTCCTGGATGCACTTCAATGGAAGATTGGTAAACCATAATTGTGCATTCCATTTGGAGAAGAAATGTTAAAAAGATACAAATATCTGAACGGATCTAGATGAGGAGTGGTCTCATTACCTCATCTTCAGCTGCGAGATGCCACATGGCTTACATTTTAGGTCTAATTAACCCTAAGCCTTGGCTGGAGATCCATCAAAACAGAGGATAGGAGGAGCAGAAGCGGGTGAAGTTTTGTTATTTTGTTATACTTACGCTACATATTATAATATTACAGTGAAATTGCCATAATCTGCCACTATTGAGATCAAATGCCAGGTTAACAATCTTTTCAGGTCAATGAAAGTTTAGCCTAATACAATGAACTATGTGACATAGTAAGCTCTAGATAAAGGTAAACAAGTACTGTAACATGCAGGGACTATACATCATCAGGTGCTCACAAGATGTGATTCCCAATAATATCTAGGGGGTGCAATCCCAGTGACTAAGGAGACCCAATAAACACCTAAGAAGACAACGATACTTTGACAGTGCTTTTGATGAATAGTCAAAAACCTAAAGATTTCTTTGCTAAGTCTTGTGTATAGGCTTTCATGTATATATGTGTACAGTATGTCATTTATTCAAGGTTCCAGCTGACTAGTCACAACTTTTCATGGTCCATAAGTAGATATTCTACACACATTGCACAGAATGTGTTCCAATATTAGCAAGTACAGTAGCATTGTAAATCTTGATAATACAGCTATTGTCCTTGAAATGATTTGGGCAGAAGTACCTATTTAATGAGTAGTATGTTGGTTACCCAAATGGTATGTGGGGTAGACCATGTAGTAAAATAAAGAAGCCATCACCAACACCAAACACACTTGCCTTTCTGAATATTTTCCCAGGTCTCCTTACCCTATACTTACTTTTGGTACTTTTGGGGTAGAAGATGCTTACCTTGTTTATCCCATTACCTCACCAGGCTACATGGCAAATACTTATTTCATTTGTTCTACCACGCAATACTCTTATTCTACCATCCCACTAGGCCCCATAGCAAATACCTATCCCACTTATGCCACTAGACCCCACAAATATCCACTTATCAAACTAGGACACATAGCAGACACCCTACTTATTCCACCATTCTTCCAGGCCCCATTTCAGACACTTACTCTACCATTCCAACAGGCCCAATAGCCAGACCTTCCCCCCCCCCCCCGTAGCAGATACTTATCCACTTTTTATAGTCGCACCCCATAGCAAGTATCCTACTATCCCACCAGGCCACATATGATACTTACCCTACATTTTTATCATTTGACCAGGAACCATGACAGATATTTACCCTGCCTCTATCATAGCTATACCACTGACTTCACTATAAAGATGTCTCAGCTGTACCTATGAGGAATGGTGAATTAGGATTACTATATTTAATCAACTTTAAAAATGTAAGCCATCAGCAAAACATCACAATTTTACAAGTAAAAAAAATCAGATATTTTGAATAGAAGCAACTCAATGCAGCTTACAAATGGACGTAATCTGTTTGTTAAAGATCCTACTTGAATTGTTACAATATGTAGGAAAAATTTGCAGTGGACGCAAACATGACCTTTTTATGGGCTACACAAACCTCTCTTTTGGTACTGTACTAGTAAATGTCAATTGCCGGTTTAGATTTACACATTAAGCATTGCCCATAGGACCGAGCCAAAAGTGTGGTGAGACCACTAACATGATTTTTAAGTATATAATTTGCCTAAAATGAAGCTCCACCAAGTTCCAGAGATGATAGAAGCAAAGACAAAGGTTTCACTAGTGTTAAAGACAAAGAAAGCACATGTATCTGGATATAAAAGATGGCACATGTAGAGGCCTATGTGTTGATCCAGGTGAGAGACCTGTGTATGTTAGCCTTTATGTATGAAAGGAGAGACAGTGAGTGTCTTTTCCTTTGCTCCATTCTCATCAATTTCACAAATTTTCTCCCCCTTATTCTCCTTCTCTGTACTGGTCTATTCCACCAGTCTCTACATTTCCCACCAGACTCTTCATCTGCACCGGTCTCCTCCTTAGCATCAGTCTCCTTCACTCTCACCAATCTGTATGCTCTATACCAGTCTCCTCCTCTTCATAGTCTCTTTTCTCTCCTACCAGTCCCTTCCTCTGCACTAGTTTTCCTTTTGTACCAGTCTACTCCTCTCCCACAAACCCCCACCTTTGATCGGTTTCCTTATTTTTATCAGTCTCCTCCTCTCCCACCAGTCTCCTCCTCTGTACCAGTCTTGTCTTCTTCTCCACCTCTTCTACCAGTCATTTTAAATCTTCCCCTCCTTCCTCAAAGGGGTTAACACTTCTTTTCCATCCTACCTCTGGGAAAGTCATCGTCATTCGCTGTTTTAATTTTTTTTTCCCAACAACTTTGAGGCTTAATAGCTTTAAAATTTTACAAGTTGTAAAAACAATTAAAGCCATAATTTGAAAAATAAGCAGAACCGGCCCCTTCAAAAAGTCTGTGAACCTTTCACACTTCACGCTTAAATGGGACCTTGTGCTACAGTCAAAGTCGGGGCCGTCGATGACAAAACACAGAAGCGTCCTGCGACTCGGCTGATGCCAGTTTGGACTCACTGTTTATTTTCATGATTCCATGGAAGAATTTTAATTTAATGAGTGTTTCGTCCACTAATGTAAAGCATGGATGGAAGCGTGTAATTATGATGTCAAAAATATTTCAGCTTAAACAGCAGCAGCTGACAAAAGGGATTTGATTTGCATCTGAATTGTGTCAGGGATGGGGGGTGTATGTGGGGGTGGGGGGCATACAGCCTTACAGCAAATAACCTCAACGGCAGTATTGTTCCTTATCCCGATTCCTTCCATCGCTTCTACTCCCAGGATATGAGAACATTTCGCACCTCATAATGTATTTCACTGTTTTCTTTCTCCTTCGTCTTGGTACTTGTTTTGTCTTACGCTACATGAGACATTTCAGGTTGTTTTTCTTACAGTGACTTTATTAATGGTGGAGAGGGCTGGTCGTAGTTCTCTGGATATGGATGGAGTGCTGCTGGCCTTTCTTCTATTGAGCCACAGATCCAATTCATTTCTAAACTGGTAGATGTTGACACTAACCTGGAATTTGTTGACCAAAGTAGCACCAGGCTCAAAAGGTATATTAGCAAGGGGTACACACAGCGGGCGCTGTACCAGTTTAAAAATGTAGTAAAGTTAACCTGACTTTTTGCGGTTGGATAAATTGCTAGAAGGATGAAATCTTATTGCAGAAGACAGCAAAAGCCAATTGAAAGTCATTGAAAAAAACACTTTCCACTGACTTTTCATTGTCTTTTGTTTTCCTCCATGATAAGATATCACACTGCAGCAATTTATTCTGCTGTAGAAAGTCGGGTTAAGTCTGCTACATCTGTATGTCTTAAAATGCCATTAAATTTCATTATAGAATAATAGCCCAGGGCAGTATGTTACTAAGACAGTGCAAATAAACCATTCATGTGTGGAACTGCAGCCAAGTCATGTATGTAAGTCTATTTGATACTGTTTGCTTAGCCAAATTATCTAATCATATCATGTATGATACCTCTGCTGAAATACAGAATCAAAATCTATCATAATGCTGTTTGCTGAGCTGCATCTATACCTGTGTGATATGTCCACTGAGTGGCAACATCCAAGCCTATCCTGTGTGATACTGTCTGCAGACATGGTGAGCCTAAGCTCACATTCAAACAACCATTGATGACAACGGCTGAGAAAAACATTCATTTTTCAGGTCTGTTTTGCACCCGTGGGGCACCCATTTTCACAGATCCCTCATACATTGCAGTATATGGAGGGATCTGTGAAAACGGACAAAATAGAAACATAGCCTAAATTTTGATGGTCTATTAGCCCCATTCATAGACAGTGAAAATAATGCGGCTGGGTGACTGTTGTGTGAATATAGGGTGAGCCTATCATGTGTAATAGTGCCTGCTAAACTGCTGCATCTAAGCCTAAATTGTGTGACACTGTCTTCTGAGCTGTAAATCTAAGCCTATAATGTGTGCTACTGTCAGAATAATTGATCTATTATGTGTAATACAGTCTAAAGCTACTTCCGCACATCCATAGTTTTTCCATTTTTATGTTCCGTTACAGGAACAGAAAAACAAACAAACAAGCAAAAAAACCTCAGGGCTGATTTAGCCATATCATAGACACAATTGACCACCATTGGAGTCATTTTGCTCCACACGATAGCATAGTATGCTGTGTTATTTTATCCAAGATTACTAATGAAATCTGCTTTGGAGGCTCCTAGCAGAACCTGTGACATTAGTGTGAACCTAACCTTAGAAAATTGCACAATTCTATAATCTTCATCATGTCATTTTATGAATTTCCATTAAAACGATCTTGTATGCTGTTGAACTAGAGTATCATGTATGATTCACTTTTAGACAAATAACATTGTAATCCTCATTTCTCTGTATGAATGAATCCGTGTGTTACCTGCATCTATTTCCAGTTGTAGAATAGTACCACCTAGTAGTCATATTGCTGTTCTTAAAGAGGACCTTTCTCCACTAATTCAAGTTATTAGCATCTATCAATAGCTCTACTCCACTGATTCTAGCACCACTGTAATTTTTTCTCTAGCCCAGTTGCACTTTTTTCTCTAGCCCCCACCATTCCTGAGCAACAAGCAAGTTAGTTTTGATGCTTGATATGCTATTTCAGCTCTGTTATGTCAGAGGGGTGATGTCAGAGGCAGCCAGTGTCAGAGCTCAGAATCACACCACTTGCCTGTTCCTGCATGACACTGCCCTTCTGACAGTACAGAGTGTATGCAGCTTATCAGGCACCAAAAGTAACAGCGATGATTGCTCAGGAACGGTGGGGCTAAAGTTCCTTCTGTCCCAGAATCAGTGGAGCGAGCAGTGACTATTAATTGATGTATAGAGCTGTTTGAGGGGGAGAAAGGTCCTCTTTAAGTGATATGTTATTTTACAAAACAATTGCGATAGTTGGATACAACACCTGCTGCTCAAACAGTCTCGAGCATAAGGCACACATCTCTGCTGACTGCAACTGCTGGTCTGAATTGTCAACCTTCTGTATTTTTACATACTGTCTGTTTTTAAGCTGTTTAATGTGGTCAGCATATAGAAGTATTGGCCACATTTACTAGTTAGTGCAGTTGTAGAACAGACAGACATAAGGTACTTAATTTATCACAGCAGGACATACATAGCTAGAGGTTCAGCCTGGGGGGAAGGGTAGTGTAAAACATAACTGAGTGGGCCCCCAACCCAGGCATAGCCATTATATAGATACTGCTTCTACACAGACCCTCTGCAAACCATTTAAATGAATACAGTATAGTAAAATTGCAGTGATGTCACATGACATTTCTGACTGTAGTTGTTTGCATCTCCTGTTGTTTCCATCTGGCCCAGACCACCATGATGACTTCTACAAGTTGCAACCTGCCTCTGTAAAGCTTTCAGTACAGACATCTTTAGCTACTCTCTTTTCCAGCACCCTACTCACCTTTTACTCATTTACCAAAACTACCCATTACACTTCTAACCCCATTCTGGGCCTATTGCTGCTCATTTTCCCTTGTTACTATACCTGCTCATTTGCATGTTGCCCCCCAAATACTGTACTTCAGAAATAATGCTATAACTATGATTACCCCCTAAAAATAGTGACACACAGAACCCATGAATACAAGCGTGAGGTAGACAATGGCTAACAATAATGATGCCAAACAAATAAAAAAAAAAAAAAAAAAAAAATATATATATATATATATATATATATACATGTACAAATAATATAAATATTGTAAATTATCATAATGTGAATGCAACTGCACATGTGTCAGAAAAGAATCCGTACACAATTGAATATTTGCTGGTCCTGCACCATTGAGTCTCAGCCACTAGGGAAGCTGTACATTAACCAAAACTGGCACAGCTTCATGTCAGGGCTACAACCAATTGACATCACCCTGCAGTTCTTGATCATAGAGGACAACAATCAGAAATAACCCATTATAGACATTGTACTGGCTATTATTGTCATTTGATGAGTTGTACAACATGTGCAAATATATTGGGCAGTGAAGAGATTTTGTTGAATGACTTCCATTTAAAGGCAGCAAAACCCACAATTTAAGCAAACACACACGAAAAAAAAAAACTTTGCTAGAGTCTGCACTTTGTTTAGAGTAAGTGTGATATTTTCTTGTGTGGCTCCAGATCTCTAAACAGCAGCCACATCTATTGTGAGGAGAGCAATCAGCCAGCAATCTACAGAATTACGAAGGGCGCTCATTCCTGCCCTCCGCAGACGCTGTCCAGAGGCCTCACTGACATTTGCTCCAAACATCTCTGTTTATAGAAAGTTCGATCTTGATTTTAGGAATGGGATCAGATTCAAAGCAGCGCCCGTCCGAGATTTGCAAAGTCTAAACCTTGCCACAAAGTGTTCTCTAATTGTAGGCTTTACCCCAGGCGGTTTGGTAAAGCATCATTCCTGTATGGGGCCTTCAGTTGACAATTAGCGGCATCAAGATCAATTAAGGACTTTACTGGCAAGAATAGAAGGAAAGGGGCGGGTCTTGTTAACTGCGGTGGTGGCAATACATTAGTACTGACAGAGAATGGGGATCCCTTGAAAGTTCTTCACTTGCCCTGTCAACAACTGGAACTTTGAATCAAGCATAAGCTACACATTTGTTTGACCCCTGGAAAAAATTAAAAAGTTAAAGCAAAACAATTTTTTTGACCATTTTTATAATATTTAATTCTTTAAGTCGTTTAGACGTTTAGGTTATACAAGGGGCAATTTATTAAGACTGGAGTATCCTATGCTAGTCTTAATTAAAGAGGTTTTTGTCATTACAGACACTTAACCACTATCATGGGAGGATAGGGGATAAATGTCAGATCTCAGGGGGTTTAACTGTTAGGACCCCCAGCAATAGAGGAGAACGGGGCCTATAAAGTCCCCCTGCGTCCTCTATGTGGATAAATTGTCAGTCTGTATGGATGACCGGTACTTCACTCATACAATATCCAGAAGCCACATAGAAGTGAATGAATCTCTGGACGTTCAAGCACACTATCACTTCATTCACATGGAGGACACAGGGGGCCTTTCAGGCTCCCGATCCCTTGATTGCTTTGGGACTCAGTGATCAGACATCTCGCACTTATCCCCTATCCTTTTGATGAGGAATAAGTATCTGTAATGACAAAGCCCCTTTAATTCCTCCATTGACATTAGATATGGAAGAATTGCTCTGACCTCTTAATAATATTTCATAGGGGAAGATAAAAATGCAGCAAAAATTAATAAATAAATGCTGTCGAAAGAACGCAATGCATTTTTTGCGCAGTGTTTTTTAGCTGGGTTATGCATTTTACAGTACAGGCAAGATTTCATTAATTTCATCCACACATTGCGAAAATATGAGCTGCAGAAAAGCTGCGTTTCCAAAAACACGTGTTAATTTTAGCTGCAGAATTGGGAATGTCTTATGTATATATTTAATAGGAGAACAAAAAAACACCTCAAAAATTCAATGAAAACGCTGCGAAAAAAAGTACGCAATGCATTTTCACTGCATTTTTTCCACTGCATTTTTAAACTGTGTTTTGCAACATGGGGTCTTAGCTTTAAAGGAGTTATGCCATAAAAAATATTAAGTAGAGGTTAAATTGCTGATAGGATAGCTCTGATGCTCCCATTGAAGTGAATGGGAGGGACGTTGTGTTGGCGTCCACTGGGGGTATGGCTATAATCACAGCAGGGGTAAAACACCCCCCCATTATCTCGGTGATCAGACCCACTGCTCAGCATTTTATCTCCTATCCTATGGATAGAGGAGAAATAATTTTAATGGCATGGGCCAATATTTGCTTATTAATTCTAAAACAAAGTTTGAAAAATAATTGTAGTAATAAAGTATAGAGTGACAATAAATGCCAAAATATGGTGAAATGTGTAATAGAAATACAATAATAAATAGTTTATGAACTTTTTTACATTTAAAATTTCTAAATTACTGATAAATTTATGTATTTATATCTTATAAATAAAACATACAAAAATAATTTGTACCGCTTCTAAAATAGGACCAAAAAATTCTGTGCATTTTAATTGTGGGTGTCATGTTGATTTTTGGTGACAACTTTTTATGACTTTTGACCTTCCCTAATAATTAACCAGAAGGTCTTCCACTACATGTTGGACATTGATCGCATAACCTAAAACTTCCTATGTGACATAGAAAATGCACAAGTGTTTCTGCTTCCAAAATTATTTTTGGATCTTTTTGTAACAAGAAAAAAATCTTGGAAATTAAGAAGAAATATACCAGTGCACCCCTTAAATCCCATTATTTCTTCTGATCATTACTCTTACCCCTTTCTTCCTTACATTCTGTGTTAAACATGAAAATCTACAGTCATCCTAAAATGTAACCTAAGTCCCAATATAAAACATACACCGACAATTAACTACTGTGATACTTCAAGACTCTATTAAAGGCCTTGAAGTGATTTTTTCTTTTTTTTTTTTTGTTTTAAATTGGGAATTACTCTCTTTTCATGTAAGTAAATTGTTCTCTGGAAAACTTTCAATCGTAGAGAAACACAACACAGCGGTGATTGGCCTGCTTATGCCATGGTTGATTTTTTAACTCAATTATATTTTGACAATTCGGCATAAAACTAGGGTGCATGTCTTTATTTAAACTGTATACCTTCCATAGGAACGGTCGTCTAACTACGCATGGTCAGTGTCAGCCCTAATGAGGTTTGACAAGGGCATTTGGTGGTTGTAACTCAAATCTAATTCAGAACATCTTAACACTCGACTTGTCAAGCAGCTAAATTGCAGCGTTTGCTCTAAGCGATGGGACAGGACCAACTTACATTGAAAGTTTACGCTTAAGTTTAGGCCACAACAATTACACTTTCTCTGAGGCGTGTTATATAAATTCTCAGGGCTGAAAATGACTGGAAAATAGACTTCCAGGATTAAGGTTAGAATTTTTGAAAATGACTATTTTGGAGGAAAATTTCTAAATGTTAATTTTGTTTATTTACTTTAATTTTCTGTAAGATTTTCTGTGTTTCAGAGGATGGAGAACATCTATTTATAAATGAATAAAGACTAATCTCAAATTTATTAAATTAACAATTTTTAAAATATATTTTCTATAAACATTTTAAAATTTTATAAGTGATCATGAAATGGTTAAATATTTTACTTGGCATAAACAAGTTTTCATAACATGCTTCCTAAAATAAAAAAATATATATATTGAGCATGAAACAGTTAAACACTCAAGTTTCCATAAACGCCTTTGATAGCTTTTCCACCTTAAATTACCTCCACTTGAAGGGTTTTACCTCTAAATCTGTCCGTTAAATACAGATACTGTTTCTTATTTCTGAAGATCGACTTGTTGGAAAAAAAAAATTCCACCACTGACCAAAATTAATTATATAAAAAAAAAAAAGTCAAGGTCTGAATGTTTATAAAATGTGGAAAGTGGAAAAAGATAAAAAAAACACTTTGAAAACATACATTCAGTTTGGGAAAAAAATCCTCAAAAATCAGTCAGGATTATAGTAACCAACATGTAATTTCTACATCAAAATATCAAAAGATTTGATATATTAAAAAAAAAGTTGAGCTGAAAACATCTTTAAACAATTTAGCATTTTTTTCTCTGAACTCACAAGATCTAGTGAAAGCTTTCCAAAATCTGAGATTTGATAATTTATCTTTTTGTTAAATGCAACAATAAAACATTAGCCCCCCCAGGGGCCCATAAACGCCTTCCTTGTGGACTAGAGCTCACAGACCCGGTCCGTGCTTGGCGAATGATTCATGTACATAGAAATGTCAGTGATGTGATGTGTTAACCGTCAAGAAAGTTGGTGCTAATTGGAATTATAAACAGCAGATAAAATGCTATTATCCCCAATATTTCTGCAGACTTTTACAAATTCCTGATGCTATCAATTAAAATAACAGAAGAAGTTTCTTCTAAATTCTTTAGCTGTTTTGGTTCAATTTTATAGAGGGAGTATCATTTGTTTACCCTGTTAAAAAGTTAACTCCACCCAAAATATCTGTAGAGTTTTGAAAACCTCTCCTTGAGTTCTGATGTTCATAAGATTAACTACCAATAGTCCAATGACAGCCATCAAATATCCAGTGGTTACTTCCCTTCCCTTTTAGAAATGTTACT
The DNA here is from genome assembly GCA_947044405.1 of Leptodactylus fallax. Lineage (NCBI taxonomy): Eukaryota > Metazoa > Chordata > Amphibia > Anura > Leptodactylidae > Leptodactylus > Leptodactylus fallax. Next base: position 925,873 of record CAMRHE010000143.1, read on the forward strand.
GAACATTGAAATTTCGATTGAATGTAATATTAAAATTGTCACAAGAAGGGAATCTGTTAAAAAAACAAAGTGAGTGATACCTCTTCAGGCCATGCTACTTTGACTCTCAGTCTCTACTGCTCCCCCGGTGTTTGTTGATGGACTGCAGAGGTGCTCCCAAGCAGGAGATCCCCACCTCTTCCTATGATTCTCAAGTGCTCTAATAGGGAATTTCCATAGGGATTGTTATGGTTTCCATCATTAAACAACTTTTTAGTGAGATTCATTTATTATATTCTCTTCACTTTAAAGGTTTGTATCTCATACAAGACTTCTCCGAATCACAGGTTCCAGCAGGCCGCACCCCACCAATCACAAGATCATGGTCCCTTCATTTAAATGGAGAAGTGGCAATACATGTCTACTGCTGCTCCTCTCAACTATATGGGACTACCCATTCTTGTGATTGGTACTGATTAGAGATGGATAAACCCCAAATATTTGTTTCGGGTCGAATAAGGGTGGATTCACACTTGCGGCGGCACTCTGTCTGCCGAGAATCCGACCTAAATGTCGTAAAACTGGATAGGCACTGGATAGGGGAAGGTTTGCGACACATTGCTTAAAACCCCATTCACTTGGGTTTTAATGCAATGCGTGGGTGTGCGCTTACACCCTCTGTGCCGCGAAGCCGTTTTTTTCGCTGGAAACAAAGTCGGACATGCAGGACTTTGTTTCCAGCAAAAAAAACAGCTTCACAAGCACACCCGCGCATTGCTTTAAAACCCCATCAAGTGAATGGGGTTTTAAGCAATGTGTCGCAAACCTTTCCCTATCCAGTACCTATTCAGTTTTACGACATTTAGGTCGCATTCGCAAGTGTGAACCCACCCTAAGTTTGGTATGAGGCACTACTTAAAAATGCTTAAAACATAGTGTATAACACTGTCAGGGCAATGAAAGGTTCTGTATTACAGCTGCAGTCAGGCTCACTCCACACAGATATTCTCCCTCACTCCTATCTATGATTTCTATCACTAATCTGCCTGTAATTGATTAAATCTGACTAAACTGTGTTCTAATTCTCCTACTCCAAGCTATATTGCAAGCTTTGCAGCACTCATGTTGCTACTTCCACCATCACTGATATGCCTTGTGTTCCAGCCCATACAACCTTATATACTATATATGATATCAGCACTGTAACATGCCCACCTAGCACTGACTATTGGCTGTCAGGTGGCACCAGAACATCACAGTGACTCACAAGACATGTGTCTTTTCTGTATTTTTACTGTGCAATACATGTGGTGGCAGCCATTATAATTCATCTGAGATGGATCACCATTTATTTGGTTTTGTTAAAAAAATAACAATTTGGAACTTGGTTTATAACAAATTGGTTTGCCCATCTCTAGTGGTAAGCCAATTGTTGGACCCCTACTAGTCAAACATTTATCCCCTATCCTGTGGTTATGGCAATGTGCATGGTACTACCTCTTTAAAAGGTACATTGACTTATGAGCAGTTTAACAGTTTACATATGCATATTATTTTTCTCCATAGGTGCATTCATAATTCTGCAATGTCACTGGAACAATCAAGAAGATTATTGACAACTGATTTCTAACAACTTAGCTAAATTTCTATAACACATGGGCAGTTAGTTACCAGATGACTGTACAATGCCTGGTGTAAAGATAGCACTTTCCAGAATGCTAGTCACCAGAACATATTCGGTGCAGACAGATTTTAGCTCTGAAGATTGCAGAATTGTAGGTATGTCACATCTATCCCATACTTCTGAATGATATTTGTACAAATCCACGCACATGCCACAGAAACAATCCTTTTTTATTTACCAAAAAAATCGTTTTGAAATTCCTAAATATTCTGCTATATTGTAACAACAAGTTGTGAACCTTTGTGAACAGCATGAGCAACAGTAATGGACACTTTAAAACACCCCCTCCCTCCAGCACCAACACCTTAACTTGGCAACAATAAAACACAGACACCGATCTTGTGGGTAAAATTGTGGGGATCGGCCACAGCTTTATTAAATAAATTATAACATATCATGTTCCTTGTTACCCCATGACGACCCTAATTGGCGTGTCACCATATGCCAGCCACCATGTCCACGGTGGGCATGTATTCGATGTTCCACGGGTGACACGTCTGTGCTGTTCCTTCCAGGTGAAAGGGGACAAGGTCCTGCCATATGCCGCTGTGACACCTGGGAACGTAAATAAATAACTAAATAAATACAAGAAATAAACAACCACACCAGTGCAAATACAACAAGGGAAAGCGGGAGGGAGCGATGTGGCTGCGACACTGGCGGGGATCCGAGAGGAAGTCCCCGCCCAGCGTCGTGGAATAAGTAAAACACGGAGCTCCGCCCCCTCTCACTGCAACCAACGACCTGTTGGCGCGCCGGAGGGAGGGAGGGAGGGTGGGAGCCAAAGGAAAGTCCCCTCTCCATGGCCGGTCAAGAGCCGGTCGGCTTATACAGCCCGCCGGCTCACAAGAATCAGAAAAGTGCAAACAAACATGCTCCCATTGACCTACAGCAAGCAGAGATCTAGAACATGCTTAGGAAATGAGTAGAACTTTTCATTGTACCAGAATTAAAGATAGTCTATCAGCAGGAAAATTGGTAATACTTAATGACAGTACCTTGTAGGGCAGCTTTGACACTTTCCAAAGATGCACTTCTTATTTTGCATTGCAGCTCCATTTTCATGAAAATCAAGATTTTCTTCTCATGTAAATGAGCTGAAAAGGACGCTTTTCTCCTGCTGGGACTTTATCCTCTGTTCTAGATAACCAACCCTAACTGCAGACAAAGTGTGACAAAGTGGAAGCTGTCACTGAAGCAATGGGGGGAGAAGCTGGGTGGCAGTTAGGTGCAGTTATCTGGAGAATGAAGCCCCAGCAGAAGAAATTCCCCTAAAGCCTTTTTCAGCTAAATTGCATGAGAATAAGATCCTGATTTTCATGAAAATAAAGCTGCAATGCAGAATAAGGCCTCAAGCACACGACTGTGTGCAATTTACAGTCTGCAAAATTCTGCTCAGTATTCTGTTTTTGTGGTGCATTTCTCATCAGTGTGTCTTCAGCGTCAGTGCAATATATCCGCAAAAATGTTCAATATTGCATCAGTGTGTCATCTTTATGCAAACAAAAACACGGAAAACAGCAAATGATGTCACTAGGTAAAAGGTCACATGATCGCTTCGAGGACATTTTCTTTGATGAATGGCCTGGAGGCACTTACTTTGATCTATCTAGGACAATATCCTGCTCATGGAGCCATGCACAAGCTGCTCCTTTGCTGCAAAAAAAAATGTTCAAGAAACCCCCTGCTGCTAGGCAACTGTTTCGCAAAAACAGATTCCACACGGATAACATCTGTCTGACATCCATTGTTCTCTGCGTTCCATAGGCTTCTATGGACTAGTCCAAGCTGCAAACACTGAGCAGAATAGGACATGCTCTGAGTTACAAGGACTCATGGCACACACAAAGACCCATTGAAAACACAGTAGTGTGCATGGGTCCATTGAAATGAATGGGTCAGTGAGCTATCCAGGAAAAACTAGCACACTGAACTTGTACATGTGTGCATGAAGACTAAGGCATCTTTTTACAGTGTAGAGGCCAACCTACAATGTACTGTCATTAGTTTAACACTGATTTTACTGCTGACAGAATCCCTTTAAGCAGTGGCGTAACTAGGAATGGCTGGGCCCCAAGGCGAACATTTGACATGGGGCCCCCCCCCAACCGCCGCCCCCGACCCCTCCCCCCCGGACCGCCCCCTCCAAGCCCCCCCCCCCCCCCAAAAAAAAAAAACGCATTCCTGCGCACACTATTATGTGCCATAGTGGCCCCTGCACACAGTATCATGTCCCATAGGGGCCCCTGCACACAGTATCATGTCCCATAGTGGCCCCTGCACACAGTATCATGTCCCATAGTGGTCTCTGCACACAGTATCATGTCCCATAGGGGCCCCTGCACACAGTATCATGTCCCATAGGGGCTCCTGCACACAGTATTATGTCCCATAGTGGCCCCTGTACACAGTATCATGTCCCATAGGGGCCCCTGCACACAGTATCATGTCCCATAGAGGCCCCTGCACACAGTATCATGTCCCATAGGGGCCCCTGCACACAGTATCATGTCCCATAGTGGCCTCTGCACACAGTATCATGTCCCATAGGGGCCCCTGCACACAGTAGTATTCCCCATAGTGGCCCCTGCACACACTATTATATGTCCCATTGTGGACCACCCATGAACAATTATTATACTCTGGGGTCTTTTCAGACCCCAGAGTATAATAATCGGAGACCTAGGGGAGGATAGAAACATAAAAAAACAACATTGCTTACCTGTTCCTCGCTCCGGTGCATGCCCATGCGCTACTCCGGCCTTCTTCTTGTGCGGACCAGGCCGGCGTCACGTGAATCGGGACCGGTGTCGCGACGCAAAATGACGTCGGCTGACGTCTGGGACGTCAGCGAACAGGCCCGAGGCGCAGGAGCGGTAAGTGTATATTGTTTTTTATGCTCCCTCACCAACTCTGGGCCTCCGATTATTATACTCCGGGGTCTGAAAAGACCCCGAAGTATAATGATAGCAGGTGTTTGGCCCGCAGCCTCACATACCGATCCCCGCTCCTGCTCACAGCCGTCTCCGCAGAATCGGAAGCGCAGGCGGCCGTGAGCGTGACCTCGGGGAACGGTAAGTATATAGGGCCCGTTACCTGCTGGGGTTACTCCAGCAGATAACGGACTATTAAAAAAAAAAAAAAAAAAAAAAACGCATCGGGGGCCCGCGGGGCCCCGTAATGTCCCGGGCCCTGTGGCAGCTGCTACCACTGCTACCCCAGTAGTTACGCCCCTGCCTTTAAGCTTATTATTGAATTAATGGTACTGGCCCTTTAAATTTTGCTGTCGAAACAGCGTATTTATTGTGCTTTCACTCTTATCTTTTTCGTTAGCTTTGTTACTCTTCAATCTTAGTTTCTGTCTATTCTCAGTCTCTAAACTTCTCTCCTGCAGTCAATTTCTGGCATTTTTAAACACACAGTACATTGGAATCTATCAGCTTCCCAGTCTGGCTGTCAGTCTTCTCCATCCTCACCGTGTCAATTACAACAATCAGGACTGAGCAGAAAGCGCTGGCCTTCATCAAGTCTAATGAGGACGAGCAGAACGCTGTATACTCAGGGCTGCATAGACATGCTGAGCTGTAGGTGGCCTACAATGCCTGCAAGAACCCCGAGTAACACTGTCTACAAGATTGGGGTTCTGCTTATCGCCTTCAGGCTTGCTGTCAATCAGTGTAAACAAGCTTGTTCTGTCCTACCCTAGTCTTTCTAACACAGCTGAGGAATTGTCGCAGTGTATTCATGTATTTCTCTCCTGTCTTGGAATCTTGACAGAGGGCTGTTACCTATACTGCTACATTGTAACAAACTGCTATTTGGTGAACATAACTAGGTCTTGAGTGGTTTTAAGCTTGTAAGTGTATGTAAGAATGTTTCCATTCAGTGACAGGAAGCAGATATCAGCATTGTTATTATAGCTATTTCTTCCTTTATTATAAAGCTACTACACTTCTGTTATTTATAACATAGGAGATGCTATTAAACAGAGATATCTATGCACTTTTAATTATGTCAATGTTTTTTTCACTTCTTTAGATTTTCACTGATTTTCCTCATGTTTAACATAGGGATACATGGCAACTTTGCCATGTAGTCCATGGGCAGGACTTATTCGTCACTTTCAATTTTTTTGGGAAAAAGGGTTGTGGCCTAAACGGAGATGCTTTTCACGCTGTATTTATGACTTGTGTCTTTTTAAAAAAGGGCAAAAAAAGACGCAAATGTACTGCAGTATATAGGCGGCATGAAAAAGCCCGTCAGGTCAGACAGCATTAAAGAGCGACAGATGCATCTTTTTTTTATCAAAAATGAACAAAGTGCACATAGCTAATAAAGATGCATCTAAACTAACCAACACGTGCACAACATTAACAATGAGGTGCGCCTAAATTATAAAACATTATAAAACTTAGACAGTAAAACTTGTCTAAGGCTAAGGCCCCGCATAGCGGGGCTGCAATGCATCGCAGTTTTTCCCGCAGTGCTTTTCACAGAAAGTCTGTAGAGGTTTCCTCTGCGGACTTTCTGTTTCCATTATACCTATAGGTAAAGCGCCGGAGTTTCCATAGGTATAATTGACATGCTCCGTATTCCAATACTGCAACGGTTTTGGAAATTGCAGCGTGTATATATATTTTGCAATGTGTGGATGGGATTTGCTAGAATCCCAACCACTTTGCAGGCATTTTTTGCCGTGGTGTTTCTGCCGCGGCCAAAATGCTGTGTTTTCACCACGTGGGGCCCTGGCCTAACACAGATATCACATGTCCACTAAAAAGCTGCTATGTGATTGAGGCCTTACCTGTAAGTGAAAGCCCCAGCCAAGAGTGTGTCTATGCTGTTACTGTGAGCACCTTGTGGCAGCACTCTAACTTTATATTTATAAATTGGGCACATGTTGTTTATAGTGTTTAACTTAGGCAGCATTAGTAAATGTAGGTCTATGTATGGACACCCCATTATTTGGACCTCCATAATACATATAGGAATTGGGCCGAGCTTAGAGCACCAGGCATGCATGCTCACAACTTCAGCAGTATAAATACAGTCCTGACAATGACAGCTACCAATAAAACAGAGACAACAATACAGAAATGATGGGAGATACAATCATATAGAGAACACTTGTGGTTGACACCTATGGTGTTAATGTAATTGAATTTACTGATGGAAATGGTCTGGAAAATCTTAAATGTGAACAAAGAAGATTTGTGTAGATTTACATATGATTTGCATGTCATTACACGCCAGAGTGCTGCCCAGTTATTGTGTACAATCCCTGCAAAGTCCATTACGTGTTGTGTAAATAAAGCTTTGAAGTTCAAAATTCCAGTGTTCAACTCAACCTTGTGTAAGCATGTTCTGATCAAATATGATTATAACCGATCCTGGGGCCCTGCATGGCCTTATAGGAGAGGGGAAGGGAAGTGACAATAAATACTGTTATACTATCCCTACATACAAGAACAAAGCTACTATAATACTGCCCCCTGTGCAAGAATATAACTACTATAATGCTGTGTAATATATACAAGAATATAGCCACTATTATATTGCCCCCACTGTACAAGAGTATAACTATTTTAATATGGCTCCTATGTACAAGAATATAACTATAATAACAATTCCTGTGTACAACAACTATAATGTACAAGAATGTACATACGATAATACTACTTCCCTGTGTACAAGAAGATAACTACTATAATAAAGTTTCCTATATACAAGTGTATACCTATATTAATACTGCTCCTATGTGCAAGACTATTATTTATTTATTTATTTATTTATTTATTATGCTTACTTGTATAGCGCCATCATATTCTGCAGCGCTTTACAGACATTGACAGTCACTGTCCCATATAGGGCTCACAATCTACATTCCCTATCAGTATGTCTTTGGAGTGTGGGAGGAAACCGGAGTACCCGGAGGAAACCCACGCAAACACGGGGAGAACATACAAACTCCTTGCAGATGTTGTCCTTGGCAGGATTCGAACCCAGGACTCCAGCGCTGCAATAACAACTATAATACTGCTGCTATGTACAAAAATATAATTACTATAATACTGCCTACTATATTCAAGAATATAAAAACTATAAATGCTGCCCTTATATACAAGAAGACAACCAATATAACACTGCTCCTTATGTACAAAAAGACTATAACTAATAATATAATAATAATAATAATAATAATAGTCCTTTAATAGTCCCACAATGGGGAAATTCAGTGTGTTACAGCAGCAAAGATAAGATAAGATAAGCAGATACAAATACAAATACAACATGTACAGGAATGTTCCAAGGTGAGAGGCATTACATTAATAGCAGACAGACAGATAGGATGTAGCGGGGGGGGGGGGATTTAACAGGCAGAGAGATATTTCAGTTCTCTATATGTAATGATCTCCGCTTAGGTCGGTGTTGGCTGTACAGCCTAACCGCGGTGGGGAGGAAAGACTTCCGATAGCGCTCCTTCTCACACCTAGGGTGGAGCAGTCGGTCACTGACAGTACTGCCCAGCGCAATCACAGTCTCATGCATGGGATGGGAGTTATTCTCCCGCATGGAGCTCACCACGGACAGTATCCTTCTGTCACCCACCACCTGCACTGGGTCCAGTGGGCTCCCCAGGACAGAGCTGGCCCTTCTAATCAGCTTGTCAAGTTTATTTCTGTCCCTGGTTGATATACTGCTCCCCCAGCAGGCCACTCCAAAGAAGATGGCTGATGCCACTACCGAGTTGAAGAAAGTCCTAAGAAGTGCCCCCCGGATTCCAAAGGCTCTCAGCTTCCTAAGCAGGTAGAGCCTGCTGTGGCCCTTCCTGTACAGGGCCTCCATATGATCTGCCCAGTCCAGCTTATTATTAAGGAGCAAACCCAGGTACTTATAGGTGTTCACAATCTCGATGCCCGTCCCCAGGATGTCCACTGGTTTTGGAGGGCATCTGCCTTTACGGAAGTCCACCACCATCTCCTTGGTCTTCCCCGCGTTAATCTTCAGGTGGTTCTGGTGGCACCAGTCCACAAAAAACCGGTTCAGTTCTCTGTACTCCCTGTCATCATCGTCTGTGATGAGGCCTACTATTGCAGAGTCGTCAGAATACTTCTGTAGGTAGCAGCTGGATGAGTTGCACCTAAAATCAGCAGTGTACAGTGTGAAGAGGAAAGGGGCGAGAACCGTACCCTGAGGTGCTGCCTAACAGGCAGCCACTTCAGCGGCGCCATCTTGGAAAAATATACTGCCCCCTGTGTTCAAGAATATATCTACTATAATACTGTTTCCTATGTACAAGAATATAACTGTTATAAAAGTCTTCCTTTTGTATCAAAATCTAAATAGTACATTACTGCCCCTTATGCACAAGAATAATACTACTATAAGGCTAAGGCCTCATGTTGCAGAAATGCAGCTTTTTTGTTTCAGATTTTTCTGTGTTTTTTTTTTAGCCAAACCAGGAGTGGATTGAGCAAAAGGTAGAAGTAAAGTACTAACAATATATTTCCCATTCCTTTAGTAGCAAGTCTTGGCTTTCGCTCAAAAAAATGTAACAAAATCTGCAACAAAAAAAGCTGCGTTTCCACAATGTGGGGCCTTAGCCTAATACTGTTCCCTATGTACATGTATCTAATTACTGCATTACTTTTCCATAGCTTCATGAATATAACTAATATGATACTGCCCCAAGAACAAGAATATAACTACTGTATACAGTTCCCTATATGCCAATGTCTAATTATTGCTTTACTGTCCCGTAGCTACAAGAACTAGTATAATACTGCCCCATGTACAAGAATAAAGTTACTGCAATACTGCCCCTATATACAAGAATGTAACTACTTTAATAGTGTTCCTATATACAAGAATATATCTGCTATAATACTGCCCCTGTCGGTTACTGTAGAATTTTGGCTGTGGGCACTGCCTATCCATCAGTTCATTTCATTAATATGTCGGTATTTTTAGTCTTTCCTTACACATAACCTGCACATTTACTAAAAGGAAGGCCATTGACTCTTTGTTTGCTGGGAATACAAGGATATGTCACTTATGATCAGGTGATCAGTATAATGGGACTTTTTGTAGCCTTGACTTCTAATCTCAACAGACATCTCAATTTTCCAAGTCCTAAAATTGTAAAGCATTGGATAAGAAGCACAGCTTAACCCTTGACTGCACTTCTTAAACAAACAGGACACATCTATGTAAATGCCGTCATTAGACTCCATCCACCTTAAGTAAAACAGATGCTTGTTGCCTAATACTGTCAGGATCTTTTTGCAAACCAAAGTCAGGATGGGTTTACTTCCAGGAGGCTGAGATGGGGCTGTCACTAACCCAGTGTAGTAATTATCGAAATTAAGGAACTGAAGCACTTTTCCCTTTGTCAGCACGCCCTGCCCTTTGTGTCACTTTCCCTTTGTTAATAAGCAGGCGCAATTATAACACAAGGGCCATATTGTTGCTTTTATGACTGAAGTCTTAGCCCGGCTTCTTTTGGGATATATGCGTTTGGACAGTGTAAGATTTATTGCGCTGCCAGCAGAAATGATTCTTCTTTTGCAGCGATTAAATTGTCTAATCATTTCCAGCTGTTGGGATTTTTTTCATTTCCATGGTTCAGACAGGAGTGGTGTCAGGATTTACTCATGCCGCGTCATAGATGAAATTCATAATTATGGGATCATCTTGGAGTCTTATGTTTTCAGGCCAGTAACAGTGAGGGGTATACTCACCATACATAAAACTAGATCTTTCCAAAAACTGAGACCCATCCATTGTCAAAGATTTCTTTTAAGCGGTCCTTCATTTTCAAGAAACTTTGCATAAATGAATATTACAGATGATTATAAGAAACTTTGTAATATATCCTATTAGGGGAAAATGATTATTTCTACTCTTATCAGGCTGTTTCCCTCCTCTCTTTCTTCTGCTAAAAATACTTTCACTCATAAACTGCTATATCTGTCAGGCTTAGGATACAGTCACACAACAGTGAATGTACTGTTTTTTAACGGACGTCACATGGCAGCATTAATTTCACTGTCAGTGAATGGGGGCTATTCACATGACTTTTGTATAGGTTATGTCATATTTTTGGCCATTTTTATTGTCCTCTCACTGAAATATATGGGGGATCCGTGAAAATGGTTGCCCCTCGGGTGCAAGACAGCAGTGAAAATGGATGCTTTTCATGGCCGTTTTCCACCTCTTTCATGTGAATCAAACCTTAGTCTGAAGCTGGAGCTTAATAGGAGCTTTCTCTCCCAACCAAAGTTTCATTCTTTATTGGAAGAGTGAAGAAATCAGGCAATACCTTTTAGAGGCTAACTGAGTATCTTTGATAGTAAGCTTTCGAGAGTGGTAGCTCTCTTCTTCAGAAGTTCTTTATTGACACTCATTAGAGGACATTTATTAATGTACTTGTGCGTTTTTTTATTGTAAATTGTGCCTTTTTTTGTGGTCTTTTTTTTCTGACCTGCGCTTTATTTATCATGTATTTCCACCTTTATTTCCAGATGTTATATTGCCCTCACTAGCTTTGGGGGCATGGCCAAAGTGGAGATCCTTTTCACACTGTATTTATGACTTGTACCTTATTAAAAAGGGGCAAAAAAGATGCAAATGTACTTTAGTACATGGGCAGCATAAAAAGGCCTGTTGGGTCAGAGAACATTAAATAGGGGCAATTATGCCTATATTTTTCTTTTACAAAAAGAGAAAAGTGCACATAGCTTAAAAAGATGCATCTAAATTAACTAACATGCTCAATATTTATCAAGAAACTGCGCCTATTTCATAAATATCCACTACCAAAATAGTAGAGCAAAAAAAGGCACAGTTGATAAGTAACTCCTATTGAGCGAATGTAATGATATACAGTACATAAGTGATTACAATATTAGAGGAAAAGTGTAAGTTTATTGGGGAAAACAGTACAGTTGAAAGGAGTGTCTAGTACCTTGTTGAGCCACCTCAAGCCTGGATACAAGATAAGATATGTTTGAGCATGGCAGTTCCTTATCCTATCCTACAGCACAGTTATCCACAGATGTTGCAGTTGGGCTTGTAGATCCTGTAAACTCATATGTTGTTGAAGCTGACATCCTAGCTGGTACCATAAATGTTGGATTGGTGATAAAGCTGGAGACTGGGCAGACCAAGGAAGTGTTGCAATCTGGCTAGGAAAACTTACTATGTGTGAGCAAGCATTATCCTGCTGAAAAATGCCAGTTGGAAGCCCTGCCATTAGAGGCAACACAAGTGACCACAGGATGTCCTACACATATCAGCTATTTGTGTCCCTTGTGTCAGCACTAGGGGTGACCAATTGCTGTATGTGATGGCTCCCAAGATCATCAAACCAGCAGCTGGGGAAGTGTGTCGCTGCACAGCAAAAGCAGGATTGAAGTGCTTACCACAAGGCCTCTGTTGTACATTGCCCATTGTCGTATCCCAAAAAGAACTAGGATTCGTCACAAGGAAACTGTGGGAGCTGCTTATGCTTGTTGGCAGATCAAACAATTCTCTCTATTGGGGGTCTTTCTGGGCATTGTACAAGCACATTTAGTATATCTCCAAGAGGTACGCTACCCAAAAGTAGTCTCTGACAGATTTTTTTTTTTATAAGGCAGTGAAGTAATTACTTTCATGCCCTTTTGGGGCAAGACACAGTGTCTAAACAGACCAAAGCTGTAATCATATACAGTACATATCTGCTTGAGACATAACTGCTTTTTCTGAGTGAGTGAGGGAGAGACAGTAGCGGATTCTCTTATATAGCTGGCTTCCCTCATTTCTGATGTCGGCTACCATCAGAGTTCTGGGAAATGCAGTTGTAACTACCACTTTTTATTATTTTGGGTTGACAGCATCCTTCCTCATTATCTGGGGTTACTTTCATTAGTTTATTTTTCTGCTCCTGATGAACTGTAATATTATATTGAAGGAGAAACACGTTGAACATGTACTTTTGATGAATGAGCACTGTCTCTAACAGGGAGGACAGAACAACCACCTGTTCGTATACACGGTGGCATGGTTAAGTCCTATCCCTGACGGCTTATCCTCCACATTGTATAGTATAGGAGGAGAGAGTTAATTACAGCTATAACCTTTTTATATTGGCAGCTGGAGGACCCTGATCAGTCAGGTCCTCATTTACTGCAATCTATATTTTTATGTGGTCTAGGGTAAGACTGCATTTGTAGTCTCATGGCTCTTTAGGACAATGTATAAGACCCCATTCTTTTGATGTTGCATATTCTGAGCCAACAGACTGTATCTCTAGTATGTACAAACTAATTGTGCCAAAATTACCAGGATACTTTGGTGTCATGGTGAGCTAACCACTGAGTGTTCTGGGTATATGGATGGCTAAGCACAATATATGTTTGTGGATGGTTTTGTTTTGGTTCTAGCACATTACTGGTCTTCAACCTTGATTAGTTATACAGTGGGTACAGAAAGTATTCAGACCCCTTTAAATTTTTCACTCTTTGTTTCATTGCAGCCATTTGCTAAAAGCAAAAAAGTTCATTTTATTTCTAATTAATGTACACTCAGCACCTCATCTTGACAGAAAAAAACTGAAATCTAGATATTTTTGAAAATTTATTAAAAAAGAAAAACTGAAATATCACATGGTCATAAGTATTCAGAACCTTTGCTGTGACACTCATATTTAACTCACATGCTGTCCATTTCCTTCTGATCCTCCTTGAGATGGTTCTACTCCTTCATTGGAGTCCAGCTGTGTTTAATTAAACTGATTGGACTTGATTAGGAAAGGCACACACCTGTCTATATAAGACCTCACAGCTCACAGTGCATGTGATAATCATGAGGTCAAAGGAACTGCCCAAGGAGCTCAGAGACAGAATTGTGGCAAGGCACAGATCTGGCCAAGGTTACAAAAGAATTTCTGCAGCACTCAAGGTTCCTAAGAGCACAGTGGCCTCCATAATCCTTAAATGGAAGAAGTTTGGGACGACCAGAACTCTTCCTAGACTAGGCCGTCCAGCCAAACTGAGCAATCGCGGAAGAAGGGCCTTGGTGAGAGAGGTAAAGAAGAACCCAAAGATCACTGTGGCTGAGCTCCAGAGATGCAGTAGGGAGATGAGAGAAAGTTCCACAAAGTCAACTATCACTGCAGCCCTCCAACAGTCGGGGCTTTATGTCAGAGTGGCCCGAAAGAAGCCTCTCCTCAGTGCAAGACATATGAAAGTCCGCATAGAGTTTGCCAAAAAACACATGAAGGACTTCCAGACTATGAGAAATAAGATTCGCTGTCTGATGAGACAAAGATTGAACTTTTTGGTGTTAATTCTAAGCGGTATGTGTGGAGAAAACCAGGCACTGCTCATCACCTGCCCAATACAATCCCAACAGTGAAACATGGTGGTGGCAGCATCATGCTATGGGGGTGTTTTTCAGCTGCAGGGACAGGACGACTGATTGCAATTGAAGGAAAGATGAATGCGGCCAAGTACAGAGATATCCTTGAAGAAAACCTCTTCCAGATTGCTCTGGACTTCAGACTGGGCCGCACAGCTAAAATAACAAAATAGTGGCTTTGGAGCAACTCTGTGACCATTCTTGACTGGCCCAGCCAGAGCCCTGACCTCAACCCAATTGAGCATCTCTGGAGAGACCTGAAAATGGCTGTCCACCAACATTCATCATCCAACCTGACGGAACTGGAGAGGATTTGCAAGGAAGAATGGCAGAGGATCCCCAGATCCACATTCCCAAGAAGACTCATGGCTGTACTAGCTCAAAAGGGTGCTTATACTCAATACTGAGCAAAGGGTCTGAATACTTATGACCATGTGATATTTCAGTTTTTCTTTTTTAATAAATGTTCAAAAATATCTACATTTCTGTTTTTTTTTCTGTCAAGATGGGGTGCTGAGTGTACATTACTTTTTTACTTTTAGCAAATGGCTGCAATAAAACAAAAAATGAAAAATTTAAAGGGGTCTGAATACATTCCGTACCCACTGTATATACAATTGACCATATTGGGACTAGTGGTAGATATGCTTACGTCCGTTTTTGCCATGAGCAGATGAGTACTTTAGAGCGTATATTTGGTCCAGCTTCATATGGCAACTGACATACTGGTTACCTCCTGTCCGTCGGAATGTTATATACCATCTGACTGACGTGGGAGTTATTTGGTGACCAGTGTGTTGGCATTTGTACCTTTCCAGACCTGCTCCAACACTTCACCATTGGACTGTCTCTGACTATCAGCCCTTGACCACACTCATGCGTTTAGTGGACGTCCTAATACATTTTGATACTTAGCACATTAAAAGTTAAGCTTTATCATTTCTTTTGACAGACCATTTTGATACTGTGAACTTCACATCCAACACTGTACTATTGATTTATGCAAATTTTGTTGAAAGATAAAGTGTGCTTTATATGTCGCAGCCATTTTTCAATTTTTTATTTTTACTTCCCCCTTTCGAAAGCCATAACTTTTTTATTTGTTCATTCACAGTTTTTGCGGGACACATTTTCTTCTTAATGGTACCATTTAATATCCCCTACAGTATATTAGGAATCTGGAAACAAATTCAGAATGGGATGAAATTAGAGAAAAATTGCATTTGTGCAACTTTCTTTGTTTTTACAGCTTTCTCTGTATAGCCAAAATAACATGTTACCTGTATTCTACGGGTCGGTATGTATTAAGGGTCAGTATGAGATACAAAATTTAAAGAGTTTTATATAGTCTAGCAAATCCCATCCACACATTCCTGAAAAATACAGTATAATGGAAGCAGACTTTGCAGACTTTCTGTGAAAAGAGCTGTGGGAAAAAACGCAATGCGTTTCCCCTGCGGTTTTTCCCGCAGCACTTTTTTTTTTCTGCGGCCCACTACGTGGGGCCTTAGCTTTAGGGGTTTTGTTTCATTTTTAAAAATTCACAGTTTTTTTCTTAACTGTTTTATTAGCCCCCTCCCCAGGGGGCTTGGACCTGCAATCTATAGATCACTTGTCCCATAGTCTGCAATATGACTGTATTGTAATCTATGGGATAGTCGCTACATAGTTATTGAGGCCTGCCACAAGCAATTCTATGACAGGCCTGGGAGCTTTCATAAGGCCGTCATAGGAACAAGACCGTTCCTGTGATCTCACTTTGCGGGAGCTGTCCTGCATTGGCAAAGGTACTGGGGTGGTGGGGACTTGATTTTGGGGGGCTCCAGGGAGCTTATGGGGACTGTAAATAGCGAACTCTTATTACAGACATTAGTGCCGGATCTCTGTTGAGTTATGCAACGGAGACTTGGTGGCTAAGGCAGCTGCACTACTTCAGCACAGCTGCCATATTTAAAGACCCATCATCCACCATACTATTACAGTGGATGTCAGGAAAAGGTTAAAAGGGTTTTCCAAAGCTAATATTATGACCTATCCTTATGAAAGCAATATGTGATCAGTGGGAGTCCGATAAATGGGATCTCCATCCATCAGCTGGTAGCAAAGGCTTCAGCATTTGGGTGAGCGCTGTGCCTCTCTTCACTGAATACGAAGCACGACACTGAACAAGTCATAGGAGTTGTGCTTGGCATTACAGCTTGGTATTGTGCTTGGTATTGTGAGCTCCATTCACTTGAATTCAACTGAGCTGCTGCTCTATCATGTCAACGATGAAAGTGATGTCATCAGCACAGGTTGATGACTTAATTTAAGGAAAGGTCATCAATATATATGCCTGCAAACACACGGGAAATACCCGCATGCTGCAAATAAAACCTACAGGGCAAAGTGACTGGCACTATGAGTTTGCAACCCACAGCATGCCGATAATTGCTGTGAGTTTCACCTGTGGTTTTCTCCCATTGCAATGCAAAGGTTGAGAATTGTGGGATACATTTATAAGGTGGTGCAAACGCACACCTTGATTTTATGGCTAGTTGCTGGGGAAAAGTTAAGCCCCTGTCCTGACTTTACACACAGTTATGTTGGGAGCATGATATTAACAGGGTTTGGCACAGCAGATTGGCGTGCCAAAGGTTTACTATTACATTGTTGTATCATTTGTTGTGGATTAATTGCATTACATTGTATACAGTGTTATATCATGTCACCTTAAATGGTTCAGATCATCCCATAGTCAGTATCACACTTTGACAATTAGAGGCAGAACTAAGTTGTTTGCTGCTCTCCTCTGGGGTGACTCAGTGACATCAGGCACCCACCTTCCCCCCAGGTTACTCAGTAAAGCAGAGGAGTAGCTTGAAGCTCCTGGGCCCCAGTGCAAAATCTGTAATGGGGCCTCTAGCTATCTTGTATCATTTAGAATGGTGGTAGATTTTATGTGGCAGAGGGACCTTTGGGGCCCCCTCAGGATCTGGAGTGCAATAGTGACTGCACACCCTTATAGCTATGCACCTGCAGAAAAGGAATGTCTCTGTATTTAAGGACCAGTCCCCCCACTTGGAGAGAGTGGACTGGCTTGGAGAACAGCTGGAAAGGGAGGACCACTTTTAGGAATACAAGACTGATTGAGGAGAAAGGGAAGGGATAGCTTGTGGAGCAAAGCATAGCCATCAAGATGGTCATACGAGCCAACCTATCTAAGGGCACTTGTGAGTGAGAGCTGGTACAGAGGCAGACAGTACATCCCACAGTGAAAGCGTGCTGTTCATCACTGAAGCCTGCAATCTTACAAACCAGTCCTCTTGTCTTACTGCTGCTTTACATCTGTCATCATGCCAGCTGTATAACACTGAATTATCCAATCCCATTCACAGCATCTACCTCAGTAAAGAGAACTTCAGTAAAGAATGGAGTGTCTATGTGTCCTTTATCGCCACTGGGCCACTGCAGGTGACTCACAGGGGTCAGTGTCTGAGTGTCAGCTTGGGAGAAGACTGGCACAGCAGCACATTGGCCATGGAAGAGTGCCAAGCTTACTGCATCGGAGCAGCGATTGCTTGTTGGTGCCTATTGTACATGAAGTGATTTCTGCAGGTGAGCTACAGCAGAATGGGGGGAATTTATTAAATCCAGGACTGGCATAGATTTCAGGAATAACTCATCTCGGTCCAGGAGTTAATCTAGCCTCTCTGCTGCCTGAGGAAAATGATAGAAATATACCCAACTCAGCTATCTTGGTTGCATGATGGGGCCCCCTAATCAAAATTGTAGGGTGCACCCCCCATTTGCAGATCAAAAAATCACCATATTTGGCACCCAAACGGTACACATCTTTTTTTGGCCCCCACACAGTATATGACTCCCTTTTTCTGGCCTCTCCCCAGTATGTGACCCCATTTCCCCCCCCCCCACAATATATGACCCCCTTTTTTAGCCCCCCCTCACAGTATATGATATCCCACAGTATATGAATCCTCTTTTGGCCCCCCACATAATTTGATCCCACAGTATATGACCCCCTTTTTTGCCCCCCCACCATATACAGTACAACCACTTTTTCTTGGCCCTCATACAATATATGACCCCCTTTTTTTGCCCCCACAGTATATGACCCCCTTTTCTTGGCCCCCACACAGTATATGACCTCCTTTTTTGCCCCTCCCCACAGCATATGGTACCCCTTTTTTGCCCCCCTAGTATTTGACCCCTTTTTTCATGACCCCCACAGTAGATGATCCCTCCTTCTTATGGCCCCCCACTTTATATATTTTCATTGGCCCTCCAACAGTATAGGACGCCTTTTTATGCCACCCCCACAGTATATGGCTGGTGAGCAGCATTCTTTTTTTAATCGGTCGCTACTTATTGTATTACTGCAATAAGTAGTGGCTGTTACTTTTTACTCACCCTTCCACCCTCCTGTGCAGGCCAGCTCCTCTCCCGCCTCCAGTGTGTGCTGTAGCTGACGTTGAAGAATGTCAGGACACTGGACGTAGGGTTCTGGCATCCATCAGCATCATGACGTAAGTGCCATCTACAGGCGGCAGTGAAGCTGACCTGCACAGGAGCACGGATGGGTGAGTAAAAATAATACAATAGGTAGCGGCTGATTAAAAGAAGAATGCCGCCCCCAGTTTATCCATCACCTCAGGTCGCCTCATAGAAGATATGCCCCTGCTTCGGTCTTCTGGCGTGTGTTAGAGTAAATCAATGAGGACCAATCTTTCCCTGCCCCAGCCATACTTGATTCCTCACCCTGTTCTGCCCACTTTTTTTTATGAGTGCCAAGCGGGTAGAAAAATGGACAAAGCAGGGGGGCGTGGCTAGCCAGAGCAGAGATAGGAAGCACATTTTACAGCTCCTACTAGACCCTACTGTAATCCAGTCATTATCGCTGTCATCCTGTAAGATTTTGACTTTAAAACACCCAAAGGCTATCCCCCAGGCCCTAGTCAGTAATTCCTGGGTGTTACAGCTATAATTACAGCACTTTTATTAGTGTCTCAGAGTTGAGGCCTACCTGCACCTCTCCTCCTAACCGCCATCTTCTGTGCATCCAAGTCGCCCTGCTGGTTGTTTCATCCGCGGAGGTTCCTCGCAAGCCCACTTATCTCCACAGCCGCTGTCTGCGCTGTTTCATCCGCGGGCTCGGGGGACAGCAGCGGCGGCGGCGCCGGAGGCCGCGCAGGGCAGCGGAGCGGCGGTTCGCCTGAAGCGGCAGTCGGGACGCGGAGACCTTCTCCCGGAGACGATACTGGGCTCGCAGTCAGCGGAGGTAGCCCGCAACATACGGAGGTGCCGCAGATTCCGGATCTCTGGACCGGATCACAGGTAGGGGACACCCTACTGATAGCGTGGGACAGGAGAGCGCTGAGACCATCCACGGGCATCAGGGGGATTCACTGCTTGCCATAACACACAACAGCAGAGGGCCTGGGGGAGTGTCCTTGCCCGGGGAGCAGTTTCCACCCACAGCATACAGGCCTTACCCGTCTGGACATATTGGCTCCAAAGCAGAAAGACCCGTGCCCTGCACAGACCTCTACTTCCCCCCCCCCAACCTGCAATAGCCTAGGCCCTGAGCGGACTCTCGCCAACGCTCCTACCCTGCAAGACATCAACCTTGTGCAGGCCTGTACCCCTAAATTCAGCTCCGAGACCTTCTACTAGCCTCCATATACGGATTTCTAGTTCTATTATTGCCGAGCTGCAGTTCATACTCTCTCCATAGAATTCTCATTGGCGCCTCTCCCTTTAGGCAATGGCGGCCTAATTATGGGGAACTAGTGCACCTTCTAGCAACCCTTAACGACTGATAGCCTGTTTTGGAATATCCTCCCTTTGAACGAACAGCTCTGGATACATATCCCGGGCGCCATGGTGAAAGGAAGGAAGTCTGTCAAGAAACCGGACAATAGTCTAACTAATTATTTTGAATGGGACCGTGGCACAGAGGGAGAACCGGGACTACCACTATGTGACCACTCAGGGCCCATATCCTCAGTGCCTACGAATGCCACGAAAGTCCCAGCGACATACATAGAGGCAGCAGATCTTAATCACCCTGAAGAATCAGTGGCTCTTCATCGCCCTCCAGATTCTGATGATATCCAATCAGCAATACACCAAATCCGCTCTCACTCAGCTAAGGAACAGAATTATCTCCTACGACTCCCACCATCTCCGAGCACTAGCCCAATCAAACAGAAACCCCGCCTGGAACTCTCCGGAGACTTAGATTTCTCAGGGGACCAACCATCGTCTGAGGCTCCTTCGCCCATCCCATCAAATGGCCTTGACGGCTTCCCAACCACGAGCGGCCCAGCCTCCGAACACACTCTGAGAGACATGCTCCTGGCCCTCCGTAGCTCCCTTCAAGCGGATTTTTCACAACTGCTGCAGCCGCTTCAGTCCTCGGTCAATGCACTTGATGGCCGCGTAACCCACATTGAAACTAAAATGGGCGAATTGGCTACGTCACACAACAAAATCGTGGATGCACATAATGACTTGGAGGAAGACGTCGAGAACCTCAAAGCAAAAATGGCCGATATGGAAGACCGTTCCCGCAGGAACAACATCAAATTCAGAGGCATCTCAGAACAAGTCCAGACGGCTGATCTGCTTCCGTACTTACAGGAATATGTTAGATTATTATTGCCCGACTCTCCAACCATAGATATCATCATCGACAGAGCGCACAGACTTCCTCGCCCTAGACATCTGGGAAACGAGGTCCCTAGAGACGTACTGGCAAGATTTCACTTCTTCCATGTCAAAGAAAAGTTACTAGCCGCTGCTCGTAAGTGGAAATCTTGGCCTCCCAAATTCCAAGAGGTGCAGCTCTACACAGACCTCTCAGCTACGACCCTCCGCCTCCGCAGAGAATTACTCCCGGTTACTACAACGCTCCGTAAAAACAGAATCCTATATAGATGGGGGTTTCCGGTGAAATTGATCATCAGTAAAGACGGGACCACCTTCACCATCCATAATTTGAATCAGGGTAAAGCGTTGCTGTCGACCTGGAGGATTCCAATATCTCTCCCTCAAGATGCGGCGAACCCCTCTCCTTCCTCAAATGCGGGGCGCAGTTCTCCCACAAGCCGCAAATGATATTCCAAGTTGGCTACACCTCTTTTATTTTGGTGCATAACCCCACTCTTGTAATAGTAGCTTAACCGGCTAGCCTCTAACAAGATACCCCCGAATATACAGTCGACCTGTATTTGTCTTTGAACCGTTTGTTCATTTGTTTTAGTCTAGGTGATCTTCTTACTTGTGACACTGCATATACCTTCCTTGAGGTTTCAACATACTCTCGTGATTCTTCCTCGAAAGTGACACCATGGTGATCAAATTGGTCTCTCTCAATGTCCGAGTCCTAAACAGCCCACAGAAGCGTTCGTACATCTGGAATGAGGCTCTTTCACTCTCTGCAGATGTGTTGTGCGCACAAGAAACCCACCTTCTACAAAAAGACGCTTTCAGGCTGAAACACCACTCCTTCCCGGTAATCTACCATGCACACCACAGATCAAAGAACCGTGGAGTCTTTATCGCCTTCAGAAACTCAGTGGCCTTTTCCTTGACGACACAAAGAGCAGATCCTCAAGGCAGATTCCTCATTGTTGTCTGCCTTCTAAACAACACCCCCTATACCATAGTCAACCTCTACGCTCCAAACAGAAAGACCCTGGCATTTCTGCATAGAGTCCAAAGACAACTACGAGACATTCAAAAAGGAGCATTAATAATTTGTGGAGATTTTAACAACATAATGGACCCCTCTTTGGACTCAACTAACGCAAATAGGGATAACGCCTCCTGCCTACACCAGTTTCCGTGCACAGAGAACCTCCACGATATATGGCGTGCACATCATGCGGGTGAGAGGGACTATACATACTTCTCAGCAGTTCATGGCTCTTATTCTCGCATCGACATGTTCCTGGTAGACCTCCATACCCTTATGAGTTCCAAAAACTCCACAATTGAATCAATCACATGGTCTGATCACGCAGCTATCACTCTCACTATAGAAGAAAAAACTCCACCCTCCGCTACTAGACTTTGGAGAAATAATACATACCTCATGAGTCATCCTCATTACCGTGCGATAATAGAAAAAGACCTACAAGATTATTTCCAGACCAACGCCATATCCACAGATGACCCCTACACTCTCTGGAACGCCCATAAAGCGTACATCCGTGGTACTCTTATTAAAATCGCGCATAGAAACAAAAAAGAAAGACAGAAAGCAATCCAGGAAGCAATGTCTGCCCTTCGTACTTTGGACTCCGCGAACAAACTTAATCCTAACTCGACTACTTCGGAACAGCTCAATCAAGCCAGACAAAAACTACGTCTCCTTCTTCTACAGGACTATGAAAAAGCTCTAAAAAAATCTAAAGCTCGTTTTTACACCCAAAGCAACAAAGCCGGCAGATTATTAGCTAGACAACTACGAGCAAAAGCAGTTAAATCAAAGATCCCATACATTAAGCATCTTACAACCGGAGTGCACTTGACAGATCCGAGAGACATCGCTAACTCCTTTAAAAATTACTATGCACAACTATATAATCTGCAAGAGCATACACCTCTTCCAGCGGACCACCATAGCCTGGTGTCTGGTTTCTTGAATGGCCTCAAGTTACCAGGCCTGTCAGATGAGCAACTCTCGACCCTAAACTCTCCTATCACGCTCCCAGAACTGTTAAAAAATATAAAGTCCTTACCTAAGGGCAAATCTCCAGGGCCAGATGGTTTCTCCAACGAATACTTAATCTACTATCAGCAAACTCTTGCTCCATCTCTCCTGAACTTTTTCAACCATGCTATGTCAGGTGCACCACTTCCACGCGAATCCCTGGCTGCGTTGATTGTCACCCTTCCTAAACCCGGCAAAACAGCGGATGTCCCACAAAATTTCAGACCAATCTCGCTACTAAATTCTGACATAAAGCTCTATGCGAAACTTCTGGCAGCTCGACTGGCTCCCATTCTCCCAGACTTAGTTGGCACAGATCAAGTGGGCTTCGTAAAAGGCCGCCAAGCTCCAGATAACACCAGACGTGTTCTCCATCTAGTGGACTTGGTGGAACGTAAGAAGATTCCATCCCTCATGGTCGCCTTGGATGCTGAGAAGGCGTTTGACCGTATTAATTGGTCATTCGCCTTTTCCGTCCTGCAGAGACTACGATTCTCCGGCCCGATTCTCACTGCTATCTCAAACTTGTATTCCTCTCCATCAGCCAAGGTGTTCACCAATAGCACATTGTCGGATAGCTTTAACATCAGGAATGGAACAAGGCAAGGATGCCCTCTCTCTCCATTGATTTTTATACTTACCATTGAACCATTAGCACAGTCCCTGCGGCAAAATGAAAGAGTCCAGGGAGTAAAACTACTGGGTTCCTCCCATCTCATCTCTCTCTACGCAGACGATATTATATTGTCCCTAACTCTTCCAGAAACCTCTCTGCCAGCTGCTATCGAAACCCTCAGAGAATACGGGGCTCTTTCTTTTTATAAAATCAATGAAACCAAAACACAAATTCTCCCCTTGAACGTTCCCATACCACTTCTAGAACATCTCAAGGAGAGGTTTCCTTATGATTGGAGATCGACAGAGCTGGACTATCTGGGAATAAAGATCACTTCTTCTATTGCACAAGTTTCCAAAGCCAACTATATGCCTCGACTGACAGGGCTAGAGAAAGAATTCCAAAGTTACTCGAAACTCACCTTGTCATGGCAAGGTAGGATCTCCGCATTTCAAATGACGCTACTTCCAAAAATACTATACATATTCCGAACCATCCCTGTAGCACCTCCTCCCACATTCCTCCAAAAGATCAACGCCATGCTCAACAAATTTATCTGGAACTCCAAGAAGCCAAGACTCCCATCTTCTATTCAACACAGAAAACGGGGAATGGGAGGGTTGGGAGTACCGAATATTTATGATTACTATATGGCCTCTCACCTTTCAACACTAAAGGACTGGTGGCACAACAACGCCCACAAATCTTGGATATCCATTGAGTCCCATATGATACCACACCACAACCTCAAATCCTGGCTCTTCTATTCCCTCTGGACTGATGTGGTACCTCCTCTCAAGTCTCCAATTCTACAACACCTTATTAATAGCTGGCGGCATATTCATCATTCTACAGGCAAGAAACAAACACTAAACATCACGCGGGCTCCGATTGAATTTCTGGAACTAGCAATCCCAGATCTCAACCTAACCGTTTTGAAAGCATCAGGCATTACCTCTGTTTCACAGGTGTGGGGTGAAAACTCGTTGTCCTCATTCCAGTCTCTACAATCCACCTTCTCCCTACCCTCCAACAGCCTCTTTACGTACTTAAGAGTCAAACACTTTCTCACCTCCAACCACAACAAACAACTTACGTATAATAAATCTCTGCTGGACCTTCTCAAGATTCCCAATCCGACCACCAAAATCCTCAGCTCTATATATAATATTATAGGCTCCAAAGATCATCTGGTCAAATCCACTCCACTACTCAGCTGGGAGACGCAACTTCATCAACAATATACTGCCACGCAATGGCAAAAAGCCATGGCCTTCACAAAAAAGACCTTCCGGTGTACGACCCACTACGAAACCACTGTCAAAATTCTCCACTGGTACTACACTCCAGAACGACTCCACCGAATGCACCCGCAGACCTCGAACTCTTGTTGGAGGGGATGTGGGGGAGGAGGATCTGTATTCCACCTACTGTGGACATGTCCGCGAGTGGTGCTGTACTGGCAAGACGTCTTCAGATGGATCTCTTCTCTGGTGGGATTCAGTATAACCCCTTCACCAGCTTTGGCGCTGCTATTCTTACAGATCGATTCTTTTCCAGCTCTTCACAGAGTGATGATTGGCCATGTCTTATTATCTGCATCACTGGCTCTTCTACGCAATTGGAAATCGGACACTATCCCGTCTAGAAAAGATCTGGTGAATATGGTGGAACTGACTTACCAATACGAGAGGATCTTATCCCATGGAGCTTTTGGAGATACCCAATTCCGAAAAAACTGGCTCCCATGGACACTAAATGCTAACAAAAACCTGCCGTAACTCTGGATATGTCACACATGGAAGATCATACCTGATATTACTGTTATCTTTTGTTGTTTGATATATGCATGATTCTCGTTCTTTATTCCTGAAACTTTCTAACTCTTAGAAATCTATAACTACCGCTCTGTGAATTAGTATACTGCTCAATATGTGTTTACTGTGACTTGTAGCCACTCTAACCGACTATATGATACCGCTTTATTGTATGTTGTTACTTGACCCGTCAAAAAAATCTTAATAAAACTGATTGAAATGAGAAAAATGGACAAAGCGGACATTTTTTTTTTTTTTGTGCAAATGACCATGCACCAAAAATTTACAACTTTTGCAGTGCAAAACTGGCATGGTTTGCTTAGGAAATTACCCCTATGACTTAACTGTAATGGTTTTGAAAATCGCAGCATTTCCACTGCACATATTTTTCTGCAATGTCTGGATGGGTGCGTTTCCCTTACATGAGGCCCCGGCTGAAAAGCTGTTTTTTTTCACAACATGTTAATTTTAGATGCAAAATTGCAAACTTTTCCCTATACATTTAACAGGGGGAGAAAAATGCAGCGGAAAATGATGCAAAAACTGCAGCAAAAAAAAAAGTGAAAAATATTGAGAAAAAAAAAGTTTCCCACAGTGTTTTTTTGTGGCATTTACCTATGTGGGGCCTTAGATTTCAGGTCTTTTGTTTTGTTTTGTTTTCTGCTCCAAAAACTCAGTGTGAACATACCTTGAGGCCAGGTCCCACGTTGTGAAACTACAGCGTTTCTGCCGCGTTTTACATTACCTGCAAAATGGATGATATTCTGACTAATCCCATCCACACATAGAAAAAGATCCGCAGCAGAAAAGCTGCAATTTCAAAAACACTTGCGTTTTTGAAAATTACAGCATGTCAATTATACCTACGGAAGTGCTGGAGCAGAAAGTCAGCTGAGGAAAACTCTGCGACTTTCTGTGAAAAACACTGCGGGGAAAAAACAAATGCCTTACCACTGTGGTCTTTTCCGCAACTTTTTTCAGCGGCTTGCTAAGTGGTGCTTTAGCCTGACACGGAAACTTTGAATTTGTGGCTGAAATATTGGTACTGCTGCAATTTTACTTTCACAGAGACTTCATGATACTCTTAGTACCGTGGCACAATGCCAGTGCGATATGTTTGATACAAGAGCCAGATAGTCAAAGTTTCTGGATTGTTAAATGCCAGATAAAATAAATTTCAGTATGTATATAGATCTGACATTGAAGCATCATTTATCAGTTGTAGTGGTCACTGTGGCAGCCATGACCTGGTTTTTCTTCTAACCCAGCTGTGCAGGTGTTAATGTGAACACACAGCAGACTAAGGCCCTATTTGTGTTGAGCTATCAGCCTCCTGCTGCTTGTGGATAAAGATATGGTAACTCACAATTTCCTCTCCATTTGGATAATTATTCCCAGTTATTAGGACAATAGGGCTCTTGCTGTGAGGAGTGCTGTGTGTTTGCTGCCACTATTGCAAAATAATGGGGAGTAAACAATAGAGAAGAGCCTAACAGTTGTTAATCCTAATTAATTTGTGGAGTTAATCTATGGGATCTGTGTTTGTATTTAGCATAACAAAGTGGGGAAAGGAGGATGGCGTTTAAGGAAATATTGGGGTTATTCACTCTGAACACACTGGGGTGCTTCATAGTCATGATGCGCTTTAGCCAAGTTAAAGCGACCTATAGCTGTGGAACTCCAAGACTCAGATGACCCCTTTGTTATTTAATTTATTAGGTGAGATTTGTGAATTTTAGAAACAAGTCCATTATTTGGGATTCCCCTTTAACAACTCATTCCCCTAAAAGTTATAATGAAATATGTGATTTAAGGTTTTTTTTTGGAAATTATGATACAATTACGATTACAAAGGGGTTGTAACATATTCCGCAGCACTGTACAATTTGTAGGTTTCAAGTACAGACAAAAAAGATACATTACAAAGAAATAGTCAAGTCACACAATGGGACTGAGGGCCCTGCTAGCAAGAGCTTACAACCTATGAGGTAGAGGGGGTGAAACAAGAGGTAGCAGGGGCGGCATCAGAAGTAGCATTGCTTGTACAATGGTCAAGAATTGAACAAGAATTACAGTTTTTTGCTAGGAGGCTGAGGAAGGTGAAATATAAAAAAAAACTCCCATATTCACCTGTCCCCTGCCGCTGTCCAGATCAGCAGTACCCAGGTGCTTGTTCCGGCAATAATCCCCACTGCACGTGACCACTGAGGCCAATCAGGGGCCTCACTGGTTTAAGGAAAGGAACTGGGAGTGATGTCCGGGGTCCTTTCCTTAGGCCGCCGATTGTCTTCAGCAGTCACATGCGGCAAGGACTTCCGCCAAGACAAGCCCCTGCTGGACCAGAGAACACCAGAGAGCCGGGGACAGGCGATTATGAATTTTTTAATTTTATTTTTCACCTTTCCCAGCCTCCTGGAAAAAATATGTCAATCCTGGACAACTCCTTTAACGAACTATTCTTAGGATAGACCATCAATATCAGATTGATGGGGGTCTGACTCTTGGCACCTCTGTTAAACAGCTGTCACTGATGCACTTAATAGCAGCTGCTTTGGGCACCCTGCAATATTCAGAACAGCCACTACGTGTGCAGCATTCAGATTTACAGACCTATGTAAACAATGTAGATGGAATCTATTGCCTAATAGTTGAATCCCCATGATTAAATATTTTACAAATTTTATTCAACAGTTCCTTATCTTTGTATGTTTTCTGGGAAAAGTTTAATGACAAGTAATGCAGCTAACATTATGGGAACCTCTCGTCTCTTCTCTGATGGCAGAAGTGATGATAAGTAAGAATCAGGTAGTTGAAATTTAAGAGGAGTATAGCAGTGACTTGTGAGACAGTTTGCCTGAGAGACTGTGCAACTGTTCATTGCATTGTTGTTAATACTCAGTATATGCCATGTAAATATGAATTTGTGATATTGTTTTACGTTATAATTGTGTTATGTGATGGTGACATCTTTGAGTCTTGTTGTTGGGCTGCCATGCCCTGGCACAGTAGCTTACTGTGAAAATAATTTCTTTTTCGGCTATCAGCGAGGAGGAGATGCCAGTTTCAGGCTGAAGTAGAACTTGATGCTGATGTGGGAAAAAGCATTGTGATGCTGGTATGTTACACCACAAAAATGATGGGAGAAGAGAGGAGGTGTTTTTAAGCATCATGGTCTGTGTGGGGCCAATATGACTTTCAATTGCTTGTGTTCAGTGTGCTAGTTCATTATGGGAGTATCGGTGGAATACCTTGTGCACTGTAGAGGAGGTGGTGGGCTGAAGGCCAGAGTGTGGTCACCTGGTGCATTTTTGGAAAACCTGAGAGCTAGACCTGGAGTGTCACTGAGCCAACAAGGAGCTTGTAAATTCACTTTGTTTCTGAACATAGCATGCCCTGCTCCTTTAAATATAGTAAATGTACTTAGTTTTATGGCTGCCTTTACCCCTTTATTTTGGCTTTGTTTATATGTAGATTTACTGTATTATAGAGCTGTTTTTGCATTGCATCTGGCATATGATGGTTTCCCTTCTCTGTGTTCTATATGTGCAGGGACTTAGGTCACATGAACTTCTAACAGGTCCTCAAGTTTGTAGAGTGATTATCATGGACTGCACCACATGAAATAGCTATGTGACCAACATAAGAATGCAGAGGCATGGGGACACCACACTGTAAAATTCCATTTAGTGGCAACATGGGGATATATTAGTGAGCGTATTGACACCAAGTAGTGGTTGGACTTATGCTTGTCGTGCCCCATGAGAAATTTGCCCAGGCACATGGCGATGTAGCAGTAAAGGACAGCAGAACTCCTTAGGGGTTAAAACACACCCCTAAAAAGTATTAGCCGCCATAAAACTCACATAAACCTGGGTCTTTGCGTCAACGCCTGAGACATAGAGAAAGTGGGTAAAGACAGAGAACAGAAGATTCTTTGGAAGACTAGTCAGCATACAGTGGATGCTGGAGGTCTAAGGAGACTGCTACTGTCACTTTTCCAAGTAATATTAAGTATTGAGCCTCTTTATGAAAAAAACCTGTACAGTAAAGTTAAAGTGTTGTAGCAATGTACTTGTGTTATGCTTATATTTGGTGTGCAATTGAATTTGCACCTTATTAGCTCACACTGGGTTAGCTACCCTAAAGCCTGTAGTGTGACCTGAATACTTTGGTCCAAGAACACTTGTAGATAAAAACAGAGCTGTTGTAATACATTGGTGGGTCCCGTAAAAAAGTGTTCCCCCATCACCCACACTTAGCAGACTTCCCAGCTTTCAAAGGACTCAAGAACGAACCAGTGTGGTGGCCTGCATAGTATGCAGTAGGAATATTTTTCAGACGGTGCTACCTACAAGCTTTGGCTCTAGTGCTATGTCTTGCTCAGCGCACATTGCACCTATTTACTTCAGAAAGCACTAATTGAGGCCTGAATGGAGGAGCACAGAGTCCTGTGGACAGAGAGTTGAAATCAGGACCCACTGTCCGGAACAGTGGGACAGCACCCAAAATACAGACGTGACCCTCTGAATCTCTGAGAAGGGGCCCCTGCTGTCATAGGTCCCAGTGCAACTGCATGGTTTGCGCTATGGTTAAAGCGGCTCTGTGTGTAAATGTACTTTGTTTCACAGGTGCTTTTACTCCTAGCATTTTACCTTTTATTATGCATATATTTACTGCATTTCAGAGCTGTTGCAGCATTTCTTCTGTACAAGGTGATCCCTTATTGCACATAAATTTAGCTACTAAAAGTGTGCCCTGTATAATAAAAATATCACTACTTTACTACTGGCATAAAACTGGCATAAATTTCCAATATTACCTACACCAGTTATAATAAATATGTTGGCCTGTGGTTTCCCACATTCATTCAATGTGTCAAGTGAGGCCCAGAATATGGGTTGTTGTGCATGTTTGGCCCAAGAAACGGTCTTGCACCAAATGTGCGCCACAATATCATCCCTCTGTGCCAGAAAACTGGTGTAGAGGGATTGATAAATTCCCCCTATTTTGTCTAAAACAAGTAATAAATGTGCGTTACAGCCAGTGTCGGACTGGGATGTCTAGGGCCCACCAGTGGAATTGTTTCTAGGGGCCCACCATCAGGACCCCTGCAGATCAGCAGTACCGAGACAGGGCGGCTAAAGGTAATAACATGTCGGGAGCCATGCTGCTCACCCACTATACCATGTGCACCACTGCATTACCTAAACCTACAGCTACACCTTGTATGGCAAGTGAAAAGCGTGGCTCCAAGAATTGTTACCTTTACCTGTAGCCGCACTGTCCTGGAAAAGCTGATCTGCAGAGGTCCTGGCTGTTGTATCATCGCAGATGTAATATTGATGGCCTATCCTAAGGACAGGCCATCAATATTAGAAAGATGGATAAATCCTTTAAAGAGGTTGTCCAGGAATTGGAGCAATCCATGTAGCTGGCGGGATGTGTAAAGTAAAAAATAAGTAAATTAAAAAGCATACTCACCTGTCCCTGACGCTCCGTTGTCTGCGGCCAGTGTCCATTCAGTCTCATGCCGGCGACTCCTTGCTGGGAGTCCTGCACCTCATGTGACCGCTAAGACCAATTAGGTACAGGATTTCCAGAAATGAGGCGCTGCCATGAGACCGAACAGACACAGGCAAGGGACAACGGGGTGCTGGGGACAGGTGAGTATGCTTTTTTTTAAAAAATTTTCTTATTTTTACACCTCCCTGGCGGCTGCCACAGTGGTCCCTCCAGTTTATGGACAACCTCTTTTAAGGGGTTGTCTGGACCAAATTTTTCTATGGTCACTTCACTGGTCCTCCCACATAGTGGCCTCTTCACTGGTCCCCCATACTGTATGGGGAACAGTGATGGGGTCATTATATTGTGTGGAAGCAGTGATGGGGGCTAACATCCTGTGGGGGGGGGACATTAAACTGTGTGGGGCATATTAAAGGGGTTGTCCAAGGTTAATCTTTTTTATGGCCTATGCTCAGGATAGGCTATAAATACCTGATCGGTAGGGGGCTGACATACAGCCCCATCAGCTGTTCGGAGCCACTTCCTGAGCCTGTTCTGTACACAACACAGGTCCGGAAGCAGAAAGCTCCATCCGCTGTATAGCAGCCCTACGCCTTTACTGCAGCTCAGCCCTACTGACTTCAATAAGTGCCGAGATACAGTGAAGGTGCCCAGCCCCTATACAGTGGACAGAGCTTTCTGCTTCTGGCCTTGTATTGTGTACAGTACGGGCATCAGAAGTGGCTCCATACAGCTGATCGGTCCGGGGTCAGTCCCCTACAGATGAGGTATCTATGGCTTATCCTGAGGATAAACCATAACAAATTATGCCTGGACAACCCCTTTAATATACCCCCCAGGGCCCACCTAATGCGCCACACTTTAAAGAGGTTGTCCAGTATAATTTTTTTTCTTTTTTATAATTAGTCCGGGGGAGGTGAAACATACTCACCTGTCTCCGGTGCTCCGGTGTCCTTCCAGCACGGTCCGGTCCTGCAGCTCCGCTGTCTTCTTTTTGCCGGAATTCCTCACTGGCTGTGACGTCCCAGGTCCCTTCCCTTAGGCCACTGATTGGCATCAGGGGTCACGTGACATCACAGGTAGTCATGTGCAGGGGGAACTTCAGCTGGAAGAAAACAACAGAACTGCAGTGGCCCCCACCCAGTATTATAAGCTCTACAGTGGCCCCTACCCAGTATTATAAGCTCTACAGTGGCCCCCACCCAGTATTATAAACTCCACAGTGGCCCCCACCCAGTATTATAAGCTCCACAGTGGCCCCCACGCAGTATTATAAGCTCCACAGTAGCCCCCACCCAGTATTATAAGCTCCACAGTGGCCCCCAAACAGTATTATATGCGCCCAATAGCCCCCCCCCCCGGTGCTATTACTATACTCTGGGGTCTCCTCAGACCCCAGAGTATAATAATCGGAGGCCCAGGGGAAGTGATTAAAAATAAGAAACACTCATACTCGCCTTACCTTTCCTTGGCATCCTCGCTCCATCCTGTCATCTTCAGGCCCTTTTCCAATGTCGCTGCTGAGGCCTGTGATTGGGCCACAGCGGTCACGTGGGGGCGCACTGACATCATTACGCGGCCGCGCCACATGTGACCTCTGGGGCCTAATCACAGGCCTCAGTCACATAACGGAAGAGCGACGGAGAGAACGCTGTGCCCAGGAGAGGTGAGAATATCTATTTAATATTTTCAGTCACTTCCCCTGGGTGCCCTGCTATCTATTGGAAAGGGGCCTGCAATATGGCAGGGCCCCTTTCCAATAACAGTATGTATAGCGGTCGGGGAACCAGGCTTTCCCCGACCGCTATCATAGTGGTCCGGGGGCCCGGCCATCTCCAGCTGGCCACGGGCACCATACCCGCCGAGCCCGGTCGCGGTCGCACCCCCTGCGACCGCGATCGTTACGCCACTGGTCAGGATCCTGATCGGGCCCCATGACATGAGGACTAATAGTTGGGGCTCGGGGGCCCACTGGTGGATTCACCGGTTCCCCGGTGGGCCAGTCCGACCCTGCTTACAGCATTTACACCAGGTTTTTAGGCATTATAAGCCAAACTACTGGACTTTGTAAATCTGCCCCATTGTCTCTGTTCTTCAATATCCTGTGTTTTCTGGTCTTTGGTGACTATTACTCAGCTCTGGGATGTTACCCAGTATAATATATAAGGACAGGAATGATAAGCAGGGAGTACATCAGATGAGTCCAGGGAAAATCTGAGAATGGTGAGCAAAGATATAGTGACTCTGTAGGGATTAGAGCCTTGGGGTTGTTATCTTGGGATAATCATTGGTTTGTTTGAAGCTCCTCTTCATTCGTCACTGCTGCCAGGATGAGGTTTCATATTTAGTAACATTTAGAACTTTTCACCTTGGTTTACAATAAATCAAATAAATGAAAAGTTCAACTAGAAATATATGATCTGGATCAGGTTTTCATGGGATTTATAAAGAGTTTGTGAAAATCCTGCACCATGTAATCTCCGTTGAATTCCAAATTCATAGCAGCCTGTATCACAGAGTCCCTGCTCAGTAGTGAGCGACTCAAGAAAATATTTTGGGAGGGACAACAAACTATAACCCAACAAATGGGGAAAAAAAAAGATTAATAGGCTGATTATGTAATTAAAAAATTAGTCTTAATCCAAAGGCGTTAGCTAGGGGTTTGGCACAGGGGGGGACAAACACATCTGAGTGGGCCCCCTACCCAGGTATACCAATATTACCTGACCATATAGTGGACTCTGCATACCATTCAAATTAGTACAATACAGAAAAAATATAGTAACTTACCGGCAGGGCCGACGTTGGGGGGGGGGGGCAAACTGGACAATTGCCCAGTGCCTCTGTCCCTAAGGGGGCCCTGGGATCCGGGGCATCAGGCTTTTAGCCTGATGTTCTGGATACCAGGAGCTCCACAGCTGTATCGGCATGCTGTGCTGTGCACGCCGATACTGTTTAATTCTATGCTCAAAAGTCCCTGCTCTGCCATAGAGGACCTACAGAAATGCAGAATGGTGCAGGTGGCGTGATGACGTCACTGCATCATGCCACCTGTGCCACTACTACAGGGGGAACCTTCAGCAGCTCTGCTCATCGTGGGAGTGCGCTAAGGTGAGTAAAAATTTTATTGTTTTCTGGTAAGGGAAAGGCATGTGATAAGGGGGGAAAGTACTATTTATAGGGGGGGCTAATATTTATAGTGGGGGAACTATTAAATATAAGGGGGGCTATTGTAAGGGTGAAGTATTATTTATAAGGTGGAACTGTTATATATAAGGGGAAACATATATAAGGGGGTTATTATAAGAGATTACATATTATATATAAGGGGAACTTTTGTATATAATTGTTCCCCCCTTATATTAGTCCCCTTATATATTATAGTTCCTCCCTTATAACAGCACCTTTCTAAATAATAGTTCCCCTTTATAATAGCCCCCATTATAAATAATAGTATAATTGTTCCACCCTTAATAGCCTAGTATAATAGCCCTCCTTAAAAGGGGATAATATTACAAATAAGGGAGGCTACTATAAGGTTGAAACTATTATAAATAAGGGGAAACTATTATTTATAAGGGGGCTATTATAATGGAAAGATTGTTATATGTAAGGGGGTTATTATAAGACATGACATATTATATATAAGGGGGGGCTATTTTATATAATGGGGACTGTTATACAGTGGGTAAAAAAAGTATTTAGTCAGCCACCAATTGTGCAAGTTCTCCCACTTAAAAAGATGAGAGAGGCCTGTAATTGACATCATAGATAGACCTCAACTATGAGAGACAAAATGGAAAACATATCTAGAAAATCACATTGTCTGATTTTTTTAAGAATTTATTTGCAAATTATGGTGGAAAATAAGTATTTGGTCACCTACAAACAAACAAGATTTCTGGCTCTCACAGACCTTTAACTTCTTCTTTAAGAGGCTCCTCTGTCCTCCACTCATTACCTGTAGTAATGACACCTGTTTGAAATTGTTATCAGTATAAAAGACACCTGTCCACAACCTCAAACAGTCACACTCCAAACTCCACTATGGTGAAGACCAAAGAGCTGTGGAAGGACACCAGAAACAAAATTGTAGACCTGCACCAGGCTGGGAAGACTGAATCTGCAATAGGCAAGCAGCTTGGTGTGAAGAAATCAACTGTGGGAGCAATAATTAGAAAATGGAAGACATACAAGACCACTGATAATCTCCCTCGATCAGGGGCTCCACGCAAGATCTCACTAGATCTCATCTCTACATGAAAGAGTGAATGGGGCCATGTATCGTGAGATTTTGAGTGTAAACCTCCTTCCATCAGCAAGGACATAGAAGATGAAACGTGGCTGGGTCTTTCAGCATGACAATGATCCCAAGCACACTGCCAGGGCAATGAAGGAGTGGCTTCGTAAGAAGCATTTCAAGGTCCTGGAGTGGCCTAGCCAGTCTCCAGATCTCAACCCCATAGAAAACCTTTGGAGGGAGTTGAAAGTCCATGTTGCCCAGCGACAGCCCCAAAACATCACTGCTCTAGAGGAGATCTGCATGGAGGAATGGGCCAACATACCAGCAACAGTGTTTGCCAACCTTGTGAAGACTTACAGAAAACGTTTGACTCTGTCATTGCCAACAAAGGATATATAACAAAGTATTGAGATGAACTTTTGTTATTGACCAAATACTTATTTTCCACCATAATTTACTAATACATTCTTTAAAAATCAGACAATGTGATTTTCTGGATTTGTTTTCTCATTTTGTCTCTCATAGCTGAGGTCTACCTATGATGTCAATTACAGGCCAGCCTCATCTTTTTAAGTGGGAGAACTTGCACAATTGGTGGCTGACTAAATACTTTTTTTTCCCCACTGTATCTATAAGGGGGGCTATTATAAGGGGGGACTGATATATATATATATATATGGGAGCTATTCAGCTAGTCAGCCACCAATTGTGCAAGTTCTCCCACTTAAAAAGATGAGAGAGGCCTGTAATTGACATCATAGGTAGACCTCAATATATATTCACATATGTAGGAGGCAGTATTGTAACAGTTATATAGTTTCACATAGGAGACAGTTTTATAGCAGTTATACTTTTCTACATGGGAAGTAGTATTATAGTATATTCTTGTATAGCGATAATATTACAGTAGTTATATTCTTATACATATTCGCTGTATTATAGTATTTAAATTCTTTTACATAGAAGGGAGTATTATAGTAGTTATATTCTTGTACATAGGAGCAATATTATAGTAGTTATATTATTGTACATAGGAGCAGTATTATAGTAGTTATATTCCTGGACATAGGAGGCAGTATTATAGTAGCTATATTCCTGGACATAGGGGTGATATTATAGTAGTTATATTCCTGGACATAGGGGGCAGGGGGCAATAATATAGTATTTATGTTTGTTTGTTGTTTTTTTTTTTATAATATGGCATCTGTTAGCTGCATTCTTTCTATAGCAGGTTGATCTTATCAGTGTCTTTTATGTTTATGTAAATGGTGCTCATTAACACATTCCTTCTGCTCAGATAGAGAATTATGGCAAGATTGTTTTAGGCAGAGTGGGGGGTTGGCAGCTTTAGAAAACTTTTCTGTAAAAATTTTCATTGTTTACTATTGATTCTCCGGATCTGTTTTTTTCATTTACCTGTGTACTGTGGAGGTGTATCAGGGTTTATAGCAGCTTCTGGTTTCTAGGTGTTCATAATATTTACCTACATCTTTATGATAGGTAAAATGTATATGAAAGTTAAGGCTGATGGTGATTTATGATGAAGACCTATGATTAGAGATGAGCACAGTTTTCAAAAATTCGATTCGGCCGCTTCGCCAGATTTCCCAAAAAGATTTGAGTCTATCCGAATTAATTTGTGGCGAATAGCGTTAAAAAATAGCTATTTCCTGTCTGCAGACAGCCTGTATAGTGGTGTAGAACACTGTGCCTTGCAGTAACACGAATAGGGAGTCTGCTGTGGTAGTGAAACAATACAGTGAGTCAGTATGACATGCATATGACAAGCTTCACTCTTAGAATCACTGCACACTTCACTTATTTGGCTATTTACAGGACCATAACTGACCAACTAACTCAAATGTGAACTTATAAAGTTATAAAGAACCGTGCAGAGGCTTAAGATCCTAATGTAGCGTGAAAGAGCGCACTACTTTTACACCGTCTGCTGATTCCACATAGATGTATACAGAACCTGTTCTATTAAACACTTATGCAAGTAGAGCCCCCCTGACAGAGTGGAGAGGGCGTCATAGTGACATAGTGACATAGTGTTGAGGTAGCAGCAGCATGAGGAGGCCACAGAGTGGCAAGGTGACATAATGTGGAGGTGGCAGCAGCATGAGGAGGCCATAGAGTGACCCAGTGACAGAGTGTGGAGGTGGCTGCAGTGTGAGGAGGCCATAGAGTGACCCGATGACATAATGTGGAGGTTGCAGCAGTGTGAGGAGGCCATAGAGTGACCCGGTGACAGAGTGTGGAGGTTGCAGGAGAGTGAGGAGGCCATAGAGTGACCCAGTGACAGAGTGTGGAGGTGGAAGCAGCGTAAGGAGGCCATAGAGTGACCCGGTCACAGAGTGTGGAGGTTGCAGGAGAGTGAGGAGGCCATAAAGTGACCTGGTGACAGAGTGTGGAGGTGGCAGCAGCGTAAGGAGGCCATAGAGTGACCCGGTCACAGAGTGTGGAGGTTGCAGGAGAGTGAGGAGGCCATAGAGTGACCTGGTGACAGAGTGTGGAGGTAGCAGCAGCATAAGGAGGCCATAGAGTGACCCAGTCACAGAGTGTGGAGGTTGCAGGAGAGTGAGGAGGCCATAGAGTGACCCGGTGACAGAGTGTGGAGGTGGCAGCAGCGTGAGCAGGCCATAGAGTGACCCAGTGACAGAGTGTGGAGGTGGCAGCAGAATGAGGAGGCCACAGAGTGGCAAGGTGACATAGTATGGAGGTTGCAGCAGCCTTAGGAGGCCATACAGTGCCCGGTGACAGAGTGTGGAGGTGACAGCAATGTGAGGTGGCCATAGAGTGACCCGGTGACATAATGTAGAGGTGGCAGCAGCGTGAGGAGGCCATAGAGTGACCCGGTGGCAGCAGCATGAGAAGGCCACAGAGTGACAAGGTGACATAATGTTATGGTGGTAGCAGCATGAGGAGGCCATAGAGTGACCTGGTGGCAGCAGCATGAGAAGGCCAAAGAGTGGCAAGGTGACATAATGTGGAGGTGGCAGCATCATGAGGAGCCCATAAAGTGACCCTTTGGCAGCAGCATTAGGAAGCCATAGAGTGATCCAGTGACAGAGTGGTGAGGTGGGTGACACAAACAGTACCCGCTGGTGATGGTGGCTGTAAGAAGGAGCACTTGGCATCAGATATGTAGCATCAGACAGGTGGCAGCATCAGAATAGTAGCTGAGGCAGGTAGCCGGAAGAAACCGGTCTCTTGTCAAGATTTGGGTGAGGCAGCATGGATGATTTAATCTGATGAATCATGCATTGGTGGGTGGAAATCCTAGCTGATCCACGCCTGATTCATTTTGACAAAGGTCAGTCTCTCCACATTTTGGGAGGACAGGCGAGTTCTCCTTGGGGTAACTATGGCCCCCGCCGCACTAAACACCCGCTCTGATGCCACACTACTGGCCGGGCAGGACAGCTTTTCCAGGGCAAACTCGGCCAATTGTGGCCACAATCCAGTTTGGCTGCCCAGTAGTCCAGCGGATCTTTGATGATGGGTAGCAGGGTGCACTCCAAGTATACCACCACCTGCTGGTTCAAATTCTGCTCTGTATCTAGCTGCTGATGAGTAGTTTCTTCACTATGCGGGTGAAGAAAACTGCTCATCAGCGACTCTAGGCTCAGGCTGCTGTTGATGGAGCTGATATTGCTCCTGCCCCCTCCCCCACAGCAGCCATGGCAATGCAAGGTGAACGCTCAGGCCCCCCCCCCCCCCGATCAGACCTGCGAGAGGATGGACGATGATGCAGATAGGCAGCAGCCAACTGACTACATGGGATGTCTCTATAGTAGTTCAGTTTGTCCTCCCTCTCAGCCGGTGTAAAAAAGGCCCCCATTTTTGACCGGTAGCGAGAGTCTAACATGGTGGAGAGCCTGTAGTCATCCCTGTGCCAAATGGTGATAATTCGACTGTCACTACACAAGCAAGTGAGCATGCATCGGGCCATTTGTGCAAGTGACTCGGAGGGACTCCCTGCATCCATCTCCACTGCATACTGCCACGGTGTGTCTGGGTCATCTGCCTCATCTTCCTCATCTCCCTCTTACTCTTCCGGTTGCTCCTGTGTAGAAAAACCACCCATTTTGCCGTTACACTTTGCTTGTGCTCCAATGTCCTCCTCCTCCAGTTCAGCCCCCACAGGAATCATGTGGCCGTGAGATGTAGGCGCCACGTCTCCAGTCCCCTGTCCAGCCAGATTTACCAGCATCTTTTCCAGGGTATGAATCAGTAGAATGATATTGTTCATCCCGTAGTTTTGTTTTGTTTTGTTTTGTTTGTTTGAGTTGGAAGGGACCTCAAGGGCCATCGAGTCCAACCCCCTGCAAAAGCAGGAATTCCTAGATCATCCCAGCTATATACCTATCCAGATTCCGCTTGAAGATTTCAATTGATGAAGAACCCACCACCTCCCGTGGCAGCCTATTCCACTCCCTCACTACCCTTACTGTTAGAAAGTTTTTCCTAATGTCTAATCTGAATCTCCTTCCCCTTAGTTTCATCCCATTACTTCTCGTGCTTCCTTCTGCTAATGAGAATAGGGTAGATCCCTCTGCACTGTGACAACCTTTCAGATATTTAAATACCGCTATTAAGTCTCCCCTTAGCCTTCTCTTCTGCAAACTAAGCAGTCCCAATTCTTTTAGCCTTTCTTCGTAGGACATGGTTTGTAGACCTTCCACCATTTTGGTTGCTCTTCTCTGGACCTGCTCCAATAAATCGATGTCTTTCTTAAACTGGGGAGCCCAGAACTGTACACAGTATTCCAGGTGGGGTCTGACCAGGGCAGAGTACAGCGGAATAATTACCTCTCTTGATCTAGCTTGATCCTAGAATTTGGTTAGCCTTTTTAGCCACCGCACCGCACTGTTGACTCATGTTGAATTTGTGATCTATTATTATGCCCAGATCCTTTTCCCCTGTACTCTCACTTAGTACTATTCCTCCCATACTATATATGCTTCTTGCATTTCTGTTACCCAGATGTAGAACTTTGCATTTGTCCCTGTTGAATACCATTTTGTTCACCTCAGCCCATTGTTCCAGTGTGTCTAAGTCCTTTTGGATGCACTCTCTCTCCTCTCTAGTGTTGGCCATTCCTCCTATCTTTGTATCATCTGCAAATTTTATTAGTTCCCCATTAATCCCATCATCCAGATCATTTATAAAAATATTAAAAAGTACTGGGCCCAGGACAGAGCCCTGCGGCACCCCGCTTTTTACTTTCTTCCAGTTTGATGTATAGCCATTTAGAATTACTCGTTGTGCCCGATCATTTAGCCAATTGTGAACCCACCTTACTGATATTTTATCAAAGCCATACTTGATCATTTTTTCAATAAGAATGTTATGTGATACTTTATCAAAGGCCTTACTAAAGTCAAGATATACTATGTCCACTGCATTCCCCTGGTCCAACCATTCAGTGACTTTATTATAGAAGGAAATAAGATTAGTCTGACAAGATTTATTAGGCATAAAGCCGTGCTGGCTCTGATTAATTAAAGCCTTCCCATCCAGGTACCTAATTAAATGTTCTTTAACGATTTGTTCAAAGATTTTTCCTACTATCGAGGTCATACTTACCAGCCTATAATTTCCTGGGTCGTCCCTATTCCCCTTTTTGTAGATGAGGACATTTGCCCTTTTCCAATCTAGAGGGACCACTCCTGTTTCCCATGACTTATTAAAGATTATTGCAAGGGGTTCTGTTATTTCCTCTGCTAATTCTTTTAAAACTCTAAGGTGTAAATCATCCGGTCCTGGGGACTTGGTTTCCTTAATCTTAGCTAAATGTTCTCTTACCAAACCTTCACTTATAATCAGCTTGGAGTCCTCATTCCCCTCATCACTATCACCATTAATGTTGATATTTCCATCCATTTCTTGGGAGAAGACGGATACAAAATATGAATTTAGTAACTCCACCTGCTGATCCACCATGTTAACTTTTTCACCCTTTTCGTTCTTCAGGACTCCAATGGTTTCCTTCACTTTTCTTTTGCTCTTAACATATCCCCAAAAACCTTTTACCTTACTCTTAACTTCTTTTGCAAGCTTCAATTCGTATTCAGCCTTAGCTTTTTTAATGCTTATCTTGCAGAGTCTGCAAACTGCTGTATACTCTCCCTTAGATATAGCTCCCATCTTCCACTTGTTGTATGTTTCCTTTTTCTTTTTTAGTAGGTTATGTAATTTTTTGGTCATCCATCCTGGAGTTTTTAGGTGATTCCCATTTTTCTTGCTTCTAGGTATTGATAGTTCCTGTGCATTAATGATTTCCCTACGGAAAATTTCCCACCCCTCATGTGCATTTTTGTGCTTAAGTATTTTTCGCCATGGAATTCTACTAACCCTTACCTTTAGGCCCCTAAAATCTGCCCTACTAAAATTGAGCCTTCTAGTCTTTGTCTTCTCAGGTCTTCTTCTTACAACCCCAAACTCGAGTATAGCATGGTTGCTGAATCCCAATGTCCCTGCTATCCTTAATTCCTTAACCATGTCCTCCTTGTTAGTTAAAACTAGGTCCAGAATGGATGTTCCTCTCGTGTTTTTTTCTACTAACTGGGCAATGAAGTTGTCTGCTAGAGAGGATAAAAATTTGATAGAGCTTTTACTCGTAGCTGTGTGAGTTTCCCAATGAATATCTGGGTAATTAAAGTCTCCCATGATAACAATTTCAAATTTCTTCGAAAGCGTGGTCATTTGCTGTGAAAAAATCTCATCCATGTCTTCTGTCTGTCCTGGTGGTCTATAATAAACACCTATTATGATGTCCTTATCATTGTTTTTCCCCTGAATTGTTACCCAAATATTTTCCAATAAGTTATCATTTTGTAAAACTGTGATTTCCGTGGAAATGTGATCTTTTTTAACATACAATGCAACTCCTCCCCCTCTTTTATTAGTTCTATTTTTTTTTGAATAAGTTGTATCCTTCCATCTGTATAT
Source organism: Leptodactylus fallax (assembly GCA_947044405.1). Classification (NCBI taxonomy): domain Eukaryota; kingdom Metazoa; phylum Chordata; class Amphibia; order Anura; family Leptodactylidae; genus Leptodactylus; species Leptodactylus fallax. Next base: position 967,813 of record CAMRHE010000143.1, read on the forward strand.
TCCAATCATGCTTACCGTTCCACCAAGTTTCTGTAATACCAATGACATCATATTTTTCCTTCTGTATTATCAGCTCTAATTCTCCCTGTTTATTTCCCAAGCTTTGCGCGTTTGTGTAAAAACATTTCAGATTGCGCTCTGGTACTTCCTTTTTCTTAATTTCATTCTGAGTATCCTGTCTTGGGTCCTCATTACCACATATAGTAACCTTGTTTAGTATATCCTTGGCGACTGACTAATAAAGTGGCCTCCTCAAAGGGCATGAGCAAACGGCAGGTGTCACGCATGAGCTGCCACTGGCTAACATTGAAGTTACACAGGGTAGTACCTCTGTCCGTTTGGATCCCTGTGTCCTGTGTCACCCCCCTCTACCTCATAGACTGTAAGCTCTTGCGAGCAGGGCCCTCAGTCCCAGTGTGTGAATTGACTATTTCTTTGTAATGTATCTTTTTTGTCAGTACTTGAATCCTACAAATTGTACAGTGCTGCGAAATATGTTGGCGCTATATAAATAAAATGTATTATTATTATTATTATTATTATCATTAAGAAATTGTTTATGGCCTTTTTCTGTTCATACATTCAGTCCAACATATGGAGGGTTGAAATCCAACGGGTGGAAACATCGCATATCAGCCTATGTTGGGGGAGATCATTCTGCCGCTGAAGCTCAAGGTTTCCTTGCCATTTTTAGGATGTCTTGTAGATGGGTGGAACACTTAAGAAAAATCTTGACAACCTAATTGAACATGTGCGCTATGCAGGGCGCATGGCTCAGCCCTCCTTGACGCAGCGCCTACACCATGTTCTTCATGTTGTCGGTCACCATGGTTTCGATTTAGAGTTCTCGCGGAGAAAGCCAGGATTCGATTTCTTGATGAATGACACTGAGCAGTTCCTCCCCTGTGTGACTCCGTTCGCCCAGGCAAATGAGGTGTAAAACAGTGTGCCATCGCCATGCCCTGCACATGTGGTATGCTGGAGGAGCACTGTGAATTGTCCCTGCAGTGGAGGCTGAGGACACAGTGGAGGATGAGGTGGACATTGTTGCAGGACCAACGGTGTGAGAATGTGAAGGTGGAAGCTGCATCACCTGGCCAAGTTGCTGGTGTGTCTGGGCAGGAACCACATTCACCCAGTGGGCCATAAAGGACATATATTGACTGTAGTTACAGCTCCACACGTCGACGCTGCCATGCACTTGGAAGACATTGACAGGCTCAAGGACTGGATCACCTTCTGTTCTACATATTTGTGCAGGGCTGGTACTGCCTTTTTGGCAAAGAAATGACAGCTTGGGACTCTCCACCTCGGCTTGGCACAAGCCATCAGGTCTCTGAAAGGTGCAAAGTCCACCAATTAGAATGGGAGGGACTGCAGCACCAGCAACTTGGACAGGAGCACGTTCAGCTTCTGCACCGTTGGATGAGTGCACACATACTGTTGTCTCTTTGAAATCGCTTTGGTGATCGATTGCTGACGCAATGACTGACTAGGAGGATGATGAGCAGGAGCATCACAACCAGCAGATGATGAGAAGGACACACAGCTTCCTTTGGCTGAGGTGTTGGAGCCTTAACTGCCTGAAATGGGGTGTGTGCCACTGGGTGAAGCAGCGGCTGCTGCGGCAGGCTGGACCACCACATTGGATCCACAGTTCCCCCAGGCCACTTTATGGTGACGCTGCATATGTTGACGCAGGGCTGTGGTGCCAACATTGGCACCCTGGCCACGTTTCACCTTCTGTCCACAGATTCCACATATGGCCATGTTCAACTCTCCCAGCAGCTTAACAAAAAACTGCCACATCGCCGAGTAGGTGATTTTACCCCCAACACTCCGCACTAACTGTCAGCTACCGCCACTGCCTCCGTGAACACCTGCACCATTGCTTTTCGGGCAGGTAGGCTCCTGTGAAACGGGTGGTCTACTCCGGGCACGTTTGGCTCCCGACCTCCCACTGCTGCCACCCTGCTGACTCCGCCACTGCCTCATGTGCAAGCTGCCACCCTCTTCTCCCAATGATGATGTAGCCTTCGTCACCCGGCTCCCAATTGCGATCAGCTACATCGTCATCCACTACTGTCTGCAGGTCACTGATGTCCTCCTTAAAGGTCTCTGAGCCAGGAGTCTGACCACTCGCTACACCAGCTCCCACGCCACCCTCCTCATAACTAGTTGCCCGCCTACCGGAGGAAGCAGTGGATGTCTCCTCCACATCTTGGCTGGGCACTAGCTGCTGACTGTCCTGTAGTAGCTCATCTTCACTGTATAGTGGATCTGAGCCCACAGCATAGAGTACTTCTCTGGCTGAGGGAACAGAAAAGGACAGAGGCAGGTTGAGGACATGTGAGGGCACAGGGCCTGCTCCCGGGCCATTCCAACTAAGGGTTGTGTCTGACAAACCCACTGACTCTTGGCTGGGGGTGTCTGATGTGACTTGGGATGAAGTGGATGACTGTGTCAAACATTCTACAACCGTTGGGTTGCTGGTCAAGACACAACCGCTAGCTGACACTGGGAGCTCAGGCCTCTGTAAGTGACCCCTGCTGACCCACCCCCCTAGTCTGCTGTGACCTGTGCCTGCACCAGAAACATTTAGGCCTGTGCCCCTGCCCTGTGCAGGGCCTGTCGCTTCTCTGTCTGACATACTGTTACATCAAATAAGTAATTGAAAAGGAAAATAATACAGGGCAAAAAGGCCTGTAAATTTTCTACCTTCAAGATAACGGCGAATAAGCCCCTTATTATTTTTCCCACTAATAAACCCCTTGAAAAGGCGTTAAAACAGATTACTGTGGAGATTAATGGATAAGAATTCTTTTTTTTTTTTTTTTTTTTGCCACTGTAATTTGCTACCTACAACACACAACAGCGAATAAGCCCCTTATTTGCTTCCCTACTAATAAACGCCTTGAAAAGGCGATATAACAGATTTCTGCGGAGATTACTGGATAAGAATTCTTTTTTTTTTTGCCCACTACTGCACGGCAGAAAGTCTTGTAATTTTCTACCTTCAAGACAACGGCGAATAAGCCCCTTATAATTTTCCTCACTAATAAAACGATTGAAAAGGCGTTATAACAGATTACTGCGGAGATTAATGGATAAGAATAATTTTTTTTTTGCCATTAATGCTCGGCAAAAAGGCCTGTAATTTTCTACCTACAGCACACAACGGCGAATAAGCCACTTTTTTGTTTCCCCACTAATAAACGCCTTGAAAAGGTGTTATAACAGATTACTGCGGAGATTACTGGATAAGAAATCTGTTTTTTTGGCCACTACTGCACATCAAAAAGGCTTGTAATTTTCTACCTTGAACACACAAGTATGATCTATTGCAAACCTGCAATGAGCAGCAGGATAATGGCAGTCAGTCCAGCAATGTGTAGTACGATTGTTGCTATTACCCAGGTTTTAACACCCCAAATGAACCCTGTTCTGCTTCAATACTCTTGTTTAAATTCCTCCCTATTCTTTCCCTACATTTCTAATGCTCTTTCCCTGGACTTCTATTAAGCAAACTATCAGTTTGAATTGTTTTCTACCACTTTCCCTAGCGCCTGCTGACATCTCTCCCTGCACTAAGTACGATGTAAAATGACTGAACCTAAAATGGCAGAGGGTACTTAAAGGGCTGTGACATCACAGGGCTGGCTGCTGATTAGCTGCACGCATGGCATTGTGGGTGATCCCGCGTCCCCAGAGTTCCTTGCCCCTTGTCCTAACATGTGCAGCAGCCATTTTAAGAAAAAATGCGATTCAATACATCAAAGCATGAGGAAATCCGGCTTCTTGGCGAATCGAAGTCTCCCTGAAATTCGGATCGAATTCCACTTCATCAGCTTCGATTCACTCATCTCTACCTATGATAACGTCTGGTGTTTTTCATGAAGCTTTGGTAATTTTCCTTATTCCATGTGCGGACAGACAACCCTTGCAATTGCTGTAATTTCAGCCATTTTGGTGGTCACCCAGCTTTCCTTAAGTCCTCAAAGGCAAAAATGCATATTACTATGTTTACTGACAAGTTAGGCATATTTTATGGTTGTAATATCTCTTGCAAATTTAGATGTTGTGTCAAACTCTACAGTGAAAAGTTAATGATACTTAGATATGCTGTTCAGGTCTCCAGCAACAATATTGATTGTTACCAAGCTTTCCAACATCCAGAAAACGAAGGGGAGCTTTCAGGCAAAACTCGAAACAATACAGTTATGGAGCCTACTTCCAGTTCCCCCGCTCAGCCCAGCCATTGCCCCCCTAAATCCACCTCTGTGTGTGTCTGTTAATGTAAGAACCTGTGTCTTTTTAATAAAAAATATAAGTGTCCCTATGTGGCCCTTAGAAATGTATGGACGTCTGGTATATGAGTCGTTACGCCTGCAACAAACACCCTCGCATGGTCGGGCTTTCCAGTCTGCTTCAACCAGCAATCCAGTCCAAATATTTTTCCACTTAAGCTGCAGGTGGTTATTTGCCATGAAAATGCAGTTCCTGGAATCATAACCTGATTGTAATAACCCACTTGGGCTCTGGAAATCCTGCCCCCGTGGTCCTTTTTAGACCTGATCATGTTCCTTTCTGGAAGGATAATTCTATGTATATAGCTATACACAGCACAGGTCGAATTCAGCATGACCCCCTGTAAAGATAACACCCTGTGAGCCCCCTGTTTATGTGAAACAGTGACATCATGGCTTTACTGATATCACTGTAGACAAATATTTTGGAACTGATGCCTCAATAATTGTGTTCTCAGTATTTACATGATGTCATCTCCAGATTTTCTGCACAACATCAGGAGGAGTTACAGTATACACTATGCTCAAGGTGGCTACAGCTGTGAAGATAGTGGCTAACAGTCCAGACATTAATGGGTCTAGCCACCTCTGAGCTCCATATTACAATTTATATGCATGTCTGGCATGCTCATCTATTATGAGAAGGGGTTTTCATCTAATCTGCTGCTGAATGCAGCCACAGTCTACCGTTACACCTGGCAGAACTGTGGTCAGAGGATCCCAATTCTACTGATAGTCGGGGTCCAACAACACATTTATGGCATACATTGTAAGTATTGTATAATTGACTGTGAATAGGAAATTTTTTTATTAAAAGGTTGTCCCTATTTGCAGAACGTTTTTGTGCTCCATTCTGATCAATCTAGCAATACCCACAAAACCTTGAATTTGCAGAAACCTCACCACTTGGTGTCTTTTTCCTAGGAAAGTCCTCTAAAATTCAGGGAATTATGAGGTGTGTATGTGGTGCTTTAAATATTGAAATACAAATAATGTTTTATAAAAAAAATTTACTCCCTGCATCCTAGCATCTCCAGCAGTGGTTCTTCCCTTACTCCTTGTCCCCATGTGATATATCATTCAGAGGCACGTCTACACATGGATTTTTCTCAGCACTGAATCATTTGGCTTTTTTTCATTTGCAAACATTTTAAGGGAAGAAAAATAAAAAAAATAAATAATTTGAGATTCTGGCTCCCGTATAGTCTCAGGAGGGGATTATAAGTAAGCATTACAGATTACAGCTCTGGATGATATATGATTGCAGGTATTTTGGTTTCATCTGTAGAGAACAGGAAGAAACATCTTAACTGTTCCAAATCTCAAAAATAGTTTGGCCTCACAATCCAAATGACCTTGAAGTGAGCGCACAGTTTACGTATCGGCAAGATATCATGTGACATGGCCTAGAGATTCACTTGAGGTGAATGATCCAATGTACTGAATGTATAAAATGTGTCTCTGCCACCCACAATGGAGCTCATAAACTGAACTCCATGTAACCTACTCTTTGTACATTAACGACACAAATACTTTTTGCTGAACTTTCTGATTAGCCCCACCTCTTCCAACTGAAGGCTATCTATGTCTATCTTTGTATAAATCAGTAGTACATGTGAATAATACATCAAACTTTATCATATAGCTCATTCAGGTGAAATGATATCTTCCTTCCCCTACAATAGCCTACTATTCTCCTTTTTCTTCCTGCAGGATTTCTGTAAAGGTTCAGAAACCTCCCAAGTTTCCCCCCCAAAATCTGTATTAATACAATAAATCACAGACAGGGAGGAGGGAGATGTGGCTGCAGTATATCTTCCCCTGAGTGTGAGAGACTGCATCATGCTATGAGAGGGGAGAGAGAGCAGAAGAAGAGAGGCATCTGACTCAATGTGAGAAGAAAGTACAGGCCTTATTTAAGACTTGTAACATATGCAGGGTTGGACACAAGAATGACAACCAGGTTGTTGAGTTAATGGATTTTACTAAAGTTTTTAACAGAATTGAGTAATTTAACAAACTGGAACAGTGCTCAATAAATCAGCAATAGGTTCTCAGCTTTTATGCTCAAATGGTGATATGTACTCCATGGGTCCCTTCTGCTGTCCCCGCTTACGGCTCCCAAGGTGGCCAATTTACCGTGTATGATTGTCCTCATCCTCCCATTGGACCTGGCTATGCCCCCACTTGCTGAGCTACTATGTCTGGGTCCACTTCCAGGTCTATGTCTCCAGGAACTTGAACTAGGTGTACCTCTGGCCTGGCTCCCCAGCCCCACAGCACATCCTTACTCTCTATAGTCTCTATGCACGCAATCTGTTTGTGCACTTTGCTGGTAATCACATGGGATCCCCATTTGACTTGTCCTTCCTGAGTTTCAGCACCAGCCTGATCATCAAAACCTGTGGGACTACTGCCCTCTAAATGGCCTGGGGGTAAGCCCTTGGCACTACACACTTACAATAACAGACATGAGCAAAGAAAATGTACTGAGGGAAGTAGAAGACCTCAAAACAAGGTTAGACCCTAAAGATACTAATGATAGACAATATTGATAATAGGACACAGGAGACAAGGTTCTAATATGTAGCTATCTTTACATGGTAGAAAATAAAGTATAATTTGAGGCAGACATCCACATCTGATTCCTCTTAAATTTCAGCCCTTGAGTTTCCCGCAGCGAAATGCTGAGGTACACCTCTGCGGCTGAATCATCATTGTAATTCATGGCAAGATCAAGCAGAACATATAATTTTTCATGCTCCTGCTCCAACCTCTGCTTCCCAGTGAATAGAATGGGAGGCAGAAACTACCGTAGATTTTGGGTTGGAATCCATCTTAAAATCTGATTCCACCGTGGAACTGGTCATTAGGCAGACTACCTCCTTAACAAATTACAGTCTAGGGCATTTTGGGAAATTGTCAGAGTGTGGGGGTAGGGGCTAAAAGAAAAGTAACAAACATCCACTACCTTCCCCCAAAAATGTTTAAGGCTAAGGCCCTACGTAGCGAGTCACAGCAAAAAAAGATACATAAAAAAAAACGGCAAACAGTTTTTTTCCCAAGGTTTTACACAGAAAGTCTGCAGAGGATTTTTCCTCTGCGGACTTTCTGCCGCTATTATACCTATATGGAAAACGCGTGTGGATCAGAATCCCATCCATTTTGAAGGTACTGTAAAACTCGGCCAAAATGCTGCGTATTTGCAACGTGGGGTCCTGCCTAAAAGGCATTTTCCTAGCCCACATGAAGGTTCTTGATTTAGCTTTCCTCATATCACCCAACTTTTTCAGAATCAGATATAAATAAGAAATTACCAAATAGAATTTTAGCAACTGGACATAAATAGAATAGTGGGTGACGACTGTCTTTATAGCACCCATAGGGTGACGTTAATATAGAAATCTAGGAATGCGATAAGCATCTAACCATGAAAAGAGGCAGAAATGTAATGTTTCCTCAGCTCAGATTCCACTTGTAACAAATCTTCAGCTTTCAGTAAGAAATCTTCATTCTCCTGCGACCTCCTCTCATCGCATTCTGCTTAGCTGGATTAGGAATACCCTAAACTGGAAAACACCCCATTAATCTGATAGTGAGTGACAGGAGAGGACACGACGGGTGAGGAAATGCAGATCCCTCGACTTCATCGGAACCAAGGGAAATGATTTTCCTGTTAGAGAAGGTTGTAAATCTCAAAACATGACACACAAATATCATATGTTACTAGTGTGCACTGATCTCCTGTAACACAACATCATACAGCAACTGAAGTAAGATCTCCAACTGGCTCACAGCCATATTCTCATCTATAGTGGGTGGTGTTATAGTAGGTATATTCTTGCATATAGAAGACAGTATTACAGAAGTTATATTCTTGTACATAGGGGGCAGCATTATAGTAGTTATATTATTGTACTGTACAGATCATGTATTATAATAATGTATGTTACTAGTATGCACTGATCTCATGTACCATGATATCATACAGCAATTGAAGCTAGATCTCCTATCAGCTCAGAGCCATATTCTCATCTATAGGGGACACTGTTATACAGTAGTAGTTATAGTTTTGTACATAGTTTATAGTATTATAATAGGCATATTCTTGTACATGGGACACAGGCACAGTATTATAGTAGTTACTGTATATTTAGTAAATGGGGTAGTAATATAGTAATTATATTCTTGTACAAATGGGAAGTATTAGAGTAAATATATTAATGTCCCCCTCCAGCTGCCCTCAGTTTAATTTTCTCCTCCAGCTTCCCCCAGTTTAATGTCCCCCTCCAGCTACCCCCACAGTTTAATGTCTTCCTCCAGTTGCCTCCAGTTTAATGTCCCCCTCCATTTGCCCCCCCAGTTTAATGTCCCGCTTAATCTGCCCCTCTCAGTTTAATGTCCCCCTCCATCTGCCCCCAAAGTTTAATGTCCCCCTCCATCTCCCCCCAGTTTAACGTCCCTCTCCACCTGCCCCCCCCAGTTTAATGTCCCCCCTCCATATGCCCCCAAAGTTTAATGTTTCCCTCTATCTGCCTCCCAGTTTAGTGACCCCTTTCATCTGCCCCTTCTGTTTAATGTCCCCCCACCATCTGCCCCCAGTTTAATGACCCCTTCCATCTGCCCCTTCAGTTTAATGTCCCCCTCCATCTGCCCCCAGTATAATGTCCCTCTTCATCTGCCCTCCAGTTTAATGTCCCCCTCCATCTGCCCCCCCAGTTTAATGTCCCTCTTCATCTGCTCCCCAGTTTAATGTCCCCCTGCATCTGCCCCCCAGTTTAATATCCCTCTTCATCTGCCCCTTAGTTTAATGTTCCTCGTCATTTGCCTTCCCCAGTTTAATGTTCCCCCTCTGTCAAGCCCCCGGTTTAATGTTCCCCTTCATCTGCCCCCCCCCCCAGTTTAATGTCCTTCTTCTTCTTCCCCCCAGTTTAATGTTCCTCTTCATCTGTCCCCACAGTTTAATGTCCTCATCCATCTGCCCCAAAGTTTAACATAAAAAAACACTGATACTCACCTCTCCTCACTCCCCTGCTGCTTTGTAGAAGTCACTGCTCCCGTAGGCTTCAGGGAGCTGCAGGCATGATATGAGTGATGTCATCACTTCACGCCTACAGCTTCCATTTCCAGAACACACAGGGGTACAGTGGTGAAGTAGGGGGAGGATGGCTCCTCCAGACGCAGTTGAGTTGAAGCCGGCATATACTTCTCACCGACCGGGACAGTGGGACAGGACCTGGAATCTGGGACTGTCCTGCTGAATCCAGGACGGTTGGGAGGTATGCATATGTGACATACTTAAGGAATAGACAGTACATAAGGCAGAAAACACCAGAAATTTGCGGAGAGAAAATTTCTGTACGGAGGACTTTTCTCTCCACCGGTTTCAGTATAAAAACGGTGGACACCTGACAGACACCTGGCAGACTCCACTATAGTCTATAGCAGGGGTAGGCAACCTTTTTTGTTTGGCATGCCGATTTTAATAAAAAAAAAAAATCAGAGATGAGGTACTCGGAGTGCCAGTCAATAATTGTCTGACGACCCCTAAACTAAAGTCATATACCACAAACCATAACACAGAAGTACTGCCACCAGGTGCTTTAGGAGACATGCGTTTAATGCTATTTCCTGGGAGGCACCTGTACTTTCCAATTAGAAGCAATGAAAGCATGTGCAGCCCCCAACTAGTGGTAAATGTATGTGTCCAGGAGCACCGTATGGCAGCACTTTATGGTGGAAACACACTATGTATCTGGATGCAGCTATATTCTTAGGCCACTGGAACTTTTACTTTGATGTAAAACTGCGTTCACATGGTGCATTTTTGCACACAAAAAAAAAAATACCTGAGTTTTCTGTGCAAAAGCACATCCTTAATACAGAAAACACACAGTTATCGTTATACAGAATAATGTCCCATAGTGGCCCCTGCACACGGTATTATGTGCCATAGCAGCCCCTGAACACTGTATTATGTCCCATAGCAGCCCCTGCACACGGTATTATATCCCATAGTGGCCTCTGCACACGGTATTATATCCCATAGCGGCCTCTGCACACGGTATTATATCCCATAGCGGCCTCTGCACACCGTATTATGTCCCATAGTGGCCCCTGCACAAGTTATTATGTTCCATAGTGGCCCCTGCACACCATATTATATCCCATAGTGGCAACTGCACACAGTATAATCTAACTTTTATAATATTCCAATTGTCGCCACTCACTAGCTATTATTATACTGTGGGGTCTCTTCAGACCCCAGAGTATAATAAGTGGAGGGCCAAGAGAGGTGACAAACATAAAAAACAATGTTAACTCACCTTCCCTGTGCTCCGCAGACACTGTGTTCTCTTCGGGTGCTTCTGCCTGTAGTCAGCGACCGCTGATTGGGTCTCAGGAGTAATGTTTCATCATTATGCATAATGACGCCAGACGTGACCCCTGAGGCTCTGTCAGCGGTCTCTTATGTCAGGCAGAAGCACCTGTAGAGCACACAGCAGCCGCATAGCGCAGGGAAGGTGAGTAACATTGTTTTTTATGTTTGATCACCTCCTCGGGGGCTCCGCTCATTATACTTGGGGGTCTGAAGAGACCCCACAGTATAATAATAGCAGTTTCGTTTCAGCCGTGTTTGGTCCAATTGAAACTGCTGGGTGAGGACTCCGGCTGCCATGCTGGGGAAATAAGCCTCGCGTGCCTCTCTCTGCACGCGTGGCGGGGGTTGCCAACCCCTGGTCTATAGAGTCCGTCAGTGTCCATGGGTATCTGCGGCCCAGAACAACGGAGTGACGGGCGGAGATGTGAACCTAGCCTGTTATTCATATATATAGGTAGTAGTATTATAGCTTATATCTTGTTCAGTATGTATGGGCAGTATTAAATAAGTTATATTCTTAAACAGTACATATGGGCAGTTTTATAGCAGTTATATTCTTGTAAATATGAGCAGTATTATAGTAGTTACAATGTTGTACATAGGGACAGTATTTACCTAGTACTTATTTTCTTGCACATAAAGAGCAGTATTGTTGCAGTTTTATTCTTGTGCATCAGAGACAGTATTATAGTAGATGCATTTTTCTACATAATGGCAGTATACTAGTGGTTATATTATTGTATAGAGAAGATATGTATATGTACTGCCCCTATGTATATTCTTGTACATAGAAGCAGTATTATCGTAATCTTATTTTTACATAGAAGGAGGTATTATAGTGTGTAGTGCTTGTGTAGTAAAGATAAATGACTTAGACAATTACTTTGTAGGTGAGAATTTTGGTTATGATAGTTGGCATTTCCCTTCTCCTACTCCTCTTGGCAATTCATAAAATGAGTGTTACTCAGTTATTGGGTAACAAAGTGCACAGTGTAAAAAGAATATGAACTTTGCTTATCTGTAGGAGTCACATCTTTAAAGATTGTTTTGTCCTCAAGTGCCAGGAGTCTCTTGCACAGGTTTTGTGACAAGTGGTTGTATAAGACTTTACATTCAATGCCCCACCTCTGCCACAGCTCAGTTGTAAATCTCGGCTGTCAGTATAGTAGCACCATGATTAAAGCCTGCGTTTTTAATAGATCATTTTAAGCAAACCCAAATTACTCCAGCTCTCCAGTTGATCCATCTGAGCTTGCAGGGTTGGTGCATGGCAGTCTTCAACCAGCACCAGAGAAGCCAAGTCTGGGCCGTAGGTTCCTGTGTATTCCCCCAGGATCCTTTTGAGAAACATTCTCAGCTGCATTTAATCTGCAATGAGACAAGCTGGCTATGAGAAAGCTGCACACAAGGCAGCAGCATGGAAACACTTGGACAGATAACCCCCACTCCACTGAATTGGTGAACTGGAGCTGGTCCAGCAATGAGCGCTGCTCCCCGGACAATACAAGTCTGTTCCAATTAATGGTGTTTAACAATTCTAATCACACTTTAGCACATTAATCCTATTTTCAATCCAAAACACATCTGAGGGAACGGCATGGGGGCTTTTTTTTATTGCAACCGCAAATCAGATGGAGCTGAGAGACGCAGGGACCTCGGTCTACACTGCACTCTCCATGAACTTAAACTTCATAAAAATACGGGGTGGACCTGGGTGAAGATTGACTGAGTCATGACTCCATGTGGAGCTCAATCCTCTAGTTATCCCACAAAGAGAGAGATAAGGGAAGCTTGATTCTTCTTCTAATTTGTAAGGGAAGTATTCAGATAGTAACTATGGTGGAGCTCTCCACCACTGACCATCAGAATTAACAGAATTAACATCCAACAGACGTTATGTCACCTTTGGCTTTGAGTTTGGATCTTGGTTGATGGATGTTCAATTGATGTAAATGCAACATATATATAAAGTTCTTTTCCATTTTTTTTCCATATGGTAGCTATAAAATTCTAGTCCATAATATACATCCAGCAGATTCTGTACTACAGAATTATTTTCCCATATAAAAAAGAATTTGGTGCCTTATGGAGGTATGAGGTGTTAGCACACAGCATACTATATGGGCCCATACTATACCTCTGTGAGCCTTGATTAGATTCCACATTACAGAAGTTATCTATAGTACCAATGCTTCTTGGAGATGCAATATGTACAGGGTAGAACAACAACTGTGTTGCTTATTTAATGGATTTTGCTGAAGTCTTTAACAAGGGCTGAACAGTTTACACAAACAGGAACAATAGTCAACAAATCAATAATAGGATCTCAGTCACCTGGCCTGTGCAAGGGGAGTCTTCTTCTCCCTCATACAGTGCGTAATGATGAAACCAACAACTCAGTTCTCTAGTGGTAAATAAGTATAATAGCATGCATCTATGGCTTTCTTCACTGTCTGCGCTCACCAATTCCTAGGGCGGCCACCTACTATTGTGCAGTTGTCCTTGGACTCCCGCTGCACCTGAGTCCCTTGACCTCATGAACCTACTTCTTCAGCAGGGGCCTGGTCCTCTTGTACCATTTCTGGGAACTACAACTAGGTCTTCCTGGGCCCCAGTACCTGCCTGATTATTGAAATTGAAACTGCCACCCTAGTGAACTGGGGGAGAGCCTCCTGCACTACAAGGAGAATACACTGAGAAGACACGTAGCAACCAATGGAGTTCACTACTTTGGACTTTTTGAGTAGTCCAATCACTGTTATATGTCAAGTGCATACGTACAGAATGGAAATTCCTTAAACGTTGTTTCTGACCTATGGAAAAGGGCTGACTTAGCACTTTGTTCCACTGATGGTGGAATTTCCATATAAAGACCCCCAACTCACGTTAACATCTAACAAGTCTTAAAGACATATTTGAACACAAAGCTAGAGCTTGACCTTGAAGGTATATTCATATGTTGAAGGTGCATGGCAGTTTTTGTCACAATTTACACTAAATTATGGTAAAAAGCACAATTCAACCTCAATATTTGAACAGACCCTAAAATAACCCAGATCTTTGGGGATATTAGCCAGCTTTCTCTTCCCTGAAAAATACATAATTGTATATCCTGAAGAATATTATACCACAGATCTATCAGGATTTGTAGACTATTGCTCTGTTCTATTCGCCTGCAGATCCCCTCAAAATTCTAATCAATGCACATTAATATAGTCTACAGATTATCGCACTGACATCTCTAGAGATCTGCATAATATTGCTCTGTTCTATCCACAAGCAGATCACATCCAACTCCCACTCATTGTATATTAATAAATTCTGCAGATCATCACTCCACTGACTTTTCTAGATGTCTGCAGGTTTTGATAGATTAGACTGCCAAGCATCCGCCTATCTTCTTGACCTGGTAACCATTATTTTAACACATAGATTAAAGAGGTATACAAGAAGTTGTATCTGTTGCACTTTAGCCTTTCTCTACATGCTGCACAGGCTTCTTTCTGGATGCAAATGTACAATAATTCAAGCAAATTTTAAATGCCCCGGTTTCCACCTACTAGGCCCCAGATAACTACAATGGTGTGTAACATGCAGCTCTCTGGTTCTTGTAGCTATACAACAGTTGAAGATCCACCATTGCCGACCACTGATGGTACCCAGCTACAGCAAGATCTTGTTTTATGCACCAGGAAATCCCTGCAGCCTTCTTGACACATCCTGCTTCTTTTCGTTATTTTAAATATTTATTTTGAAGGCAATTTCTTTGTTTTACCTCTTAAGTCATTATTCAGGCATATCATAAACTTCAAGCTGCAATAAGGACCAAAGACAAAAAATGATAAATGAAGCATTTACACGAATGTGCTAGAATGTGCTATAAGAGTGTGCAAGAGTCTGACAGCATCATCTGTCTGCAGCACGTGTAGAAGATGTCAGAAAAGGGAGAAATGAGTGGATTGCCTCACACCTGAACACATAATAGAAAACTGAAGAGAAATTTATGAAATCTTTTTATTTATGAAATAAGAGCATTTATTCTACAGATTCAGTTTTAAGTCTGCAACAGGCTGGGTTATAGTAGTTATATTCTTGTATGTAGGGACTAGTATTATAGTAGTTATATTTGTGTATATAGGGGATAGTATTATAGAAGTTATATTCTTGTATGTAGGGACTAGTATTATAGTAGTTGTAATCTTCTACATAGGGGACAATATTATAGTAGTTATATTCTTGTACACAGAGAAGTAGTATGTTTATATGTTTTATTTGATAGTAGTATAATGTTGTACCGTGTTAGCCATTGAAAGTAGTGGAAGAGTGAAGAAATCACCATGTCTGATGAAGGAAGCTTGTGCTTCTGAAAGCTTACTTATAAATATACTCAGTTAGCCTCTAAAAGGTATTGCCTGATTTCTTCACTCTTCCACTATATGTTTTATTAACTTTTTCAACACAATAACATAAGAACATCAAATAATAAATGACATAGGAAGTGACACAGCGCCCCTTAATAAGTAATAGACGCCCAGGCATGTCATAATAACAATTATTATATATCACCTCCAGAAGTCATCAAGAGGCAGTTTAAAGTGAGAAAAACACAGAAAAAGAAATAGAAACTGGTAAAGAATCAAGCTAATAACTAGGAAAAGAGGGGAGGAGAGAAAGGGGGGGGGGGGGGGCGATAACAGGTGGCATACTACCTACAGTATGAGGAACAACTGGGCTCCATGGGGAGGCAGCAAGAGCAACTAGGTTAACCAAGAATCGGGGGGGTTGTTTAGCAATATATGATTCAAATACCAAGATATCAACTGAAAACACTCCCTTATTGATTGTTTGGTCTGTAGGGGTAAAATATCTATGAAGCTTTTCCAGAAATCCAAAAAATTTCCCATCCAGTACATTTTTATGGACAGTTTTTCTACAAAATAGTCTAAATGGAGGGATGGATCCACCTGTGTAGGATGGTCTTAAGTCCCACCACCACTACAACATGCAGAAGACTTCTCCTGCCTGGGGTACATGGGGTTCCATCTTTATCTATATAGCCGAATATTGTCCAGGTGGAATCAAGCGATGCCGCTGTGCTAAGGTGGGTAATTGTGAACGCATGGACCCTGGTCCAAAATGACTTCACCCTTGAGCAGAGGGAAGTAGTATTATAGCAGTTATATTTGTGTATGTAGGGAGTTAAATTATATTAGCTATAGTCTTATACATAGGTAGATATATTGCATCCTGAAAATAGGGAGTAGAATTAAATAGTTATATTCTTGTACTTAGGGAGTAGAGATGGGCGAATTTGTTTGTTGCTTTGGTATTGAAAGAAGCAATGGTGCAGTTGTTTGTTTTATTTTATATTATTTTGCCAACAGAGTGGCAGTGGAATGTGGCATTGCCAACTATAGTATTTAAAAAAAATTTAGGACACACTATCAGCGTTCCTGGCCTGCCAGCTGAAAAAGTTAGAATATCTTCTAAAATGGAAATTCTTTGACCCTGACTAAGACATTTGGGAGGCAGAAAAGAACCTGGATTATCTTGCCAGTTATCCATGTATGGACCAAATGCCACATAAACATTGTGTTGGCAGAGTGACAATTCACAAAATTTCAGTAAAAATTTGGGGCACACTATCAGTGTGCCTGGCCTGCCAGCTGAGAAAACTAGAATATCTGCTGAAATGGAAAGAATTCTGACCCTGAAATAACAGTTGGGAGGCAGAAAACAACTTGGATTATCCTGCTGGTTATTCCTGGCCCTACTTGGGACCAAATGTCACATCAATATCATATTGGCGGGGTAGCAATTTACAAAATATTAATAAATATTTGGGGCACACTATCAGCGAGTTCCTGGCCTAGCTGCTGAAAAAGCTGGACTATCTTCCAAAACTGATCATCATGACTGCGGCAGAAACAGTTCTTCTTCTCACAGACCAGTTATCCACTCCATTGTGCTGCTCAAATTGATGCTCCAGCATATGCAATAATGCCACTCAATGTGCACTTCACCTTACATCATGAAATGACGCAGGGGAGTGTAAGCAATGGTCCTGCCTGGTGTTGGAACTGTGTCTGCCCTGCACCCATGAGATGGTGTCAGTGGTAGTACTAGAAAGCATCTGGCCTTGTTGCATTTCCAGACTGTAGCCTCTGACACTCAAAACATTGACTCAGTGGACAATGAGAGCTATGTATTATCCCTGCCCATCTGCCCATAAGTACTGATGGTGGCATGCACCTTTCCCCACATGGACATTTACAAGGAGAGGCCTTTAAGGTGATATCAAGCAGGGACTTTCCTTTAGGCTGTGCGCTACTATCAGTTGCCGAAACACAGTGGATTCCACTAAGTGGCACAGCAGAGACTGCACCATCAGTAACTTGAGCAGGTAATGTAATGTAATGTAATTTGGTAATGTACAAAAAATTCCCATATTGGAGATGACCACATGTAGCTGCTGCCGCCAAAACCAGCAGCAGTGGAAATGTGTCTGCCAGTGCCTCCACCACCCAAGCAGGTCTTTTGGACGTTGGGGCTGCATGACGGGTGAAATTCTTACTATTGAAGTTGCCACCACCCTCTTCCTTTGATGTCACCCTGTTACCCTAACCCAGTTCCAGGTCTTATCTTTAATAGAATCATCATCGAATTCAGTTATGTCATTATCTTCCCCAATTTTTGTGACTTATCATGGTAATGGGGTTCACCTATCTCCTCACAATTCTTAACAGATCTCCCCCTAGTGCCCCTACCAGCACAACCACCAGTAGCACACCAGTAGCACACCCCTTGCCACTACTACCTCGACCAACACTCACGTCTTACACCACTACCCCACATCACACTGTGTATTTGATGAGCAGAGCATAAAAAAATCAACCCATTAAGTAACAAGAGTTTCTTTTTCAGATTAACACTGGCTAGACTGTATATTGGGTGAACAACAAAAAATGCTTAAATATTGGAGTTTTTTCAGATTACCACAGGCTAGACTGTATATTGGGTAACTGAATACAACATAAAAACACTTGAATGACAGATATTCTTATCTTAGATTAGCAGAGGCTGCAATATTGTAAATATGCACAACAAAAAATAACGCTTAAGAAATTATTTGAATATTTTTTTAAGATTTACAACACTCCACACTGTGTATTTGGTAAGCAGAGCAGACAAAAAGATTGACAGAATTATTTTTTTCAGATTATCACAGGCTAGACTGTACGTTAGGGGAACAATAAAAAAACGCTTATAGCTTAAACTCTTGCCCAAAAAAAGAACAAAACATTTTTCACAAACAGGATTGTTTTGTCAGTAAAAATTATATAGAATGTGTATACAGATGAAACTGTTTTATTGCACAACAGATTTAGACAAAATTAGATTATGTGTGTGTCAGCGTGTGTCTGTGCAGGAATGCTCAAACAGCAGCAGCTATATCCTCTCTCCTATCTATTGATTTCTATAACTAATCTGCCTGTTTAATTGCTTGAATCTGACTAAAGTCTCGTGTTCTAACTATTGCTTGCTTCAGAACTGTGCTCTGTATGATGCAGTGAGATGAATCACAAATCCTTCACTATCTCCACCATTACTGCAACTATCTTGTTATTATGATTGCAGCGCCTTATATACTGTATATGTCATCAGCACTATAAGGTGTCCACCCAGTGGCGTAACGATCATGGTCACAGGGGATGCGACCGCGGCCAGGCCCGGAGGGGCCCCGGGCCACCATGAAAGTAGTCAGGGAACCAGGCTTTCCCCGACCACTATACATGTTAACAGAAAGGGGCCCCATCGGGGTAGATGACTAAAAAAAATTATTTATACTCACCTGTCTGGGTCTCTTCTTGCCAGCGTAATGATGTCACCGCGCCGCACAAGACAGCTGATGCCCAATCACAGACCCCATCAGTGACATCTGGAGCGCAGGACCTCAGTCGCAAGACAGAAGAGGAGTGAGGATACACAGGAAAGGTAAGGTAAGGTGAGTATCAGTGTTTGTTATTTTTAATCACTTCCCCTGGGCCTCTACTTATTATACTCTGGGGTCTGAGGAGACCCCAAAGCAGGGCCAGCTCCAGGTCTGTGTGGGCCCTTGGGCAACCCCATAGCATATTTTTGACTTGGGTCCCCCCATAGTGCCTACTTTCCTGGCCTCCACACAGTATTTCGCTCCATTTAAACACACTATAATGTCCCATAGCGGCCCCTTCACAAGGTATAATGTCCCATAGTGGCCTTTCCACACGGCATAATGTCCCATAGCGACCCCTCCACACGGCATAATATCCCATAGCGGCCCCTCCACATGACATAAAGTCCCATAGTGGCCCCTTCACAAGGTATAATGTCCCATAGCGGCCCCTTTACACAGTATAATGTCCCATAGCAACCCCTCCACACAGCATAATGTCCCATAGCAGCCCCTCCACACAGCATAATGTCCCATAACGGCCCCTTCACAAGGTATAATATCCTACAGTGGCCCCTTCACACAGTATAATGTCCCATAGTGGCCCCTCCACACAGTATAATGTCCCATAGCGGCCCCTTCACAAGGTATAATGTCCCATAGTAGCCCCTAGGGTGGTCCTTGCAAATACTGGAAAAATTTTGGGTTCGGCAGAACACTAAATTTTTGGGGATCACGGCCCACAATCTATTATTATACTCGGGGTTCTTTTCAGACCCCCAAGTATAATGATCGGAGGCCTAGGGGAGGTGACAAACATAAAAAATGTTACTTACCTCTCCCGTGCTTCGGCGTCTCTCCCTGCTCAGTCTTCACCTCTCATCGATGATGTTAGAGACATGGGTTACGCCGGCGTCATTAACCACGTGAGGTCATTGAAGAGGGCCGAAGATAGTATGGAGTCGCATCGGAGCGCAGGAGAGCTAAGTAACACTGTTTATTATGTTCGCTTACCTCCCCTGGGTCTCCGATCATCAAACTTCAGGGTCTGAACCAAACCGCCTGGTACAGGGACGTTTTAACACACTGTTGGGCCCTGTGCAAAAGTTTCATAAGTGGCCCCCCCTCATCACCACCACTTAGAAATACTTGACCTGCACAAATTATAATGCCCCCTGAATGGCCCCCACATAATATAATTCCCCTTAGTGGCTCTCACACAGTATAATGCCTCCCTAGTGGCCCCATACAATATAATGCCTCTCATAATGTCCCCTTCCAGGTTGCCCCCACATTTTCATGTCCTCCTCCAGGTTACCCCCCTCAGATTCATGTCCCCCCACCCCTCAGGTTGCCCCCACAGTATCCTGTCCTTCCACCCCTCAGATTGTTGTGGGTACTAAAGCTGTATCCCTTTCATGTATCAGAGTTATCATTGCAGCACCCGTAACCGCCACTATCAAGAATTCTCTCTAGGGAGGAGGCCCCAGACAAAAGTTTGCACCCTGGCCCAGAAGACTTTAGTTACGCCACTGTGTCCATCTACCACTGTCTACTGGCTGAGAGGCTGTCAGCTAATGTCAGGTGGTTTCTAGAATGTCAGAGTTTGAGTCTCACACATGTGTCTCTTCTGTATTTCCTTCTAAAACATATGTTGGCTGCCATTTTAGTCCGAATCGCCATTAGTTTGGTTTTGTTAAAACCCGAACAATTTGGAATTTTCAACTTGAACCTGGGAGTAGGGAGAAGTATTGTATTAGTGATACTCTTGTACTTAGGCTGCAGTATAATAGTATTTATAGTAGTTATATTCTTGTACAAATTATCAGTGATATAGTATATTTTTGTTTATAGGTTATATAAGAATACAGTAATATAGTAGTTATATTCTTCTACGTAGAGGACCATATAATAGCAGTTATATTTTTGTACATAGGGAGCTGTTGTATAGTAGCTTTATGTTTGCACATATTAAGTAGTAGTTTTCACTGTAGCCCTATGGTGCTGGAATTCTAGGTTCGAATCTGACCAAGGACAACATCTGCGTGTAGTTTGTATGTTCTCCCTGTGTTTGCGTGAGACACACAGATAGGGAAGTTAGATTGTGAGCCCTATATAAGACAATGACCGACAATGTCTGTAAAGTGCTGCAGAATATGTAGGCGCTATACAAGTAAGCAAAATAACAGTAATGTAGTTTTATTCTTATAAATATTGAGTGGTGTTATAGTATTTATAATCTAGTGCACAGCTAGGAGTATTTCAGTGTGTAGTACTGGTATATTTTCTACTTCTCTACTATTATTATCATTTTTTAAAAATGTGGAGGTGTCCAATGTAGTCTGAGGTTGAGAGAGACATAAAGACCATCATTGTGACGATAGTCTGTGTCATATCATTTTTCATTTGATTCAATTCTTTCAGCCCAAAAATAAAAATAAAAGTCATTTTAAAAATCCCAAACAAAAAAGAGAGATTGATGATGTTGAGCTGTGGTCAGCATGCAGCCTGGTGGGAGCACGACTTAGAAGATTATACACCACACTTTTATACGGCCAATTGAGCACGATCTCTTCCCCAGCATTTAACATGTCAGATAGACAAATAACTTGTAGGAAATGAGATGGGAATTTTATGGTTTTGCCATCTTTTCTGTATCCACAGTTATGTCGCCCTGATGCCAACACAGATCATTAAAGGATCATATGCTGGAACGAAAAGGCGCAATGTCTTAGGTGAAAATCGTTAAAATTTTGTTTAGCTTTATTTTTTTGGGGGGAGCTGGATGGGGAAAGTAAGTTTTTTCCCTGTGATATGAGGGCATCAAATGTTCCCACAGTCATCCTTAAAGAGGCTCAAGAATCATAGATCACGTAGTTTATGGGATTGGCAAATAAAAATGTGCGATGTGAGTAGGATGATGCAAAATAGAGCTTCAGCCAAAAACAGAGATTGGGGGAGGGAAAAAAAGGCTATCCATAAGCATGTATTTGAAGTTGTTTTTACCTACCACAGAGAATGAATGTATAGTAAGGAGTCTTATGTGTGAGCCAAATTCCAGTTTTTAGCACATGCGAGAATTTCACACAAACCCAGCACAGGCTTGGTCGAGGATATGGGCACCTTGGAAACTAGACTGGCTGGTTTATTTATACACCAGCCTTAGGGAGAGCAGAGCAGGGAAGATAGAGCCACTTCAAACAATCTTATAAGGAAAGCAGGAAAGAAGTATTATGGTTCTCCATGGAAGCCCTGGCTAATGCATTAACGCTTTAGCTCCTAGGCAGTTAGGCCTAAAAATGTTACTAGAAATGATCAGGGAATGGCAATCATGTGCTGCTGACAATAATATAATCTGTATGTACTGTGTAGTAGTGGGCAAACTATGGTAGAAACAATCGTGAATGAAAAAGGCCTGACAATTGAAATATATAAATACACAATGAGCGGGGCAATATACTTGCAGATGTAAAAAGACCCTTAGACTTGGAATGTGAGAGTTAGGTTATTCAACAGAGGAATGTGTCTCAGATTAAGATCTCATCAACTGGCCTCATCAATATAGTATTGCAAATGTATCTAAAAGACATACAATTTGAATGATATTCAATAAAAACAAAAAAACGAATAAAAAAAATGGCACAAGTATGTCAATGCTAAGTAGAAGCAAGTCATCATTTCAGATTGCAGTGGGAATTTTCTGTAAACAATCTGAAAACATAGTAATCTAATTATGCAAATATACTTAATGGCCAAAACAAAAATTATTAATAAAATATTGTTGTCTTTTGAGAGGGATCTGCAAGTCTTTGCCGCATAGAGAAACAGTGTACTGTATAGCAGATGAAACGTCTTGTAACTCTACATACACATAAATGGTGGTCATCAATAGAAGAAGTCAAGTGGCTGCTAGGTAATCTGGTCTTCAGATAATAATGAAGATCCCTTTAATGCTAATTAGGTGCTGCAGTACAGTTCACCCCTCTAGCCAGCAATAGTACAGCCTGTATGTGCTCTGTGGTCACTTCCTTTTGCACCCTATGGGTTTACAATGGTTATCCCCATAGTTTATATGAGTCCCTGTATATCTCTGTTTGCTCTCTTTCCAGCTGCATTCTTTGGAATTTCTCACCCTCCCGCCTTATTAAGGATGGTTTAGCTATCACTGTTATATATTTGATCTTATTACGCTCTATTTTGTTGTAGTGCTCTTTGTAGATGCTTCCTTAAGAAAAGTCACAAATAGCAGTTGATAGTTATTGTAGAGATAAACTGGAGGTGAAGGCGGACATGATCACTGAGAGTCCAGTAGCCGGCATACCACTTCAGCTCTTTGGATACGTTTATTTGATACACTAACACTGTTAATGGTTGAATTCTAAATAAATGCTGTAGCTGACCCATATCCAATAAAATAATTCATGGTGTGATTTGTGTTATTTAAAATAAGGGAACGGGAGGGACATTATTGTTTTGTGGGTAATTGTGGTCTCACTCATTATCCACAAAATAAGCCTTAAGTGGGCGATTTATGTTAGGTCCTCTCCCAGGATGGGGTTATGTATAGTGCACGTGCGGTTACTGTGCTTTATGTTTGTAAAGCGTTTTGCTGAGTGTTGTTATGCTTTATTGTGATTTATTTATTTATTATGCTTACTTATATAGCACAATCATATTCCGCAGCACTTTACAGATTGCTGACGACTCTTTACTGCATTGTGTGTTTTTGTACCACTGACACTTTACATTGTGCTGCTGAGTCATCAAGTCTTCTACCGTTCTGCATTTTCGGGATGGTGGGTGGCACAGTGATTCTCCCTTATGGGTGGAGCCCTGTTGTGCCCATTGGCTGGGCAACCGGTGGTGACATTTATGGCTTTACATGGTACTGCCTTTACATACTGTGGTTTGATGGCTTTCAGTCATGCTGGTGTAGAAAAGTCTTCCACATTTCAGAGTTTTCGATCTGGAGTTCCATTATTACTGTTGCGGCCATTTATATGTACAGTGACAACATGACCTGCCAGTTGTGTGTGCTTATTTGGCCTTACATATGGAAGCTCAAGAGAAGCAGGGAGAAGTCTGCTCTGTTCATCCCTTTGAGAAGGCTGGAATAATGAGTGGTGCAGCTACAGTGTCATGGACCATTACATGCCTATAATTGGAATGCCTGCTATAGGATACATTTGCGCAAATCCCATCCCATTTATAATCGGTTTTGTGGGAAAATCAATCAAAAAATAAAATATATGGTATATATATATATATATATATATATATATATATAAAAGATATATGGTATAGTACATGTAAGCAGTTACTCTATATTATGCCTAACATTATAGCTCTCACAGAGTTTGTTACCTATCTTTCCTTGATTGCTCTGCCTAGTAATCTAGTAACGTGATTATGGGTACCCTACACAAATCAAAACTATAGGATAGGAATTATGGTATAAATCCGCTCAAAAATATATAATAAACCTACAAGGATAAATACCAACAAAAAATACGAACATCACAGTATTGCAAAAATATGAAAATAAATTTTATTAAACAGGCAAATAGTTGTCAATTTAAAAACTTTAAAACACCAATTAGGGTGGGTTCACACTTGCGCTTGAGTCCGTCCACTGCCAATCTGAGTGAAAATCTCGGGAAACTGGATAGGCACTGGATAGCAACAGGTTAGCGAGGCATTGCTTAAAAAACCATTCTGTTTTTTTTCATCGGACACAAAGTCCTGCATGTCCGACTTTGTTTCCGACAAAAAAACTGGATTCGCGGCGCAGAGGATGCAATCAGACACCCACGCATTGCTTTAAAAACCCATTCAAATGAATGGGTTTTTAAGTAATGCGTCGCTAACCTGTTGCTATCCAGTGCCTATCCAGTTTCCCGAGATTTTCAATCGGATTGGCAGCGGACGGACTCAAGCGCAAGTGTGAACCCATCCTTAGGTGGAGATCGCAATACCAGGAAAAACGGCAAGATGGCATAGAAGTAAGTAATATATGTGCCAATGTATGAAATGCCAGTAAAAGTGCTACTATAAGAATACATGGACTGCGCCATAGTGTTATAAATACAAGTTAAATATCATACACAGCTCCAAATCTACTCAGGCATTCATGCAGAGGAACAATTGCAATGTTCTGGAATGGCCATCCCAGTCCCCAGACCTGAATATCATTGAACATCTGTGGGATAATTTGAAGCGGGCTGTCCATGCTTGGCGACCATCAAACTTAACTGAACTGGAATTGTTTTGTAAAGAGGAATGGTCAAAAATACCTTCATCCAGGATCCAGGAACTGATTAAAAGCTACAGGAAGCGACTAGAGGCTGTTATTTTTGCAAAAGGAGGATCTACTAAATATTAATGTCACTTTTCTGTTGAGGTGCTCATACTTTTGCACCGGTCAAATTTTGGTTTAATGCATATTGCACATTTTCTGTTAGTACAATAAACCTCATTTCAATCCTGAAATATTACTGTGTCCATCAGTTATTAGATATATCAAATTGAAATGGCTGTTGCAAACACCCAAATATTTAGAACTAAAAATGATTAAGATTAATAGGGGTGCCCAAACTTGTTCATATGACTGTATATTCACTGCTGGCAACATAGTTGAGAAATCTACTGATAAAAAATATATATAGATATATAGATATCTATATATAGATATATATATAGTGAGAGAGAGATATGTGTATCAAAAGGTATATAATTCATGAAAACACATATGTATACACAACAAAGTGCAATATGCCCCTAATCAGATAAACCCAAATAAGTTGCAGTTGATACACAAGATAAAATATAACTAGTTAGGTCCATATATATTTGGACACTGACACAAATTTTGTTTTTTTTTACATGTTTTCTGAAACATATTCAAGTTATAGTTATATAATGGACATGGACATAAAGTCCACACTTTCCGCTTTCATTTGAGGGTATCCGCATTAAAATTGGATGAAGGGTTTAGGAGTTTCAGCTCATTAACAAAAGCCACCCTGTTTTTAAAGGGACTCAAAGGCTGTTTCATGGGCCGGTGCGGGCAATTCCTTCGTTATGTCATTCTCAATTAAGCTGATAAAAGGCCTGGAGTTCATTTTAGGTGTGGTGCTTGCATTTGGAAGATTTTGCTGTGAAGAAAACATACGGTCAAAGGAGCTCTCCATGCAGGTGAAACAAGCCATCCTTAAGCTGCGAAAAAAGAAAAAATCCATCCGAGAAATTGCTACAATATTAGGAGTGCCAAAATCTACAGTTTAGTACATTCTGAGAAAGAAAGAAAGCACTTGTGAACTCATCACTGCAAAAAGACCTGGACGCCCACGGAAGATAACAGTGGTGGATTATCGCAGAATAATTTCCATGGTGAAGAGAAACCCCTTCACAACAGCCAACCAAGTGAACAACACTCTCCAGGATATACAGTAGATGTATCAATATCCAAATCTACCACAAAGAGAAGACTGCATGAAAGTAAATACAGAGGGTTCACTGCACGGTGCAAGCCACTCATAAGCCTCAAGAATAAGAAGGCTAGATTGGACTTTGCTAAAAAAAACATTTAAAAAAGCCAGCACAGTTCTGGAAGAACATTCTTTGGACAGATGAAACCAAGATCAACCTCTACCAGAATGATGGAAAGAAAAAAGTATGGCGAAGGCGTGGAACAGCTCATGATCCAAAGCTTACCACATCATCTGTAAAACACGGCGGAGGCAGTGTGATGGCTTGGGCATGCATGGCTTGCAGTGGAGCTGGGTCACTAGTGTTTATTGATGATGTGACACAGGACAGAAGCAGATGGATGAATTCTGAGGTATTCAGAGACATACTGTGTGCTCAAATCCAGCCAAACTGATTGGTCGACGTTTCATAATACAGATGGACAATGACCCAAAACATAAAGCCAAAGCAACCCAGGAGTTTATTAAAGAAAAGAAGTGGAATATTCTTGAGTGGCCAAGTCAGTCACCTGATCTCAACCCAATTGAGCAGCATTTCACTTGTTAAAGACTAAACTTCAGACAGAAAGGCCACAAACAAACAGCAACTGAAAACCGCTGTAGTAAAGGCCTGGCAGAGCATTAAAAAGGAGGAAACACAGCGGCGTCTAGTGATGTTCATGAGTTCGGGACTTCAGGCAGTCAATGCCAACAAAGGGTGAACAACCAAGTATTAGAAATTAACATTTTATCATTTTATTTACAATTATTTAATTTGTCCAATTACTTTTGAGCCACAGAAATGAAGGGATTGTGTGTAATAAATACTTTAGTTCCTCACATTTTTATGTAATCATTTTGTTCAACCCACTGAATTAAAGCTGAAAGTCTGAACTTCATTTGCATCGGAATTGTTTTGTACAAAATTCATTGTGGTAATGTACAGAACCAAAACTAGAAAAATGTTATCTCTGTCTAAATATTTATGGACCTAACTGTATATCATAATATTAAATAAATACATATATAAAATGAAAAGTGCAGTGTCCAATTGTAGCAAATAAAAACAGCTATGTAAAGTGCAGAGTAATGAATTTGCAAGTCATACATTGCATGGAGTAAACTTTTCAGGCAGACAAACACCTCGGCAACAGGCAGTAAAACAAATATGTAGCAAGCAGGCGTTCAGTATACCATTATGGAACCGCAACCTCCACCTCAGCTCCTTATGACCAGGACCTGATGACTGAATCCCGATGGGACCAGTCTACTCAACCCTCAACTTAGCAAGGGTAGAGCATATTTAGGCCTAGATAGCCCTGGACCTCCCAAGCCTTGTGGAGGTTGGCATCAGGAGTCAGGAGTTGACTCAGGGGCTTATCTATAGGAGGTGCAAAAATAGCAATCATTACTGGGCCCTGAAGCTTCAGGGGGCCCACAGGCCTATCTACAACATAACATACCAGTATTATAGACAGCATGTGGTTAATGAGGGCCCCCATTACATATTTTGTACTGGGGCCAAGGAACTTCTAGTGCAACTCAGTGCATCTGAGTTGGTTCACTGCAGAACTATAAAGAAACCTGATGACAACTCCTGTGGGCAGCCATTTTTAATTACCAAAATCCCTAAGTAACAGCACAGTCCTACCCCTGTATGAAGAATGGACATAAAATAATAAACCAAAGTTCATGTAGTTACATCTCAGCTCAGTTGTTTTCATCCATCGGACTAAATTAGACAAAGTGCAAAATACCAACTTTTTGCAGCGCCTGACTTCACTCTGTCTTGACATTGTTGAGTTCTCTTCTTTGTCAGAGCAGGGTCGGGGGAGGGGAGAGTGGTCATTAGCTGTCAGACAGGAGCCCTGGGCTATAACTAGTCATCTCTCATTGCACTGGTTCATCAGCTGCTGCAGAAATGTACAGTTGTGTTTTATCTCTGTTCCATGGAACTCGTCCAGGCCAAATAATAGCGGAGTTGACCTGAGGATTAAGTAACATGTTAATTTGCTTTGAAAGTGCATACAGTGTTATTGTAAGGCTATTACATCCTCTGTAATTCAATTAGGACAAGTTCGGGGATGGATGGTTGGTACTGTTATTATTAATGCCAGACACAAAGGCTTAGGACGCCAGATTGAACATGGCGGTTGGTAATTGTAGCGAGACCTTTTGCGAATACTTTTTTACAAAGGCATTATACTGCTGACTGTTCTCCTGATACGCTCTGTGCCACAGCTGATCTGCAGCAGATAGTGACATACAACAATAAACACACTCTTTGCTCTTTATTAAAGAACATTTCCTCTAAAAATCTAAGTTCTTGAGTCGCCCCCTACTGTCAAATTGTTAAAAAATCTATTCAGACAAAGCAGGTTCCACTGAGCTTTCTTAGATTTTGGAATGGGTAAATTTTCCTAGCAATGCAGTTATATAGCTTTGATAATGTGAGTTAAGGTTCAAGAGTGTTTGAGCCGTTATACTTACCTTTTGGGAAGTAACTTAGGAGTACAGAAGTAGCAGGAGCATGTAGGTGCTAGTGCTTGAGGGGGGGAAATGAGAATGGAAAGAAGACACTAGTATTATATATGGTACATGGTAGGTTGGGGCCCAGTTACAGATGTATTAGAACCCAGAAGCTTTAAATTGCACTTCTGAATGACTTTACTGAGTGTCACTTATCCATGTGGATGTTAGAAGGATAAAGTTACCTTAAGAGGACCCTTCACCACCTCTAACAAGTCCAGCTCTTTACATCAATTAATAGACCCTGCTCCACTGACTCTGGCACAGTTGGATTTTTTTCTGTAGCCAAAACCATTCCCAACCAATCAATGCTGTTAGTTTTGGTGTCTGATACTGTCAGGAGGGCGGTGTCAGGCAGGAGAAGACAAGGGGTGTGATTCTGAGCTCTGACACTGGCTGACTCTGGTTGGAGTTTTGAATCACACCCCCTGCCTGATACAGCCCTTCTGACATTACAGAGCTTAAATAGCATAACTTGTGTTAGGGGCAAAATAGGCAACTGGATATGGAATGGGGTTATGGTGACACAGCTAATGGTGATCGGGTGGTGCTGATCAGGACCAAGTCACACTAAAGTTAATAAAATTTTATTGCCACTTTTATGCCAGTAAAACTGTATCAACCTTGCTATTGGTGCTTTAGTTGGAAGTTGTGGACTATAGTTGCAGTATTGTTTCAGTGCAGTGACAGGTAATGGGACTGCAGTCAGGGAAAGGAACCCAGTCACCCAAATGCAATCAATTATATAGAAATACTTCTATTTTCCTGTGCTCATCAATATATATATATATATATATATATATATATATATATATATTTATGACCACATGAGAGTGCCCATATATCCTGCAATGCAAACTCCTTCCCTTAGGGTTTCCATTTATTTCAATGAATGAAACTTTACTCTTGTATCATGACCTATGTTTTGCAGCCTAATGATTAATATTAGATTATTTTTGGACATTTATAAAAGGAGTCTGCTGTGACATTATCTCTGGTAAGCCTCGTTCAATGATAACTATGTAGTCACTGCTCATTTATTTCCTGTGCATCAGATGCTTTTTCATTAAGAATATCACATGGACTAACCCAAGATCATATTTTCTGTGACCATATGGGATTCTGCTTAGCAAATTAAAGACTACGCCCAGGGGATCTGTCCTGCAGAATGAACCTGGGATACTGCAGGTCAGGTAGCGAACGAGGAATAATTCAACATAAAATGTCTGCTGCATGAACTGTGGAAGCTCAAAAATCATTGACCTGATAATTTATATCCGTTTTATTTCTTCTGCTGGACGGAGAAGTAGTTAAACAGATAGAAAGATCTATGATGAGGCGGATGTAGGGATCTCTTCTTGGCTTGTGCTCCAGAGGAGAAGACAATGTGAAATAATTAAAGATGTGGATATGAAACCAACCTGAATACTTCAAAAATTCAAAAAATGTTGGGGTTGATTGTAAACAAAAAATTGAGAGGTCACTTCAAATTGAATTGTATGATCTTGGGTTTTATAACAGGGAGACCTCGGAATTCCAGGAAGGAAAACTGCTCCCCAAACAAAGTGAGTATAATACTTGCTATGAGTCATAAGAGAAAACTAAGTGTGCAAGAAAATTCATAGTAATCCATTGTGACTCTCAATGTCGGATTGAGTTTTCTTGGACCCACCAGTGGAGATTATTTGGAGCAGGTTGTCTTTTAGTGGACCTTTGGGGCCATTTATTGTGTCAGTTTCTGAGCTTGATCTCTAGTGGACATGTTCTACTTTGACCCTAATCTTCAGTCGTGTTACTAAGCCTACAAAAAATAACCAGTCATTTAATGTGTGTGTGTGCCTTTAAACATTTGACCCTGCAGCCAATTCCATAGAGAAATAAATGGCTGAAACATTTTCCAAAATAAAGTACTTTAATAATATAACTATTTAATAATTATAGATGTATTATTTTGGCACCGAATAAATATAACAAATACTGTAATTTGTCATATTCATGTTTTTTACCAGAAGGGGGAGCACTTTTTCACATTATGGCTTCTGCAACAATTGCTGCATTCCCTGAAAGCTTCGCCAGTTTCAGTTGTTATGAAAAAAAAAGTAAGGGCTTGTGGATGATTCTAGTGGAAATTTCACCTCCTCATAAAATAGGTGTAATCTGCACGAAAATCAGTGTGTTATCTACAATTTGAGCACTATAATATCCTAATATTGTTGATCTGTTCCTCAGAGGCAGAGATTTCAGGAAGAAGTTTCCTTTAAATTTTACAATGGGCATTATGTTGTCATTTGCAATACCTATTTTCACCACTACCAGCAGCAAATACTTCTCAAAGATACCATTGCAACAATGCCTCCAAAATCTAACAAAGATCAATTCCATCTATACTATAATACGTATAGCAGATTTTCTTGAATTTAAGATTTTTTTTGTCCCTTCACTATATTTTCAATATCTATTGCAGTATCAGTTATCATGAATGAAAGCAACAATTATGCCCCATTGACAAGCGAGTGGGGCAGTTCAACTCTCTAGGGCAGAGTTTCTTGCATCAAGGGCAAAAGATAAGTTTTCCACTCTAGCCTTGTGTTTAAATACTCTGACCAAGGTAAAATGACCTGTTGGTACCCCCTTCAGCGTTCAGCATCCAGGGCACATGTTCCTGTTGCCCCTCCCCCTCAGTTACATTCATGTTCTAGGGCCTTATGGTTTTAATCCTATTTTTTATTACATTTTTCAAGATTAAACAGAAAAACAACACATAGCAGACAACATACATTGTAGGGTATATAAAAAAACATATTGACAAACAGAAATGTACAAGAGAACAAGTAAAGAATTAAATAGGACCGTAAAGTAAATCTATAGCTAGACAAAACTTATCAAATGTGGACATAGGCTGTTGCGGGTTACATGAGATCATGCAGGCATAGGTAGATCTACAAAGTAGATCAATTAAAGGGAGTCTGTCACCATAACCCAACATATCAATCCAACCTCACAGATAGATAGGTTAGGGTCACCTGACTCAAACAGTGTTTTCCCCTTGGTGAATTGGTACCTCTGTTGCCAAGATACCATTGTATTTGTCAATATGCAAATTAGTTCTTTGGCGCAATGAAGGAGTTGCTGTTGCTCTAAAAAGGTAAGCGGCAATGCCCTCATTGCTCCAAAGAGCAAGGCACTGATTCATAAAGGGAATCAAAACTATTTGATTCAGATGGCTATAACTGATCTATCTGATTGATATGCTGGGTTCTGGTGATGGGTTCCCTTTGAGTGAAACATAAGCAGCAAACATTGAAAAAGCATATAATTTTACAACCAAGGCTCCTATATGTAAAACAGGGTATGAAAGAGGCCACCTGGAGCCTAGGTAAAACACTAAATCCAGCAGTCAATAGAAATCTATTAAAGTTGAAAGTTTTCTGCTGCAAAAATTGAAAGTTCATATGCAAAACCATGTCACCAATGCAGCTAATACAGTTTTTACTACATCCTTCCTCATAGTTTGACCATCCAACCATAAGCCTAGGTGTTCAGGGAAATAAACTCTCAGGAGGCATGTATACCTCCTGACTGCCAACCAGGCATTGAAGAAGGCAGGTATAGTAGACTAAAATCCTCACCTCAAACTAATATTAATTGAGCAATGAGGTGGGAGGTACACTCCAACTAGTAGAAAGGAGGGAATGGTTGCTCTTTGGGCATCAACTGGTAGGAAATACAGTAGCTGCAGCAGTTTGCAATTTTTGTAGGTATAAGGTGGGTACAGCTCACGCCTGAGCTTGAGTGTTGCCAGTCATGTCTCTAGTCCTAACTGTTTTTCAGAGCTCCATCGACAGACTGACTCAGATTGCGCAACCTCTTCTCACCCTTTAAGAGATTTAAAGTGACTGACAAAATGTTTTCAATGCAAGGGAAAGTAGGGATAAAGGGCAAGGTAAAGACAAGTGCACTTGTGGTCATGCATTAATGTAGCGAAGCCTTATGGCAGTGATTCGTGCTCAGGTCTATAAATACAAACTTGCTCCTTTCAATCCCATCAGACTTTCTCAGACTGAGAGGAAACCGGGAAGATTGCTCATTCGAGTATATTGTGGCTAAACTTGTTTCAAAATAAGCAACAGAAAGTTGGACGAGGTTCAAGTATTTCACTACCTTGACGTAGCCTGTGACATGCCAAACCGTGCACGGGCAGATTCTTGTCTGGGGTCAAATCAAAGTCACAAGCTGCATCCAGGTGAAAGTGTTGGCTCATGATACTATATTGTCCTGGCAAGGATTTGGCAATTAACCCTGTGACTGCTGGTAACTCCTGCTGAATGAATGAGCGACTGTTCCAAAGTCAACTCTGAAATGAGCAGCTGAGAGATGTTACGAGATTGTAACGTTCAATTAACTAAAATTAAGTCTCAAGACTGATGGACTGCTGGGGGAATATAGTATGTGGTCTATGATACTTAAAGGGATACTAAAGTTATAAAAAAGTGTTTCCTCATCCTCCTCACTCATAATCTATTTTAAATTGCATATTTAAAAAAGACCTATATATTTTCTTGGATGTTTTTATTTCCTCTCCCCCATTAACCTATGCCCTTTGGGGACCCCCATTGTGTGAGTGCCATAGTTGGGATTATGTGAATTTGTTGTAAATATCTCAAATGGGAGTACTTCTTTAACCCCAATATCCCTATCATGTCACATTTTCTGGAGTCTAGGAAGATGAGATATGAAAAAGTTGCAAGATCTTCACATTATAGACCTGTTATAGCTCTGTTATAGCTGTCATTTTGCTGTCTGTGACACTGTAAAGAGGTGAAGGTAACCTTAGGTTAAGTTTACACAGTGGGTTTTGGGGTAGGATTCCGGATGGAATTTTCAGCTAGCAGAAAAAGAAACAATTGTCTTCCATTTAAATCAATGGAAGGTGGTATTTTTGCTGTGGATTCTGCCACAAAAATTCTGCAGTTTGAACTTACCCTTAGATGGGTGCCTCTAGTTGGCCATGTACAGGTTAGCAATCCCTGTGTAACAGTATAAAGTAATGCTTATTCAAAGTTATGCTTTTTTCACTAACTGATGTGTTGATATGCTCTTACTGCCTTTGATAATGCAATGTGTCAATTACTGTGAACTGTAGTTGCACCCAAGTTTTGTACTACCAGAGGAGTTGTTTAGGCACATCTCATGGTATGACACTGTGTTAGATATGGGGTGACGCTTAGGTTATGCCAGGGTGACAGTGTGCTGTACTAGAGTTGCCATTGCTCTTTTTTGGGAGGCTAGAGTGTTCGCAGAGTCTGTCCGTTTGGTTGTGTGGTCTGTGTTGTCCTGGAAAGCAGGTACTGTGAGCTTCCTGTTCACCTAAAAGAAAGTGAGTGAGTTAGACAGTAGCTAGTGTTAGAGGAGGGTTGTCTAGTTTCTCACAGAGTACCTTTAGGTCTGTAGGTTAGGTAGTGGCAGTTAGGGATAACAGACAGTCCCATGTCACTGGACCTAACCTTGCAGAACCAAGACTTTGTAACTCTGCTGATTGTTGAACATCTCCACTGCTGAACATTGAGGAATTGAGGTATCCGAGGCTGAGATGAGCGCTGCATCTCCCCAACAAAAGTTAGAAAGGAGGACTATGTCCCAGGGGTCACCCCAGATTGCCACAATGAAAATGCTTTGAGGACTGAGGAAGGAATGTAGAGTGTAGCCACTCCTGTCTTTAAACGTAAAGTGCCATACGAGTGGAACCTGCTGCTGTAAGTGAATTGTCCCTTCATGTTGCTTTTTAACTGGAAGATTTTCGCTAAGAAAAATGAGCCCCGACCTGTGCCTGTTTCAACTGCCACCCTATCTCCTGTGCCTTCATTCGCACCTAACATAAAGGGCACTCCAAAACCCCAACACACAGTATACTGGTAGCAGGGACCCAACACCATCACCTCAGTGCAACCTCCTCATTACTCTGCCGACTTACTACGCATAAGAGGATTTGGAGTAAAAAACCACAGTGGTCAGCGAGGTCACCATCTTAGGCCTACTCCTGACTGCGTTATCTCCACACAGCTAGTCCTGGGTCATTGCGGTTCTGAACATTTAATGTTGATACTGTATAAGTACATTTGATATAAGTATTCAAAGAACACTCCATAATAACTACTTTGGACCATAGAGTAGTCCTCCTAATGCACAGCAATAAAAGTAGAGCTAATATCAATGCATTAGTAGGCAGATTTTCCATTCAGAAGTCTGGGAAAGTCGAGTGTCAACTTCTGTGGGCGATATCCAGATATGGCTGACATTTTGAATGTTACCCAGCTTTTGTAGAAACAGAAAATTGACTTATAAAATGATTTTTAATGCTGCTTTACAAATCTCCAGCTGCCGTAATTTTCTTATTTCAGAGTTTATAAGAGATTATAAAGGAACATTTACAGTTGTGATTGCTACACTGTAGATCCAGGGAGCAGAGCAGATAAAGCCCTTGCACACCTGCTAGTAATGGAGTTTGTGTGTCACCCTATTCCCTAAATCAATAACGAGTTAATTGTGTCATTTAAAGAGATAGTGCACTTATTAGTATCTGTAAATTTGTGAATTTTATGTCCTAAAACCTGCTAATTCAATGAAGAGCCAAGACACAGAGAGCCATTAAAAGCTAAATGTTGGGCTTCATTTTGCATTGGTTTCTCCCTCCTCTCCTGCTAGGTGGTCTGCATAAGGTAAATACTTGAGTCCATTGTCATATGTAGGACTAATTGGTAAAGTGTTAAAGCCCATTTCATTGTGTTTGTGTGATTACAAGTGTAAACGAAGGTGGGATTACCAGGGCAAAATAGATTAGGAGTTTATAGTTAAAGTCTGTTCTTTTAGCAGCTAATATCCAATGTAAATAATTTGCTAATAGATTTCGCACTAAGAAGCTCAATCACTATAGTCCCAAACTATTGAGGTGTAGTTAAAAAAAAAAGATTTAAAAAATGTTTTGTTTTCAAACATAGACCATGAAGAACTCTGAAGATAAAGATAAGGCCAATATATCATGACTTGTATGTCAGTACAAAGGGTGTCAAAAATTGTAAGTTTTGGTACACGGCCTTAACTTTTGCCCTGTTTGTGCTGTGTTTAGCCATTTTCTTAAAGGTAGTCAGGAAGGAGGAGGAGTTTTGCACTTTAGTAGGCGAAGAATTAAATTTCTGATGTACAGACAACCATAGATGTGGAAAAATTATGATGCCTATGCCTCTTAATAATTTTGGCGCATCTTACTCAGACTTGCCATTCTATATGTCAGTCTTAATAAATTGGGCCCGGTAGAAGCATATATTAGTTACCGGGGGGGCCAAGGAGTTAGTGGCCAGTATACTTTCAATACTCACTGCTCTTAGAACTTCCCACTCCTTCTCTGTGCCAGGGCCAGGCATTGCTTTGACATAGTCTAATCTGGGCCAAGAGCATAGAAGTAATGGGAATTACTGAGAGTGGTGAGTACTAAGGTGTACTCTCATGGCTCACTCCCTAGGCCTAGTACGGTATGGGGGCTGAACTGGAGCATTATACTATGTGGTGGTTGGAGACATTACATTGTGTAGGGGTTGGGGTAATATACAATATGGGAGCTGGGGACATTATACTGTGTGGGAGCTGGGTGCATGATATAGTGTGGGGGCTGAGATGGGGCATTAGACTGTGTGTGGGCCACTGAGGGAGCATTATAATGTGTAGGGACATTTAGGAGAGCATTATATTGTGTGTCAAGAGCTCATCCTCCTCTCCAAGAATCTCTCCCTCTAGAAAATCATGCATATGCCCTTGGGTCTTGAAGGGATGCTGTCTCAACATATGTGGGTATAGTGTGGTATTGTGAACTCGATTTTTTTTAAAGAGTCCTTCTTTTGCCCTTATCTTTATTATCTGTATGGGGTTCCAGGAGTAAAAGTAGACTTGAATATAGATCAAGAGGATATATGGTCATAGGTAAGTTGTCTGGTCTGAAAATCAATCGCATCAAATAATATAATAATACGGAAGTAAAATACTCCTGAGTGGACACAAGTATTGAAAGGGTTAAGGGGTTGTCTGGTTTAGATAACTCCTTTTTAGATGCCCTAATAAGGACCCGTGAAATGATAGAGAGGTGGCTCCCCGCAGGACCACTGGAATCTCCTCAGAGACAAGCATTGTGCATATATATCTGTATCCACATCCACAGTGAACACAGAAACATCAGTATTTAGGCTGGACAAGAATCTGCCCTTGTCTCTCTTCATCAGGCTTGGCACAAAACATGTTCCACTGGATTAGCAGAGTACAGGTCCAAAGGAAGTTTTGTGAAGTATTAGACATATTGCCTAAGAATCTCCTTTCTTGGCAGACGTTCCAGGGTAAAGCCATCGACACAGTAATAAATGTCTCATAAAACACTGAACTTCACATTACAGTTTATAAGTCTGTGCACTATAATCCTAATATGATGGACTGCAGCTTTAAGGAGAAATGCCGACCGGGGCAAGAATACATATATTTCAAGTATACATAAGTGAACCCGTAACGAAGGCATTCATATCTGTGTTGTTATGTAAGTTGCTTGTAAAGCTGACCATAAATGTAAAAAAAAAAATGCTCAACCTATCAATTGGGCTTTCCAAATATTTTCCAAAAAATGAAAAACAAGTTTGATAAGAATTCTGACTGATGGAGCAAATTTATATGAGCTAAAATCAATATATGTAATACTATGGACAAAATTAATTCTACCACTACTACTTTTGGCCACCATAATGATATTACAACTGATTCAAAGACACTGGGACTACCTGAGTAGACCCATTTCTAGAACTCAGAATATGCCCCTAAAAAACAGTCTGCCCAGGTTAAAATTGAACACAGTTATCTAAAGTTAGACAATTAGACAATTGCAATTTTTTGTATAGTAGTTTTTCAATAGTAAACTGTTATGACTTATGTGACTCACTTATACTATAGAAGTCATAAAGGTGGCAGTTCAGCAATTAGGACCCCCATCTGTCCTAAGAATATAGGGGTCTTAGTGTACAAAATTGGAAACAGGGGACCCACGTTGTTAAGGCTTGGTTCACACTAGCGTTCAGGGACTCCGTTCCCCATTCTGCTTAAAATAGGCGGAGAGAAAAGTCCTGCAAACAGAACTTTTCTCTCCGCTGATTTTAGGCGAAAGCCTGGTGGACCCCATTATAGTCTATGGGGTCCTCGGGTTTCCACGTGTAACCACTTTTTAAGCAGATAGGGTCTTTGTTTTTTGGGTTCCAAGCGGACCCAAAGAATGGAATCCCGAACGCAAGTGTGAACCTAACATAATACGGGTAATGATTCCAACTGGGTGATTCTTGATGATTCCTCACATGCAATCCTCAGTGCCAGGAATTATCCACTGACTAGTTTCATATCTGTCTGACACTCCCTCGGCTCAGCTGCGCTTGCCGCAGCCGGCCGCTGACCTCTTACACCCACAGACTTCTTTAGCTGCATACAACACTAAAATTCTGTATCGTACTTTGAACATGGATTGTACCTTTCGGAAGACCAAACTCATGTGTCTTTGGGAAGACAATTTGGGCCGCAGATTTGAGGGCAGTTGCTGGCAGGAGGCGCTTAGATGGGCTAAGCAATCCATGGTATGTGACTCACATTGGGAGCAATATAGTAAATTGCTTTTACGCTGGTATTACCCTCCCCTTCATCTAGCTAAGTTCTATCCTACTTGTCCCACTAGCTGTTGGAGAGGCTGCGGAGTGATTGGTTCACGTGTTTTGGCACTGCCCCCTCATCCAGCCCTTTTGGGTATCTGTTTTTTCACTGATTAATAAACTGTGTGGTGATGGGGTGGGATCTACACCTGAGATGTCGCTGCTCCTGCTTGGTATTCACACGACACCGAGCAGACACAGGACTGTTGTGTGCCAGATACTTGGGGCTGCTCGCCTACGTATTGCACATAGATGGAAGTCTACCTCCTGTCCGACATTGATGGAGCTGATTTCTGTAGTGTCGTTCAGTTACCAGTTTGAATGAATTTATGCATGCAATGGTGTTAACTTGGATAAGTTCAGGAGGAATTGAGAGATATGGGCGACATCATTCCCTCCACCGACTGCTCTTTGACAGCCTATACGTATTGACCTTTTTCTATGTGAATATTCTTAGAATAACCTTTAAACTATCTCAAATGTCGATAACTGGCAGCGGGTAGGTATGCGCACGGGCCTCCGTGGCAGACCACCAGCCTTATGGGTTGTTCTAGAGTGATTCGATTCATTCATTTTATTGTATTTTGCTCCATAGGCCTGTTCATTTGTTTGTTTGTTTGTTTGTTTTCCCGCTTGTTCCGATCTCTCCATCCCCCCCCCCCCATGGCTATCATTTGAATACTGCTTCTTAACACCACTCTACCATATTTGGCTAATAAATACGACTGGATTCAATACATATTATTAATATGCATTTCCATATGTATCCTTGTTCATGCTGTACTTATCCTGAGTATTCTGTACTCCCCCTTTGTATATGTAGATTGTGAAGCCATGAATGTATCCCGTGTTTCCTATTCTGTTTTTATTTTCTGTATTGCATTCATGTACAAATTCAATAAAAACTATTGATATAAAGAATTATCCACTGACCTTTATTTCAAGAGGTTTTCTGGCACTAAAATAGTTAATCCTAAGGATATCATCACCATCAATATCTTAGTCCTCAAAAACCCCTTTATTAATTATAGCATGTAAAGGCATTTCCTTAGATAGGCTTCTAGCTACAGGGGTTGGAAAAATAATAGATACACCTAGATTCCTGACAGGGTTCAAAGGTCCCTTTGCCACTAAAGGAGCAACCAATATTATAAATTACACATGATAGAGGGAGGGAGTCCTGTTACAGATTTAGCATCAGCAGGTTTTAGGTCCAGCAGTTTGGAGTTATGTCTCTGCTTGTGCTTGTGGGTTAGTCCTCTCAGGATTGAGAGCTCAGAAAGGTCCATCTCTGTAAAGATATATAAATAGCCCTTTGAAGGTGTATGCTAAATACTGCAGTCTAGAATTGGAAGTGGTTAAAAAACATTTTGAGCCTGTGAGGTGGCGACCAATTACAGAAGCCAAAAATTGTCTCAGACCTGTTGTCTTTTCCCTATATCTGACCCTACAAATATTACTCAGTAGCAGGCGATAATGAGCACTAGAGAAAGCTCCTCCCAGATTAAAGAGATTATGAAGCTATCCCTCTATTAGACATTATGGGAGGGACATTCAGCAAAATGTTTACTGTCTCACTGATGTGATAGAATTTGCCCTTTAATTAAAGAGACCGATCATAAAAAAGGATTATTTATGAACTAATATAGTTGTGTTGGTTAACCTTTGGGAAACACTGTCGGGTTGTAAGCTGTATGGAACCAACAGTGTATAAGTCATGGGTAATGGCCATGGACTGCTGCCCTCTAAATTGTGGTCCTGCATTGCTGCCTCAATAAAATGTAATTCACTTGACTGATATAATTTAATTTTCTTGTTGGAAAGATGTTATTGTATAAGAAGCGTGTCCAGTCCACTCATGAAGACTGTAATCAAATCCACAGGAACAGATCCCGGAGCACAACCAGAGCTTGGATTTCACTCTCTGATTTAATAAAAACTAACAGGACGGATTTGGGAATATTTCATTAATCTTTCTTTCCTTTCAGTGAAAAGGAAATTAAGTCCAATCTAGTTTAAAGTATGTTTCCCCTGCATGATACAATAATCTGCGAGCCGCCATCTTCTCCCTGGCAGGCTAAGTAGTAATTAGTCACACGAAATTCTTCCTGACCTGTCACTGAGCTCCAGGAAAGTCTATCTCACCATGCCGGAGTCCTAGATACTGGAGTCTTGTGTTACGGCTTGAACTTGTTATCTCGACCTTATAGTGGAACTAAATCTGGAAAATACACGATTTTGGTCATTTGTAGGAGAGGAAAAAAAATACTCTTTATTACACTTTTGTTTACTCAAATAAATCTTGAATGTCACTTACTGAGTATTGCAGTTTTTTTTTGTAAAAAGGACAATTTCTTGCCATACACATTTGTAGAATGTATACACTTAATGGAGGGGTCTACATGTTGGAATTATCAATTTTAGGCAGAAAAAAAAAATACAAAAAGCAGCTCTAAATGTGGACATACACATTAGATTTTGCCAATATAGGGGAATGTCCACATCAGGTGCTAAGGAGAAATTAGGATCAGCCATGTTGTATTTCACCATACCTTGAGGTTATGTAACTCTGTATGGCAATGACTTGTGTCCTTTTCCACACTGAAATACACATGCATGTGGGGAGGCTGAGAAGACAGCTAATCAGTAGGTGTCTCTTTACCTAGACACCGGATGATAGAGTTCACCAATGCAGAATTGTCCACGCAGAAATAAAACTCTGAGGAAAAGATCACTGCAAAAACTCATGGCAGTTTTTTTCGCAACGTTTTTCTTCTGCGGACTTTCGGTTTCTACTATATCTATATGGAAAACCCCAGTGTTTCTGTAGGTATAATTGACATTCTGTGATTTGCAAAAATGTTTGCTTGGAATTTTTTGTTGCCAAAACACTGCATTTTTGCAATGTGGGCCCTGGTCTCAGAGTTTTTCAAGAAGCACACAGATCTAGGTTCTGGGTTCAGATCTGACCAAGGGCAAAATCTGAGTTTGTGTGTTCATGTGGATTTTCTTCAGGATCTTCCATTTCCTCCTGCACTCAAAAACTTACTGCTGAAAATGTGTCTGCAGTAGGATAAAATTAGTTTGTGAGTCCATTTGGTTCAGGGACTGGTAGGAATTGTGACCATCTCTACCCAGAGTTGACGTATATATTAGTGATATATAAGAAAACCATAGAAATAAATACATGATAGACGGCTCATACTGCTTCCAATTTGGTTATGAGTTGTTCCAACTATCTGCCTTTGAGAGAGGAAAAATAAAATGTTCTTTAATGTTTGTCACTTTTTGATCATACATATGGCAGAGCTCTTCAGTGGGGTCTTTCCCCAGTGGAGCTCAGCAAGCCTTATGCCATTGGCCACAGAGTAGAATTAATTTAGGTAACACTTTTTGGGTGTCACAGGTTTATTCAACAAGTCACCTTTGGTTGTGAATTCGTACTGCTGTGATGTGTTTGTACCTCTACAGAGCAAAGAGTCCGTCTCTGCACGTAATATCAGGATTAATTTACTAAACATTTCCTCCATGACCAAAGGATTAGATCATATTTTACACCAGTAGGAATTAAAATTTTAAATTTACAAGAAAATATGCAGGTAATTCTCCTCTGTCAACAGTGGATATTAAAGATTATTAGGCGCCCACAACTGTCTGTAGAGGCCACAATAGATGTTCTGTCTGATTCTGCCCTGATATTATGCACACAATAAATCCAGATAAAAGCCCCACGGTCTTTACTGATGTTACATGGACAAAATATGAACAAAACTCTGCAATGTCCTGAATCCCTGTAATAAGCTGTAATTACACCCAGAGATAAGGGCCCTGTGTTTCTCCTGTTAAATGGAATACCAGGTGAGAAATAAGACAGAAGATTCATTATAAATGTAGAAATGACAAACGCAAATCCACAAAAATAGACAAAAAAGGCAAAAAAAAAAGGTATTTCTAGAAGTTCCTTTTCATCCCACATCCTTGAGCTTGGTGTCTGGTCACAATGAAGAAGTAACCTAGATCTTACCTACTACTCCTGCACTAAATTTTAATACAACTAGAATATCTGTAAGTCATACACAAGATACAACCCTTATCATTTCCCTTTATGCAATCTCAGGGAATATTTCTTCTTAACAGCGTGACTGCGTTGTACAATGACCTGCCCGTGGACGCCTCTGCATCTCATATTGTTTTACATCTTAGTAATATATTATTTTCATTTGTTTGCATACAGTATTAATCATTGACTCTCTATATGATACGACTGGTGTTCTGGGACCTTGCAGAGTCAACGCTTCTGAAATATTTTTACTCATTTTACAAAAAGATTTCAAATTATTGTTATTTTTATTTCCTTGGTTGAGCTAGATAATCCAAACAGATTTACATGGCTGTTTATGTAGATCCACAGTTCACCACACTTCAGAAATTACAATATTAAAACCAGCAAGGAGCCACAGGCCCACGCAGAACAACCGAATAGATCATTTGAAACGCATATAGTTGGAATTTTCACCAACTTTGTGTTGTCAACAGCTCTGCAGGAGGCGATTTTAAAAAGCTGAAAGAAAGTCACTTGTGTACAAGAGGAAATTCAGATCTGTTCTCTGACCAAATACATTACATATTAATTTAGGGATACAGGGATGCAATCAACATCTAGCAAGTAATGCAAGTATTTGCTTTGAAAAAAAAATGAAAAATATATTTATTAATAATCTGCATGAAGCTTTGGTGTGAAAATTGGTAGGCAAACTTTTCCTAGCCTGAATGAATCTTCCACCAGGGCTAGGAGAACTTCTCAGCGATGCAAGCACTCAGAGCCCAAACCCGGTTCAGATCAGTATTGTTCCAAGAAGCCAAATGGAGAGGGGAAGGGTCTGTAAATGTTGTTCTCTAGGTGATCTGACATTTTAGAGAAGATTGCAACCTTTAAAGGAACTATCTGAGATATTGATGGTCTTCCCTTAGGATGTAATTAACATCAAATTGGTGGGAATCCAACACCCAGCACCTTCACCAATCAGCTGCATAGAGCACAGTGTACAAAGTTGGAAGCAGGTAGTTTCATATACTGGGAAGCGGGCATGCTGTGCTATGGCAGCTTAGCTCCCATTCATTTGTTCAAAGTTTTGGAAAAATATT
The DNA here is from genome assembly GCA_947044405.1 of Leptodactylus fallax. Lineage (NCBI taxonomy): Eukaryota > Metazoa > Chordata > Amphibia > Anura > Leptodactylidae > Leptodactylus > Leptodactylus fallax. The sequence goes on from CAMRHE010000143.1 coordinate 1,011,294, forward strand.
AATGTTTTTGAATACATTTCATATCTATGTTTCCCAGTTACGTTTGAGTGTTGATATGTGAGTCCCATGTCTCAAAATCTGACAATTTAGCTGTAGCCTTTGTATTTTAGATTAAAATAATTTATTTTATTAAAAAAAAAACTGAGCTACAGGGAAATGATCCTGCATTGAACCCAAGAATAATAGAGCATTTATTCTTTGAGATATTGGTGACGAGAACAACATGTCAATGACAGCCCACCAGCTATTCCAGACCACTGTTATTCCAACGTTCTAATGTTTTTGAAAAATGAATCCTTCTAAAACATATCGCAACTTCCAAGCTTTTGGCCATTGAAAAGCCATGATTCCTATAAATGAGCTGAGGTCCATACATTTAGAATAGATGAAGACCAACATCCAGATGTATAACTGATAAAAGTAAAAAAATAATTACATAAACTTCTTTTTATTGTTTTAGAATATTTGTAATTGGCTCAAATTTCTTTTTTGGGGAAGGGAATTGATTTGTACAATTTATAGCCTACTGTTTTCTAAAACTATGTCAAATCCCTCCCTGGTTCACTGATTTAAGGTAATTTTTATTACAATGTGGATATTTGTGAAGCCAAAATATATGAAATGAGCTCCTGTAAACAGTCTAATTATCTAGTATGTCCCTGGAATGGACCCACTGTTCTTTACCCTGAACATCGTGTTTTACACCTGAAAAAGATTAGCTGGGACCACCAGTTGCTTGAAACTCTAATCTTCTCTATTCTGTTACCAGAGCAGTGGTTAAAGCTACTGCAGGTGTTCTGATTAATTAGCTGAGACCGGGGCTACGAGGCACTTTCATTGTGTTTCTGCACAAGAATTCCTTTTACTGTTTCCATTTTATGTTCAAAATTAAAATGTGTCTATGACGTGGTCCCTCCGAGAATCCTGTGAACATGCTGTTACCCATAATACAAGTTAACTTTATTACATAGTTTTTTTTTTAACTGTTGTCAAGTTGTGGGTCTGTAAAGTGACACAAGACCATCCTACTGAACCCCCATAATTTGTTATAGCATTTAACAAAAAGTAAAGCTCAAGGTTGACTCCATAAATGGCAACTAAACAGACACACAAACGATGCATTCAAATTTCTCGCAATGCTGAGTAAAGCAAAAAAAAAACTTTAAGAAAAGAAGACCTTATAGAGAAGAGATTAAAACTTTAATAGATCCCTCCCGTATTAGCACAACATGAAAACAGAAACTACAGTACAATAAACCTTGTGACTCAATAGAATAAAAGACACAAGACCAACATGTTCAAACTTTTATGACATATTGAAGTTGTAACCAAGAGTCCACCAGTCAGTGTGTCAATGTGGGAGCAATAATTGTGTTAACCAAGATTCATTACTAATAGGCAGTGTAAACTTAGACAGACATTATGACAGATTTATCACAATGGCTGATGCTGGTTGATAAATCTAGTCTACATTTATACCACCATTTTGATGACTTACTTTGAGCCAATTTTGGTGTATTTTTGACACACTCAAGCTGCAATCCTTTTTCTGAGAATATCCACCCACATGTCAAGCAAGTAAAAAAAACATTTGACCCAAACTGGACGCTCCACGTTGCACCAAATTCGCCACATTTACGCTAGTGTCTAGTTGTATCCACAATAGCAAATATGGGCCAATGTGTTTTTGAGGTAGGAAAAACTACCTATGTAAATAACAAATTAAAAGAGTCATCCAATTTAATCAATGATTTCCGCAAGCTCCCAAAGTGTTGACCTAGAGAAAGACCAAATAACACTGACTGCAGGTGCAAATTTTCACTCATGGCAGAGAAGGAAATATCTATGATGTTAAATCTTATAGTCACAAAGTGTTGACCAAGGTATAACGTATCCTAATTTTTGGGAACAACAAACACAGAAATGGACTGAATCCATCACATCCAAGTCTTGATAATAAAACTGTTGACAAAGAGTCTTTTTCTTACCTACTTTCCCTGTTATAGAAAAACACTTATTAACGTAATACTTAGAAGGAGTCTACCACCTTCAGAGTCGGACTGGGGAGTGTATGGCCCACCATTGGAAATGATTCTAGGGGCCCACCCTACTGTTACATGAAAATATGAAATATCAAAATCAGGCCCTTTTTAGGTCTCACGCACATTAATGTGTGCATTTTAGCACAGTAAAAAAAAATCTGTTTAGCTGATAATGATCTGTTTTTTTCTCTTTTTTTGCTGGGTGAAAAGCACTTTTCCTATCCAGTTGATACAAAATATGAAAAACACATGCACATTTGCCATTCATTTTTCCATCAGTTAAATGATTAGGCTTTTTAAATGTTTTAGTGTGAAAACTGATCCGTTTACAGGGCAAACAGGACATTGAAAACTCACAATTTTTGCTATATTTGCTTCTTCTTTTACAAAAATGGGTACTTTTCTTAAATTTGCACGCTGCATGCCACTTTTCGAAAAAAGTATTAAGACTGGTGCATTGTTTTTCATTAGCACCATTTAAGTTGGGGTGATGGTATAGAAATGGTAAATCTGCCATATATATATATATATATATATATATATATATATATATATTACTCAGAGGTGTCACAGTCTCTACTGACTGCGGCATCTGAGGGGTTTAATGGTTAAGACTGTAGTTGTCTCAGTCATTAAAGTAGGCACTGTCACCGCAGCATAAGACTAGGGCTGCATGGCAACATTGGCTGCTACTCCTGTCGCGTGTCCAAAGATTGCCATGATGCCCTGCAACTCCTTTGTTAATGTAAGTCAAGAGTGTTTCAATGCAACCTAGTGGATGTTACTAAAGTGACTTAAGGTTCCAAAAAATTTAAACTCTCCTTGATTTTATGTGACTAGAAGTGGCAGTAGCAGCACCTTGGGGTTGTAATACAACTCCATTCACCTGCAAAAGTAAAGGAGTTGCAGGGTGAAATGACTTGCATGAGAAAAAGTTTGAAGCTGGAATACTCCGTTTATTGACCAAGAGTGGGTAAGAACCAGTCATTTTTACATCGGCATAAACAATAACTGTCTTAACAATTGATGTAAACAGTTAAGTTGACCAGCACTTGTTAGCATAGAATTGTTCAATAGAATGGACTGGTTGAATTTTTGGAAATTGACAGCATGGAAGAAAACACTTTTTTTTATTTTTATTGTAAACAGTAGCACCACCACCATAATGCTCTATAGACGTTTGGTTGGAATGGCTTGGTGGAGGTCCATTAATGTTGGATAGCACAAAGGCAATTGACCCTTAATTTCATGCCCCATATAGCCCTGTATGTAAAGTGATTTTACAAAATAATAAAAATATGGATCTGGTAAGTATCCCAAATGTGAAAAATTCTGTAAACAAGATGCCTGGTGGTAGCAATTTTGCTAACCATTAATGAATAAACAGCTTATATATTCTATTCATAAATCCATGAACTGCAGTTTTCTACTGATGGAACTGAAGTCCTAATTGTGCAAGTTTGCATAGATGTACAATTTCTATTTCTACTTATTTATATACTTTCTGGCAAATAACTTTTTGAACATTTTGATATTACATATGTGGAACATATAACTAGAGACACACTGGGGGTTTAATGTAACTTATTACAATATATATAAATAGCCAGGCAATAATATTACCTTCAATTTGTGTCTGTGCCGTAAGCGAGTTCATTTTGAACATATCAGCTCGGACAAAGCATACTGAGTCTATTTTTATTATCCCACAATATTAATATTGGCTTCTGTGATTCTCGGAGACTGACTACAATTTTATGGGAATTTTTTATGAAAACTGACTGGGATGAAAATAAGTGAAAGAAGCCTGAAATGCAGCAGATTTGATCCATGTTTAAGGACTGACGGATGTTTTAGACATTAGCACTGCTGTATTTATGGTTTGGAACTAATTTGGCAGACCTGTGGCTACCAAAATGAATTCTTTTTGCCTAATCATCATCTGATTTCCCATAAACCCCAATATTAAATGTGGTATGTATCCCAGTCGTTTTATTTGATCAGATATTCTCCTTAATAGAATCCCAGCATATTAAACAGCTCCATACTCTATACAAAATTCCGAATTGCTCCGCAGAATTTGATTTGCCAGAGAAGACCATAGACATAGAGATGACTCACCCAATAAAATGATGCAACCATTGCATGTCTGTGGATGGAAACCAAATCTGTTCTATCGATCATAAAAGCTACAGTGCTGGCCAAAAGTATTGGCACCCCTGCAATTCTGGCAGATAATACTCAATTTCTTCCAGAAAATGATTGCAATCACAAATGCTTTGGTAATAATATCTTCATTTAATTTGTCGTCAATGGAAAACCACAAAAAGAATTGTCAAAAAGCCAAATTGGATATAATTCCACACCAAACATAAAAAGGGGGTGGACAAAAGTATTGGCACCCTTTGAAAAATCAGGTGATGCTTCTCTAATTTGTGTAATTAACAGCACCTGTTACTTACCTGTGGCACATAACAGGTGGTGGCAATAACTAAATCACACTTGCAGCCAGTTGAAATGGATTAAAGTTGACTCAACCTCTGTCCTGTGTCCTTGTGTGTACCACATTGAGCATGGAGAAAAGAAAGAAGACCAAAGAACTGTCTGAGGACTTGAGAAGCAAAATTGTGAGGAAGCATGAGCAATCTCAAGGCTACAAGTCCATCTCCAAAGACCTGAATGTTCCTGTGTCTACCGTGCGCAGTGTCATCAAGAAGTTTAAAGCCCATGGCACTGTGGCTAACCTCCCTAGATGTGGACGGAAAAGAAAAATTGACGAGAGATTTCAACGAAAGATTGTGCGGATGGTGGCTAAAGAACCTCGACTAACATCCAAACAAGTTCTAGCTGCCCTGCAGTCCGAGGGTACAACAGTGTCAACCCGTAATATTCGTCAGTGTCTGAATGAAAAGGGACTCTATGGTAGGATACCCAGGAAAACCCCACTTCTGACCCAGAGACATAAAAAAAGCCAGGCTGAAGTTTGCCAAAACTTACCTGAGAAAGCCAAAAACTTTTTGGAAGAATGTTCTCTGGTCAGATGAGACAAAAGTAGAGCTTTTTGGGAAAAGGCATCAACATAGAGTTTACAGGAAAAAAAAAGAGGCCTTCAAAGAAAAGAACACGGTCCCTACAGTCAAACATGGCGGAGGTTCCCTGATGTTTTGGGGGTGCTTTGCTGCCTCTGGCACTGGACTGCTTGACCGTGTGCATGGCATTATGAAGTCTGAAGACTACCAACAAATTTTGCAGCATAATGTAGGGCCCAGTGTGAGAAAGCTGGGTCTCCCTCAGAGGTCATGGGTCTTTCAGCAGGACAATGACCCAAAACACACTTCAAAAAGCACTAGAAAATGGTTTGAGAGAAAGCACTGGAAACTTCTAAAGTGGCCAGCAATGAGTCCAGACCTGAATCCCATAGAACACCTGTGGAGAGATCTCAAAATGGCAGTTTGGAGAAGGCACTCTTCAAATCTCAGGGACCTGGAGAAATTTGCCAAAGAAGAATGGTCTAAAATTCCAGCAGAGCATTGTAAGAAACTCATTGATGGTTACCGGAAGCGGTTGTTCGCAGTTATTTTGTCTAAAGGTTGTGCTACCAAGTATTAGGCTGAGGGTGCCAATACTTTTGTCCGGCCCATTTTTGGAGTTTTGTGTAAAATGATCAATGATTTGACTTTTTTTTTCATTCTCTTTTGTGTTTTTTCATTGCAAGCAAAATAAATGAAGATATTATTACCAAAGCATTTGTGATTTCAATCATTTTCTGGAAGAAATTGAGTATTTTCTGACAGAATTGCAGGGGTGTCAATACTTTTGGCCAGAACTGTATCAGGCATACTGCATGTTTTTTTTTCTTATTTTGTGCTTTACCTACTTTCTATTAACATCAGTAAATTCAGTTGGTGAGCACAAAATCCCCAGGCCCCACTCATGGATCCTTCTGATAGGTCTGATGTCTGACAGATTTGGCATAAATAGATTATCAACATTAAATGCATTCAAAGTTGTAATTTTATTTTGGAATAACTATGTCTGTCATTGGCCTTCAGTGGTGACAAAATAAATCTAAAAAAGTAAATCTTTAAACACCCCTATAAGAGCCCCAATACCATTGCATGGTCTGCATTGTCATTAGCGACAACCTGCCTGGTGAACATATCACATGGTTTGAAGCGTCAGTAAGTTTGCTGTATTGATATGTAGTCAAGACTTAAGGGGGTTATGCGAAATGGAAACCAATTGTCTTTATGACAGTGAGGATATATGGGCATCTTACGCTAGGTTCACACTAGCGTTCGGCTTTCTGTTCTTCGGATCCGCTTGGGAACCCGAAAAACAGAAAATTAATCTGCTTTAAAAAAGGTTAACCTCGGAAACCTGCGGATCCCATAGACAATAATGGAGCCTTCCCGGTTTCTGCCTGGTTTCCGCCTGAAAAATGCAGACAGAAAAGTCCTGCTTACAGGACTTTTCTCTCCGCATTTTCAAGCAGATTCAGGGACGGAAACCCAGAATGGAGTTTGAACACTGGTGTGAACCCAGCCTTAGTGGGAGGTATGTTTGATACCACCTAATTGTTGCTTTAAGAGCAGTATAGTCCCTTCCTCAACATGACTGGATTGTACTCAGAGATCTATTGCAAATCCTTCCTGCACTTTATCCCTTCTCTCCTCTTCCTTTTCCTTCCATTCTCTTTTTCACACTGCATTATCTTTCCTCTTCTCTCCTTCCATTTTCTTCTCTTCCTATTCCCCTTCTTTCTTTACCTTCTTTTATAATATTAGTTTTCTTATTTCTTCCCTTTCCTTTCATTTCCTTTTTTTCTTTCTTTTTCTTCTTTGTATGCAATCTATGTCTCGCCTTCATCTTCTCTCTTCCTTTTCCTTAGTTTCCCTTCTTTCCTTTACCTTCTTTTCACCTCCCTACCATTCCCTTCTTTTTTTCTTCTCTTTACATTCCATCTCCTTCCTTCCTATCTTTTCCCATCTTCTCGCTTACATTATTTTCTATTCCCTTCTTCCACTTCCCCCATTTTTATGTCTTTTTTTCATTCTCCCCCTCTGTAGGTCATCACATTACGATCATTGACCTTACAAAATAATCTTGCCTCCAATCTCCACTCATTGACCTTGACCTTGCCTGTATTAATTGCTTCATACAAAATAAAAAATCACATTGGAATACAAGAGACTTATCTGATTACAAATGCAAGTCACGTCTCTATCAAATGCCACAACAAGGTTTATGTGTTTTCAAAGTCAACTTTGATTCCGAGAATCATAGTATTGTTTTTTTTCTTAACTCGTCAGCCGTTGCTTTTTGATTTGTTATAAAGCTGCCAAAATTACATGTTTTATCATAAAAAGGATAATTCACCGCATTGCCATCTGCAACTATATGTTAAGTGTAGAATTTACAAGAGAATGATGTAAAAGGGGGAGTGAGGAATGTCATCTCCTGCGCATCTCACATTACGATAAGGGCTTAATTTTCTTTCTGACCAAAGGGAGAAAAAGGGAATTGACAAGGAGTGTTCGACACGTGCATATTAAACCTTGATTTTCCAGTGACATACCTGCTTACTTGCTTTGATATGTGTATTCATGTCTCTTTCCATTTTACCAGCCATTGCTACCTCCATAATTACTATGTGCATTGAGGTCTTTTCATTGGAGATCATCAGTCAATCTCTTCCAACAAGGTCAAACCCAACAGATAGACATTTTATTTAATGTACGAGAAAAGGTTGTATCATGTGGTGAGTATTCAAGCTCTGTACATCAGCACCGATCACTGTAATTTCCTGTCTCTTGGCCTCTTTATTTAGGCATGCTTGTGGAAATGGAACGATTGTACCATTAGATTAATAGCCCCAAGGATCAGTGAAACTTTTGTAGGTTGACATCTTACATTTCATCTACAGTTTCCTTTGTTGATCATGGTGTCATTCATGTCTTGGGATAGATTTGTTATTTTCCACTGTGTGTGTGTGTGTGTGGGGGGAGTGGTTATAATTTATTTTATTCTAGTATTATTTTAGGGGTAGAATTTTTTTGTAGAAGATTTAGTTTTGGACTGTGAAAGTCAAAGGATATTCACTTTAGGGTCTCGACTGAATCTATGACTAGATGGATGGAATTGGGGGAGCGAGGGTTTACACATTAACTTAGTAATCATTAATGTTGATGTTTTAAAGTCTCTTTGTTTTACATATGATCACATTTTGTTAATAGAATAAAGAAGGAAGCTGCTCATCCTTAATGGGGTTTTCTGGGCTAATAATATAGATAACCTAGCCTAATGATAGGTCTGAACCGAGATACTGAAGCTTGGCTCCCAATCAAGTAAATGGGAGCTTATTTGCAGTAACCTGGTCTGACCACTAAACATAGAATGGAGTAACCTGGTCTGGCCACTAAACATAGAATGGAGTAACCTGGTCTGGCCACTAAACATAGAATGGAGCTGTCTGTTTCCTGCTCTATTCTCTGTGTATCAGCTACTGAGAACAGATGGTTGGTGAAGGTTAACCCCGACCATTCTGATATTTAGGAACTATCCTTAGAATAGGTCGTATGTAATTTTAACCCAGAAAACCCCTTGAAACTGTAACTTTAAAAATAAGCATCTGGTGCTGCTTTCCATTGAAAACAATGGGAGGCAGAAACCAGATGAAATATAGAGCTAATTATGAGGGGGAATCCAACTCAAAAACAACTTCAAATTCAGTCATGTAAACATTTCCCTGCCCCACACTGTAACACACCCTTTCCTGGCCCCACATGGTATAACACACTCTTTCCTGGCACCCACACAGTATAAAGCCCCTTTTCCTGGGCCCACACAGTATAACACACCCTTTTCTGGCCCAACATGGTATAAAGCACCTTTTCCTGGCTCCTACACAGTATAAAGCCCCTTTTCCTGGCCCCACACAGTATAACGCACCCTTTCCTGGCCCCACACGGTATAAAGCCTCCTTCCCTGGCTCCCACACAGTATAAAGCCCCCTTAACTGGCCCCATACAGTGTAACCCACCCTTTTACATGCTTAGAGCCTTACAAATCACTTGCCGTATAAACTGTAGTAGTGACTTTAGGTACTGTGGTGCTGTCCCATAGACTTCAATGGGGCAGCGTTGCAGCACCTAAAGCCACTGCTACAGTTTGTTCAGCAAGTGAGCAGCACGGCATCTGGCATGTAAACATTACTGGGAGCTGCCCTGTCCCGAAGCAGCTGATCAGCAGGGCTCCAAGTTATAGGACTCTTGAAGATCTGAAATTGGCCTATCCTAAGGAGTGGATAACTCCTTTTATTTCTCATACTCAGTCACAGTCTTCTTAGCTGTCACTGGTATGGTCATCAACTCTGGCATCAGTTGGTGAGGACTGTCATCTCCTTGTAGTGGATCAACCTTCTGTGTAATAGAGGAGAGGGTTTTCCTCTAATTTTACATACTCACATCTACAGTGCAGGCAGAAACCTTTATAGCTCCTTTGTGGCAGTAAGTGAGTCACAAAGGACTCACTTAGGGCCACTCACCCCTACTAGTAAGCTAACTATTGTGCAGATAGACATGGTTCTGTGCCTGTGTGCCATCTGGCTGACCCCTACTATCACCTAAGCATTCTCTTTTATGCACTCATGACTCCAGTGCATTATTTTATGAGTGTTAAATCATAACATCCTATGAGAGGTAGCTCAGATTCCACAAAGCTGACCAGGGGTATATCTCCTAAGTTCTAACATCACAATTGTAAATTATTTTTATATTGCCCACACCTTGAGTTTGAATGAGCATCTTATGCATTGTATTTACCTACAATTTTGAAAAGGTGGCAACAATTTTGTCTGACCCATTTTTGGAGTTTTGTGTGAAATTATATCAAATTTGCCTTTTTTTTCTCAGTTTTTTTTTTTGTGTTGTTCCGATACACACAAAGGAAGTAAATATGGGTATAAAAAACATGCGTAACTGCACTAATTTTCTGGGAGAAATGCTTCATTTCTGGAAAAAATTCAAGTGTGCCAACACTTACAGCCATGACTGTACAGTATATGCACTGCAGTTATGCCAATACAGTATCTAGCTGGTGCATAATCTGCCTAGCAATTTTATATTGTAACACCAGTAGCAAAATCTTCAAGGTGGCAACACACTTTCTAAGTCATAACCCTATAAAAATATATTATATTGCAATATAAATAATATAGTTACATAGTTACAGTGGGGGAAAAAAGTATTTAGTCAGCCACCAATTGTGCAAGTTCTCAACTTAAAAAGATGAGAGAGGCCTGTAATTGACATCATAGGTAGACCTCAACTATGAGAGACAAAATGAGAAAAGATATCTAGAAAATCGCATTGTCTGATTTTTAAAGAATTTATTTGCAAATTATGGTGGAAAATAAGCATTTAGTCACCTACAAACAAGCAAGATTTCTGTCTCTCACAGACCTGTAACTTCTTCTTTAAGAGGCTCCTCTGTCCTCCACTCATTACCTGTAGTAATGGCACCTGTTTGAAATTGTTATCAGTATAAAAGACACCTGTCCACAACCTCAAACAGTCACACTCCAAACTCCACTATGGTGAAGACCAAAGAGCTGTGGAAGTACACCAGAAACAAAATTGTAGACCTGCCCCAGGCTGGGAAGGCTGAATCTGCAATAGGCAAGCAACTTGGTGTTAAGAAATCAACTGTGGGAACAATAATTAGAAAATGGAAGACATACAAGACCACTGATAATCTCCCTCGATCAGGGCTCCAAGCAAGATCTCACCCCGTGGGGTCAAAATGATCACAAGAACGGTGAGCTAAAATCCCAGAACCCCACATCCCAGAATGAATGGGGCCATGTATGGTGAGATTTTGAGTGCAAACCTTCTTCCATCAGCAAGGGCATTGAAGATGAAACGTGGCTGGGTCTTTCAGCATGACAATGATCCCAAGCACACCACCAGGGCAATGAAGGAGTGGCTTCGTAAGAAGCATTTTAAGGTCCTGGAGTGGCCTAGTCAGTCTCCAGATCTCAACCCTATAGAAAACCTTTGGAGGGAGTTGAAAGTCCGTGTTGCCCAGCGACAGCTCCAAAACATCACTGCTCTAGAGGAGATCTGCATGGAGGAATGGGCCAACATACCAGCAACAGTGTGTGCCAACCTTGTGAAGACTTACAGAAAACGTTTGACCTCTGTCATTTGCAACAAAGGATATATAACAAAGTATTGAGATGAACTTTTGTTATTGACCAAATACTTATTTTCCACCATAATTTGCAAATAAATTCTTTAAAAATCAGTCAATGTGATTTTCTGGATTTGTTTTCTCATTTTGTCTCTCATAGTTGAGGTCTACCTATGATGACAATTACAGGCCGGCCTCATCTTTTTAAGTGGGAGAACTTGCACAATTGGTGGCTGACTAAATACTTTTTTTCTCCACTGTACATAGTGTGGTATAAATTATATCACTGGCATAGCAAGACACAATAAACATAATGTCCACATAGCAATGGTAACCAGATTTTATCTCCACTGCAATCGGGTTAACAGTTACTCATAGCAACAATAAAGAAATATAAAAGTTCTGTGCTTAACAGTGGTGCCCATACAATGTAGATGTTCTTAATTTGTAAGAGTTTGCCAGATGTTCTTCTTTTGATTCAATATTTTTTATTACAAGGGTAACAATAAAGACCATAGATTGCAACAAAAGCTCAGTCTAAAATTCATGCATAGAAAAAATGCACACTTTTCAGCCCTTTTACAAATTGACCAAGATATAAGTTTTTGTCCCCTTGGTCTATGTCACTACCTCATTGTTTTCAAGGTTAGTTTGTATGGTTTAATTTCTAGATACACAGTTACCCAGGGTCAACATCAAATTATTTTTGTCAGAAGATACCCTTGTATGATGTATACTGATATTGCAGTCCAATGAATAGAGGGCAAAGGGAGCAGAGAACTTCAGGGTCCATCACCAAATCCTTAAAGAAAAGTAAAATAACCATTTCAGGTCTATGATTAGTTCAGTCCTATCCACTAGTGCCTTGGTTGTTTAAACATTTACACAATCATTGTATAGAGAAACTTTGGAACTCTTACTTACCGTGGTATATTCCATTCATATTAAATAATATAAAAAGCTAGGTGGAGAAGCCAAAGAAAGAGTAAACAGGAGTAAAGCAGAGGTTCTGCTTTTCTATAAAACCTGGAGGACTGTATGACTGATTTATGATCTGACATTATGATCCACGTTGCGGAAAAGCTGCTTTTTTTGTTGCACATTTTGCTCCGTTTTTTTGAGCCAAAGACAAGAGTGGCTACAAAAGGAATAGGAAATATATAGGAAGTACTTACACTTCTCCCTTCTGCTCAATCCACTTCTGGCTTTGGCTCAAAAGACAGCAAGAAAATCTGCAACAAAGAAAAGCTGCTTTTCTGCAATGTGGGGCCTCAGCCTTAAAGAGCATTTTTACTGCCACCTTCAACTCAAGCCCTTTTCATCCTTATATAAATGTCCCACCTTGGAATTTTTTTTGGTAGCCCACACCAATCTCGAGCTATAAGTGCAGTTAGTTTTGATGCCTGATATGCTAGCTATTCTCTCTAATGACAAGAACATGGTGTCAGACAGAAGCAGGAAAGGGTATGTGATTGAGAGCTCCAATCAGAGGTGGACAGTGTTAGAGCTCAGAATCCCACCCTCTTGCCTGCTGTTGCCAGACACCGCCCTTCTGACAATACAGAGGCTAAATAGCATATCCGGCAGCAAATCTAACTTCACCGATGGCTCGGAATCGGAACAACACAACACAAGACAGCAGCAACTAAAAACATGTTAGGATCCAGAACTGTAAACAAGGAGGATATGGTGAGAAAGAAGCAGGGAAGGGTTAACTAGATTTAATGACAAACCTTATGATTATAAAGCAATTAGTTACAGTCACCAAAGGTTTTATAGAAATTCATAACACCTGCTTATTCTTCCAACTTCCTCTTTCTATGGCTCCTCCTCTTTGGGCCCATAGTGAGCTGATTATTATTCATGGAAAGCCTCTTTAACTACTTCCTGGCCATGAATGTAACTCCAATACTTAGATGTTAATCCATAGATGTGCAGCAACAGTACCAAGTTATAAGTCTAATTTGATGATATACCCAAGGAAATAGACTTGGACTATTTTATTCAAGGGTTAAGAGACCAAATGGGCACTTTTAGTTTCCTGTGAACAGCGTGTTAAAGCAATTTTGGTTTCTCATTGCAAGAGGCTATAAATCTGATGTGTTATTTTAGGTTCAGGACTCTTTTTTATAGTGATATAAAGTGCTCCTTTTTCAGGGTTCTGCTTGGAAAAGCAAAAGAAATTCGGAAAAAAAATGTCTCCATTCGCCATCTGCTTCCTGCATGAAAAAACACAGAGCAAATTATTAAAAGAATAATTCTAAAAGTCTGGGCTTAAATGACTTTTTAGCATCGGATTTACATTTTAAATGCATCAATTTGTAATTCTAAATGTGCAGCCATAAATCTGGGAGAAATGTTTTTTAAGAGTGAAGTAAATATGCGCTGAGTGTACCTGGAGAGGCGGCGATGATTGAAATAACACAGTTCTGTTATATTCTGCCATGTGACAGTGGGAAAGATTAGGACCTGACATGTGTAATGTGCACAGCTCTGCTGATTACAAGCTACAATGTGTTGTTATTAGATGCTAGAATACAATAAGGTTTACTGTATAAAGGTCAGTAGGAATATTGTCCCCTACCTGCCGTCTCTTTCCCTGCATTAAAGTAACAAATGTATGAGCAGCACCTCTGTGCATATTTCTACTACTTTCACACAGCATGTTATATTATACATGTCAGTAGCTGTAGGGGGCTATGTGCTGGGACAGCCACCAATCCCTACAATAAAGGTTCATTGACTTGTTTTGGAAATGATACAAAATAACCCTGATTTTGCTTACCTTTTTACTGACCTTAAAGTGAACCTGTGATGTTAGAAAAGCAGTCTGATCTGCAGGTAACGTTATAGAGCAGGAGATGAGCAGATTGGTATTGCTAGAAAGATTTCAGTATAAAATCTCTGTTCATACCGATCTTAGGGTGGGTTCACACTTGCACCGACACTCCGTCCACCGCGAATCTGACCTAAATGTCGGAAAACTGGATAGGGACTGGATAGGTAAAGGTTTGCAACACTTTGCTTAAAAACCTATTGAATTCTATGGGTTTTTAAAGCAATGCGCGAGTGTTTACTTACACCCTCTGCGCCGCGAAGCCAGTTTTTAATGATTAATCAACAAGTTACGTTGGGTTCACACCTGCGCATGTACTACGTTCGGGGATTCTGACTGTCTGATGCTGTTTGATATTTGATGTATTGTTATGCTAGGTTCACACTAGCGCTGTCTCTCCTTTGTTCAGGTCCATTTGAGGGACCCAAACAATGGAAACTACTAAATCAGTAGTTATACACGGTACCAAGTCCATCATTTTTAAACTGAAACCGGCAGAGGAAAAGGTCCTCCATGCAGTGGTCCAATGGAGACTCTAGAGTATAAATATTGCTGCACACACCCGGGGTTTCTTATGATGAATAAAGTGTTCTTTTATTTTTACATTATTTCGTGACAGAAAAAGTGCTTCACAAATACAGTTTGACAACGCCATGTAATGTAGTACATGGTAGAGTGGAGCTGTAGATCAAAAATTGCAACGTTTCGGTCAACCGACCTTCGTCTAGCTAGATCTATCCATACAATAAATAGGGTTATAGGGCGTTGGTGTCACCATATGTATAGATCTAGCCAGACAAAGGTCGGTTGACCGAAACATTGCAATTTTTGATCTACAGCTCCACTCAACCATATACTACATTACATGGCGTTGTTAAAACTGTACGGGTTGGAGAACTCTTTTGCTTAGCACCATCAATATTAACAAGAGTGTGCGGTACCAGTGATATTCCTTCCAATCGAGACTCTGGCACAGATATGAATGTAGTCTTAGACTGTTTAGTCTCACTTTACACCACTTATTGCATTTTCAGTGTCACAGGTTCGATTTAATGATCTTGAGTTTAATCCACTAAGGTTGCCTTAACAGTGTGTGCTAGCCTCATATGCCCCACCAGAATGCTCACAGATGCCCTTCGGAGAATCAGCCACAGATGTTCCCCAGAATGCTAATCCTGAATCCCCCACAGAGTGCCAGCAGGAGAGCAGCTATAGAGGGCACATCTAATCACATATTTCACAATTGCTCCCCAGAGTGCCAGTCATAGATGACCTTGAGTGTGCTAGTCCTAGATTCCCCCTAACCATGTGATGACCCATATACAGTACAGACCAAAAGGTTGGACACACCTTCTCATTCCAAGAGTTTTCTGTATTTTCATGACTATAAAAATTGTAGATTCACACTGAAGGCATCGAAACTATGAATTAACACATGTGGAATTATATACTTAATAAAAAAGTGTGAAACAACTGAAAATATGTCTTATATTCTAGGTTCTTCAAAGTAGCCACCTTTTGCTTTGATTACTGCTTTGCACACTCTTGGCATTCTCTTGATGAGCTTCAAGAGGTAGTCACCTGAAATGGTTTTCACTTCACAGGTCAGGTTTAATAAGTGGGATTTCTTGCCTTATAAATGGGGTTGGGACCATCAGTTGTGTTGTTCAGAAGTCAGGTGGATACACAGCTGATAGTCCTACTGATTGGAGTGTTAGAATTTGTATTATGGCAAGAAAAAAGCAGCTAAGTAAAGAAAAACGAGAGGTCATCATTACTTTAAGAAATGAAGGTCAGTCAGTCCGAAAAATTGGGAAAACCATCAAGGAGCTACAAAGAAACTGGCTCACATGAGGACCGCCCCAGGAAAGGAAGACCAAGATTCACCTCTGATGCGGAGGATAAGTTCATCCAATTCACCAGCCTCAGAAATCGCAGGTTAACAGCAGCTCAGATTAGAGACCAGGTCAATGCCACACAGAGTTCTAGCAGCAGACACATCTCTACAACAACTGTTAAGAGGAGACTGTGTGCAGCAGGCCTTCATGGTAAAATAGCTGCTAGGAAACCACTGCTAAGGACAGGCAACAAGCAGAAGAGACTTGTTTGGGCTAAAGAACGCAAGGAATGGACATTAGACCTGTAGAAATCTGTGCTTTGGTCTGATGAGTCCAAATTTGAGCTCTTTGGTTCCAACCACCGTGTCTTTGTGCGACGCAGAAAAGGTGAACGAATGGACTCTACATGCCTGGTTCCCACTGTGAAGCATGGAGGAGGAGGTGTGATGGTGTGGGGGTGCTTTGCTGGTGACACTGTTGGGGATTTATTCAAAATTGAAGGAATACTGAACCAGCATGGTTACCACAGCATCTTGCAGTGGCATGCTATTCCATCCGGTTTGTGTTTAGTTGGACCATCATTTATTTTTCAACAGGACAATGACCCCAAACACACCTCCAGACTGTGTAAGGGCTATTTGACCAAGAAGGAGAGTGATGGGGTGCTACGCCAGATGACCTGGCCTCCACAGTCACCAGACCTGAACCCAATCGAGATGGTTTGGGGTGAGCTGGACCGCAGAGTGAAGGCAAAAGGGCCAACAAGTGCTAAGCATCTCTGGGAACTCCTTCAAGACTGTTGGAAGACCATTTCAGGTGACTACCTCTTGAAGCTCATCAAGAGAATGCCAAGAGTGTGCAAAGCAGTAATCAAAGCAAAAGGTGGCTACTTTGAAGAACCTAGAATATAAGACATATTTTCAGTTGTTTCACGCTTTTTAGTTAAGTATATAATTCCACATGTGTTAATTCATAGTTTTGATGCCTTCAGTGTGAATCTGCAATTTTTATAGTCATGAAAATACAGAAAACTCTTGGAATGAGAAGGTGTGTCCAAACTTTTGGTCTGTACTATATATATATAGAAAATTCATAGATGTTCTCCAGAGTGTTAGCTAATGAACTCCCCCCAAAAAAGTTAGCAACAGACTGCCAGACAGAATGCTTTGAAGAAATTCCCTGTTCTAAAAAGTGCTGTAGCCCTATCACTCTGATGATCTTCAGTGGTCTTGGTTGCCCTCTTATTCTATATTCTATTGTGTCTCTATGGTATAATAGCAAATGTGGAAGCAAATGTGCATCCACTTTTTTCTAAAACCATAATTTTATTAAACATTTCATGAAAATTTTTACAAATATAAAACAAAAGGGGAAAGGGATGTGAAAAAAAAACGTGTAGGGTGAAATAGGGAGGCTGGGAAACAGGCTAAATCTGCAGTAGACGTGTAATGTTTCCAAATTAATATTCCCCTTACGTCCGACAGCAGCACAATATGGGGGGGGGGGGGTATCTCTGCCCCTGTGTGTTGTTTAGGACAGGTGGAACCTTTAATTAGCACCAAAAAGGTGCCTCCTACTAGCCCTATAAGAGGGCACAAGAGACCTCCCTCCACTGTGTTTTTTTCTGTCCTGTGTGGAACAGGTGGATGGGTATATCTGCCAAAGAGTAGGGGTACTCCAGGCCCTCTCTTCTAGAGAACCGTACATTTTGTTTTTGCAGATAGGGTACACCTTAGGTTTGCCTGGGTTTATCCCTAAGGTCCCCTCATACTATAATAGCAATCAGCTAATTTCGTTACCTGTGTTTTTCCCCTCTCCAACCTCTGAGGAGGAAGAAAAGCTCAATACCTTAGATGTGGTAAGGTGTCTGTGGATTTACCTATTCCACACTCAACCGCTTAAGAAGGCCGAAAGCTTACTAATTGATATGCAGGGTAAAAACAGAGGCCTCAAGGCTTCCAAGCCTACTCTATCCACATGGATCAAGGAGACAATTAAGTCTTCCTTTCTTATTCAGGAGTTATTCCCTCCAGTCTTTCTACGGCCACTCGACCTGGGTTGTCGACTTCTTTGGCTGAGTATCGGTCCTTACCATTGGACCAGATTTGTGCGGCTGCATCATGGTCATCTCAGTTGACCTTTTGTTAAACATTATCATTGGACATCCGCAGTTTCCAGACAACTGCCTTTGGTCAGTCAGTCCTTGACGTTGTAAGGCGAGGAAACCCCCCCTAGGGGAATTACTTGCTATCTCCCCATATTGTGCTGCTGTTGGACGTAAGGGGAATCGTTGATTGTAATGTCAATCTGTATTCCCTTAGTCCAGACAGCAGCACAAGGCTTCCCTCCCTAGAAGCTTGTTTCCTGTTACTTTATAATTTACACAATGGAGGGAGGTCTCTTGTGCCCTCTTATAGGGCTAGTAGGAGGCACCTTTTTGGTGCTAATTAAAGGTTACACCTGTCCTAAACAACACACAGGGGCAGAGATACTCCCCCCCCATATTGTGCTGCTGTCTGGACTAAGGGAATACAGATTGACATTACAATCAACGATTTCACAACAATAATAACAGAGCAAGCAGTCAGCATTGATCTGTGGCACAATATTGGCCCTATACAGTTGGCAAAAAATGTGTTCAACAAGTTATGATTGATCCAGAGTTCTTCTCCAATACAGCGCTATTAGATACTATGCAGGCAAAATATGGAGAAGCAACCTGGCACTTGACTTTCCCAAAACCGTAGGAGGGACATTGAGAAGGTAAAGCTCTGAAGTCAAGGGGAAATTGACTCCAAATAACTCGTGGAGGAGTAGCCAGACCTTTGTCCAGAATGAGAGTATTAGTGGGGAGCATCCAGTAGATATGTTATAGGGAGCCACATTGTGAATTACAATGACAACATGCATCCAGAATAGGATTTAGTTTATATAGAAGCTCTAGTGTATGGTACCACATCATTAAGAGTTTACATTGATTTCTCAGTATTGAGTGCATCAAGACCCTTATTAGCTCAAGACTAAATAGTCAAAAAGCTCCCTATTTATTCATTTCTCCCACCTGGCAACTTAAGCATGTTTAGGTGTGAGGGATGTGATCTGCACTAGTAAGATGCTATTAATATTAGAGATGAGCACCTGGGCTGGAAGGGCCATCTATACATAATTGCTCAAACGTTGTAGGCAAGGGAATGGGGGATATACACAACAGTGAGGAATAAAAATGCATTATCTGCTGATTAACCAACGTTGGGGGTTACAGGACTCTATCATCTTTTTAAGTGGGAGAACTTGCATCATTGGTGGCTGACTAAATACTTTTTTCACCACTGTAGGCAGTAGTGCATTTTCTTTAAGGTAGTTAAGCAGAACATAGCATAGCCAATCTCTTAATAGCAAGCTTGACACCAGGGACTCATTAAGATGCCAGTGGCAGGGCCACACTAATGAAGGGCCTGGAGCCCACCAGAGGAACTTGTTTTGGGGGATCCACCCAACAGGTTCCCGGTAATAGCCTATATCACGGCTCTTTTACTGAAATCTTGCATATGTGCTGATGATCCAGCAACCAACGCTAATCATTACAGAGTATTTTCCCTATATGATCATCCCCTATAGTACTGTGCATGCCCCAATAACTCCATGGTCAGTCCATGAACAATACTGTATGGGGAATGACACGGCCATGGAGCACCCGACGTATGCACAATATTTTACTGAGGGAGCTGTAACGCAGGCATAGCACACAGGGCTGCCATAAGGAATTTTGGGGCCTAATACTGCTAAAATTTGTGGGCCCCCACCTCCTCGATGTATCTTACAGTTTCCTGTCTTGTGGCCCCCACACAGTATAATATACTCCCCAGAGCCCCCCGCCCAGTATAGTGCTCCAACATGGCCTGACACACTATAATATGCTCCCCAGAGCTACCCCAGTATAATGCTCCACAGTGGTCTCACATAGTATAATATGCTCCACACATTGTGCCCCCCAGTATAATGCTCCACAACAGCCCCACATAGTATAATATACTCCCCAGCAGCCCCACACTGTATAATATGCTCCCCACTGTGTCCCCCAGTATAATACTCCACTGTGACCCCATGTAGTATAATATGCTTCCCCCAGTGCCCCCCCCAGCATAATACTCCCCAGAGGCCCCCCAGTACAATGTTCCACAGTAGTGCCACACAGTACCTTGCCTCACCTCTCTTGGGCATCTTTTGACTGCCTCTGGCTTACTTTTCAGGCCTGCAGTTGACGTCACATGTCCTGGGGATCACCGCTGTGATCACAGGCCGGAAATGGCCAGAATGATGCCGGAGACTGCCAGATGCTCAGGAGAGTTGAGTTTAAATGTTCGTTATTTTTAGTCACCTCCTCGTGCAGGCTTCTAATTGGTGGCATATACATACATCACATAATGCAGGCCCATATACCTCAGCGATGTGGCCGGGCCATGGCCCCTCCGAGGCCCACCAGTGAATTCTCCAGTGGGCCAGTTTGATGCTGGTCATAAAGATCATGGAGGTGGATCAGTTTGCAGAAACTCAGAGAGTGGGAGATATTGAACCAGGGAAGGAGGTGGAGGAGAGGAACTCATTTAAGTCTGAGATTGGCATGTTAAAGTTCTCCCCAATAACCAGGGTTGTACCAGTGAGGACAAGCGGTTCAAGATTGATATCAAAGACTCAGGATATTTAGAGCTGGGGGCGTAAACAATGCATAGGACCATTGGGAGACCATATAGTGAATAGAGATGAGCAAACCTCTCATTCATTTAGTTTCGGGTCTGCGTGGCTCGGGTCCAAGATTCCTTTCAGGTCGAGCAAGTTCAGTAAGAACCATACCTTTAAATGGTTGTGGAAAATCTCGTGGAACACTATCAGGGCTCCTAGGAACCTATCTATCTAATTTCTAGCTCTCTAAGGCAAACACAGCCACATTTATTTTCAAAGTATGGCCCCTGGGCCTCTACCTAAAGAGACCCCAGAGTATAATGCAGCAGCCATTTTAGTTTGCCCAAGACAAATCTCTATTTGGTCATTTTCTTTAAAAAATTAACAATTTGGAATATTTGGGTCAAACCCAGCTAGGTACGAATCGGTTTGCTCATCTCTAATAGCAAACCCTGTTCTATTAAATAATGTCCACAGGGATCTGTTGTGGTGACTGTGCCACCAGTATGGCCACCCAAGCAGTTTTATTAGGAACGATCACCATATACTGTATGCTAAAGGGAACAGATGTTTTGCAAAGTTGAAAGTATCCTTGGGGCCTAGGTATGTCTCTTTTAGGAAGGCTATGTCTGCATAGGATTTGAGGAACTCTAGCAAATATGCATACACTTTAAGGATCTCCCACAAAACTAGTATCAATATATTTCAGGTACAGATGATTTAATGACAAGCACAATAAGTTTTAGTGGCCCAGCTGAGCATTAGTCTACAACATATATATATAGATTGACTATGGGGTCAATTTAGATTCACAAAGCTTGCTACAGGGGCTTTCTCTGTGCCTGCACAGTTGACAGTGCCTGCAAACATATTTGCATGGTAGAAACAATTATATGTCTTATGCTTTTGACTTTACACTGTGAAACCTAGGAATTAAGGAACATACCATAATTAAGAACTTGAGCCTATAGTGGGTGCTTCTATGGTTAATATGGCACTCATGGTCAGTCATATAGCCAGTGTCTAATGATAAATGGACTACAGTATCTTGGGATATACATGAAAAGCAAGAATTGAAATTTGTCAACACCATACCATATAGTTATTGATGAAAGGCAAGAGTGGACCATATATATATGAACCTAAAACTCAAAGTATTTAGATACAGGTCCAGGTCAGTGTACTGAATCTGTGTCCGTATTATGTTTCTCATGGCTCTTCCTCTTACCATTTTTGGTAGCATCTACAGAGGAGGCGTGATATACAATCTATACAATTCATCTATACAATGGGTGATGAGAGAACAGATACAATGTTGATTCCACTAATGTATCAAGATGATTGCCTCCAATCCACAAGTTGATGAAGACCTTGAGTGGAACTGTACACAATAGGTCCTAGCACCTCATTAACACCTGAACGGGTGAGTATTTACTGAGCGTACTTCTACCCCATGCACTGACTGAAGATGAAGAAACCTGATGTGTTGGGTTTTGGTCCTTGTTTGTTACATGTCTTGTTTGCAAAAAGCATCAATACTGCAATTATTAAGGTGTAAAAAGTCTCAAGTTGTACAAACGCAGGATGTCACAATATGCAGAATCTTCTGTGCGCCTCCTTCAGTCAGAATCTTCTCCTATATCCCTCTATTGTTTATGGTATCACCCAACAATCCCTGCCTTATCCATGTTAGGAAGTTGTCGCCACTATCAAATTATTGTAAATGAGCAATGGTTCAAAAAAGATAAGACATCCAAGGCAACATTACTCCCTCGGCTGTTCATCAAACTGAATATCTGTATTTCCAACCAAATTACAAAAAAAGTATATTCAGTTGCAGGATGGCCTTATTCAGGGATAAGCAATTACAATTGCACCGCAGCATCCAAAAGTCCTTATTTCTACACATGATTTTTTTTTTTGCTGTGGCATTGGTGCAAACAATATTTGTTTGCAATATTTGAGTGTGCATTTATGTCAATGGAAAAAAACTCTTCTACTTTAGGGGTCAAAATCTTACAGATCACCACTACACTGTGTAAATGGAAATTCAAAGCCCTCCATTGCATTGCAGGTAAACATAAACAATCGGAGCATAAATGCCCAGCATGAAATGATACCAGATTTGCATATCTATGTAAAACATATTCATAAAGCAACCACATTCATGTTTGGTTTGCAGTTTTATCTTATATGTTTAAAATACTATGCTTCCCATTGCAGCTCCTTCAGGGGTTGTTATGCAGCTTTCCCAGGTTCCTGAAAGGCAAATTTGCCAATAATGCATTGATATAGAAAAATAGAGAGATATCAATGAGTTGTTTGTCAGATTTGCCATTCAAGGTTCTAGGAAAGCTGGGTGACAAGCCTTGAAGAAGGTGCAGTGGCAACTATAGTGGCTTAAACTCATAAGATGAAACTACAAACTAGTTGGATTGTGAGAAATGTGTCAGAAAAAGACAATAAAAGGCATTCCATTTATGGGAATTTTCTGAGGGTGGACCTAAACCATCACTTATAGGCCACGCTGATGTCTTCTGTTTTATATTAAACCTCAGAGTTAGCAAACTGGTTGAGTCCATTAAGTAACTTGTTGATTCCACCTCTGACTTTCCTAACACTATGAGTGATGAGTTTTCTGTTACTCTTATGCTGTTTGGCGTAATGTGTCATAAATGGTGCCGTTGATAGACAGGACTCAGGACTGTACAATGCAGAGCTATAGGACACGGGCACATAGAGCTGCAGGTCTTTCATCTTCATGTTTTTTGGAATATGCTGAGTCTTGTGTAAACTTTTTCCAAACCGAGTGAAACGCGTTAGTCACCTGTCACTGAGGTGGTGCCAGCCAAAGTATATGAAGGAGCTGACGCCAGAACTGCTAAATAATCTCTTCTCTGATATGAAGTAATTTTGGAACTGGAGTAAGATCCTGAAAATCCACATATATTCCCACATCATAGAGAAGAGATGCTTCATGTCCCACAAGGACACTAATACTACATGACCCATATGTTGCTTATGTCACATGACCCACAAGATCTCACCAAACTGGACAAAAATATAGTTAGTGTGTTGGACGTAGCCATGTATTAAAACGCCAACTAACTTGGCATCTACAAGGCACTAAGGATAGGGGTGATGTTACTGTATTAGTGGAAATACCTGGCACACTACTAGTGCCACAGCTTCACCACTTTGCAATTGGTTGTGTATTATAAGTTGTAACTGTCAAAGAAGCAGACAGGCACAGAAAATTGTAAGAAAAAACAATGTTAAATTCCTTATTGTAACTGGGTAGCTAGGGGCAGTATGTGCATGAGAAGATAATCCGGCCACAATGAGGAAATCATGACTGGGTTTCTGTCAAGTGCCAGACCACAGAGAGTTCCTACATTCATGTCTTATTCATTGGCAACACAAACAATTGTCATCACTAAGATGATTGGAAAAAATCTTTCAAACAGTAACATTTCTAATTATTTATATTTACAGAAATGTTGAACTATGAATTGTCTACTAATATATTTATGGTTATGTTTGTGGGAAAACTCCTTTAAAATGAGGCCACGAATTGTGGAAAACCTGTGTTTTCTGTTGCAGATTTTGCTGCAGGTTTATTTTTTTAGCCAAAGCCTAGAGTATATTTAACAGAAGGTTGTTTCCTATTAGCATCTTTCCTTGTTAGGATCAATTCACACTGCATTTATAGTAAGTTGTAGGAGGGATTTTTCCAATGTGTTTCACTGTGTAGGTATACAGTGACAAAAGTTGCCTCTTGGCTCACAAGTTTAATAAGTCTATATTGCACAATGTGCCTTTTCTTCTGCATGTTACAGTATGGAATAGCACAACAGACTATGCTATTCCATACAGTTGAAAAAAAAGACCAATTCTCACATTGTGGGGTAGCTAGGGATATAGTGGATGTATGAACCATGGGCTTTTCCTGCACACATGCCTATTGGATATTGAATACTCATGTACCTGGTGATGGTTAAATGCTCATTGGCTGGAATGATACATTGGAGTGATGCACTCCTGAATGTATATACATCCTGGAATTACAATCCATGCTTTACCTTAAATGTACATTGAAAATATTTGAAATATAAAATGTACTAGATTTTTACCTTACCCTAAAAGCATTGCAAAATAGTGTACCATTAATATATAATGACCTGGTACTTGGAGTTCTGTGATAGGGCTCATCTCTGTAAGGGTAAGTGGCTGCAGATAATGTTACATAATGATACAGTCCCTCCATCTCAATAAGAAGCAGCAGTTTCTTCACCACTGTCATTTCTGATGGATCTGCTCTTGGATTTGGTGATGTTTTCTCCCCCTGATACATGATAATAACATAGAGGGATATAGGTGTCAATGGGATGAATGACAGCACCAGGCAATGAGCAGGGGCTGATCCCAGCACACACTGGGGCTCATAATAGGTTTCATGTTTACAAACCTGGAGGCCAGAGGCTAATATCTGTCACACTGCTGCATGAGGATAAGCAGCTCTGAGGCCATAGCGTGAAACCCTAGGCACTGTTCAGATGCATACTTCTGTAATTCATGTCATTCATTTATAATTGTTTCATAGAAATTAATGTTATTAATGTTAATGTTTTTCCTTGTATTGCATACAATAACCAGGACATATGTCTGTAAATAAAATCTGAATGATGTAATATTATTTATTTATTAGCAATTAAATATCATTACATATATACAAGATAGTTAACTACTGGATAGGAGATAGATTGAAGAGATAGATAGATAATGAATAGAAAGATGAAAGATAGGTATGTAAGTTGGTAGATAGATAGATAGATAGATAGATAGATAGATAGATAGACATGAAAGATAAAAAGATGAAAGAAAGAAAAAGAAAGAAATGGATAAAAAGATGAAAGATAAACATTAGATGATAGATAATATATGATAGATATATAATAAATAGGCAGATTGGTATGAGAGATAATGGATAAAGAGATGACATCCAAATAGATAGATAGATAGGCAATAGATAGATTGATGGGCAGATAAATAGACTAATATCACTATTTTGTAGCTGTGTACATGAATTGCTCAGTGGTGCAGTAATGTGTTATTATTGCTGAAGTTTTGATATCTGGAAGGTTTTCGCTACATCACAGACACAAACAATAAGTCTCATTATTGCTGCATATGTTGCCCCCCGTGGGCCCCCCTAATATGATGAATAGGACGGGTATTATTAACAGGCAGCAGGACCACCGCCCTGGACCAGTCATTAGCGGAGATATCGCAGGAATCAATGCTCTGTGCGGGCATCAAGCGCAGCTTTGCGCCCCACGCTGAGATTTTACCGCTAAGATTTTATCGCTTAGCAACCTCCGGCCGCACAATTTACCCGCGTTATTCTTCATATTATTGTTCCTTATGCCCCTTCGAGAATTTATCATCCAGAAAACGATGCCTGATGGATATACACCTTATTACAGAACAGATTATAGAAAATTATAATGTATAGATCTATAATGTACGACAGGGACTGTAACCTGCTGCGCGCTTGCCAGTGTGACACTATAACTCCCAGCATACTCCAACAGCCGCCTCTAGAGGGGGGATAAGGATATTCTGGGACTTGTAGTTACCCAAAAGCTGTAGATAACTGGTTGCAGATAACTGTTCTAGATAACTTTCCTCTAAACATGGAAGCGACATAATAACCAATGTGCGACATGTTGATACTTAGTATAACCATTATTACAATGCTACATTACATAGGCTATGTGTAATTAATGCATGTATATACTGTACATTAGTATAAGTCTATATAGTTAACCTTATAGTTATGGTGGGGGCAAGCATTATTGGTTTTTTAAGAGTAAAGGTATAGCTAGCTGTTTGTACACACAGATAATGCGTCTCCTGATGTGTCACATGGACGTGGTAGAAGCAGGTTTTCTAAATGTCTGTGTTTATTACATACTGTGCCATCACTGAGGCTGAGCATGAATTTATATAGAATATTCTATACTAAGTCACAATATACTATAATCTATATAATATTCTAATTTGATGAACGATGAAACGTGGAAATGTGACAAAGTGTCTGCAAAGTCCCTGTACTTTATACAATACTGCAGCACAATAATGAACTCCCGAATTCTAGTAACAAATTCTGGCAAAGTATCTGTCTATCTATTTATCTATTATATCTACTTCTATCTATCTTCCATCTAGCTGACATCTGTCTGTTTTCCACACGTTATATCTATCTACTGTATGTATTTCACATTTATCTATCTATTTATCCATATCTGTCTATTAATTTTCATCTATTTTAATCTATCTATTTATTAATCTACCTCATATTTACCTAACTTCTATATAGCAATCTCGTATATTTCTTTCTTCATATCCATATCTTGTATCTATCATTTATATATCTATTTATCCGTCTACCTCATCTATACCTATCTTGTACGTTTTTCTCTTTCTTTTTTCTTTCTTTCTATATCTCCTATCTATCTATCTATCCATCTATCTATCTATTTCTTTCTTTCTTTCTTTCTTTCTTCTTTTCTTTCTTTCTTTCTTTCTTCCATATCTTCTTTCTTCTTTCTTTCTTTCTTTCTTTCTTTCTTTCTTTCTTTTCTTTCTTTCTTCCTTTTCCCCCTTTTTTTTTTCCTCCACTATTCTATCTATCTATATATCTAATCTATAGTTCTTTCTTTCTCTCCTCTTTCTTTCTTTCTTTCTTTCTTTCTTTCTTTCTTTCTTTCTTTCTTTCTTTCTTTCTTTCTTTCTTCCATATCTCCTATCTATCTCTCTATCTAATCTATAGTTATTTCTTTCTCTCCTCTCTCTCTTTCTTTCTTTCTTTCTTTCTTTCTTTCTTTCTTTCTTTCTTTCTTCCATATCTCTTCTATCTATCTATCTATCTATCTATCTATCTATCTATCTATCTATCTTTCTTTCTTTCTTTCTTTCTTTCTTTCTTTCTTTCTTTCTTTCTTTCTTTCTTTATGTTTCTACTCTTCTATCAATACCTCGTGTGAATCTAATATTTAATATCTAATATATATCTGTCAGTCCATTGATTTGTCTGTCTATTTACTGTCTATCTCTATCTTTCTCCATCTAATATAGTTCACGTAATGTATTAATGATCGTATTGCCTCCATACAATGTAATACTAATAATCACATATAAAGCTGTTGGGTCTGTCCGTAGAAGGTGGTGGGTGTAGGGAACACTGCATAACTTCTCCAGTCCATCTAGCTAGCTAATGCTGCTGATTTCAATTCTTTTGTGGCCCAAATGATTTGTTCCTTGTAAACAGAGACTAATAGTTTGTTGTGATTTGCTCTGTGCAATTTCCTCCTCCTCTGATAAATCTCTGATGGGCAAACAGTCTAATGTGATTCTCTCCACCTCCTGTGGATTGTAGGGAGCAGTCGTGACAGTTCGAGGCTGCAGCAAATCACCCAGACAGTCAGCCCCAAGTCTTAATAAATGCAAAATACACTGCAGCCCTGACAGCATCATCTCACCTATTAACCATGTATCACTCATTTATTGTCACCTCATTGATCATCCAGCCAGTTTCACTGAACCCCCAGATCATTCATTACCCCCAAAAGCTGCAAGTGAATTCTGTTAGCAGCTCATTATCACACGTCTAATGGTTTTATGCGACTTATTAATATCTTTTCCCATCTGCAGCCTATTTATGTGCACTGATAACATTGTATCCATTGCCTCAGATGCATACCCGTCCTTCCTTCCCACACTATAATAGTAAATAACTTTCAGAAGTTTTTTTTTTTTTTTTATCCCTGCGACCTTTATATCAAATTCGCTAAAACAGGGCTAAAAGTGGAGAAAAGGTTATGCAGAAAAGGACTCACCAGGCTTCGAGTGTGAGGGTCTGGTCACTTCTGTGGTGGGTGAAGGGTTAACAGTACTTGCAGGACAGGGAAGTAGCACTCATTAATTCCACATTACATAGAATGAATGGGTTAATAGCCCCCGATCTTAGTACAATGGTATTAATCAGATTAGAAGACTGTGCAATTAGCTCCCAGGGCAACTGAGGAAAACTCTAAAGGGGCTTTAGCACTGGAGTGGATTAGATTGATTTCATTAAATCTCAATATACAGATCAGTCTCATATCACCCCACTGGGCTGCTGCCCCCTCCCTCCTGCCAGCCCTGGCCCTGGTGCTGCTATATAGGATGTGCACATTGCAGGGTCTGAGCCAGGGTGACGTGGTGGGTGTATAAAAAGCTCACACACAGATGGGATAGGGCTGGAGAAAGTTTGCAGGAAGGAGACAGGACAAGTTGCAGAGCAGCACAGCAGTTGCAGAGCTCCTACCTCATCACCCCAACTGAGGATTTCTCGTCCATTCCTGAGGAGCCCCCACATCAATAATAACCCTTTGATCCGTCTATTTCCCTGGCACAAAGCCTGTGGAATGCCCTCTGGCATGTTCAGCATTGACAACATATTGGCAGCCAGGCCTCGCTGTAAGGAGTCAATCCTGCTCCCACAGAATGGACCTGTGGTCTTCCCTGGTCTGGGGGAGTCGCTTTATGGGGCTGCAGACTACAGCGGATTTTATAACAGGGCAGTAGCCCCAACATCTACCTTACAAGCGGTGAATGGATCTAGACTGGGATTCAATAACTATTACTATGGACAGTTACATGTACAGGCTCCTGTGGGCCCCTCCTGCTGTGGAACCATGCAACCTCTGGGGGCCCAGCAATGCTCGTGTGTTCCTGCAGCCACAGGTAAAGAAGGAGCTTCTCTATACTGTTCACTAGGACACAATGCAAGTAGAGTATCTCTTTATCTATCTATCCATCTACCTATTTATGTATCTATCTTCTATCGATCTTATATTTAGCAATCTGCATTTTCCGTTCTCATATCATCTATCGATTTGTATCTGTATCTATCTGTATTTGTATATGTATCTCTATCTATCTATCTATCTATCTATCTATCTATCTATCTATCTATCTCATCTATCTATCTATCTATCTATCATATCTATCTATATCATTATCTATCTATCTATCTATCTATCTATCTATCTATCTATATCTTATCTATCTATCTATCTATCTATCTATCATTATCTATCTATCTATCTCATTATATATCTGTTTATCTCATTATCTATCTATCTATCTATCTATCTATCTATCTATCTATCTATCTACCTATCATCTCATATCTCTACCTTTTATCCTATCATCTATTAATCTATCTTTCTCCTTATATCTTTATGTAGATATCTTCTGTTCTTCATGTATCCCTCCTATCTGTTTCAGTATACTCGTGATTTGCTTGTTCATCATTTAACTTGTTCTACTTTATACTGCATATAAAATACAATAGCACATTATATCTTAGTAATATTTCTCGTATAGTTTCCAATTTCTTAGATCCGGTCCAGTGACATATATGAACACATCTACATACATTCTTATAGAGATGATGAGTATGAAACATTTCCCTTACAGGGGACGTTATATCTGTCTACACAGTACTAGAATTGCTTAAAACTTTCCTCACATCTGATACAGAGCAATTTGCAGACTGTCATGTCAGCCAGGTGTCATAATACGTCTATAAACAATACACTAGACAAGCAGATAGCATAGATTGTCTTACCCAATGTCACGTGACAGTGAGCATTGCTACAATCAAGTTCATTTATTTTTGTCGTTTCATTTGTAATGTATAGTTCAGTACTTTTTAACAAATTTCAACAAAATACTATCCATTAAATTATAACAACAATAATATTAATAATTACACAATTATTACAATTATTCAGGTAAAATGATGATTGATTTTTTTTTTTTATATTAATCAAAGCTCCTCGGTCATGAATCACAAATTTAACTAAAAATCGCTGTATAACTCTTCCTTATATAATATATATTGTATAATATGTCCAGCAGTTCACACTGTGCACAAAATGTAAGTATATTATAAAGTGATTACTTACAGAACTTCAAAATTTTAGAAAAGTTTCTGGCAAACTCTGAAAAGCTTTCTAGAAATCAAATAGCAAATAATAATACTTATAATAATACAATATATCAATGAAATAAGGTAGTAAATAAGCAGTGAAAAGAATGATATTATTAATTATAACAGTATATTGAAGTGTATAAAATCAATATTAGTAGAGATGATCATATACTATAAATATTTCACAACAGTTAAACAGGATAACAAAGATGTGAAGATTAATAGAAGGAATCAAAATGGCACTATATATTAAATTGCATTATTATATATCGTTATTTGTAATTAGTGATGATGATGATAACAAAAATAATAATAATAATAATAATATTTTTTTACGGGTTAAATAATTTCTAATAGCTTCCTCTAGCTACATGATTCGTTCCCAGACAGGTCTTATAAAGCAGAATATTTGTTAGGTTGTTTTTTAACCTTATACCTGCGATCAGGACTGGGAGGATATCATAATGCAGGATCTGAGGTGGGTTTAGAGGGTAGTTACAGGACGGTGGTAGCTGTTTGGGTGAGGTATTTTAGGCATTTAGTCCACTATTAACGATCTCCTTTCTTCCCCAGGCTATGAAGGGGCAGGTTCGGTTTTGATGCCTCCTGTGCCCCCACAGATGTTGCCCTATATGAATGTGGGCACATTGTCTAGGACAGAACTACAGCTCCTTAACCAGCTGCACTGCAGGAGGAAGAGGAGGCACAGGACCATCTTCACTGATGAGCAGCTGGAGGCGCTGGAGAACTTATTCCAAGAGACGAAGTACCCAGATGTGGGTACCAGGGAGCAACTGGCCAGAAGGGTTCACCTCAGGGAAGAGAAAGTGGAGGTGAGTCTCAAGGTCTTCACTCCATAGTATCAACAGAAGTATTTTCACCTCTCCAGATGAAGCACTCTTATGTCACTTGTATTAACTTAACATAGGACCCCTGGATGACACTGCAGCTTTCACACATTAACCCAGGCACTGCCCTTGTACCCTCACCATTCCAGAATAACTATCCTCAAGATGATCAAACTCTGATTAACCCATGAATAAAATGTCCTTCACGAGCTTCACGTTCTTTTTATTACCACATTTTTTAACCTTTTCAATGCCACTAAACTTCCAGTTTACTACATACAGGATAGGGGAGTATGGCAAAACTTTCTGGTTTATAATAAGAAATTACATATATAACCACAGAATTCTTAGATCTCTTTTGGAAAAGTTAGTCAGTCAGTACTAAATGCAAATTATTATTAAGGTTTTTTATATTAATAGTAGCAAAAGTGATAGTATATTTTTATTGTTATTATTATTATTATTATTAGTAGTAGTAGTATTATTATCACCTTCACCATGAATAATAACTTCATGATTATTACCCATACTTGAAGGTTTGGTTCAAGAACCGCAGAGCCAAGTGGAGGAGACAAAAGAGATCTTCATCAGAAGAGTCAGAAAATGGACAGAAATGGAATAAAGCTCCCAAATCCTCTACAGAGAAAACAGAGGAGCAGAGCAAAAGTGACCTGGACTCGGACTGCTGACCAGGACTAATGATAATGGACCTGATGGACAGGGGGGACTTTGCACACAGGACGCTGCTGAGCTGCTCACATGCTGGGACCTGTACATAGCCTGTATATATAAATACCTGTATATAATTACCGTGTGATGCAGACATGTTGCACAGATATACACTGTACCAGAATGTGCTATTTATACCGTAAGTTAAAGGAATTTCTCGACAATAAACAGATGGTGGCTGCACCATGTTGTATGTAACTTCTGTGCTCAGTCATTTGTGCAAGACAGGACAAGGAAGGTAAGTGCTGATGACTTGTACGTGTAGTGCACCAACTCTTCCCCCTCCACCTATCAAGGAGAGAGGAGTGATGTGTAACTGTGGCTGTACGGTTATTTTTGAACTACAAATCCCACAGTCTCCTGGGCTGCTGACATATACCTATATAGAGGGAGACGACAGTGAGAGCAAATAACCAGTCTGTGTTTTCCTTGCCCCCCTCTATTTGTTTGTGTTATACTGGATGAAGGATAATTGTTGCAGCGGGAGAGCTGTCAGTCATAAGGAGTTATAGTTCTCCACTACAAGAGCAGCTGCTGCACAGAAATAAAGTGGGAATTTAGATCTATCTATCTATATATCTATCTGTCTATCTATCTATCTATCTATCTATCTATCTATCTATCTATCTATCTATCTATCACCTTGATTTTTTCATCTATGTATGTAGCACCTTTATTTTTCTTTCTGTCGCTTTCTAAACTGTCTATCTACTGTATCTATCTATCTATCTATCTATCTATCTATCTATCTATCTATCTATCTATCTTCCTTCTTTCCTTTTCTTTCCCTCTCCTATCTACTATCCGTCTAACATCTGTCTGTTTTTCATTCATATCTATGTATATGTCTTATATCTATTTCAATCATATTTGTCTGTATATCTATCTACTGTATTTCAACATCTATCTATCTATCTATCTATCTATCTATACATACCATATCTATGTATCTGTCTTATATCTATGCATTTGAATCATATTTATCTCCTGAATGCATTTCACATCTATTTTTCTATGCATCCAATATCTATCTATCTATCTATCTATCTATCTATCTATCTATCTATCTATCTCCTATCTATGTATATGGATCATATCTATTTACTGTGTGCATTTCACATCTATTTGTCTATCTAGTAAACATCTATCTATTTATCTATCTGTCTCATATCTATGTAGTTGGATCATATGTATCTATTGCACGTATTTCACATCCATCTATCTTCTCTCTGTCTATCTACTGTATATATTTCACATCTATCTATCTATCTATCTATCTATCTATCTATCTATCTATCTTCCATCCATCCATCCATCCATCCATCTGTCTTATATCTATGTATATGGATCATATCTATTGTATGAATTTCATGTCTATCTATCTATCTATCTATCTATCTATCTATCTATCTATCTATCTATCATGACCTTGTAGGCAGTTTGGCTTGGTAGTTTTAAAAGGTTTGCTGCAACTTTTTGAAACTTTACTATCAAGGCCTGTTTAACATGTTAGAATAACGCATGTGAGTTGATGACATTCAACCACATCTATCATTGCTGGCTGTAAAGGAATGTTATAATGTGATCAGTTTTGGTTGACAATAATAACAACTAAATTGAATCTGACAAATTGAACATTTGTTTCAATGAACATGTTCTGTTGCAGTGATAAAAAGTCATTTCTAGTCTTTATAGTAATGGACAGTTGACTGATGTCACTTGGTTCAGCCAGTTTTTTAAAGGAAACACCAATACATATATTGCTGCATATTAACAATTGTAGCAAAACTGTCAGTACAGATGGTAAAAATAGTTCACCAGGTTTGAGATTCACCGACAATTACAACAATCTGAAGTTTAGAGACAAATTTAAAAATATCGCTCATATCTGTTGACGCCAGTCAATGGCCCCACATGTGATTTTGAACTATAGATACCTGGTTACAATAACAGGGCAACCTTATATAGGTATAAAACAACTGAAAAAAAAAATCTGCTTTTGTTTCAATCCCATGGACATCTTCTTAAAAAAAAAAAAAAAAGTAGAATTTGGTGGCCATTAATTTTATGGTCACTAAAAATTGATATCAGTTAGTTGGGCAAGGTATAAAGTTCATGAAGTTTACCCTTAAAAAGTCTGACCTCACTGGATATTATCTAATTTATCTGGTAAATAATAATAGACATAAAAAGAATACTACAAATATCTAACTTTTTTTTTTTAATTTGTCTTCAAATTCTAGTGGAAAAAAATAAGATAACAGTCTAAAAGATATTCCTGTATTTATGGAATTGTTTCTGTGTTTAAGTAAGTTGACATTCAGGTCATTTTCTTGATCCTGTATTTTTTAAAGTCTGAATCAACGTTCACAATACGGTAAAGTGTGATGGTCTTAAAGAAGGATTGTTCAAAATGTGTTCAAATATGGTAAATAAATCTTTTTGTGCAGCATAATCCCATATAATAGAATAATAGCCATTTTCACACTAACATTTTTTATCAAGATTTGTGAAGCTGTACATTTTTATGTAATAAGGCACTGAACAAACTGTACGCCATTGACTAGACAATGCAAAAAGAAAACATAGTTTTCTTTATGTTTTTGCACAATGAGGTGAAAGGATTATCGATTTCACAGAATGCATAAAAATTCAAATTCAGTGTTCCCTTTTGTTCCATTTATAAAAACAAAATTTCAGGGGTCTAAATTAAAAAAAAATCTGCACTCTACCTGTCACATTTCTTTAAAATTACCACTTTTATTACTGTCTTAATATTACAAAACATTTTCTATCATTTCTACATTTTTTTTGCCAGCATAGGAAAAAAAATGCTTAAATCTGGTCTGCAGGGCATAATGCAGTGAAATATTATTAAAAGTCTAACTTTCAGTATAAACTTTTAAAATTTATTTTATTTATTTATGAAATCAATAAAAATGAATAGTTAAAATCAATAATTTTTAAATTTGATATCAATTGAGTTCAAAAATAAAAAAGATAAAGAATGAAATATAGTATTTAATAATGCTGCATATTAGCCAAAGTGAATTATTCTAAGGGAAAAATAATAGTCTTTCAAAAATTAAGAATTTTATTGCAGCTTATGTTTTTTCATTTTTTATTTTCTACAAGTCTTCATGATTAAATTTAAGTCTTAAAGGGATGGAGAATATGATTAAAAGAAAAAAAAAAACTTCTAATCTACGTTACAATTTTTTTTTAAATTCTTGTTTTTACTCTCCATAAATGTAGTTAAATTGTATTTCTGTTACCAGGCCTCACCCATGCTATCCAAAACTGATCATGATGACTGGTAGCAAAAATATTAAATCTAATAAAATTCATTTTAGTTCTGACCTGGATACAAAATGCAAACAAAAAGCAGCAAATTCATCAAAGTGACAACTCTTGGAAGCTGTTTGTTTTGGTAAATACGGTTCGCGTCTGTGGCTCTACATTTGACATTGAACATTCACTTCTTTGTGTCCAGCGTTGACTCCATGAATGTTTTACTGTGTTTATATTCTCAGGATAGTTACTTTGGAAGGTAAGTCACTGGACTGATATTTTGTTTTCTTTATTTTTATAAAAATCCCTTCACGGTTGAAACTAAAAGCCACACAGATATGAGTTCATTTTAGGCTGCATGGGTTAAAACCAGACACCAACCATTAGGGCTGGGGGAACTACAAGTTCCTGTATCCTTTCCAGCCAAGGAAACCATAGAGACTGTAATTCCACAGTCAAGAAATTGAGAGACTGTGGAAGTACAAATACATGTATAATGTCCAGGTAAGTGAACCGTTGGAGACTGTTTTATAATTCTCGGGTCCAAGTCTGTGGAACTTCAAGGTCCTGAATACTTTCTGGTCAAAGGAAACCTTGGAGACTGTTTGTGATTCCACACTCATAGAATTTTTAGACTGTTGAACTACAAGTACCTGCATACTTACTACCTAATGGAGCCCTTCAAGGTAGTTTGTGCTCCTATTATCAGAGAATTATAAGACCTAAGAGTGAAAAACTCCAAATCCCTGTTTGTACTTCAACTCAAGGGAACCTTGGAGACTTTTTCTAAAGTCATAGTCTAAAGTCATAGTCATATATGAAGTCTGTGGCTAATAACCTACAAGTCCAAGTATTTTCTACAATAAATATTTTCCAGGTAATGGAACACTTGGGAACAGTCAGAGAACTCTAAGGTTGGAGAACTACAACTCCTTGTATATTTTCCAGCAAAAACTAATCCTTGGGCCATATCTGTAATTCTACCATTAGATAAATCTATGGCCTGTAGCTGTTTAACTACAAGTTTCTGTATGCTTTCTAGCCAAAGGGACCTTTTGAGGCCATCTGCAATTGTACACAATCCTTAAAAGACATTGCTAGCGATAATATGTTGAAAGCCTAGGTGGATATTCTGGTACTTATACTTCTATGATGTCAATAAAACCATTTGCAGCTCATGTAAATCTACTTGAGGAATCAAAGTTCATAAATATATGTTATGCTGCACTTAGAATAATATACAACTCCTTGGCATCTTAGAAAATTACCTCCCAATGCGCAGTATACAGATGGGATGATTGGCAGGCTTGCAAGGTGAAGGTTCTCAGAAAATATTCACACCCCCTATTACTTCACCTCACTGGCAGGGTCCCCTCCATCCTGCGCTTAATTTGTTGACCTTCCTCACTGTTATTTTCCTTCTTTTGTCCCAAAGGCAAACATCTGCACAAGACCCTCAACTACCTTTCCAACCTTCCCTTCCACGTGACGCAGTGCGAATTCCCATATCTCACGGTAAGCAGAGTTTACTTCATGACTTTGCGCTTAACTATTTCATATCTTGATAGTGATTAGAAAATTATCAGATAATACGGTATCTGGAAAACTGCAAAAATTTTCCATGTTTTATTTTTGAAGATTGGCTTATTTTTTTTTATTAATTCTGCAAACAAAAAAAGGGAATTCAGTTTAGATTTGATTCATGAATTACCATATTGAATACAGTGAATTTGCTGTGGCAAAATAATAATATAGTTAATAACAATAAAAATTCCAAAATCGTAAAATGCATGCACCAATATATTGATTGATTATTTGTGAAATAATTAAAGTGAATTAATTACTAATTATTATTTGTGAAATAATAAATATAATAACAGGTTATATAGATGG
Source organism: Leptodactylus fallax (assembly GCA_947044405.1). Lineage (NCBI taxonomy): Eukaryota > Metazoa > Chordata > Amphibia > Anura > Leptodactylidae > Leptodactylus > Leptodactylus fallax. The sequence continues at coordinate 1,048,688 of CAMRHE010000143.1, forward strand.
TAACAGTTTTAGGCTTCAAAATCTAATGGATATACTAATACCATCAATAGATTTGACGGTGGCTGAATTATAAGTATTTAACATCCATAGATTTGTAATAGGGGAAGAATAACATAAAAATATTTGTATTAACCAAAAAGGTTATTTTTTGGGGTTTATTTGCAGTGGTGCTTGGCCTTATAATATAACACATATAAAGTATTGATATTACCATTGAGCTTTAAATCAAATATCTATTTTGTTTTTGCACCAATATAGACATATAAGTTGAACTGTGGCCTTTTGATGCATTTTCAAAAAACGGTAATATGAATTGTTCATCTTAGCTGTATTGATGTGTTTTTTCTTAGCTGCTCTTGATAAATTACGTTGCTGAGCTTTGGAAAGACAATAGTAATGTTGGCTGGGTTAAGACTAAACATTTATCAATTTTTTTTTTCTTTTATATTTTAAATCTATTTTGTAGTCATTTATTTTAACAATGTGAAATTTTGATGAAATATGAATTGCGTGATATGTATAATATTTTCTTATTTATACACTTAAATTTTTTTAAATATGGACATTTATGTTCATGAACAGTTTGATAAAATATGGGACTGCAAATATGGTCAAGATTTCATGAAAACATGATCCTGGGGCTTCATGGAGACTTTTTATGGTAGCCTCACTTCACAGGAGATAATTAACACTGGAAAGTCGTGCTGCAAAAAGTTTCTGTAGTCCCAGCCTACAGCAAATGCGATTTTTTTCAATGCATATTCTCACACAATAGTAGCTATAAAAAATATAATTGTTGTGATTTTTTCTTACTTTTAGATGTATCTATAATACTGAATATAATGAGTAATTTTTAAAATAAACTATGCAGTAAATAGATACATCTTATTTATTTACCAGCTACACTAGCCCCGAGCTGACACTGGCCCACATGCCCTTTTAAAGTTGTACATGTAAGTTTATCTTGCATTGCTCTAAATTGTGCATGTTATAAACAGGGCTCCATTTATGAAAGCCTAAAATACGGTGAACTAATGGGCACAACTTATGTTCATGCGATCCACTACTAATTCCCATTTCCTCTATTACATTTGTCCATAGAAATTAATGCCTGGTAAACATTCATGAGTTTTCCAGTCACTGTCCATTTGTTAAGACAATTTTTGAAACATAAAGTCAAAATACCAAATGTGCTAAAGGAAGTGCATTTTCCACGAATGATTTAGAGTTTTGATAAGCTTAATTATTTTGAACCCCCCCCCCAAAAAAAAAAAAACAGTCTACCCTCAATAAACATTTTTTGATCTAGAGACTGGCCATGCCCAACACTTTACCAAGCTATCACATAAGGAAGTGTTCAAAAGCAAGTTTCAAAAACATTTTTGCAAAAAAACTATGCAAACTATGATATATATATATATAGGTAAAAGTTAGTAATTTTATAAAATTGGATCTATATTTCTTCTATAAAGGAAAGTTAACTATTTATCACAAGCTGCCAATGAAGCTTATAGCAAAAGAAAATAAAAAATAAAAACAATAAAAATTCCAAATTTCAATGTGTATTAATCTTTTGTGGCTTTAATTTTTATGGTATTCTTTAAAGTGGCTGAACAGTTATCTTATACATAAAATTTTAGTGAAAGCTCAAAGGCAAAGTAATGAGAAACAAACTTGCTTATCCAAAGTCAGATACATCCTGTTAAATACGGTATTCTTTTTGTTTTTGATTGTGTGATTGTGGAGGGTAATTCATTAATTATTATATTTCAGTTTACATAATCTGTATGCTAAATTGGCATCAAGTATATTTAAGTATATCTATGCACATTATATTATGACAACATCACTATTGTAATTATCAGTCTTAATGACTCTGATAAGAATATCATCATCATTACTGCATACTACTTCTACTTACAACCCTAAGAGTGTCAATTAACTTATATCATACATGTAGTGCCAAAGGTGAACAGCAGAGGTCCTAACATTTTGAAATAAATGACCTTAAAGTAGACAGACCCCATAAATGTGAGGGAAAGACAGGGACCCATACTCATTTTAAAATCTGATCACAATAAGAGTTAACAAATGATTGTTTAACTCTTTTTGCACTGGTCCCACAACATTTGCCTTTTATAATTGATGACATACATTGTGTGGCGTCATGTTGACCCCAGTCAAGCAATTATGAGTTATACAAACATATAGATGGGCATGTTTACTGTCATTCTGTGTAGAGAATGTGTGTTTGCATTTTGTCATGTTAATCAGCCTGGTTTGTGAGGTTTTGTGATGCAGGATTTTTCTAGCTCCCCTGGTGTATGTATACATTTACGTGTGAATTGGTAGTAAAACTATATAAGCCAGATGAAGTCACAGGCCGGCTGGAAAGGAGAACGTGATCTATAAAAGAACAAGGTCACATGATGGAACAATATAAAGATGATAGAGGTGGAAATAAATCACCACCTGAAAATTCTAAATTATTCTACATTTGGTAAATTAATTTGTTTTATTCTTGAATTTTATTTTTATTGAAGTCAAGAATTTTATCAATCTATCTATCTATCTATCTATCTATCTATCTATCTATCTATATATGTTTGATTGCTTTTTTCTTTGGAAATCCATGACTGCTGTTTTAATGTATTTCACTGTTGCTATTTATAGGAGTTTTTCATTTACATCAATTTTTTTTTTCAAGAGTCTGTTTTTAAGAGCAGAAGAAAATATCCTAAATATATTTTCCAAATGCATAATACAATTCCATTTACAAGTAATAACTCCCCACTAAAGAGTGTCATTAGCAAAACATGCAGACATTTTTCTTAAAATTAATCCTAAATGAAAATGGTTGAGGATTATCTATCTATATATCTATCTATCTATCTATCTATCTATCTATCTGTCTGTCTGTCTGTCTGTCTGTCTGTCTGTCTGTCTGTCTATCTATCTATCTATCTATCTATCTATCTATCTATCCATCTATCTAACCATGGAGATACATAGATCTGCACTAGGACTGTGTACATGATACGATAGGTGATTTTAATTAAGTCCATTGTTTACGTTTTGTGACACATAAAAACTATTTGAAAAATGGTTACAAAGCTCTACATACCCTTATAGTCAAGTAGGTATTCTTTATCATCAGCACCTGACATAAAAAAGTAACTTTTCTTTGCATTAAGAATACGGAAAACCATACAGAGTGTTTTTTGTTGGTCTATTTGGAAAAACATTTAAAACAACTATAAAACTCTTTCCTGTTTCTACAATTTACATGATAATTCCAGACATTCTGCTTTATTTTCATTGTTAAGATTTGCATCGAACAATATCACCATTTTATATAAATATTTCATTTCCATAAAAACAACAAAAGAAATGGTTTAAAGTAAAAGGAGACGCAGGGGGTGGGGGTAGGGGGTATTTTCAAATCTCCTTTTTTCTTGTGGTTTTCCTTCTAAACAGTTTAAGAAGTTGTATAGAGCACGGATGTCAGGATTCACTGTACTTACTACAGCAGAGGGAAAGTGAAAAAATATACAACTGCTTGATATGGTTTCCTCTAAATGTTTCTGCAGATTCCTGAAAACATAAGTGAAAAGATATGGTACCCTTTACCACATGCTAAAAGAGTAGTCTGAATAAAGATGGGGGAATATAATGAAGCAACCAAATTCTACTCTTTCTCTTATACAATTGGCTCTCCGGTAGTTGCATTACAACTCCCATAGGAGCATAACTAGAAAAGCCTGGGCAAACATTAGGATGACTTTTCCCTATACCCTGAGCACGATCAGAGTTCAGTGGATTTTTTATATTAAAAATCTGCCATGAATTTTGTTGTAAATCCAGATTTACTATTGTTTTCAGCCTTGCTGTATTGAAAGGTGTGAATTTTGTGGTGAAAATCCACACCGTCAGTCAATTTCTCTGCAGAATTTTAGTTTTTTCGTATCTCATGCATATGGGTGCTACTGTATTCCTCTTTGGATTTGTCGTATGAGTGCACTATGTATGCATTTACCATTAGGGGTAAATAAATAATCAATACTCACCCCACTGAGCCAACTGCAGACTGCTGCTGCTTCAATCCCAGTTTGGCTCTGGATCCTTTCCACTTACTTCCTGGATAACTGGCCATGTGCCTTAAAAGTCAGTCAGATTGGCCACACCAGCTATGCTGTCTCAGAGAATGACTGCTATATATTAGCAGTTATGTGCTTAGATGGCACGACTGGTACATCCAGTCACAGGTTTCAGAGTTATCACCACTGTGGCTTGTGATTGGCTACAGTGGTCATGTGCAGTCAAAGCACATGACTGGTTAATCGGGAAGTGAGTGGAGAGAATGGGCTGGATCAGCAATGGCAATGTTTCCAGAGGCGGCTTAGAGGACTAAGTTTTTTTTTGTTTTTTTTTTTTTACAGTGCCACCAGTAGTTTCCAAAAATTTTCAGTGGACAACCACCTTAAGTTTTATATCTACCTTCCTATGTAGAAAGAGACCATTAATTGCAAACTTCAATGGGTAGCTTTAGCATGATACAATCTTGCCTTTTGGATTTGTTGGCAGACTAAGTATTGGTTCCCTTGCTGCCCCAGCAGTCCACTCATCACTGGGGAGTACCATGCCTCTTTACAGGCCTCAAGTCTTTATGCAGCTAAGCTGACTCTAACTTGCAATGCTGCATTAGGCCTGCAGTTCTCTAAGGGCTCAGAGACTACTTTGGGCCCACTACTTATAACAAACACACAATTGGCCAGATTTTTTATGTAAAAAAGCCACAAATTTGTAACTTTTTAAATGCCAGTTGGAACAGTAATTATAATTTTCACAACTGGTGATTTTGTGTCTTTCATGAAAGTGATGTGGGAGTTGTGCTACATTTAGTATCATTCATGCCAGTTTTGGGTATATGAGCAGTGAAATTCACCCCAGCTACATGCTAGCATAGATTTAATCTCTGCCGTATGGCCCGGCGGAAGAGTCGCACCATTTATGAAGAGGCCAGGCTTCATAAATATGCACCATTGGGTCCTTCTACTTTACTTGTGGCCACTGATATCCTCTCTCTCCCAGATCAAGCTATTGTTCTATCTCTATCTTGAGAGTGTGTAATGAGTTGCAATGGTCAAAGAGACTCATCGTGCTATAAATGTGAATGTCACATCCACATTTTCCCATCCATGTGGATGGGAAACACATTCATGTAAAGAAGCCACCTCCTATATTATAGACAGTTTTACTTTAAAAAGGGTTTATAATTGTGGATTTAGGGGCCTTTGGAAGTTCAGCTGATGCTGGCGTCTTCCAGGCTTCCAGAATGGATGAACGGCTTTGGAACAATCAGCTTTCCTTTCCTGAATCGAGTCGACTGCCCGGTTCATTTGTCAGCACCATTTGTCATTGTTGGTGATGAAGGTTTTGTACCATTTTTTGCTGCCATTCCCTTGGTGTGGTTTAGATAATCGGAGGCGTGGCTTTAACTACCACCTTACTAGAGCATGGCGGTATGTTGAGTACACCTTTGGTATTCTAAGCAGCAACTGTCGGGTGTTTCAAATCCCTCTTCAATTGAGACCTCATAACGTGAACCAGGTTATCCAAGCCAATGTCATTCTACACAACTTTGTGAGGATTCATGACCCTATGCATGACTGTGATGACATCCCTCTGGACCACAACTTGCATGGACTTCCTGGAGCAGCTGGATTATGTGTATGGGATCTCTATGCTGACTACTTTATTTCACCTTGTGGAGCAGTTCCTTAGCAGATGGATCCTATTCATAATTTTTTTTTTTAGTTAACTTTAGTTTTTCCTGTTGTAGTCTATGTTAGGGACTCTCAACAGAGTGAGGGTACTTGATGTGGGTTGCGAGATTAAGTATTTCTGTATGCTTCCTTTTTTTGGGATTTTTTGAAAATGTGGTTGTAATTTTAGTTAAAATCACTTCATATTTTTCATAGTCATAAAAAGTGCAGCAAATATCTCATAATTTTAATTAAAAAAAGAAAAAACCCAACCCATGGCAATAACTATATATATATAGTGGGTACGGAAAGTATTCAGATCCCTTTAAATTTTTCACTCTTTGTTTCATTGCAGCCATTTGCTAAAAGCAAAAAAGTTAATTTTATTTCTCATTAATGTACACTCAGCACCCCATCTTGACAGAAAAAAAACAGAAATGTAGATATTTTTGCAAATTTATTAAAAAAGAAAAACTGAAATATCACATGGTCATAAGTATTCAGACCCTTTGCTCAGTATTGAGTAGAAGCACCCTTTTGAGCTAGTACAGCCATGAGTCTTCTTGGGAATGATGCAACAAGTTTTTCACATCTGGATTTGGGGATCCTCTGCCATTCTTCCTTGCAGATCCTCTCCAGTTCCATCAGGTTGGATGGTAAACGTTGGTGGACAGCCATTTTCAGGTCTCTCCAGAGATGCTCAATTGGGTTGAGGTCAGGGCTCTGGCTGGGCCAGTCAAGAATGGTCACAGAGTTGTTCCGAAGCCACTCCTTTGTTATTTTAGCTGTGTGCTTAGGGTCATTGTCTTGTTGGAAGGTGAACCTTCGGCCCAGTCTGAGTTCCAGAGCACTCTGGAAGAGGCTTTCTTCCAGGATATCTCTGTACTTGGCCGAATTCATCTTTCCTTCAATTGCAACCAGTCGTCCTGTCCCTGCAGATGAAAAACACCCCCATAGCATGATGCTGCCACCACCATGTTTCACTGTTGGGATTGTATTGGGCAGGTGATGAGCAGTGCCTGGTTTTCTCCACACATACCGCTTAAAATTAATGCCAAAACGTTCAATCTTCGTCTCATCAGACCATAGAATTTTATTTCTCATAGTCTGGGAGTCCTTCATGTGTTTTTTGGCAAACTCTATGCGGGCTTTCATATGTCTTGCACTGAGGAGAGGCTTCCTTTGGGCCACTCTACCATAAAGCCCTGACTGGTGGAGGACTGCAGTGATAGTTGACTTTGTGGAACTTTCTCCCATCTCCCTACTGCGTCTCTGGAGCTCAGCCACAGTGATCTTTGGGTTCTTCTTTACCTCTTTCACCAAGGCTCTTCTCACACGATTGCTCAGTTTGGCTGGACGGCCAGGTCTAGGAAGAGTTCTGGTCATCCCAAACTTCTTCCATTTAAGGATTATGGAGGCCACTGTGCTCTTAGGAACCTTGAGTGCTGCAGAAATTCTTTTGTAACCTTGGCCAGATCTGTGCCTTGCCACAATTCTTTCTCTGAGCTCCTTGGGCAGTTCCTTTGACCTCATAATTCTCATTTGCTCTGACATGCACTGTGAGCTGTGAGGTCTTATATAGACAGGTGTGTGCCTTTCCTAATCAAGTCCAATCAGTTTAATTAAACACAGCTGGACTCCAATGAATAAGTAGAACCATTTCAAGGAGGATCAGAAGGAAATGGACAGCATGTGAGTTAAATATGAGTGTCACAGCGTCTAAATTGCGCAGGCGCCATGGACACCGCCATTTTTCTCCAATCGCCGCCCTCCAGAACATCATCGTAGGGTGGTGATCGGTTTCCATGACAGATGGGAGCCTATTGAAGGTTCCCAGGCCTGTCATTACATTAGATCTATTACACGATGCCAGAGGCAGAAAAGGTGAACAAATGGACTCTGCATGCCTGGTTCCCACCGTGAAGCATGGAGGAGGAGGAGGTGTGATGGTGTGGGGGTCCTTTGCTGGTGACACTGTTGGGGATTTATTCAAAATTGAAGGAATACTGAACCAGCATGGTTACCACAGCATCTTGCAGTGGCATTCTAATCCATCCGGTTTACGTTTAGTTGGACCATCATTTATTTTTCAACAGGACAATGACCCCAAACACACCTCCAGACTGTATAAGGGTTATTTGACCAAGAAGGAGAGTGATGGATGACCTGGCCTCCACAGTCACCAGACCTGAACCCAATCGAGATGGTTTGAGGTGAGCTGGACTGCAGAGTGAAGGCAAAAGGGCCAACAAGTGCTAAACATCTCTGGGAACTCCTTCAAGACTGTTGGAAGACCATTTCAGGTGACTACCTCTTGACGCTCATCAAGAGAATGCCAAGAGTGTGCAAAGCAGTAATCAAAGCAAAAGGTGGCTACTTTGAAGAACCTAGAATATAAGACATATTTTCAGTTGTTTCACACTTTTTTGTTAAGTATATAATTCCACAAAACTCTTGGAATGAGAAGGTGTGTGTCCAAACTTTTGGTCTGTACTGTATATATATATATATATATATATATATATATATATATATAGAGAGAGAGAGAGAGAAATATATATAATGTGAAAAAGTAACAACCAAAGGTTTTAAACAGATAAAGACAAAAAAACAAATACACAAAATGAAAAATCAGCCAAATCGTGGCTGAAAGAGCCGGGAAAATAAGATGGACCTCTGTAACTCTCCTACCGTTCCTACATAGTGCATGTAGACACCATCTTGCTGCCCATCATAGGATAGCCCAGAGGATGACATGTATCATGTGGGCTCAGGAGTACATGTGGGCTGCTCAGAGTAATTATACTGGGTAGTATACATGTGGACAAAATTGTTGGTACCCCTCGTTTAATGAAAGAAAAACCCACAATGGTCACAGAAAAAACTTGAATCTGACAAAAGTAATAATATATAAAAATTCTATGAAAATGAACAAATGAAAGTCAGACATTGCTTTTCAACCATGCTTCAACAGAATTTTAAAAAAAAGAAAACTCATGAAACAAGCCTGGACAGAATTGATGGTACCCTTAACTTAATATTTTGTTGCACGACCTTTTGAGGCAATCACTGCAATCAAACGATTCCTGTAACTGTCAATGAGACTTCTGCACCTCTCAACAGGTATTTTGGCCCACTCTTCATGAGCAAACTGCTCCAGTGGTCTTGGGTTTGAAGGGTGCCTTTTCCAGATGGCATGTTTCAGCTCCTTCCAAAGATGCTTAATAGGATTTAGGTCAGGATTCATAGAAGGCCACTTCAGAATAGTCCAATGTTTTCCTCTTAGCCATTCTTGGGTGTTTTTAGCTGTGTGTTTTGGGTCATTATTCTGTTGCAAGACCCATTACCTGCGACTGAGACCAAGCTTTCTGACACTGGGCAGCACATTTCCCTCTAGAATCCCTTGATAGTCTTGAGATTTCATTGTACCCTGCACAGATTCAAGACACATTGTGCCAGATGCAGCAAAGCAGCCCCAGAACAAAACAGAGCCTCCTCCATGTTTCACAGTAGGGACAGTGTTCTTTTCAAGATATGCTTCATTTTTCCATCTGTGAACATAGAGCTGATGTGCCTTGCCAAAAATTTCGATTTTTGTCTCATCTGTCCATAGGACATTCTCCCAGAAGCTTTGTGGCTTGTCAACATGTTGTTTGGCAAATTACTTTAGTCAGATTCAAGTTATTTCTGTGACCATTGTGGGTTTTTCTTTCATTAAACAAGGGGTACCAACAATATTGTCCACGTGTGTAAATGTAGGTGGTGGCCCTGGAGGTAGAGCAAATGCAGGGGGTGGGCCAGGAAGTGCAGTATATGGTGATGGTAGGACATCAAGTCTCAGTCATTGCTGCTCAATGTAGTGGTAGAGCTCCCTGGTGTCCATCCCAGATGCAAAGACCTCCGGCACACCAAGAATGGCTGACTGGCAGTGTAGCCTTTTAGCTATGGGAATTTTCTTCAAATGCTCCCCCACAACCTGGCCAAAGAGCTTTTCTGGTCAGTCTACTTGTTTAGGTGTGCAAGGACCTAGGTATTAATGAGGACCTGTGTGTCCAAAGCTGCTTTAAGGGCATTACGACCCCTGCGTCATGAGCCTCTGGAGGTGGCTTTTTCTATAACCTGGACCAGATCCACACATGCAGGAACTGGACACTCTGAAGTTTCCGAAGAAGATCCAAGAACTGGGTTCCTGTAACTCTTCCGATTCTTCAGTTTGCTCCTCCAGATTTTCCTGAGATCTATGATGAGGAAATTAATGAAAATTGATCACAATTTGAACCAGACACAGATTTGTGCAAATTTATTATAAAAAAAATGGCAAGACAAGAGGAATGAAGGTATGTTAGGTAGCAGAGGTAAAGTGTACTTCCTAGCATGGCCCCATACAATTACTTACTATTGAACATGAACCTAAAAACATATTGTTTGAAAATAAATTTACCAAGCCACTTTGCTTGCCATGGTGTATATGGAATGGAGATGTATGGTCTGCTCTGGGTGCTGGATGCAAAGAGAGTGCTAACATACAACTATGTTTTGGACAAAGTTATTAGTAACAAGGCTATGGAAGATATCTCCATGGTTAGGTATGGGCATTGGTAGAGGTATATCATGAAAACTTTACATATGAACATAAACTTCTCCAGATTAGAAATAAAGCGTCCACATTTTTTGTCCATGGGCTGTGTTTGATATTTTAAACTCAGTCCTAGGCACAGCATAAAGACAAGAGTGATCCTGTTACTGTAAATAAGAAGATGTTTTGGTTCTAATTGTCAAAATCCCTTAAAGGGAGTCTATCATTACAGAAACATGTTTTTAACTGAAGCCACATTGGAAAAGCCCTTATAAAGGCTATTCTACGCCTACCTTTACTTCTCTTCTCCTCACCGCCGTTTGTCACTGCAATCAAACGATTCCTGTAACTGTCAATGAAACTTCTGCACCTCTCAACAGGTCTTTTGGCCCACTCCTCATGAGCAAACTGCTCTAGTTGTCTTGGGTTTGAAGGGTGCCTTTTCCAGACGGCATGTTTCAGCTCCTTCCAAAGATACTTAATAGGATTTAGGTCAGGGCTCATAGAAGGCCACTTCAGAATAGTCCAATGTTTTCCTCTTAGCCATTCTTAGGTGTTTTTAGCTGTGTGTTTTGGGTCATTATTCTGTTGCAAGACCCATGACCTGCGACTGAGACCAAGACACTGGGCAGCACACTTCTCTCTAGAATCCCTTGATAGTCTTGAGATTTTATTGTACCCTGCACAGGTTCAAGACACCCTGTGCCAGACACAGCAAAGCAGCCCCAGAACAAAACAGAGCCTCCTCCATGTTTCACAGTAGGGACAGTGTTCTTTTAAAGATATGCTTCATTTTTCCATCTGTGAACATAGAACTGATGTGCCTTTCCAAAAATTTCGATTTTTGTCTCATCTGTTCATAGGACATTCTCCTAGAAGCTTTGTGGCTTGTCAACATGTAGTTTGGCAAATTACTTTTGTCAGATTCAAGTTATTTCTGTGACCATTGTGGGATTTTCTTTCATTAAACGAGAGGTACCAACAATTTTGTCCACGTGTGTACCTATAGGGAAACCGCTGGCGTTTCCATAAGTATAATTAACATGCCGCGATTTTCAAAACTGCAGAATTTTTGGAAATTGCAGTGTGTCCGCTCTGCATATTTTCCTGCAATGTGTGGATGGGATTCGCTAGAATCCGCTAGATTTCCGCTATGGCCAAACCTGCGGCATTTACGCCACGTGGGGCCCCAGCCTAAATTTGATAACAAATACAATGTGTAATCACAAAATGGTTAGACTTGATTTGGGGCGGATTTATTAAAACTGGCTACAAGCAAAACTGTCTTGGATGCCCATAGCAACCAATCATAGTGCACCTTTCATTTTCCATAGCACTATTAGAAATGAAGGCTAAACTGTGATTGGTTGCTATGGTATTTTTGAACTTAGTTTTGGTAGAGTTTTTTATGCCATCTATGTACTAAAGGGAAATTGTACAAAAATTTGCTGACTTTTTAAAATGTTGCATTACATAAAGGACGTGCATAGCATAAATGGCTCTGAATTCCGGCTAAAAATGTGTTCAACAACAGATTAGACAACAATGGGGAAAAGTAATACTGTTCTGTTGTCCATAGTAAATAATCACAGTACAGCTATTATTTTTTAAGTGCACTGTAGAAAGTGTATGCTGTATCATGACTGGTTGCTAGGGGCAACAGATAATTAAAAAAAAAAATCTGTCTTAATATTTTGAAGTAAAAGGCGCCATAAAAATTGATAAAAACATTGATATATATGTGTCTATGTCCATAATGGGGATTTGGGGCTTTGTGTCAGAAAAACAGAACATCAACTGTTACATAGATATAATATTAAATTAATCAGCTTCAAATTTTGATCCCTTTTAGAGTAAACGTAAAAAGTTAAATAGTGGTCAAGAGTGAACCAATAAAACAACAAGGATTGTGGGTAAAATATAAATAAACATCAATACTGTGATGGACACATCAGTAACTGGAGAGTAACCGTAATTCCTATGGCAACTCTGTCGAAAACCAAAATGTAGCAGAAAACACAATTATAAATAATAATTTCACATAGTCTGAGGTATATATATTGTATAAATGCTTACACACATAGATACATATGTACACATGTTCATAGATTCATGCACACATACATACACATGCATATATACATAGATACTCACATACTCACGAAGATGGGGCGATGCTACCAGAAGAATCATGGCACGTGGTGTCCCTGCATAAACAAAGGTTAAATTTGAACATTGGCGAAGTATAATTGTAGCTGGATTTTGGTTTTGGATTAAAGGAAAATTATACATTTAAAAACATCTCTTCTACTCATGTGGTTTGTACTATTGTGGTCTCATAGTTATTCTGTTCAATAATCTTCAGCTGCTCAAGCAGATAGGTTGGGCTGCCATGCTAGCCTGGCGCCTGGGTAACACGTCCACAGACTAGAGGGAACTGGAGACCAATCGCATGCATTTTACAAAAGTTCTCACTGTGGTCCCATAACTTTATAAAACAGATCTGTATATAGAAACTCTGCTACAATCATTAGATTATTTCCTTTTTCCCCACAATAGCTGTCAATTAAAATGAATAATTTCTGTAACTAATGTATTACCTGAATGATATATTCTAATACTAAATTAAATATATTACTTTAATAACATTATTTTTTTTATTAATACTACTACTATTAATATTATTTAAATTATTACTAGTATTGATGTTATTATTATGAATATTAAATTAGCCACAAATTTGGTGTTATTTTAGTTTCAAAAATATTTATTGAATTACACATCAAAGGAAAATTACAGCGCAAACAACAAAACAGTCAAAATAACAGTGAAAATAATGCGGGACAAGGCAGGCATGAAGCGAAAGAGTAGGTACATAACCAAAATCAGCATGCCAATCTGAAAGGACAAAAATAAGGGTACAAAGGAGTAAAATGCAAAAACAAACATCCGATAGAAAGGGAATGGGAATTGGTGGAACATTGTCGCAGTATAAGGATCAGGCGTTAAATAGGAAAGGACCCTGCGGGGGGATATATTACTCTCAATCTCAGTTCTCAATCATTAATGAAGACAGTATGACAGGCCTGGAATATTGGATCTAGTAATCCAAACTTTATCAAATAGGGGGTGAGTATCAAAGATAGTGGCATTCATTTATTTTTTCGTGGAGCACAATGGAATCGACTCGCCGAATAACATCATCCGTCACTGAAAGAGAAGGCTTTCTCCAGCTGAAGGCGACATGTATACAGTACGTGCAGCCATCAGGATGAATTGAAATAATTTCAATTGAGTGTGTTTGAAATTATTAGGTTTGAGACTAAGGAGAAAAGTAGGGGCTGAAAATGGAAATGATATGCCATGAAGCCGTTGCACCATTCCGTGAATAATCACTTAAAAGTGATGGACCTGAGGGCACTACTGCCAGATATGTAAAGTAGTGTGCCTTGAAAGCACAGAGGCGAAACTGAAGGATAAAACTATGTAAACGGTGAGAGACCAGGTAGGCCATATGAAGGACCATCAAAGAAGAAGGTTCCATAAGGGTGACCTGCCAGCTGCCCTTGATGATGGATGTGCAAAATTTACTTTCATCTGAAAACAACACCTTTGACCACTGAGCAACAGTCCAGTTCTTTCTCTCCTTGGCCCAGGTAAGAGGCTTCTGGCGTTGTCTATTGGTCATGAGTGGCTTGACACATGGAATGTGACACTTGTAGCCCATGTCCTGGATACGTCTGTGTGTGGTGGCTCTTGAAGCACTGACTCCAGCAGCAGTCCACACCTTGTGAATCTCCCCCAAATTTTTGAATGGCCTTTTCTTAACAATCCTATCAAGGCTGCGGTTATCCTGGTTGCTTGTGCACCTTTTTCTACCACACTTTTTCCTTCCACTCAACTTTCCATTAATATGCTTTGATACAGCACTCTGTGAACAGCCAGCTTCTTTAGCAATGACTTTTTGTGGCTTACCCTCCTTGTGGATTGTGTCAGTGACTGCCTTCTGGACATCTGTCAAGTCAGCAGTCTTCCCCATGATTGTGTCGCATACTGAACCAGACTAAGGGACCTTTTTAAACACTTAGGAAGCCTTTGCAGGTGTTTTGGGTTAATTATTCTAATTTTCTGAGATAATGACTTTTGGGTTTTCCTTGGTTGTAAGCCATAATCATCAACATTAACATAAATAAACACTTGAAAAAGTTCACTCTGTTTGTAATGACTCAATATAATATATGTGTTTCACTTTTCAGTTGAATTAGTTAAAAAAAAATAACTTTTTGATGATATTCTAATTTATTGAGATGCACTTGTATGTGAACACCCCCTCATAGATCCATGCCTGAATCATTTTCACAAATATATATTTGCTTGTTTTGCTGATGTGTGTCAGATTGGTGCTGTGGTTGAAAATACTGTTCCTTCATGTATGGCTACATGCCTCCACGGCCACCATTCACAGCTGTCAGTCAGCTCGGGCAGTTTTGCCGCATACACAGGCCTGTGACAATACATAGGCCTGTGACAATACATAGGCCTGTGTATGTGGCCACAGAAATGAATGGGTGGAATGAAAAACAGGCTCAATTTTACTCAATGACTTTTTTTGCAGCAAAAGCACAACGTAAAAAGATAAAGAGGTAAAAAAGCATACTGTATGGTGTTGTGTGGTGTTAAACATAAGTTTCTAAGTTTTTTGGGGGTATTGTTTGGCAAAGAAAAAAAAAAAGGACCAATTTTATTTAATGACTTTTATGCCAGGCCCAGTCACGGTTGCACCACCTGCGACCACAATCAGTACGCCACTGTTATAGGGTGAGATGCCCTGATCCGTGAGGTCATGTGATACTTCTTTGCTTACTCAATACTTTCACATGGTATCCTCCATTTTAGCCGGGTTGTACAAAACCAAATGCCAAAAATTTGAAATTCGGAACAAATCAAGCAGAGAATTTCAGCCATTACCAAGCAGTAGAGAACTCCACACACATTACAAAGAGGCCTACAAACTATTGAGTAGTACATAGCTTTGTACATTACTGAGTGGTAGAGAGTCCCACACATTATTAAAAAGTAGAGACCTTCATATACTACTAACATCACTGAACAAAAGAGATCTCACGGCTGCCTGCAGATGAGTGTCTGGTCTGGTTGCAAGGCCTGTAAAAGAGTTGGACATTGAATTACAAGATATCTATTTTAAAACAAGTGGCACTAGAGACACTTGCTTTCTTTTTCTAAAGAGATCAAATTTACATATTGTGACAACTTGGGGAATTAGACTCAAAATGGCGGCAGACTCCTGGTCCGGACAGCGGTGGTTCGTGGTACTGGGCGCCGGAAAGATAGCGTTCAGACGGTCCAAGTGTAAAATAAAACTGGCTTTATTCAGCTTAACTGCAACACAACAAAACAACAAAAAAACCTATGCCACAGTTAGGGCACTAACTGACTCCTTGAGCCCCTAACTGTCCTGACTATTGCTCAGCTCCAGCAACAGTCCCCTGTGGACCCCAGCCCTTCTGGGACAGAGCCTCTCCCTCTGTCCTTAGCTGGTCCACCATCTCCTGCTCCCTGCAGGATATTCCAGCCTTCTGGAGTTACACGCCCCCACCCAAAGGCGTGGCTGAGAGCCTTTTCTGGCCTGGGCCTGGGTCGATCAACAGCGCCCTCTGGTTCACATACTCACAATATCTTTTTCTCAGAGAATCATAAGACTCCTTCTGTCCATATTGAACTCTCTACCCAAGAAACATTAATTCTCCCCACAAATCCCAATAAAGAGCATGCATTATAATTGAGCACTATAGAGCCCAACTCATTACTTATCAGCAGACAGCCCCAAATATTACTTTAGAGTAGAGAACAATTACTGGGTACCAGAGAGTTCTGTATATTACTGAACAGTGCTGTTTTTATCTTCTCTGCTGCTTTAGATCCAGGTGTCCGTATGAGTCTCATACCAGTGGATGACTGCCATCTTACCTTCGGCTGTTTGTGATTTGGGATGCAGAAGATGTTTGGGGCAGAATCTAAGACTCAGCACATTCTAAGAAAGTTTAAGATTCAACTATAATGGAAAATATTTGTTAATTTTATTTTGGTTGGTTATTATTGTGATTGTATATCTGTGATAAATTAAACTCAGGGTGTAGCTTAAGGGGATGCAGAGGGTGCAGTTGCACTCAGGTCAAGGAGCTTTAGTGGGCCCATAAATTGTCTCTTTCAACTGTAAATTGTGCATCGTAATTTGGGGGCTGGTACAGATTTTGCACTGGGGCCTAGGAGCTTCATGTTATGGCTATGGTCAAACCAATACATTAGGTAACTACAATAAAATTCCTTTAACCAAATATCAATAGGACCACATAGGTGCTGGATTGTCAGATTTTCCAAATAATAGGACATAGAAAAGAAGGTAATGTTCATCTATAAATGTCTAGAATATTTAGGACAAAAGCCTAAAATAAAATAAACTAAAGCTCAAAATAAAATATAAAATACATATTTCACAAATTATGAAACATTCTGGATTATTTTAGTCATAGTGATGTAATTAGTTTTCCCAAATGGTTTCTTAATGAAGAATACTAGAAAATGCTATTATTATGAATAGCAGTGCTAAAAATTTTGGGTCTTTATACATGGTGGCTGCTCAGGAGGTGAGTGGCTGCCATAACCACTGGGTCTCCACTGTATTATACACCAATGGCCACAATCAGAGCCCACACGGATCGTAGGCAATAACCCAGATGCTTTGGTCAAACAGATCTTCTGGTCAAACATGACTGACGCATTGGCGCTGTGATGTTGATGAATATAGCCACCACGCGAAGCGCTATCTGGGGTGATGATCCATTGCTATGACAGCCAGGAGCCTTTTGAAGCCCCAGGCTTGTCATCAATATAGTCCTATTACAGGCTGTGCTAGGCAGTCTGCAATAGAATTCTATGGATTTCACAGTACACTGCAATGCTGTATTAGTATCAGACACCCTGGGGTTCAAGACCCCAGTGGGGTCTAAAAATAAAAGTTAAAAGAAAATGTTAAAAATTCAAATCCCCTTTTCTCTAGATCAGATCTAAAAATAAATAAAGTAAAACAAATACATTAGGTATCCCTGCATCTGAAAAAGCCCAAACTACAAACCTATAAAATTATTTTTCCCTAATGGTGAATGCTTTAGCATGGAAAAAATTCAAAAGAGCCTAACCAATGTTTTTTTATTTTTTTTTTTGCTTTCCAAAAAAAGTAATGAAAAGTGATCAAAACATAAGACATTCTCCAAAATGGCATAAATGAAAAAGTACCCCTGGCCCCACAAAAAAATATAAAAAATTTACAAGTGTCAGAATATGATGACCCAAAGAATTTTTTTTTCAAAGATTTGAATTTTTTTTAAAGGTTTTAAAACATAACAAAAGCTATATAAATTTAGAATTGCCATAATCATAACGACCCATAGAATACAGGTAGAAAGTCATTTTGGCTACACAGTGGACCCCCTAACAATAATACGCATAAGAATTTGGCAAGCCTATAAAAAAAAAAAAAAAAAAAAAGGGTCAATAATGCAACATGATAAATGCCATGAAAGATAAACACATATACTAATCAATGAAGCACTCACAGGAATAGTGTAAAAATATACAATACCTTTATTCAAATATTATTAAAACTATGTACACAATAAATAAGACAGGAGACATGAACCACAGAAGGGGCAAAACCTGAAGGGTCACAGACTAGAAATCCCAGACACATTACAAGTATCCTAATAGCATAAGGATCATGATGCAAATGGTGATTACATAAATATTATGCAATAAATAATATAAATAATTAGAGCTCATCTAGTGATTCCCTTGGCAAAGCCGTTGGCAAAACACCCATCAGGTGTGGTCTCCTGCTGTGGTCTGTATGGATCCCCATTTTAGGCTAAGGACCCACGTAGTGAAGCACAGCAAAAATAAACCTGTGTTTTTTTTCCTTAAACGTTTTCAACAGAAAGTATGCAGAGGAAAACTTCTGCCCCTATTATACCTATTCAGAGAATTCCAGTGTTTCCACAGGTATAATTAACATGATGCAATTTTAAAAAAAATGCAAACACAGCTTTCCGCTGCAAATCTTTTTCTGCAATGTGTGGATGGAATTAGCCAGATTTCATCCGCTTTACAGGTACTCTTAAATTCAGAGTTTCTTTGCTTTGATGTTTCTGCCGCAGCCAAAACGCTGCGTTTTTGCAACGTGGGGCACCGGCCTCATATTTGATATTACCATTAGATGAGCTCTAATTATTTATATTATTTATTGCATAATACTTGTGTAATCAGCATTTGCATCATGATCTTTATGTTATTAGGATATTTGTAGTGTGTCTATGCAGGGTCGGACTGGCCCACCGGGGAACCGGTGAATCCACCGGTGGGCCCCGAGCCCCGACTATTAGTCTTCATGTCATGGGGGCCCGATCGGGATCCTGACCATCCCGATCGGGCCCCTGACCAAAGGCGTAACGATCGGGCTCAGCGGGGTATGGGACCCGTGGCCAGCTGGAGATGGCTGGGGCCCTGGACCATTATAATAGCGGTCGGGGAAAGCCTGGTTCCCCGACTGCTATACATACTGTTATTGGAAAGGGGCCCTGGCATATTGCAGGCCCCTTTCCAATAGATGGCAGCCCAGGGGAGGTGACTGAAAACAATAAATACATATTCTCACCTCTCCTGGGCACAGTGTCCTCTCCGGCGCTCCTCCGTCATGACTGAGGCCTGTGATTAGGCCCCAGCGGTCACATGGGGCGCGGCCGCGTAATGACGTCAGTGCGCCCCCACGTGACCGCTGAGGCCCAATCACAGGCCTCAGCAGCGACGTTGGAAAAGGTCCTGAAGACACTGAAGACAGCAGGATGGAGCGAGGATGCCAAGGAAAGGTGAGTATGAGTGTTTGTTATTTTTAATCACTTCCCCTGTGCCTCCGATTATTATACTCTGGGGTCTGAGGAGATCCCAAAGTATAATAATAGCACCGAAGCGGGGAGGGGGGCTGTTGGGCGCATATAATACTGGGTGGGGGCCACTGTGTTGCTTATAATACTGGATGGGGGCCCCTGTAGAGCATATAATACTGGATAGGGGCCACTGTAGAGAGCATATAATACTGGGTGGGGGCCACTGTTGAGAGCATATAATACTGGGTGGGGGCCACTGTAGAGTATATAATACTGGGTGGGGGCCACTGTAGAGCATATAATACTGGGTGGGGGCCACTGTAGAGCATATAATACTGGGTGGGGGCCACTGTAGAGAGCATATAATACTGGGTGGGGGCCACTGTAGAGCTTATAATACTGGGTGGGGGCCACTGTGGAGCTTATAATACTGGATGGGGGTCACTGTGGAGCTTATAATACTGGGTGGGGGTCACTGTAGAGCTTATAATACTGGGTGGGGGCCACTGTGGAGCATATAATACTGGGTGGTGGTCACTGTGGAGCTTATAATACTGGGTGGGGATCACTGTAGAGCTTATAATACTGGGTGGGGGCCACTGTGGAGCTTATAATACTGGTGGGGGCCACTGAGGAGCTTATAATACTGGGTGGGGGCCACTGTGGAACTTATACTCCATACAGTGGCTCCTTTTTTTTTTTAAATTACGCCGGGGCAGGTGAAAAAAACAAAACAAAAAAACCCCCAAACTTTCTCTCCTGTCCCCAGTGTCTCCCAGCGCGGTTCGGTCCTGCAGTTCTGTTGTTTTCTTCCAGCTAAAGTTCCCCCTGCACATGACTACCTGTGACGTCACCCCTGAGGCCAATCAGCGGCCTAAGGGAAGGGACCTGGGACGTCCAGCCAGTGAGGACTTCTGGCAAAAAGAAGACAGCGGAGCTGCAGGACCGGACCGTGCTGGGAGGACACCGGAGCACCAGGGACAGGTGAATATGTTTAGTGTGTTTTTTTTTTTTTTGTTTTGGGGGGGGGGGTGTAGGGGGGATTCACCTCCCCCGGACTAATTATTAAAAAATTATACTGGACAACCTCTTTAAAGTGTGGCGCATTAGGGGGGCCCTGGGGGGTATATTAAAGGGGTTGTCCAGGCATAATTTGTTATGGTTTATCCTCAGGATAGGCCATAGATACCTGATCTGTAGGGGGCTGACCACGGACCGATCAGCTGTATGGAGCCACTTCTGATGCCCGTCCTGTACGCAATACAGGGCCAGAAGCAGAAAGCTATGTCCACTGTATATTAGCCGGCCACCTTCACTGCATCTCAGCACTTATTGAAGTCAGTAGGAGCTGAGCTGCAGTGAAGTCGCCGGGCTGCTATACAGCGGATGGAGCTTTCTGCTTCCGGCCCTGTGTTGTGTACAGAACGGGCTCCGGAAGTGGCTCTGAACAGCTGATGGTGCCGTGTGTCAGCCCCCTACCGATCAGGTATTTATGGTCTATCCTGAGCATAGGCCATAAAAAAGATTAACCCTGGACAACCCCTTTAATATGCCCCCCACAGTTTAATGTCCCCCCCCACAGGATGTCAGCCCCCATCACTGCTCCCACACAATATAATGACCACATCACTATTCCCCATACAGTATGGGGGACCAGTGAAGAGGCCACTATGTGGGGGGACCAGTGAAATGACCATAGAAATATTTGGCCCAGACAACCCCTTAAAATAGGTTGTCCATAAACTGGAGCGACCACGGTGTCGGTCGCCAGGGAGGTGTAAAAATAAGAAAATTAAAAAAAAAAAAAGCATACTCACCTGTCCCCAGCACCCCGATGTCCCCTGCCTGTGTCTGTTCGGTCTCATGGCGGCGCCTCATTTCTGGAAATCCTGTACCTAATTGGTCTTAGTGATCACATGAGGTGCAGGACTCCCAGCAAGGAGTCGCCGGCACGAGACTGAATGGACACTGACAGCGGACAACGGAACGCTGGGGACAGGTGAGTATGCTTTTTAATTTACTTATTTTTTACTTTACACCTCCCGCCAGCTACATGGGTTGCTCCAATGCCTGGACAACCTCTTTAAAGGATTTATCCATCTTTCTAATATTGATGGCCTGTCCTTAGGATAGGCCATCAATATTACATCTGCGATGATACAACAGCCAGGACCTCTGCAGATCAGCTTTTCCAGGACAGTGCAGCTACAGGTAAAGGTAACAATTCTTGGAGCCACGCTGCTTACTTGCCATACAAGGTGTAGCAGTAGGTTTAGGTAGTGCAGTGGTGCACATGGTATAGTGGTTGAGCAGCTTGGCTCCCAACATGTTATTACCTTTAGCCGCCCTGTCTCGGTACCACTGAACTGCAGGGGTCCTGATGGTGGGCCCCTAGAAGCAATTCCACTGGTGGGCCCTAGACATCCCAGTCCGACACTGTGTCTATGGAATTTCTAGTCTGTGATGCTTGAAGTTTTGCCCCTTCTGTGGTTCATGTCTCTTGTCTTATTTATTGTGTTAATAGTTTTTATAATATTTGAATAAAGGTATTATATATTTTTATACTATTCCTGTGAGTTTTTCTTTGATTACCATAAGAAATTGGCCCAAATGCAGTTTTTGTCTAATTCCACCCTATTCAAAAAAAATTTACAGCCTCCTGGTACATTGTATGTAATATTAAATGGTGCCATTATAAAGTACAATTTGGCCCACAAAAATGAAGCCCTCATACAGTTCTGAGAATGAAAAATATAAAAAAAGTATGGCTTTTGGAAGGAGAGGGGTAAAAACAAAAATTGAAAATGACTGCAGGGTTAAAACAAGTATTAAATTTATTTATTTTTCTTACTAATAATAACAACTAACATCATAAAAACATTAATAATAGTATATATTTTTAACACCACTATGATGCTCTGTTAAGTGTACAAAAACTCAAAACACAAAAATGAATATGAAATTTTCCTCACAGACGTTGTTTGCACAAAAAAATCCTAGCTTATGATTTGTAGTGTGTTAGCTTCCAATGTGGCAGAACAGTAGTTAACACGCTGCAAATCCAGATCTATGCAATATTCATGCAGCTGCTCCTTGGATGGAGTCTGTAGAGTTTTCTCGGAAATGCCACTGGTAGACGCTGTAGAAAACTAACAATGACTTGATTGCTGTCCAATTACAGGTGGTTCAATGGATTCTATTGGAACGTGAAGAAAGCAAGTCGACAGCTGGAACTGTACCCACAAGTATGTGAACTTACTAAGCAGCAACACCTTGACTTCCTTACCACACCTTTTCCCATAGGAGTTGCTGTAGTCCACTAAAATATATCAAGACATAACTGTTAATGGGAAAGTATCAGAAAATTAGAATTTTTTTAAATACATATTATTTTAAAATATTCTTGAACAAAATAATTCTTATATGAAAATACATTGACCCCTTAAGTCACACACAATGGGCTGAAAATGTTTTCTGTAGCTGTACTTTTTAGCTTTTCTGTGTAGGCTAGGACAGGATCAGCAACATTATTTCACTATCATTAGATGGTAGGATCAAGCGAGTCATCATATTATCATTAAAGGGCATAATAACTGCTTTCTCCCCTGGTTCCTACTGATTCTACTTCCTTGCTCTTCTCCAAGGTTTTGTGTTCTCTGCTGGACTCTTAGTTTCTCGTAGACCTGGATACCATGGGCAGGGTTTTGTTCTGATGCCTCTCACAGTTCACTTTCCCTTTTTCTTAGTCTTTGATTGATTTCATATTTGTCTTTCCTTTGACATGCCTATTTTGGACTTGATGGTTTGCCTATGCACTGGCTTATGGCACTTTTTTAAGCACCTTCTGCTATGCTATGCTATGTCTTGTTACTGTTTTGTTACATAGAAAACTTCAATAAAACTTGATTACACCTAAAGGGCATAATAATGCAACGGTGACGCCTCCCCCTAGGGCCTTCTAGGTCGCTCGTCCCAGGTATAGGAATGCCGAGTGGTATGTTACGGCCTAGATGAGTCTTATGGTGTGTCACGGAGCTCCTACCTGGATACGGCTAGACCCCAGGCTTTGGCTCCGATGCAATAAATAGGAGGGGTAATTGAGAGATTGAGGAATAACTGGAGTCCAGACCTTGAGATGAAGTTGATCAGCAGCTTTACTTGAATAAACGGTTTTTCAAACAAATTCAGGTTTTGTCTTGGCTCCAGCAGGCTTTAGCATATAACTGGTGAGCTTCACTTCTGTCTGTAGTCTGACTCTCAGTTGTGCCAGGGAACTTGACTCCTGGCAGCTCCAAGATGGAGTCTCAATCAGTCCTCCAACTAGAACTTGACTTAGACTCACTGGTTCTAACTGGTCCCCACCCTAGATGCAGAGGAAAAGGAATCCTCTACTATGCTCTAGAGGGGGATCTTTAGTGGAATGGAAGGTTCCGTTCTAAGATAGCTCTACCAGTTTGCTGCCACCTGCTGGTGAACCAGGCACACTATATGCATTACAGGTACATAACATTATAATAAATGCACATTGGTGGAGGACCTGGAAAAAAAATGCATAAGATGGCATTGGGTTAGCAGATAAAGATATCAGCAGGGTGTAGAAGTGGTAACACCAGTCTGGGGTGTTACAATAACAAACCCACGTAATTAAAATTGGAGAGTGAGGGATATAATGACATCTCTGTTCTATGGCTGGTGGCCTAGATAAGACAAGATAGTGACATGATGCACTATTCATATATTTTCACGCAATTAGAAAAACATGGTTGCTTTCTTCTATAAATAGTGCCACACCTGACCATGGATTGTGCTTGATATTGCACTTCAGCTTCATTGAATTAAAAAAGGTTGACATAAAATACCACCCGCTACATGCAGACAGGTATGGCACCGATTTTAGATATATTTTTTTTTAATCCTGCACATCTTCTTTAAGACTCTGTGTGCAGTCCCTTTGCTGCTCCCTGGCCTTTAACAAAAAGGGTTGACTTAATCCTATACTGTTAACTGTAAATGACAATAGTCCAGACCACTCCCCCCATAATCAGCTTGTCTCTTGGGATCCTGCAATTTGAATAGGGGCAGTCTTGATTTCTTCTGAAATACTTGAAGTGTTGAAGGAACTTGGTATTTTAGTTTTTTTTTTTCTTACTTTAGAGGCCATCCTAAAATGCGCTAATTTGCATAATACATAGTATTGTATTGTACATATGGAGATATTTCCTTGATTTCTACTCAGATACAATGACCTAATCCTTGATACAAAGACTTTTCTCCAATATAACATGTTCTCTAAGGTGACTTGTCAGTGATCTAAACATTGGAAGACCTTTGAGAATTGTGAAATGTCGAAAGAACGTACCAGGTTCACTAGGGTCTTGTGTTTCAGGATATGAATTAGCTGATAATTTGGCTTGCACTGTTCATCCCAAAAGTTTCTCATCTGAACACATCCCACAATCCATCAGTTACCCTGCAAACACTTTAATTAATTCCCCTGCTTTTAGGATAATATTACGGCCACAGATGATTAATATTTTCCTTACCTTTCCCTGTATAATTATAACAGGATTTTCGTCTTCTCCTTCATACACTTTGCTCTTTCATGTCTTTATTTTTGTAATACAAATTTTCTTGGTAGAACAATTTAAGGCTGCGTTATATTAATTAAAAGTGGCAAACATGGGTCAGAAAAACATTTTTGTAGCGAGGAGAAGAGGGCGGTCCATAAGACACAATCACCGACTCATTACTATTTTGCAAGGTTGTACAAATAAAATTTGCACGTTCAAAACTTAAATTACATCCTGCTGTGCGTTGCTGGGACAGTGCTCATTTCTGTTCCTTTATAGCAGCTTTTATAGGAGATTGTACTGTGCGTAGAGGTTAAATAGAGATGCGGGTGGACTAAATGAGATAATTTGTGTGCACGCAGTCACAGAACATTCTACAGATGCTTAGAGTTTTCTCAGCTTAACTTTTAGGAATAGTTGTGGAATGGCCTCAACGCAAAGTATCCAATATATCCATATTATTGTGTTTTGTTAAGGGCAGGGTCCATCTGGCAAGTAGCATAGGACTGTACAGCAAACCCAGTCCCTAAAAAAATAATGAGCCCCAAAGATCCAGAAGACAATCCTTTTTGGAGGTGATTTTGGAGCCAGTCTCTTGCCACTATGGTCTATGTCTTAAGAAATTATTAAGCAATAGCCTATTAGAACTCCTGTCCTGTGTATACAATGGTAACAACAAAGACTATGATCCAGTAAAACAGGATGTTACAAATTTTCTGTATACATGGGTGGAAAATAATTTCTTATAGTAGGCCTAGTCCATTGCTGTGATAAGGTCTATATTAACAAACTCTGCTGTTTGACCACTATTACTGTTACCAATGTTGTGCTAGCTAGAATTTCTTCTATCTGCTTTATTATCTCTATTATTTCTATTAAAACTATGAAAATATGACAATCCATTATGTGAGAAATCAGCAGTGAGTCCCCCACAATAAACGTATTAACTAATGTCCACCAATATTATTTATCACTAGAATGAAAAGTGATCCCTTTATGTAAATGGAGCTGTATTACAGTGGCCAGAGCAGTAACTGGCAGAAAAGGTGCCCATAGGCTAAAATTAATCAATGTTTCTTTTTTAGTGGTTTGATGCTTCTTAATCAGGATACGTTCACATCTGCGCCGTGTCCAGCCACTGCTGCAAGCCAAAATTGAAATCCATTTGTGTCCGTCATTAATTCTGTCATCAGACAGACCACTTTCCATTCTTCTGGCCCTTCCACAGAGAAGAATGGACAATGGACTTCCCGCTGCAGATGCGAATGTAGCGTCACTTAAGTTATATTACTAGTAAAGCTAAATTATATTTATGGAAAAAACTTTTAATTTAATAGGTGTCCATGTCCATAGTAATAAAGTTGAATCATTATGCTATGCTATGGAAACGTTGCTACAACCCCTCTAGCATGTAACTAAATGGTCTTATATTTTTGATTTTTTTGCCTCAATGTGCACATTTGTCTGCAGCCTCCCAGTCTAGAATTTAGCACCATCTAGAAATAAACCGCTGCTTAACTAATAAACTCAGTAATCCCATCTCATGATGATGAATTGTTAGTGCCATAAAACACATTTTTAGCCACATAGAGTAGACCATTCCTAAAGAGTAAAGTCAGAGGTACAGACCCGAGATGTGGTACATTTGGTCTGGATTAGCCTATTACCTTTTTACTTCTGAAGTCCTGGCTTTCAAAAAATTAAAAAAAAAAATAAAATCCCAGGCTGAGTCCCCTGTGACTAGAGTTCGGTGGTCTATTCCCAGCCCATAGCTGAGCTCTGGCCACATCACAACATCACCACATAATTTAGAACAATTCAGCAAAGTTCAGCAATATATGCAGCAGGCAATCTGATTTAATGAAGTGCATTGGAAAAGCTGTATGGGAAATTCTGTGCTGAAGTCATTTTAATTGCATGTCATGCAGCCCATAGCCCATATACTCCATCAAGAAAAACACGAATGATTGTTTATGATTTGCAAAGTGGTCCCATTTAAAGGCCGATCACCCGACCCAAAGGAGCAGAGGAAAAAAAAGAAGGAAAAAAAGAAGATTAAGTAAAGTGCGAACAACAGAAAGATCTATATTTTACCTGGTAATTGGACAGGTTTTCAGTCCGATTCCCCTGAAATCGTATAAACCACATAACGTCTTAAAGCCAAATTGTCTACGGACTTGAACCCTCAACCTTTCCTAATTGAATCCATTTTGACAGCAGATATTTTCCACCTATATTAGATTGTGTGTTTTATTTTAACACTTCAGCATAGGGCACATAAAATAAAAAGGGCACATTAAGTCTGGATGAGAAAATGTTTATGTCAACGATACTAATTGAAAATAGATAGATAGATAAATAGATAGATGATAACTACATAGATCAATAATAGATAACCCAGAAAATCAAAAAATGTTGCTTAAATAGATGCAGTAAAAAGCAAAAAGTGTTTTCCAATATTCAATGGAATTGCTAATTATGGGCAAATGAATATAGTGTTTTTCACTACAACTGCTGCAACTTTTTTTTTTATCTTTTGAATTGTCTATAGCCTGCTGATGGTGTCTTGGTTTGCTGCCACCTATCAACCACCTATCTCTCTGTTTCATTGTACTTTTGTATTTTAGATAGATAGAAAGATAGATAATATGGTAGATGAACAGAAAGATAGATAGATAGATAGATAGATAGATAGATATGGGATAGATATATGTTAGGAAGATACGTAGATAGATGTGAACTACATATAGTAGATAGATATATAGATAGATGTGAAATGCATACAATAGATAGATATGATTGCTAAACATAGTTATGAGACAGATGGATGGAGAGATAGACTTTTCAGCTTTTTCCATTTTTATATCCATTATTATATCCATCCATCATTTTTCCATTATTTTTTATTTTTATATTTATATTTCCTTTGCTCATTTTTTTTTTTTTTCAATATACTGTACATGCATATTTAGGATGCTCAATTGATATATTCTTCCTTTTTATATATACACTTTCTCTACATGAAATTGAACTAGAAGGATTGGCAATGAAAATATTTGTTGCAATTATTTTTTGCAAAAAATGTGTTCACTACTATTGGGGAACGACACCACTCTGTTTATATTTGGGAAATGACATCTTATATCTACTGTATCTTAATGTGGCAAGTTTGGTTTATATCTCTTAGTTTATTGGAAATTTTGCCCTTAATTGAGATACTTGCCCTTAATCCATTAATATGGTAATATGACCATGCCCTTAATAAACAGGGTGCTTGTGGTAGTATGAGCTGCTTCCCATGGAGAATGCATGCGCATTAGATTTTGAGTGGGTTTGTCACCTAATAGCTAATAAACAAGCACACTAAGGTGCTGAGATGCCACCATGGTGCTAATTGTCTGCGGTATGGATTTACATGCATAAGAACTTGCAGTGTTCAGTATTGAACTGTACACAGTTGCACTTTATTATGCAATTATGATAATCTAGATTATTGCACTGTTTTTAACACATAATTTATGCATGATCACCATTTATATGCTAAGTGGTACATTGTATGCAACACATGTCTTACTATTTTCAAGTATTAGTATTATGGAGCACTTAGTGAGAGTTTTTATGCACTTATTTACTATTGGTATATTAATTGATTGATCATGTGATGAAATTGTGAATATTATATATCTGGACTATGTCACTTTCACCTTGCTTGAGAAAGGTTCTTATAGAACCTAAATGTCACTCTAATAGAATAAAAATCCACATCTATGCAGTGCTTCCCATTTTTGTCTTTAAATAGATAGATATTACTGCTTTCTGTTAGGACAATGGTGATACTATGACCCACATTGTGACAAGTAAAACATCTATCAACAGTCAAGAAATAGAGCAGAAGTAAGGCGTAGGCCATGCTTGTGTATGTGAAATACAGAAACAGCTAGGCATAGTGGCTGTCCTTGACACATTGGGATATAGGACCCAATCTTATAACATGCAATTAGAAATTTTGTATTTTATGAACACAGCACAAATGTAAATCGCGTTGGAATACCCATTTAAACATAGGGGTAGTCTAGAAACAAAGGCCAGGGCTATAGGGTCTAAAGCAGCATAGGTAGTACAATTAGCAGCATAGAGGAAGCTCGCAGCATAGGTGGAGCTAGCAGCATAGGCAGAGCTGGCAATAGAAGCAGAGCTAGTCATGAAGTGTCATATTTCTGGTCATATTGTGTAAAGTGACCAAATTAACAGCATTTTAGATTAGTGCCCACATAAATGTTTCACAGACATCAGGTACCAGACACATGTCAATATCAAATGTACAGAGGAGACTGCAAGAATCAGGCCTTTATGGTATAATTGCTGTAAAGAAGCCATTATTGAGGAGCAAGAAGAAGCTTGGGCCAAAAAAAACAGAAGGAATGGAAGTTACAACAGTTGAAGTCTGTACTTCGGTCTGGTAAGTCAAAATGTGAGATTTTTGGTTCCAACCGCCATGTCTTTGTGAGATGCAGAATAGGTATGTGCATGATGGTGATGGTATGAGGGGGTGCTTTGCTGGTGACACTGTTGGGGATTTATTTAAAATCCAAGGCACACTTAACCAGGATGGCTACCACAACATTCTGAAGTGACATGCCATCTCATCCGGTTTGTTCAACAGGACAATGACCTCAAACATACCCCCAGGTTATGTAAGGGCTATTTGACCAAGAAAGAGTGCGATAGAGTAATTTGTTAGATGACATGGCCTTCACAATCTTTCAACCTTAACCCAGATGAGATGGTTTAGAATGAGTTGGACTGCAGAGTGAAGGAAAAGTAGCCAACATGTATTCAGTGCCTCTGGGAACTACTTTAAGACTTTTGCAAAACCAATTCAGGTGATCACCTCATGAAGCTAATTGAGATACGTCAAGAGTGTGTAAAGCTGTCATCGAAGCAAAAGGGGAAACTTTGAAGTATAAAACATATTCTGGTTTGTTAAACTTTTTTTTTTTAGTATGTATTACAAATTACCAGATATCCTATTAAACCATTTAAATACACCAAAAACAAAACATTATTTTAATGTGAACTTATAAAAAGCACTTAAAAATTAAAATGCACATCTTGGATAAATAGAAGATGGGCCCTCGGAATCTTTCCCTCTGGTGGACCCAAGAATCTTCAGTTTGATGCTGAATGTGATCAGATCTCGGCCAGGTGAAACCTCTGATCACTCATACCCAAGCCTACAATCTGAAATTCCTATATTGTATGACTGCCATAACTGTTAGCATCTCAGGCACATTGTTTTTTATTGCTAAATTAGACATCCTCTAATGCCAAGAAAGTCCTAGGTAATCCCCATACTACACTTTCTCTTATTCAGATTGCTCCCCATGTTACCCTCTTTCTTACGCAGACTGCTCCATTATACCACCCCCTTTTCATAGGGACTGGTCCTACTTGCCCCTCCTTTTGTACACGGATTGCCCCGCCTTTCTCACACAGACTGCCTTCCCATGGTTCTGTCTCTTACACAGACTGCGACTTAAGCCCCTTTCTCCCTCACAGACTGCTGCTTATGTCCCCTCCCCTATTTCCAGTCCCCTGATTACATAAAGTCCTTTTTTCTTTGGTGTAGGACCTTTGCCATGTGATTATGATATCATTGGAGGTCAAGTATCTTTATACATTGTAAGCCCTTGCGGGCAGGGACCTGTTTCCCACTGTGCCAGTTGGTCACTGTTAGTATTATATTTGTTTTGTATATCTTGTGTACTGTATGTAAACCCTCAAATGTAAAGCACCATGGAATTAATGGTGCTATACAAATAAACAATAATAATAATAATATATTTGTGTTTTTGCTATAATTTTATTGAAAAATACATCCAGGGTTCAGGAAAACTCTTTTTATGCCCCATGAAAAAGGGTTTAGTGTTGGTTTTCCATGTACCTGTTCCTAACCTCTGGTCCAGTTCTTTACCCTCTTGTGGGGGAGTGTCAGTTCTTCTTTAGAGTTCTGTACACGTTCTCACTACTCAAAGGCAAAGGGGACTGAATGAGCCTGGGCTACCCCTCTCCTTACCAAGGGCCCCATAACAGCCGCATGGTCTGCCTGTATGGTACATACATCCTTGATAACTATGAATGTCTTACCCCCCTCCCCCCACACACAGATTTCAGGTGCCAAAACATTAGACTGTTAGCTTTTCAGGTCCAGATTCATAAGGTCTATAAGTCCTTTATACTGTGCCGTGTATGTTGTCAGCACTTTCTAAATGTAAATTATTATGCTTATTAAAATATGCACCATTGCCAGACAGACATGCATTGAATTATGGTGGATTTTATGTAAAGGGGCGTGGCTCTTGTTTATTACATTCCACTCTTTGATGCATAAATCTGAGATTAAAAAATAAAAAAAATTAAAAAAAAAGTTGAAGGTGAAAAAGTCTTCATGAAATAAAATGGTGGAACAACAATGTAACGGCTAGTAAGGACTCTTAGATTTACAGAGCTACTAATAGCTATTTAAAGAACATTAAATTACATGAAATATTGTCAGTTTTCTATTGTAATTTATGTGATTATATCGTAGTCGTGGAATACCTGCGCCCTAAAAATGATTTATAAAGTGTTTTTATACTAAAAGCATCCAAAAGGTTCTTGGATGTCAAAGTGAGGCCATTAATCTTTCTATTTGCATTTTACTAAGGAGTATGTGTTGCTAGATTAGTGGATACGTGCGCGCATTCTGGATTTCTATAGGGTATTATTCATTTGACCCTTTTTGCAGAACGGGTTCTGTTCCACTTGGACAAACAGATTAAGTATCCAAGGAAAATGTGCATGGAAACTCAGATTCACCTTATTGCGGTAATTACAGTAATAAAAATACATCCATCAAAAAAAATTTTTAGACTCCTCTACTTCTTATCAAAATATTAGGGGAGTAATCAAAATAAAAAAAAAGTTAAAAAGAAATAAAAAAAATGTATTTTTAATATGTTTGCAAATAATTATTTTGAGTTTTTGGGGGCACTGATTATACATACCTCGCAAGATATATACTGGCCATTTTTACTGCTTATTCTGCATACAGTATAGGTTATTAGGGTAGCTTCACACTACCGTTGGATATCCGTTATGATAGTGTCCGTTAAAAAAAAAAAAAAAAAAAATGGACACCTATCACAACAGACATTAACAGACACTAACTGTTTAATGTGTCAGTTTTTTTACTGATCCATTTAATTATCATCAGTTAGTGTCTGTTTTTATGTTTTCGGTTGGTTTTTTTTTTTTTTTTTTTTTTTGTTTCTGCTTTCTGAGCATGCACAGAAAAAAAAAATGGACAGTAGTAACGGACGCCCGTCCGTTACTGTCCGTTACCCATAGACTTTAATGTTAAAAATTGACGGACGCTCAACGTCCATCATGAAACCGTTATTTTTCATGGACACAAAAGTCCTGCACCCCGGATTTTTGTGTCCAAGAAAAATAACGGACATGTGACAGATTTGGTCAAAATGGACACTAATAGTCACTAACGGACACCAGATAAAATACCATTGAAATCAATGAAATTTTTAATAGATTTGTGATAAAATCTTGTAATGGACAATAGCAAAGGACACTACTGACGGTCACCAACGGTAGTGTGAACGACCCATTATTTAAATATAATTTAGGTAAAAATAAAAGTTATTTATTAACATAAAAAAGATTAAGATTTTTTTGTGTTTCAGCAGAGGGAAAGTTATTAAAAAGGAAGGTAACTGTCACAACTGTATGTGGGGTGGTCTTATGTACAATGTCTCTTCACAATAATGTACATTTTTACTCCACTCATGGTATGTAGAAAGGGAACCACCCCTATAGACACTGTAAAGCTTTTAACCATATTCTTTAACTTTAGACTTCACACATTTATATATTCAGGGGAACTTTTTGATGCTGGTATTCTTGAGGCTGCAGGGTCTGGTTGTGTCTGTTACCTCAGTCTGCAACTCCTACAGCTACAGCTCTACATTGGCGTCTGCTATTTCAATATTGTTGCATCATAGAAGAGATGAAATTATAGTATTGATTGCTCCTTATATTTATAAACCTGTCAACAGTCCCTATTTTTCATGTAAAATTTTTATAACTTTGACCATAAAAGAGTAGGGTTTATGCTATTTTGTATGAAAAGATGGCATTTCTAAGTTTAGAGGACACTAAATAAACAAGGTGGAGCAATGTTGGGAAGAAAAAATTTACAGATGACAGGTTGCAAAAGCTTTAGGCTGCGGCCCCACATTGCAGAAACGCATCTTTATTTGTTGCAGATTTTGCTGCGGTGTCTTGAGCCAAAGCCAAGAATGGCTACAAAAGGAATGGGAAATATATAGGAAGTTCTTATACTTCTACCTTCTGCTCAATCTACTCCTGGCTTTGGCTCAAAAAAACACAGCAAAATCTGCAACAAAAAGAGCTGTGTTTCCGCAATGTGGGGCCTCAACCTTACAGTCACTAAGTGGTCTCCACATTTGCCATGTAACATTTAAGGTCATGGGTTCGACTTCCAGTAGGGTAAAGTCTGCATCAAGTTTTTAGGGTTTAATCCTGATTAGATTGGAAACTTCCTGGTAACAAGGACTGGTGTGAGGAAATCCATAATTGGAAAGTGTTGCCCAATATAATGGAACAATGCAAAAAATAGATGATGAATGGACATTCAGATGGAGTATTATTGTATACTAGATGTCAGTGGAACACTACAAAAATGCCTCACCTCATGATGTATATAGGACACGAAGCCACAAGAACTGTCAGACTTCATTTTGCTCCATTTTTTTGAGAAGTAGCAGGAATCACCCTTGATGCTTTGGAGGATATCAAATGGCCAATTTCATGTCCATTCAGATGAACACTGAGGCTATACTGCCTGTGCTGCTGGATAAGCTGTGAGTCTAATATCCCTGAAGAACCGGGTTCACGTCTGGTTTAGGCGAGCTATTGAGGGAAAGCAGTAAAACTACTCCTTTAAATGGGACAGTATGATTTTTGCAATTAATTTTTTTTTAAAATGATAACCTCATATGTTGTGGGTTCATAATTTGGCAAGAGACATTTTTTTGAGAAAAAAAAAAACAAAAATCAGTTGTAATAAGAAATGTATGGTAAAAAACAGATGTTGAAACTGAAATGTCGAAGATATTGAAAAAGAAAGTGGATTATAGACAATAAAAGCAACAAAAGATGAGAGAAAGAGATTTTGATAGCATGGATGTGTGTTGCCATGTGGCTAGTACCAAATTAGTGTACTAATCCAAATAAACACAGTGAGGTGATTATTGGAATAAATTATAATATACACAAAACTGAAAAAACGTGTGGGATGAAGGAGGATAGTCAGGATAGTACTGGCATGCAGGTCAATTTGGTCAATGTAAATTGGAATTATTTTAGCACTGCATTGTGGTATTTATTTTAACATCATGTGGCACTACTAGTTATTCACTGTTACATTATGTCTCTAGTGTATAGTGGCGGCAGCAATGTATAGCACTTTATTTTGGCACCTGCATGGAAGTGTTAGTTGTGCAGTACTCCAGCGGACACTACTATAATTATTTTATATTGTTTTGTATTATTTCTGTACCGCTGTTTTTTATATTTATGTATTCCTTTTCAGCTTCCCTTGTATTATTTCCCTGTTTTGAGCTCTCTACTTTGGACTAGTGCGCCACTCCTTTAGAGGGGATTAGGTTGGCTGGGGAAGGTGAGGAGACTGGAAGCCTTCAGAAAGAGGCAGTTGATTCAGTTGAGTCTAGTCCTCTGAGCAGAGCAGACCACCACTGCTAAGAGACCATTACAGCACCCGTAGGAAATTAGGTGGGATCTTTTCAGAGCCACCTGCCCAGCATCCTGAGTGCTACACCCCTGAAACAGGAAATATTTGCTGTCCACTGAAATGAAATAAATTGCCAATTTGAAGGAGAAGTTGAGGTTTCCATGGGTCTCACAGCCTGGACCTTGCAGTATATAGGTTTACAGGGATCCTTGGGACTAAATCACATCAACCCCCAGATATGTAGTGGTAAAGGTAGAGAATAATAACACTAGAGTACAGATAAAAGTGAGCACTGGGCATCCCCTTGCTGTAGAAGAACTGTTCAAAACCATCACCCACAGTGGAACTCCTACTTCTACCCCCATTTGGGAAGCTTTATTGGTTACCTCAGTAAAGGTATTATTAAAGTCATTTCGTTTAACTGAACTGCTGCCTCCTGAGTTGCTTCTGTGCCTACCATAAGGGTCCTTCCAACCATCATCTGGCTCAGGAGAGGAGAGAAGCCCTCTCTAACTGGAAGCACCCCTGGAGGAACTCCAAGCATTATCAGGTACATTGAAGGCCCCCTCAACTTTCCCCCAGCTTGGGAAGTGGGCTGGAGGAATCGGTTGAGTGTCCTTGGCCTACCATTGACAATACAACTATTACTACTCCCATCCTCTGTTTCCCTCCTGATAGTTTTATGTGGCAATTGGATAACGTATGGCCCTAATACTTGGTCACCATTCTCTATAGCACTTAAGTATAGGCACTTTTTTGTATGGTTATTTGTACAGTGTATAACACAACACCATTTTATGACACAGGGCACCAACCAGAGATACCACACAAGCATTATATAACATGATATTTGCATTATGACCCAGTGACTAAATACAGTCTTCAATAGTCCCCAAAATTGCTAACTATAGTCTTAATTTTCTGTTTCAGAATGTAGATAAATCAGCTTTGAAGTGCAAGCTGCTATCCTGACATATAAAATATTCAGCAGATTAAGTAGACAGCAACATACCTGAGTACAAAAAAGTTACACTGTTGGGAAGAAAGGAAAAAGAGGGAGCAGTGAGATATTTCAATGAATATCCGGATAGAGTCAGAACTGTCACGCCTTTATTATTTGCGTCCCATATCGTAGTTTTTGAATTTGATTTTCCTCTGCCCTCGGTTGCTCATTTGGTTCAATTTATTTATGGTCATTAAGTGTAATGTGTGTTTATATGCTCTATAATAAGTATATAAATACCACGCGCCAAACGATTTTGTTCCAAACCTTTCCAATTTCCTTGCCTGGAACAAAATGTCAATGTGCCAGTTTACATCGGCTGCAAATTAATTTTTTAGTAAAATTACAACAAACCTTCTTTTTATTTTATATTTACGCTCCATCTGGAAAATCATTTTTCAAGCCTTCGAAGCCGTAGAAAATAATAAAAAATAATCATTTCTATGTCTAAAAGACACCTTATCAGCCCCAGTATGGCATGGAAAATTAGTTTCTCGAACCCAACCAATCCCTCTTCTTGAGGAAAGCGCCCATGTCATTTCATACAGCAGACTGGTATTATGTGCTTTACAAAACCCTCATGACATTGATCCAACTGCAAGTCTTTGTTTTATAAGTCAATAAAATCAATTCTTGTCTTTAGAAGCTTTAGGGAGGCCAACAGCATCGGTGGAGAGGGGGATGGGTCTGTTACCCATCCATGTTATATCACTTCATGCCAAATAAAAAAAGAACATCCAAGAATATAGCAATTCCTTTAGCTTCTGCCAAAATACCTTTCCATGTAGACAGTAATTACAAAGTATCTACAGAAATCTTGTGTAAGACCTTGTGTTTTTTTTAATGAACCTACCTTATTCACATGTAAGAAGCATGGATGTTTTATCAGAGCATTTTATGTTGTTATAAAAACTAAAACAGATGTTTACAAAAACCTATTATCATATAACAGAGGAGGCGTACAATGTTCCTCAACTACTAGCCATAGTGGTGAGCATCTACAAAGATCTATCTCATGCTCTGAAGGACACAGTCCATCTGTACATTATATAGACAAGCCATTGTTTTTAATAAGCTTTGTAATGCTTTACTTCTCGTGTGGTGGTGCTGCAGAGGAATTGAATACTCGCTGTCAGGTTACACCACAAATTACAGCTGATCAGTGGGGATTTTAGCAGGTTACATGTCATTGGATTATTTTTAATAGGCTCTCTCTTTATTATTCTTGCTCCCACATGCCAATAATTGACTACCTGTAATGCAACTGATTCTTCTGGGTGTTGGTGAGCGCCTGCATGGGTGCTACTAACTCCCCTATTCAAATGTTTGTCATTGTCATGTGCTTTGCTGTTTCCTCCAATATGGAACTGCTGGAAATAGCTTATATATCAATACAATACACAGCAGGAAATAACAATGTAGCGACCCAGGGCATATCAGTGTGAGGATGACACTGTTAGGATTAAGCTCGAATGATGGCCTTGCTGGTCATGGTGGCTTTTGGTGCCACAACCTGTAGCAGGCCCCAGGCTGGTACAGTGATGAGGAGGCACATTGAGGTGTGCACTCACTGCTACTTGTCTCGTGTGTATGTGAGTGTGTGTGTGATATATATATATATATATATATATATATATATATATATATCTGTATACACATACATAAACAGTATAATGCTTCACAGTGGCTCCCGCACAGTAACATATGCTCCACAGAGGCCACTGCACAGTAAAATGCTCCACAGTGGCTCCTGCACAGTATAATGCTCCACATTGGCCCCCGCACAGTATAATGCTCCACAGTGGCTCCTGCACAGTATAATGGCCCACATTGGCCCCTGCACAGTATAATATGCTCCACAGTGAACCCTGCACAGTATAATATGCTCCACAGTGGCCCCTGCACAGCATAATGCTCTATAGTGGCCCGTGCACAGTATAATGTTCCATAGTGGCCCCTGCAAATTAAAATGCTTCATAGTGGCTCCTACACAGTATAATGCTCCATAGTCACCCCTGCACATTATAATGCTCCATAGTGGCCCCTGCACATTATAATATGCTCCATAGTGACCTCTGCAGAGTATAATGCTCCATAGTGGCCCCTGCACAGTATAATGCTCTATAGTGGACCTTGCAAAGTATAATATGCTCCACAGTGGCCCCTACACGGTATATTATATGCTCCACAGTGGCCCCTGCATGGTATAATGCTCCACAGTGGCCCCCAGTGGTGAACCTAGCCTCTTTGCTGCCTGAGGCGGACTATCGAAAGACGCCCCCACCAAAAAAAAAAAAATATATAAAATTGCGTTTACATGCTACTAGCTTCACACGCTGTTATTGTCGTACAATAAACATACAAAAACTTATGAAACAGTTTTTAAGAATTCTTCTTCCTGTATTACTTCAGTATCAGAAATCAACAACACGGCATTAACAATGACAATAACTTCACACATCTTCTGCTTGGTGGATGGACGAGCCCACGTGGCCCCCATTCTCTATAATAGGAGCCCCGCAGATAGATGAGTACTGGACTTCAGGTATCTTTGGCACTCCCATCGAAGTGAATAAGAGCCACGCGGGTTCATCCATCCAGCAAGAGACACACCTATATATGGCTGCAGCCAGGCTGGATTCCCACCCAGTGGGGGAAAAAACCCAATTCTCAGGCTCAGTGGGGGACTCAGCAGACAGACCCCCATCAATCAGGTATTTATCCTCTATCATTTAGGTGAATACAGGGCAGTAACATTTTGTGACTTACAGGTGACGTCTCTGACTAATCGGTCACAGTTCCCTTCTCTTCCCTTTGGACCGCCATGACCACTTCTTCCAGCTGTGACTTGTCTCTGTAAAGTTTACAACACAGACATCTTTGGCTCCTCACTTTTTCATCCGACCCACATTGTCTTCACCTGCACACCCATCCTGCTGCTACCCCCAATTATAAAATATATGATATAACCCCCCATAATGAATAATACTCCCAAGTGCATCTTTATATTAATAATGTCTGTGTGTACCCTGTATAAATAGTGCCCCTTATTAATAATGCCCCAGGTGTTAACTAATTAAAAGGTTTTCCAGGTCATTAATAAACTAATCAGTGGGGCTGAAAAACCCAGGACCCCTGTTTGAATGAGCCGTGGTACCTGTGTAAGCGCCGTGACCGCTTCTCTGTTTACATAGTGTCATTCATCTCATAGTGGCCATGTAATGTAACTACAGCCTCGTCCTATACACGTTTATGTGACAAGACTGTAATTACATTACATGGTCGCTATAAACAGACAGCGTATGATATAAACAGGCACCATAGCCCCTTCATACAGCTGATCAGAGGAGGGGTCCACTGATCTCTTATTGATAATCTGTCCTAAGGATAGAACATCAATAAAAATGAGCTGGAAAGACCCTTTAATAAAGCCCAAGTGCCACCTTAAAGGGGTTGTCCAGGATAACCACTTTTTTAATATGAGGCTGGGGAAGGTGCTCCGGTATCTCCCAGTGCGTTCCAGTCATGCTGCTCTGGTGTTTTCTTCCCCTCAGCGGTCATGTGTGGTGGGGACTTCCACCAGAAGAGAACACCAGAGCAGCAGAACTAGACTGTGGTGGGAGACATCGGAGCACAAGGGACAGGTGAGTAGGTGTTTTTTTTAAATACAGTATTACATGGTATTATGCCCCGCAGCGGCCCCTGCACACGGTATTATGCCCCGCAGCGAACCCTGCACACGGTATTATGCCCTGCAGCGGCCCCTGCACACTGTATTATGCCCTGCAGCGGCCCCTGCACACGGTATTATGCCCCACAGCGGCCCCTGCACACGGTATTATGCTCCGCAGAGGCCCCTGCACACAGTATTATGCTCCGCAGAGGCCCCTGCACACGGTATTATGCCCTGCAACAGCCCCTGCACACGGTATTATGCCCCGCAGCGGCCCCTGCACACAGTATTATGCTTCATAGTGGCCCCTGCACAGGGTATTATGCCCTGCAGCGGCCCCTGCACACAGTATTATGCCCTGCAGCGGCCCCTGCACACGGTATTATGCCCCACAGCGGCCCCTGCACGCGGTATTATGCTCCGAAGAGGCCCCTGCACACGGTATTATGCTCCGCAGAGGCCCCTGCACACGGTATTATGCCCTGCAACAGCCCCTGCACACGGTATTATGCTTCATAGTGGCCCCTGCACAGGGTATTATGCCCTGCAGCGGCCCCTGCACACTGTATTATTCCCTGCAGCGGCCCCTGCACACGGTATTATGCCCCACAGCGGCCCCTGCACACGGCATTATGCTCCGCAGAGGCCCCTGCACACAGTATTATGCTCCGCAGAGGCCCCTGCACACGGTATTATGCCCTGCAACAGCCCCTGCACACGGTATTATGCCCCGCAGCGGCCCCTGCACACAGTATTATGCTTCATAGTGGCCCCTGCACAGGGTATTATGCCCTGCAGCGGCCCCTGCACACAGTATTATGCTCCATAGTAGCCCCTGCACTCGGTATTATGCTCCATAGTGGCCCTTGCACACAATATTATGCCCCACAGTGGCCCCTGCACACAGTATTATGCTCCATAGTGGCCCTTGCACACAGTATTATGCTCCATAGTGGCCCCTGCACACAGTATTATGCTCCATAGTGGCCCCTGCACACAGTATTATGCTCCATAGTGGCCCATGCACTCGGTATTATGCTCCATAGTGGCCCCTGAACACGGTATTATGTCCCATAGTGGCCCCTGCACTCGGTATAATACTCCATAGTGGTCCCTGCACATGTAATTATGCCCCATAGTGGCTCCTACACACAGTATTCTGCTCCATAGTAACATACCCATGAACTATTATTATACTCTGGGGTCTAAAAGACCCCAGAGTATAACGATCGGGGACCCAGGTGGTGACAAACATAAAACCGGTGTTACTTACCTGGGCTCCGGTGCACTCCCTGCTTTTGGCCCTCTTCAATGTCGCACAGACCGGTGTCGCAACATAATGACATCGGCCTGGCTCACGTGACACCTGGGACATCACCAAAGAAGGCCGAAGCCTGCTGGGAGCAACATCAGATTGCTGGAGAGGTGAGTAACACTGATTTTTATGTTTATCACCTCCCCGGTGTCTTCGATTATTATACTCCGGGGTCTGAAAAGCCCCTTTGTTTTTTTTAAAGTGACCTGTCCTGGGCTGGTTAACATTAAATAAATGGTAAAAATGCTGCCCCCCAGACAGTGACAGAAAGTGCTGCCTGAGGCGGCCGCCTCACTTCGCCTCATTAGCGGTGCGCCCCTGCACTGTATAATATGCTCCTCAGTGGCCCCCACACAGTATAATTCTCCATAGTGGTCCCCGCACAGTATAATGCTCCATAGTGATCCCTGCACACACAGTATAATGCTCCATAGTGCCCCCGCACAGTATAATGCTCTATAGTGGACCCTGCACAATATAATATGCTCCATAGTGGCCCCTGCACAGTATAATGCTCCACAGTGGCCACTGCACAGTATAATATGCTCCACAGTGGCCCCTACTCAGTATAATATGCTCCACACTGGCCCCCGCACAGTATAATATGCTCCACAGTGACCCCTACACAGTATAACGCTTCACAGTGGCCACCACATGGTATAATATTCTTCACAGTGGCCCCTGAATGGTATAATGCTCCACAGTGGCCCCCGCATAGTAAAATGCTCCATAATGGCTCTCGCACAGTATAATGTTCCATAGTGACCCCTGCACAGTTTAATGCTCCATAGTGGCCCCTGCACAGTATAATGCTCCATAGTGGACCCTGCACAGTATAATATGCTCCATAGTGGCCCATTCACAGTATGCTCCACAGTGGCACCTGCATTTTAGAATATGCTCCACAGTGGCCTGTGCATGGTATAATGCTCAACAGTAGCCCCTGCACAGTATAATGCTCCATTGTGACCCCTGCACAGTATAATGTTCCATAGTGGCCCCTGCACACTAAAATGCTCCATAGTCGCTCTCGCACATTATAATGCTCCATAGTGACCCCTGCACAATATAATGCTCCATAGTGCCCCCCGCACAGTATTATGCTCTATAGTGGACCCCACACAGTATAATATGCTCCACAGTGGCTCCTGAACAGTTTAATGCTCCACAGTGGCCACTGCACCGTATAATATGCTCCACTGTGGCCCCTGCACAGTATAATGCTCTATAGTGGACCATGCAAAGTATAATATGCTCCACAGTGGCCCCTGCACAGTATGCTCCACAGTGGCCCCTGCATTGTATAATATGCTCCACAGTGACCCCTGCATGGTATAATGCTCCACAGTGGCCCCTGCACTGTATAATATGCTCCTCAGTGGTCCCCACACAGTATAATTCTCCATAGTAGTCCCTGCACAGTATAATGCCTCATAGTGACCCCTGCACAGTATAATGCTCCATAGTGGCCCCTGCACAGTATAATGCTCCATAGTGATCCCTGCACAGTATAATGCTCCATAGTGGCCCCCGCACAGTATAATGCTCTATAGTGGACCCTGCACAGTATAATATGCTCCACAGTGGCCCCTGCTCAGTATAATATGCTCCACACTGGCCCCCGCACAGTATAATATGCTCCACAGTGACCTCTGTACAGTATAATATGCTCCACAGTGGCCCCCGCACAGTATAATGTTCACAGTGGCTACCACATGGTATAATATTCTCCACAGTGGCCCCTGAATGGTAGAATGCTCCACAGTGGCCCCCGCAAAGTAAAATGCTCCATAATGGCTCTTGCACAGTATAATGCTCCATAGTGACCCCTGCACAGTATAATGCTCCATAGTGGCCCCTGCACAGTATAATGCTCCATAGTGGCCCCTGCACAGTATAATTCTCTATAGTGGACCCTGCACAGTATAATATGCTCCACAGTGGCCACTGCTCAGTATAATATGATCCACACTGGCCCCCGCACAGTATAATATGCTCCACAGTGACCTCTGCACAGTATAATATGCTCCACAGTGGCCCCCGCACAGTATACTGCTTCACAGTGGCTACCACATGGTATAATATTCTCCACAGTGGCCCCTGAATGGTAGAATGCTCCACAGTGGCCCCCGCAAAGTAAAATGCTCCATAATGGCTCTTGCACCGTATAATGCTCCATAGTGACCCCTGCACAGTATAATGCTCCATAGTGGCCCCTACACAGTATAATGCTCCATAGTGGACCCTGCACAGTTTAATATGCTCCATAGTGGCCTCTGCACAGTATGCTCCACAGTGGTCCCTGTATTGTATAATATGCTCCACAGTGGCCCGTGCATGTTATAATGCTCCACAGTGGCCACTGCATTTTATAATATGCTCCACAGTGGCCCCTGAATGGTATAATGCTCCATAGTAGCCCCTGCACAGTATAATGCTCCATTGTGAGCCCTGCACAGTATAATGTTCCATAGAGGACCCTGCACAGTAAAATGCTCCATAGTGGCTCCTGCACATTATAATGCTCCATAGTGACCCCTGCATAATATAATGCTCCATAGTGGCCCCCGCACAGTATAATGCTCTATAGTGGACCCCACACAGTATAATATGCTCCACAGTGGCTCCTGCACAGTTTAATGCTTCACAGTGGCCACTGCACAGTATATTATGCTCCACCGTGGCACCTGCACAGTATAATATGCTCCACAGTGGTCCCTGCTCAGTATAATGCTCCACAGTGGCCCCTGCACAACTGCACAATATAATATGCTCCATGGTGGCCTCCGTACAGTATAATGCTCTATAGTGGACCCCGCACAGTATAATATGCTCCACAGTGGCTCCTGCACAATATAATACTCCACAGTGGCCACTGCACAGTATAATATGTTCCACTGTGGCCCCTGCACAGTGTAATATGCTCCACAGTGGCGTCCGCACGGTATAATGCTCCACAGTGGCTCCCGCACAGTATAATATGCTCCACAGTGGCCCCTGCTCAGTATAATGCTCCACAGTGACCCCTGCACAGTATACTATGCTCCACGATGGCCCCCCGTACAGTATAATATGGATTGCGCATGTGCAGTCCATATTATACTGCACTACATGCAGGTAGGATTCCCCGTCCCCAGTCAGAACTTCCTCTTTGTGATGTGTACTGGCCGGCACCTCCTCTTTGACCCAGCTCCATTGCACTTACCTTTGCTTCTTTTCAGCTCCGGACCTGGGACGTCATCGCCGGCTGGCACCTCCTCTTTGTGACGTGTGGCACACACAATGACGAGGCGGCCTTCCCGCGATGACATCCTGGGGTCTGGATATCCACAGGAGAAATTGGTATAATGGGGCTAGGGGATGGGCCAATTTCCACTGCCATTTCGGGGTGCAGATATCAATTAGACCGAGTCCCCAGCAGAACGTCAGCGGAAAGGCAAAAAATATAATATATGTAGGTCACATGACCTACATATATTACAGTAAAACTAGGAAAAATATTAATAAATGTTATTTAGAAAGTT
The DNA here is from genome assembly GCA_947044405.1 of Leptodactylus fallax. Classification (NCBI taxonomy): domain Eukaryota; kingdom Metazoa; phylum Chordata; class Amphibia; order Anura; family Leptodactylidae; genus Leptodactylus; species Leptodactylus fallax. Next base: position 1,092,900 of record CAMRHE010000143.1, read on the forward strand.
GGAGGGGAAGTTATGGGGGGCTTATGTTTAAAATATAGATTTATCCTGGACAACCCATTTAATGAAGTAGGCAGCCAAAGGTCTTAGAAGTGGCCCTTCTGGAGGACTCTGAAAAAAAGATAAAGCTCTTTTAGGGTGAGTAGAAAGTTGTGTTCTGTCTTGAGGCCTGATGGGAGTAACATTTAGAACAAAAATATGTGTTTAGCAAAAATCTATTATATACTGTTTGCACCATGGAGCCCACAAATGCTTACTGCATCACCCCTATAATATAACATGTGAGTGCAGTTGCTCTTTAAAATGCTGCATATTCCAGCCTCATGTCACAGCTCAGTGGCTAAGAGATCGTCCTGTGCTTTCTGTGAACACTATTACTTACATGACAGGGATCACACAGTGCTCCAGACTGGAGGATGTGTACTACACAGCAGCCGGCCGAGCTGATTTCCTAAAGCTAGAACAGCTGGATGCAACAAAGTGTGGAAAAAAGTAAATAAAAGGCACATTTAAGATTTATGGAGCTGAAAATCAAAAACGGAATGGAAATTACTGCATTTGATCGACAAAAACTGTGCTGCTATTGTGGAATATTTAATGGTAAGTACAGCAACTTCCAAAACCCACAATGCACTGGGATGCTGGCAAAATCCCACTCATTTCTCTGCTTCAGCTTAGACAATAACAAAAGGTAACATTCCAAACAAATTCAGTGAAACAGGTATTTTAAAGAGACTGTCTGGTTTAGAAAATCAGTTTTCAAATATCCTGAGGGAATTCTGAGTTAGTGGAGAAGGTCCCAGAGTAGAGAGTAGCTACAAAAAGCATCTGTCTGAAAGACCTGATACTGTAAGTCCATGCATTGCATGAACAGTCTATTGATCTCAATGGACACTATGTAATGCTTCATTTCCCCTGTTGGGGAATTGAACACTTGTTTCCAGGATCCCTCACAGATTACAGCTCACCTACAAAGGTTTGAGCAGCAGTTTTTTTTGCCTATGTAACAACTGTAGGGCACTTATCTGTATCTTTTCAGATCTCTAATTTATATATGATCAAGTTCAATCCTGATTGATATTTGTTAATGGTATATACTCTCTACATTACAGAGAGTAGCAGATATAACACCATGGCACTACCAGGGGTCCATAGAAAATAGGGGCATGTAGAGAAAGCAGTGAAAGAGCTGTAATAATTATGTCTACTTTGTTTTAGAGGAGACACAAGTATTTTGCTCAGTGATTCTGGCTCCTACTAGTGCACCAACCTGTTGGAGGGAACTTGGAAGTTGGGAGTAATATTGCTTAGAATAGAAGATGTCATGGTGTCTAGTAAACTCAACCAACTTCTCTAGCTCACCTCCTGGGCTAGTGCAAAGCTGGGAGGGCACAGGGTACCTGATAGTGTTGGTAGTCTTCCCCTGGGTCACATCCTAATAGTCTTCAGCCCTCCTAATCTGGATGGAAGGTGGAGTGCTCATGATGGTAGTTGCAGGTAAAGAAATCAGGAGACACAGGAAAACTGTTCTCAGATTTACTGCTAATCATTTTAGACATTTCAGGTGCAGATCTTACATGAGAGTCCACACTGGATGTGGGGTGTGCTTGATGATAACATTTCTAGCACCCTGCGCTTAGGTATGATATATGTGCCAATCTTTCCACACTCTCTCTAACCAGGATTGTCCTTTCTGTTCTGTGACAAAGCAAAGTCTGATCTCTAAGGCCTGAGATGCAAAGGTCCTTAGAATCCACAAAATGACACTAAACTCTCCAGCCTTCTTTTCACAGTCAAAGGCAGCATACTTCTCCCTCTCTCAGGGCTACAGTGCAGTTGCATAAAGTAAAATAAGTACCAATTCTGCTCACAAACAACCTCTCTCAAAAGAAGCTGGATGAAGACTCCTATTCTCCTCCTACTTTTCAATACTGAACTAGCTGGACTATACCATTTGCTCTTAATTCCCCCATCCCCAGTGGAACAATCCACTAAAGGGACAATACTACAGTTACACACATATAAAACTATACAATACAATAAATCAAAGATATAATAGACAATGTACTATTGTTTAGTAGTGTCCATTGGGATGCTGCACTAGTTTAAAATGTAATGGGAGCTGGAATCTCTCAGCTGGACTCTTCCAGCTGCTGTCAGCAAAATGGGAGGAAGAAAGATTTGAGTGAATGAACAAAAGAGAAATAGAAGTCAAATCAATATTTGGTGTGACCATCCTTTGGAGGAAGAATCCTGAAAGTGATGATATGGCCCCTACAGAGCCCTGATATAAACTTCATCAAGTCTGTGTGGGTTTACATGAAGAGACATAAGGATTTGAGCAAGTCTGTGGATAGTTCTCCAAGATGTTTGAACAACCTCCCTACCAAGTTCTTTCAAAAACTATGTGCAAGCGCAAGTGTACCTAGAATTGATGCTGTTGTGAAGGCATAGGGTGGTCACACCAAACTATTAAAACTTCTATTTTTGAAAGCATTTTTACTCTGCAGCATTTTCCCACACCTCTAAAACATTTGCACAGTAATGGAGATCAGTCTACCCTAACTACGTGAAATTTTGCCACCAATTTGTCCTACAAGGTATTGTTTCTCTCTCAAGTGATGGAGCCCTCTAAAGAAAAAGAAGTAGACTAATATTTTGACAGTGAAGAATGCTGGTGCTGGCAAAAGTTCTCAGACATATGAACTGCCCCCTCAGCATGAAAAGTAAAATATTTAAGTCTTGAGCTTCTTTTCTGGAATAGTTCTCATGCAATTCAAAAGACAGTGCAAGGAAAACTGAGGAGGGTTGCCTCCTGCCAAGAAGGTGCTGTCCAAAACCAACTAAGCTATAGACATGTTTCCCACTGAAGCATATTATCCAGGATAACTAGTGTACAAAGATTTTGGTTGAAGAAGGTGCTAAATTTTCTTATGTTCCCCCTTTGGAGATACAGGATGTCATTTGCCATGGTTTAAGGTGGATTTGTCACCTGCAAACAACTGAAACTAAAGCTTACAAACTGAACCTACAGAGCACAGTTGGCATTACAATTATGTGATGAGGTTCAGCAAGCAGAGACCATGTTCTGGTAACACTATGTAGGGGTTTATAATAACAGGGCTTTACAGCTGGCGTAGAAAGTTTAGTGGCCATGAGGAATTTCCAAGGGCACATGTACTATAAGACAGAACCATAGATTTATATATACTGCATACACAAAAGCTACAGAAGCTTTTATGGCATCCCATTCTAAATCCATAGGCATTAAAGGGGTTGTCTGGGATTATTAAAATTAAATGCATGTAGCAGCATGAGTGGGCTAAACAATAAAAAGTTACTGATACTTATCTGTATATTCCCCTCCTTTAATGCACTGGGCCACAGAGCAGCTGTTTGACCTTGAAATGCTTCTTAAGAAGCCACTCCTTCGTTGCCTTGGCGGTGTGCTTGGGGTCATTGTCATGCTGAAAGACCCAGCCACGTTTCATCTTCAATGCCCTTGCTGATGGAAGGAGGTTTTCACTCAAAATCTCACAATACATGGCCCCATTCATTCTTTCATGTACACGGATCAGTCGTCCTGGTCCCTTTGCAGAAAAACAGTAGGTATGGTGTTCTTTGGATGCAACTCAGCATTCACTCTCCTCCAAACACGACGAGTTGTGTTTCTACCAAACAGTTCTACTTTGGTTTCATCTGACCATATGACATTCTCCCAATACTCTTCTGGAACTTCCAAATGCTCTCTAGCAAACTTCAGACGGGCCCAGATATGTACTGGCTTAAGCAGGTGAACACATCTGGCACTGCAGGATCTGAGTCCCTGGCGGCGTAGTGTGTCACTGATGGTAGCCTTTGTTACGTTAGTCCCAGCTTTCTGCAGGTCATTCACTAGGTCCCCCCATGTGGTTCTGGGATTTTTGCTCACCGTTCTTGTGATCATTTTGACCCTACGGGGTGAAATCTTGTGTGGAGCCCCTGATCGAGGGAGATTATCAGTGGTCTTGTATGTCTTCCATTTTCTAATTATTGCTCCCACAGTTGATTTCTTCACACCAAGCTGCTTTCCTATTGCAGATTCAGTCTTCCCAGCCTGGTGCAGGTCTACAATTTTGTTTCTGGTGTCCTTCCACAGCTCTTTGGTCTTCACCATAGTGGAGTTTGGAGTGTGACTGTTTAGGGTTGTGGACAGGTGTCTTTTATACTGATAACAATGTCAAACAGGTGCCATTACTACAGATAATGAGTGGAGTACAGAGGAGCCTCTTAAAGAAGAAGTTACAGGTCTGTGAGAGCCAGAAATATTGCTTGTTTGTAGGTGACTAAATACTTATTTTCCACCATAATTTTCAAATAAATTCTTAAAAAATCAGACAATGTGATTTTCTGGATTTGTTTTCTCATTTTGTCTCTTATAGTTGAGGTCTAACTATGATGTCAATTACAGGCCAGCCTCATCTTTTTAAGTGGGAGAACTTGCACAATTGGCTGACTAAATACTTTGTTTCCCCACTGTAATTTTAATGATTCCAGAGAGATCTTTTATATGGAGCTGGTCAAGACTTTGCAGCTGAAACAGCTTCCACTCCTCTGGGAAGACTTTCTACAAGATAAGTGAGGCTGTGGGAACTTTTGCCTATTCACCCAGAACAGTACTCAAAAGGCCGGAATGTCAGACAGTGATGTTAGATGAGAGGGCTTGACTAACTCCATTCTAGTTCACCCCAAAGATGTTAGATGGGGTTGAGGTCAGGGCTCTGTGTTCCATACCAAACTCACCCTACCAGAGAAGTGTGATTTGTCATTCCGCACAACACATTTCCACTACTCCAGAGTCCAGTGGCAGAATGGTTTACACCACTCCATCTGATGCTTTGCATTGTGCTTGGTGATGTAAAGCTTGTATGCACCTGCTCATCCATGTAAATCCATGCTATGAATTTCCCAGCACACTTGTTCTCAGTTCAAAAAAATATAATTTTTTCCCAGGAGCTCCAGTAATAATTGATTGCCACAAGACTTTCTTTTAGGAACTTATCAAAATTGGATTTCTTTAATTGTTTGTAAATTTACAAATTTTACAACAAGAGAATGGTTGCCCTATGAAAATGATGATAAAGTACAGAGAAAGTCTTCATTCAATGTTAGGGTTTACATTCAAAAACTCTTTTATGAAGTGTAGCCTACAAAAATATCTAAATATAAAATAATAAAAATAGTTAACTTAAAAGAAATGTAAAAAATCTTAGATAAAGTATGAGGAAAAAAATTAACAAAATATAGTAAGCAAATTGTTTGTGTCCAAATTTAATTCTAATTTCTATATAAATAATATGTATTACCTGGGATATTCTGTTTCCTTATAAACTGGAAACAGCAGGAAAAAAAGACATCAGCCTAGGTCACTTGGCCTCGGATCTAGAAAAAAATTCTGAGTCTTAAGCCAGAATTACAGCTCCTTCATTATGGAGAACTTGGTGGAGTGACACATATTCTGAGAGTCTGTGGATAAATGACTTGCTACGTCTGAATACATGAATACTTGCCTTTCTTAAAATGTTAGACTTGTCTTTGGTGATATATGGCCTCATCTTCGTTCACTCCATATTTTCTATAAAAAAAAATAGAAAGAATAAAACTAGAGCTAAATATGCTGCTCCCTGAATTTGAGCTTAAAAAAATGTGTTTTCTGTCAAACTTTGACTAAATATTTATGTTCCATTCTGGGTCAGTATTTTTTGCTTTTTATTGTTAAGGCCCTCTAAAAATGTTCTGTGTTAAAAGTGGCGCTAATTTTAATGGGTGGCATCAGGTATTGTATCTTAGCCCTATACAACTAAATACCAGACATATAAAATGGACAAGAATGGTGCTGTTTTTTTTTTAGAAACTAACTGGCCATTTTTTTCTAAACTGGTACAACACCTTTATAGATGTATTTTGAATATTTACAATGATATTAAGCATCAGGTAATATTACTGAGGGTAAAACTGTCAATGCAAATTTATTCCACAAGCAAATTAGAAAAGAAGTTACATTATCACAATTAACACAGAATTGTCTCCTATATGCAAGAATATAATTATTATTACAATATTCATGTACATAAATATAGCTACTATAATCGTGCTCCAATGCACAAGAATGTAACCATAGCACTGATCCATGTGCAAGAATAAAACTATTATACTATCTCCTATAATGCTATCCTATGTACAGTATAAGAGTATAACTACTATAATATTGCCCTCTGTGTACATGAATATAACCACTGTAATATATACAAGAATATAGCAGGCCCTATGTACTAAAGTATTTGTCCTCTATTTACTAGAAAAGAACAACTTTTTCAGAAACTAGAGATGAGCAAACTGATTAGTAACAAACCAGTTTTGACCCCATTTTTCAAAACGTTTCGGTTTACCAAAACTTTTACAATGTGTCTCAGATTAACTAAAATAGCTGCCACCACATGCAACACAGGGTAGAAGAGTAGAGTTGGAGGAGGATCACATGGTCTCTGGGACATAGGTGGGTTTCTGGCATCACCTGACAGCCTCTCAGCTAATCATGAGTGGTAGTTGGAGAGGTTACAGTGCTGTTGTGGAGGACTAGTCTGCAGAATAGTTTAGTTAGTTAAGATTTTTTTTTTTCCTGCAATTGTGTTTTTTGTTAAACAATACTGAAAAACTAACTGACATTATCACTGCAAAAATCCAAGCTGACTCACTCAGTGTGTTCTAGTCTAAAATTCACTGACCAGGTCATCATTGCAGTGCTAAATCTCATCTTCTTGTTAAGTAATTTTTGAAATAGTGTTTTGTTGGTAACAAATGCAGAAAAACTGCCATTATCACTACAACAATCCAAGTTCACTTACACATTGGCCCTCATCTTTGGAGTGGCCTGCTGGGGGAGCAGTATATCAACCAGGGACAGAAATAAACTTGACAAGCTGATTAGAAAGGCCAGCTCTGTCCTGGGGAGCCCACTGGACCCAGTGCAGGTGGTGGGTGACAGAAGGATACTGTCCGTGGTGAGCTCCATGCAGAAGAAGAAGTCCCATCCCATGCATGAGACTGTGATCGCGCTGAGCAGTACTGTCAGTGACCGACTGCTCCACCCTAGGTGTGAGAAGGAGCGCTATCGGAAGTCTTTCCTCCCCACCGCGGTTAGGCTGTACAACCAACACCGACCTAAGCGGAGATCATTACACACAGAGAACTGAAATATCTCTCTGCCTGTTAAATCCCCCCCCCCCCCCTCTGCTACGTCCTATCTGTCTGTCTGCTATTAATGTAATGCCTCTCACCTTGGAACATTCCTGTACATGTTGTATTTGTATTTGTATCTGCTTATCTTTGCTGCTGTAACACACTGAATTTCCCCATTGTGGGACTATTAAAGGACTATTATTATTATTATTAATATTGTGTGTTTGCCAGAATTCTGTTGAAAACTTTTGCCATGTGTTGGCGCATCTTTGGCGCACTTTATTAGACAGTGGATGGAACGGGGATTTAATCTGGGTGAGAAGTAGTAGGGACACCCCGGTCCACCAGATTTACTATAACTAGCAAACAGAAACAGAAAACTGCCATGAATTATACCACAAAGCTACACCAGCACCAGGGGACCGGCTAAAGGAGTGGGAGGAGGAAACACTTGTGCTACTGTCACTTCACTGTACTACCAATCAGAACGATGGTGGCAACTAGACATGGGTGAACCTCTCAAGATTCATTTCGGGTTCGGGTGGTTCAGGACCAAGATTTGTTTCAGGCTGAACAAGTTCAGTATGAACCACAGCTAATTTGGCTTCAAACATACTGTAGAAAACTGTCGGGCTCCTATCTGTCTAATTTCTAGTTCTCTAAGGCTAACACAGCCGAAGTTATGTCAAAGTGAAAGTGACGTATATGTCTATGGGAAAACAGATGGTAAGCAGTGGATACAAATTTAACTGAGTTTAACCATACACAGTGCTGCTACTCGGTTTTAAGCATTTTAACATTTAAAAAATGACCTTTTTTTGGGGAAAGGAGCTTGCCTGCGGTTTTTTTAGACACACATGGTGGCTATATTACAAAAAGCAATGGTTGTATACAAAAATTAACCCGTTTTACTAACTTGTACCTGCTACAGGCTTGTTATTTGAGAGACAAGTTTGTGGCTGTGTGCCTAGTTGAAAAGTAAGGAATAATTATTCCTTTATGGAAGCAAATGTGAAATCAAAATATATATTTTTTTTTATGCCAACATTGCGGTAACAACAATGTGGTATAGTGGATTGTGATGGACCTCAGGACATGTCTGGAGTGGTGGTAGCTGTGGAAACATGAGTGGCAGTATGGTATGGAATAATATGATGGACCAGGCTGCAAGACTTATCTTGCTGAGTTGTTGCAGTGGTGGTAGCTGTTTAGGAGTAGCAGCCAGCATCAGCAGTACAGTAAATGGAACATGATACAAGAGATGGTGGCACCTCTACTCGGAGGTATCAGCCGGTGGTGTGTGAAAATCCTCACGGATCCATGTTTGATTCATTTTGCCAAAAGTAATTTTTTTCTATGCTAGCTATGGACAGTTTTGTCCTTCTAGGTGTTACAATGCCACTGGCAGCCTCTGAACATCCTGTCGGCCATTACACTTCAGGCTGCACCAAATAAAATGCCCATAGTAAACTGGGCCACCTCCTTCCACTGCTCTAGCCTATTGGCCCACAATTCCATGGGGGTCACAGCTATCTGTTGTAATACAGATGCACTCTAGCTACAAGTGTGGCACTGACAGATGAGGTAGAGCACTGTCTGAGTTAGGAAGACTGGGAATAGACAAAGGCTATCTGTGTATGTGTGCGGCTGGTTCTTACATGGTCTCCCTAAACACTACGGCAAGTTGGGTATATAGCCTATCCTGATAATATTCCAATTTTGCTTCCTTTTGGAAGGCAGGAGGGAATTTCCCCATTTTTGCTTTATAGCGAGTGTCGAAAAGCATTGCCATCCAGTACTCAGTTGTCTGCTTGATGCTAATAATACACTTGTCACTGTGTAAACAGAGGAGCATACCGCCTACCATGCTTGCCAGCGTGTGCATAGACCCAGGGATTTGCCATGATTGGTGTTCTTGGCCAGTGTGGCTAAGCCCTTCATGGTGTTGTAGCTGGGCCTGCACAAACCGGGTGGAACTAGCACCTCGCCTTGTTGCATCTCTGGACTATGGCTACTGTCGCTTATAATATTGATCCAGTGAACTGTGAAAGCCAAGTGTTATCCTTGTCCATAAGAGCTGCTCCACGTGTCAATGGTGATGTGTACCTTTACCCAAACTGACATATCCAGGGAAAGGCCCACATTAACTGACACATGGCAATATAAAGCAGTGACAGATTTCCTAGACAAATAATGGTATCCTTCATCGAGGTTGAGTATATGCCACCAGTTGGCGAAATGCAATGGAATCCACTAAGTGGTACAGCAGCGACTGAACTGTCAGCAGTTTGGCCAGGTGGGGGTCAAGTTGCAGAACTGCTTGATGACTGGATCCATATTTCTGTCTCCTGGACTCTGATTCCCTTATGGATGACTGACTTTGGCGTGGAAGAGAAAGAGTAGGAAAAACAGTTAGTGGTGATGATGATAATGACGACAACCATGTGCAAGATGTAGATGTGGCCTGCCTACAAGAAAGATCACAGGGAGAATTATTATTATTATCACTGCCTTCTGTCTCTCTTCTCCATCACCATTATCTTCCTGACTCAGTGGTTGGCTTCTATCTGCAAAAGAATCATAATCGACAATGGACAGTCACAGACAGTCTCAGATCAAACTCTGCTCTATTGCAAGATGGACTAAAGAAAGATTTTTCACTAACAGGACTAACAGTAAAAATTATATTAAACACTCAGTGGGCAGTCACAGATCAAACTGCTCTATTGCAAAGCAGGCTTAAACAAAATTAGATTATTGACAATGAAAGGGTTAACTGCTGTCTGTATGATTGCATTCCTACTGCCTGGCTCACACAGTACAGGTATTTTCCCTCACGCTTAGCTATGATTTCTATCCCTAATCTGCCTGTAATTGATTAAATCTGACTAAACTTTGTTCTACTTCTACCGCTAAGATTACCTAGCTGTATTGCAAGCTATGCTGCACTAGTTGCTGTGCATTGCTTAAGAAAATGGAGTAATTCCTTTGGATCATACAGTGATGAATAACACATCCATCCCCCTATTTCCACCCTCACTGAAATGCCTGGTGTTTCAGCCCACAGCACTTATATACTGTAAATGACATCAGCACTGTAAGGTGTCCACCTACCACTGACTATTGGCTGAGAGGGTGTGAGTTGATGTCAGGTGATGCCAGAACATCACAGTGACTCACAGACACGTGTGTCTTCTGTATTCTCACTGCATAATACATGTGGTGATAGTCATTTTAGTTTGTCAAAGATGATCGGCATTCATTTGTAAAAGAAACAAAACAAAAAACAAACATTTTTGTATATTCGGGTCGAACCCAGCTAGGAACAAATCAGCTCCACCACCTCTAGTGGCAACATCAACACTACTTCTGGTCTTGGCAGAGATGCCAGTAGTTGCAATATTGTTGCACTTCCTTAGAATGAAGATGAAGTTTTTGATTACTTAGCTTGCTCATCTCAGTGACAGGGGGATATTACAACTGAGAGTGATTCGTAGTAATGCTTTCTTGAGTCAGGCTTCTGTGTGTTATTCCCCCTCCTCTAATGTTTTAACACGTAATTTACTGCAGGATTTCACTAGATTGTCAACCATGTCTTCTTCATTTTTATTGACACATATCCCTACTGGTGATGTGGTACCTGCTGAGAAAGGTATTTCTCCTAGTCTTCCTCCTCTTCCTCCTCTGTTTGATGTGTTGGGTACACATCAGCATTTTTGGAAGTAGAGGAGGCATAAGTGGTAGAATAAGACAAGGCTATTGGTAGTAGTGAAGGTAGTAGTGGCAGTCATCCATATGGGGATGTGTGCCCGAAAAACAGCAATATGCACCCAGTCATGTGGCGGTACTGCAACATAACTTGTACCTGGCCAAGCTGTTGGCAACGCAGTCGCTGCTGTACCGCTTAGTGGATTCCATTGTGTTTCACAAAATGATGGCATGCAATAAACTTCCATGGAGGATACCTAGCCAGTAGCCACCATTATTTCTCTAGGAAAGCTGGCCCTGCTTTATTTCAACATGTGTCAGAGAATGTGGGCCTTTTCTTGGATATGTCAGTGTGGGGAAAGGTGCATGCCACCATTGACACATGGAGCAGCAGTTATTAATAAGAACAATACATGGCTGTGACAGCCAATTGCAGCGACCACAGTTCAGGCCAATTGCTAGTACCACCTGGTTTGTGCAGGCCCAGTTCCAACACTAGGCGGTGCCCATCCGTCTTCTCTGGATCCTCCTTGCCACCATATCCCATCTTCATCATCACCAAGGCAAGTCATTGCTTCCACTCCCCCTCCCTTATTTCATGGGTGTAAGGTGAAGCACTGCCATGCGGTTTTACAGCTAATGAGCCTGGATCAGAGAAGCCACACAGAAGAGAGCTCTTCCGCTGTATCCTGCAGCAAGTATCTCTCCGTCAACTACAACTGGATAGTGTTGGCAGCGGCAACGGCACAAATATTGTGGCTGCACTGCAGGTGGGAACAATAACACATTGTTCCTGCATGGTGCATGTGCTAAACTTGGTGGTGAGCCAATTTATTAATGTATATAGTGGATTTAAGGAGGTGGTGCTCATTGCTAAAAAAGTGTCTGAGCATTTCAGCCATTCTTATGTGGCTAAAAACACCCTGCTGGATTTGCAGCAACAATTCGGTCTGCCTTCGCACTGCTTCATCTGGTATGTTCCCACTTACTGGAATTTCACACTGCACATGCTGGAAATTTTCTGTGTGAGCAGTGGAAGGTGGTGAACAATTACTGCATGCAACAGACCATAGGGACAATATGTTATTTTGAGACTCACCATTTGAGGCTTATGGAAATACGTTGCCTTTTGAAGTCTTTTAAGGAGGCCACCAAATTTGTCAGCAAAGACAACTGCAGCATCATCATCTACTTTATTATATATCTTACAAGAAGCACAGTCATGCAACAAGCGATGGAAGAAGAACAGCTGCCACCTCCTGGTCACTGTAATCATCCTGGGTCGATGCAAAAGGAACTGGAGGAGAATGAAGAACTGGGTCAGGGTCATTATGGTGATGAACCTCAGACTCCTAGATTGGAAGAGGAGGAGGAGGTGGAGGAGGAAGACTCTCCTTTGAATGTAGAGGGGACCTTAATATGTCACAGTCAGGGAAAGAGGCTGACCCTTATGTGTTTCAAGATGATGATGATTGTGATGATTCTACTTAAATATGGCTATAACTCAAAGCTGTATTTTGATCTCTGGGTAGCGTATTTCTCTCTTAGTTCTCTTTACTCATAATGTGCACTGTGGGCTAGTGTGAGAGAGACCTGAGAGAGCAGGCCAAGGGTAGCCTGGAGAGCAGAGATTGCCGGGATGGGATCTCTGGAATGGTATCCCAAGGGCCTGAGGTCATGAGTGTAAAGCTACGGGATGCCCGCACTCAGAAAGCGGACCCAGAACAGGCAGGAGGTAGCCAAGTGTACGGGGCTCAGAGCATGGGCCTTAGAAGTGTCCCTAGTCAGACTAGAGAGCCAGAAGGGTCCGGCAGCTATGTAACATGCACCTCTCTTTTGTCTCACTCCAGCCAAGAGTTCAGAAATGCTGTCCAAGCTGACCCTAATCTGGACATATTGAAGGCGCATGCCGCTCAACCACCCTCAGAGTCTGACAAGGCCCGAGTTTGCTGGGACCCCGGGGGAAGGTGGGGAAGCCTTGGGGCTAGAGCCTGAGAAGCTGGAGGCGGAGGTGCTCTCAGAAGAGGGGCACAGGCCCCTACTTCCTACAAGCCCCATCTAAAGGGGGAGGTGTGATGATTCCACTTAAATATGGCTATAACTCAAAGCTGTATTTTGATCTCTGGGTAGCGTACTTCTCTCTTAGTTCTCTTTACTCATAATGTGCACAGCCTACTCATAGGTATATTGCCAATAGTGGCCGTACTGGAACAATAGGGCTTTGTATCTATCCCAGCAGGGCTCCATTGAATTCATACACAGCCCTGAGTGATCAAAGAAACATGCATTGATCAGTCTGCACTGGTAGATCAGACATGGTTGATAACATTGTATCATTTCACTTGGTCTCAGCTCTTTACAAAGAATCTGGACTTGAGTGCGTTAGTCAATCAGACTTGCTGTCGCCGGTGACCTCATTCTGGGTGGTGTAATCAAGGGTATAAAGGATGAGGTAAGAGGTCAGTGGGAGGAGATTGTGCTGGGACTACAAGAGAACACTATGAGGAGTTTTTAGAGACAGACCACTGTGAAGAGCATGCAAGCTGGATTGTTGTATTGATGCCACATGCTAAGAAGCCTCCACTGGTTATTCACACATACCAGAGCATGTGTGAATGTTGGACTACAGAACCACATCAAGGAGATGTGTGGTAAAGTAATTATTTCACTTTTATTCCCTTTTATTTCATTGCACTGTATCTTGTAACTCGTAACTGTTAATGCTTGCATACATCTGCATATCTGTTCTGAACTGCATGTGTTAGATGTTAATACCGACCCATTTAGGGGTTAATAAATATATAAAATTTAGAAAGCTTGTCTTGTATTTATCTTGTGGACCCGGCACTCACTGGCGGTGAGTGTGGTTTTTTATGAAAGAAGACTCAGGTGTGGGCCAACGCGGTGTTGGCGCACTGAGGATCTTTCACAATGATGATACCCATGGTGGCTAAAAAGTCCAATAATGGCAGGCCCCTGATTCCATGCACACAATTGCTAGCATGGCAGGCTGTATGCGATGCTGCTTACACAATGACAAGCATGTTATTAGCTTCAAACAAAGGGATAAGAACTGGACTGTTGTGCTTTTAGTCCCTCGCCATAAAGCCAAAATGGGAGAATTATTCCCTGTCTCCCAAATGGAGACTACATTTGTATATTATCAGGATAGGCTGTATACCCAGCTTTCTGCAGCTTTTAGGGAAACCACTGCCAGTCACATGTCTGCACAGGAGGTCTTTGCTTAAGAAACAGAGACTTTTCAGATTAGTGCAGGCAAATGGCAAATGACCACTAGAGATTGAATTTGTGTCAGTGAAGATAAAGAAAAAGATATGGCTGACAATACAGAAATACAGCATGGTAAAATATATTTTAAAACAGAGCAAGAGGAACAGAAAACTGACTCAATATTTGTGTTTCACTGCTCTTAAAAACATCTTTAATCTCAGGAAAAATGACAAAACTGCAGCTACTGGAAGGGATTTCAAGACCAAAAGTAATGTTGTTGTTGCCACCCACATTCTTGTTGTTAGTACGTGTACAAGTGTTTATTCTCCCCCTTCCTTTTGCTTGTCCCCTGCCCTGTTTTTTTCCAGTAATTTTACTGAACACTGCTTTATTATGATAGTGATTGACAAGAATTCTGACACTGTGTGCATGTCTTATTTGTTTTTTTTACAAAAACAATTTCACGAAAAATTGCAAAGCACTAAAAACACTAAAAGGGTGACCTGATCAGAGTATTAGACTAGAACTACATCAGTCAGCTTTTTTTGCTATTACACTGGTGGCAGTTTGTATGTATATTGGGGAACCAAAAAAAAAAACCCTTAACAAAACAAAGATTTTCAGATTAGCAGGCTGTGTCAACATTTATTGGGTAACAAAACACCCCTTAAAAAACAGATATTTTTAAGATTAGCAGGCTGCGTCACTGTTTATTGGGTAACCAAAAAAAAAACCCTTGACAAATATTTTTCAGATTAGCACATGCGGAATTAGTTTTTTTTCTATTAGAAATATATTTATATGTATTTAATGAAAAAAAATAACTCTTGCCCAAAAAGAACCCTTAATAAATGATTTTCCACTAACAGGACTGGCTTTGTCAGTAAAAACAATTTAAGACACTTTGTGGACAGACGCAGATCTATTGCAAAACAGACAGACAAAATTAGATTATTGGCAATTACAGGGTTAACTATCCAGTGTCTGTACTGCAGCAATGAGGCTCACAGCACAGTACAGATATTCTCCCTCATGCCTTTGATTTCTGTCATTATCTGTCTGTAATTGGTTAAATCTGACTAAACTTCTTTTTACTTCTCCTACTCCTATGATTCTCTAGTTCTATTTATAAGTTTTGCTGCTGTGTATTACAGAAAGAAATGGAGTAATTGCTTTGGATCATGCAGTGATGAATAACATGCCCATCCCCTAGCTTCACTATCACTGAAATGCCTTGTCTTTCTGTCCAATGCGTCTTATACTGTAACAATAGCATTGTAAGGTGGCCACCTATCATTGCTTATTGGCTGAGAGGCTGTTAGGTGAACAAACTGAAACAAATCTTCCAAGGTTCACCCATCCTTACAGGGAACTTACCAAATGTTTTTTTTCTACTATAAACTGGCCCCATCATGTGTAGGATCATGTACTTACCTTTCCATGGTGTCTGTATTTTCTCTTTTATAAATGTTTGAAATGTTATAAACGATTGAAAGCATAACATGTCATATGCAAATTAACTAGTCATGGGGGTAGGGGAGAGCTTCAGCTTAGTCATGCTATCAGTATGCTAATCATACACCCAAGGGAATGATCAGCATCTGCCCATATAGTCCTCTCACTCACTGACATCACCAGTGATCAGACCTTATCCCTACCCAAATCTCACACAAGAACTGTTATTCCTACTTCTTCCTGGACTGCAGCCCTCTTAAGGAAGATGGAAGCCACGCGCCCGCATCCTGAAGCCAGCAGTGCAAAAGTGCTTATGAAGCCCTACTCACTGCTCAGT
Source organism: Leptodactylus fallax (assembly GCA_947044405.1). Lineage (NCBI taxonomy): Eukaryota > Metazoa > Chordata > Amphibia > Anura > Leptodactylidae > Leptodactylus > Leptodactylus fallax. Next base: position 1,108,846 of record CAMRHE010000143.1, read on the forward strand.
GCATACCGTGGGGAACAGTGCAGTGAGCATGAGCTCGTGTTCCAAAGCGAGGCGGTAGGGAGGGGGTCTGGTTACATCACAAAGTAAGTGAGATATCAATCACATCCTGGAGATGTGATTGACAAGCTGATGATATAACCGATCCTCCAGTTCAGTTTGATCTGAACTTGTTCAGATAGAACCGGATGTAAAATTATTATACTCTGGGGTCTCTTCAAACTTCGGAGTTTTCTTCTGAGAAACACATCACCGGATGCTGCAAGGATAGGGAAGGTGAGTATAAATGTTTTTTATTTTTTATACCTCCCTTGGGTCTACTCCTGAAGAAACCCCAGAGTATAACTTAGTGCAGATCATGTTGTTGCAGCCATTTTAGTTCACCCGAGACGAATCCCAAATTGTACATTAAAAACAAATGATTTGGAATATTTGGGATGAATCCGGCTCATTGAGAACCGATTAGCCCAACTCTACCCATGATTAATTAATTTAATTTGCATACAACTTTTTAATGCTTCCAAATGTTTATAATTTTACTTTGCTGCAACAGAAAGATTACAGAGGGGAACTAATGGAAAGGCAATTGTTTCATCCTGCATATGATGGGGCCATGTCCTATGTCCAAAAATATAACTACTGAAATACTTCCCCTATGTACAAGAATGTAACTACTGTAATATGGCTTCTTTGGTACTAGAATATAACTACTATAATACTTCCCCCTATGTACAAGAATGTATCTACAACTTTTTGTTTAGAAATGTTTATTACTTCATTTTGCTGCATCAGAAATATTACAGAGGGTCACCAATGGAAAGGTAATTTCTTCATCCTGCACATGATGGGGTGAGTTTATGGTGGAAAATGGGTTCCCTTTAATTCTGATCCCCATGTAGAAATGTAACTGCTAGAATACTGTTCCTTATGTGCAAGAATATAACTACTATAAGACCTATGTACAAAAATATAACTACTGAAATACTGCCCCATGTACAAGTATGTAACTACTGTAATACTGCTCCTTTTGTACTAGAATATAACTACTATAATACTGCCCCCTATGTACAATAATATAACTACAACTTTTTATGTTTCCAAATGTTTATTACTTCATTTTGCTGCAACAGAAATATTACACCAATGGAAAGGGAATTCTTCATCCTGCGCATGATGGGGCCAGTTTATGGTGGAAAAACAGGATTCCTTTAATTCAGACCACCATGTAAATTTGTAACTGTTAGAATACTGCTCTTTATTTACACGAATATAACTACTATAAGACCTATGTAAAACATTATAATTATTGTAATACTTCCCCAATGTATGAGTATGTAACTACTGTATTCCTTTTGTACTAGACTATAACTAATATAATACTGCTTTCTGTTTACAAGAATATAACTACAGTAATACTGCTTCCTATGAGCAAGATATAATGACTATAATACGGCCTCCTGTGTACAAGAATATAAATACTATAATACTGTTCTCTGTTAACAAGAATATAACTACAGTAATACTGCCTCCTATGAGCAAGATATAATGTCTATAATACTGCCTCCTATGTACAAAACTATAACTACTATAATACTTACCCCTGTGTACAAGAATATAACCTCCTATGTACAATAATATAACTACTATAACACTCACCCCTATGTACTATAGACTAGATAATATAGATGAATATCCAGAACTGATGATTGGAGTAGTATTTAATATAGTGATTTTCACCACAGATTTAACACTTTGAGCTTTGTACCTATAATTAATCTTTAGTATTTAGATGAATCTCGGTACAGTCTGTAAGACTTTTTCAGCAGTCCTGTGGTGGATGTTCTGGCAGTGAATTGATGATTTTTAATAAAATATTATCTTTACATATTTGTCTACAAGATCACTTGCCAAAACTTTATAAAATTAAATCCTCGGTAACCAGTTATTTGCAGAATCTGCTCCAGTTTCCATGGTCGGCTGCAGGAGTTGTTACTGGAGTAAATGGTTTGGCCCTAATGATGTTTAATTGCTTATCCAGGAAAACCGAGCTCCGCTGGGTGTTTAGTGGAGTCTAAGACTTCCAGAGGTGAAGTGTACAGGCAGCCTGTGAATGGGAACACTCTGTGACTATGATGCATCGTGCAGCTGTGTCCCTCACATTCTACACTATTGCTTTCTGATTGTTCCATTCTTGGGGCTGTATTATAGTGACATTAATCCCCTTTATTTATTCAGTTTAGTCATAGTTCTGTATTCACACTTGAAATCCATATACACTCAGTAACTAGGTACATTTCTCAATTACAAGAAAGGACCCCTCTATTAGCCCCCATTTATGATATACACTTTTACCCTATTAGGTCAACATTTCTAGTACTGGATATGGTACTGTCGTGGAGTAATGGACACAGATGGAACCCCCTTCATCTGTGTCTGTTCACGTTAAGTATTCCTTCTGTCATGTTTGTTTACTTTTGTAATGGAGGAAAAAGTCCTGAATGCAGGACTTTTTCTTCGCTTAGAAAACTAAAAAACATGATGGGAGAAAGGTTTATGTATAGTGCTGGAAGATGTACACCACAATAACAAGACATCACTGGTTAATTTCTAGACACATAGGAATTATAGAAGTAATTCTGAAGTGTTGAGATACTCCTTGTGTAGGTGCAGCTGCAGCTGCATAGGATGTATACAATGAAGATAGAAAGGACTACTGCCGCTACCTGATCTGAGAAACCCTATGAGGCTAGGTCCTCATGTTGGAAAAACACAGCGTTTAGACTGCGGTGCAAACATTGCGGCAAAAAAAAGCTGTGTTTCACAGTACCTGCAAAATGGATGGGATCAGTGTCGGACTGGGACGTCTAGGGCCCACCAGTGGAATTCTTTCTAGGGGCCCACCATCAGGACCCCTGCAAATCAGCGGTACCGAGACAGGGCAGCCAAAGGTTATAACATGTCAGGAGCCATGCTTCTCACCTGCCATACGATGTGCACCACTGCACTACCTAAAGCTACTGCTACACCCTGTATGGCAAGTGAACAGCGTGGCTCCTAACATTGTTACCTTTACCTGTAGCCGCTGATCTGCAGAGGTCCTGGCTGTTGTATCAAGGCAGATGTAATATTGATGGCCTATCCTAAGGACAGGCCATCAATATTAGAAAGATGGATAAATCCTTTAAAGAGGTTGTCCAGGAATTGGAACTATTTTATTAGAAAAGTAGAAAAATTTTACAAACAAACACTTAATCTGTCACTCCAAAAAATACAGTATAAAACCATAATCAGACACAATACATAAAACCAAAGTAAAATCATAAAATAACATCAGAACATAAGTATAAAACACTGGGACAAAAATCAAAACAAAAACCAAGCGCGAACCAGCCCCCATCCATTCTGCCTTTCACTCCGCCTTTCATTCCACCTTTCATTCTTCTTCAGTCTCTCTCCAACCATCCTTCAGTCAAAACTCTAATCATCTGGAAAAAAAAAGAAAACCAATATCAGCGATATACAACAACATAGAAACAAACATAAAAACAACAAAAACCCCAACTAAAACTTACTAGAAAATTTTTTTTTTTTTTTTTTTCTCTTCCTCCCTCTCCACACCCGGCCAGCACCACGCCCCATGTCCTCCCATGTCCGCATAGTCCTGGTGCTGGCACCACCCACCACCAAGCCCCTGAACCCCGACCTGGCTCTCCGCCTCATGTCCTCCCATGTCCGCATAGTCCAGAGCCAGGCCGGGCACTCGAAACCTATAAACCCAAGCCCTCCACCCCCAAAAAGAAACCCCCCTCCCAAACAACCTACCCCGCTAAAAAACCCTTTTACGATCAACATATTATGGAAATGGGAATAAAAAAAATGGAACAACGGACATAGAAACAGTACAATAATATGAAAATAACAGAAATAACAGAAATGACACAATAACAAAATACCAGACAAATGCTATAATAACGAACAAAACCCACAATACCATAAACTGTACAAACCAACCCTCCCTCCCATGAACCTCCCATGGGCCTAGGGTCGGTTATCCTCAAGCCTCTTACCCTTCCATCCAATTTCCAAAACAAAAATGCCTATGTGGTGACACACCAGCCCTCCACCAGGAAGAGAGCACAAGAGGCCCGTCCCTGCCTACTTGCCCTACCACTATGTCCCTATCTATCATTCTATCCCTACCCTATCCCTACCTGTCCCTCCCTACCATTAAAAAATAACAAACCCCACCCCTCGTGCAAAACCTTGCCTTCCCTATCCCTATCTGGCCCTAACCTAACTAACCTACTTTTAATCCCTTATTTTATCCCTCAGGGAAGAGAAAAGGTGAAACCCCTCCAGATGGTACCAGCCCTCTCTGCGCCCAGCCCCTCATACTCCCGAGAGCGCACCCTCACCAGGTCCACCATGATGTTTTTAACCACCTCTACCTCCGGGAGGATTTTGCCTCGCGTCGATACTAGACACCGGGATGACCACAAGTGGAACCTGACCACTGCACTAACTACAAAAAGTGTCTGGCAGTCCCTGCCCTCCGGGTGTTTGAATGCTCCATAGGCCCACTCGGCATAGGAAAGGCCAGCCAGCCGCAGCCAACCGGTGGAGGTCCCCACCAATTTGCAAACCCTTATATTGAAGGGGCACTGAAGCAGGAAGTGCTCCATGCTTTCCAGCATGTCGCCACACTCCTCCCGAGGGCAGCCTCGCTCATCGGAGTTCTGGTACTTCAAGTTCCCCCTCACATATAACTTACCTAGGAGACAGCGCCAGGTCAGATCCCAAAACTTCTGAGGAAACCTTTTGGAGTTAAGAAAACGCAACCCTCCCTCTAAGGTTTCTCCTGGGCAATCTTTGAGCGCCAGAGGCTTCTGGAAGCGGGTCAACAGGACTTTGTCATCAAGAAAACGTCTTGACTGAGTCCTGATCTCCCACGCCCCCAGACCCCACCGACGAATCACTTTCAAGACCAGGGAAGCATAGGCCGGGAGATATCCATGGGGTGCATGAAGATCTTTCACTTGCCCTCCTGACTCCCATTTCTGGAAGAAGGGCCGAAACCACCCCTGGCAGGAGGTTACCCACGAAGGAGCCCCCTCGGAGGAGAGGTTTGGTAGATTGATCTTAAGAAAGGTGTTCATTAAGAACACCACGGGGTTAACCATATTTAACCCCCCTAGCCTCCTTGTGCGGTATGTAACCTCCCTCTTGATTAGGTTGAGCCTGTTCCCCCATAACAATTGGAAAAACAGGCAACAGATCCTACTCCAACAAGACTCTGGCAAGGCACAGACGCTACCTAGATAGATCACCAACGGGAGCAGGAAGGCTTTGGCAAGGTGAACCCTTTCTCTCAGGGTCAAAGACCAACCCTTCCAGCAATCAACTCTCTGGGCGACATCCTTAAGTCAACCTTCCCAATTTTGGAGTGGGTAATCACCCTGGCCAAAATGGATGCCTAAGATCTTTACAGACCCCTGGGGTTCTGGGAGGGTGTCCGGGAGAGAAAAACCAGGCTCTCCCCCTCCCAGCCAGAGGCTTCCACACTTATTCCTGTTTACAGCTGATCCGGAAGCCTCCGAGTAACTGTCCACTTCAGACATCACCCATTCAAGCTCCTCCCGTGACGAGATAAGAACGGTGACATCATCCGCGTAGGCTACTGTCCTCAAAGGGGAGCCGGTGCCCTCCAGGTCCATCCTGACTCCCGCCACCGGCCCACCATTAATCCGCCTAATCAAGGGATCAATGGCGAACACATACAGTAGCGGGCTCAAGGGACATCCCTATTGGACGCCCGACCCCACCTCAAAAGGACAACCAACCCAACCATTCACAAGTGGGAAAGACTCAGCCCCAGCGTATAAGGTCTGCAGCCACTGAATGAACCCCCCAGGCAGGCCATACCTCGAGAGAGTTGACCACAAATACTCATGATTCACCCTGTCAAAAGCCTTAGCCTGATCTAGGGACAGCAAGTACCCCTTCCACCGACCTGCCCTACTCTGCTCCACAGCCTCCCTGACACTCAGGACCGCACTTAAGGTGCTACGACTGGGAACAGAGCAGTGCTGAGCCGGCGAGAGGAGCAGGGGCGCAAACTGTACCAGCCGGTTGAAAAGTACCTTCGCCAGAATCTTCCGGTCCGTATTGAGAAGTGCTATGGGGCGCCAGTTCTCAATATGGCTCGGATCCTTACCCTTTGACAGAACTATAAGGGCGGACCTCCTCATTGACTTCGGCAGAGTGCCCGAGGATAGACACTCATTAAGCACGTCAGTCAAGAGGGGAGCCAACGCTCCTTTAAAGGTCCGATAGAACTCAGATGTTAAGCCATCTGGGCCAGGTGACTTCTTGAGGGCAAGACCCTCAATAGCCCTGACGACTTCCTCTTCCCTTATAGGTTCTACCAAAACACCAAGAGAAGGGTCTTCTGCTGACTCAGGAATGGCTTCAGCCAAGAAACCTGAAATCCGATCCCGATTCAGTTCCTTCTTTGCCAAAAGGTTCGAGTAGAAGGACCTGACGACCTCCAAGATCCCTGACCTGGATCTTGTCAGGGATCCTGTACTGTCAATCAGGCCTGTTACTGTCTTACAAGCCACTGACATCTTACAGTTCCTGTAGGGGTCGGGCGAGAGGTATTTCCCGAAATCCCTCTCAAGAACCAAAGATGCGTGCCTATCATACTGACACCTTTTAAGCAAAGCCTTCACACCGGAGATATCCTCCTGGCTACCTCCGGTCGAGACCAGATGTTCAAGTCTCTTCCTCAGTGCACTGTACATGCGGTACATGTCCAGTGATCTGAGGCTTGAGAGCCGGCGGAAAAATCCCGCCACCCTTTTTTTGAATATCTCCCACCACTCTGACCTATTACCTTCAAGACCCAGTAATAGTACCTGATCCTGAAGAAACTCCTCAAAGGCTTGTCTTACAGCTGCCTCCTCAAGGAGTGACGAATTCAGCCTCCACAAACCTCTTCCTCTCCGGAGGGTCTCTGAAATATTCAAAGAAAACAAAATTAAACATTGATCGGAGAACTCCACCTGCACCACGGACACAGGGGTGATGACAGAATTCTCCTTCAAAAAAACCCTATCTATCCTAGACCTAACACTACCTCTCTGAAAGGTGAACCCACGGTGACCTGGGGAATGCCTGATGTGGATATCCTCCAGGCGATCTTCACTCACTATGCTATTTGACCATAGGGCAGTCTATCTCTGGTACATCCTCGGTCTTGGGGTCTAGTTATGGTATTAAAATCCCCACCAAAGATGACTTGTTTGCCCGTAAAAAGAAAAGGCTTGATCTTCATAAAGAGGTTTTTACGGTCCCACTTTGTCTGGGGACCGTAGATGTTAATGAGGCGCAGGCTTTGCCCCTTCATGAAGACGTCTAAGACTAGGCACCTTCCCATTTCGAGCTCGATCAGTCGCTGGCATTTCACCTCTGCGGTAAAAAGCACCGCCACTCCACTATACGGCTCAGCCGCAAGAGACCAGTAGGAGGGCCCCCTGCGCCACTCCCTCCTTGCTCTGTTTATCTCCGATTGAGTACAAAGCCTGGTCTCCTGCAAAAACAAAATGTCAGATTCAACCCGGCCAAGAAAATCAAAGGCTGCAAACCTAGCCGTATCAGACTTAATGCTGGCCACATTAATGGTGGCCAGCGTCAGTGGAGAGGGGACTGCCATTAAGACTGATTGAGCTCAATGACCTTCAGTTTCCCACCCCCTTTCCTCCTACCACCACCACCCCTAGATGAGTCTGAAGAGGACCCGCGACTTTTCCTCGTCTTACGGGTCCTCTTCTTACATTGGGATTGGTCCATCACCTCACCTCGTGCGGTTTGGCCAGGCAAGGGATGGACTTCCCCCGTAGTTTCTCCCTGGGGAGTATTGGTAACACTTTTTACAACAGTTTCCAAAACAGCTTGAGGTGCATCGTCTCCATCTCCGGGTACCAGGCCAGCCTCCTCCACTGAAGGCAGGGGGCCCTTCCCTGAGGGAGACTCAGCAGCCCCCGACGGTCCCACCTCCCCCTCTGAAGCCTCCCATGAGGCTGATGCGTCCTCGCAGAGGGTTTGGTACCGGTTAGGGCTGATCACTGAAAGGTCCTCGAGTCTCCGTTCCTTTGCCGGGGGGGGGGGGGGGGGGGGAGGCAGATGTTTTTACCCTCGCTTTACTCGGTGACTTTCTCCTCCTGACCGTCTGTTCCTCCCCAGCACTAACGTACTGGGAAGATGAAGACAGGACAGCCTCTTCCTCCCTCTGCAGTCTTCTCATCTCCTCAATCAGGGCCGTGCCCGTCGCTACTTCAGCATTAGAATCCAACCCAGCGGGATCAGGGGCAGAGGGGAGACACATAATACCTTCCCTCTGCTCCCTTCTCCTATCTCTCCTTCTCGCCCTAGATGGTGGCTGGGTTTTCTCCCTCCGCGTCGGCAACCTGGTCTCTCCACCTCCGACCCCCTCCTTGGTGACAGGGACAGGCTCCTCACCTGCCCCTGCCCGTCGGAGGGTGACATTAGCGAAAGACCTCGGGCACGCCCCGATTGGGTGACCAAGGTCACCACACAGGTGGCACCGAATCCTATCACAGGTTGCAGCTAGATGACCTAATCCCCCACACATGGCACACTTCTGCACCCTGCAGGAGGCACTCAAGTGCGAGGGATCACCACACCTGTGACAGAGCTTCGGCTGCCCCTGGTAGAAGACAAGAATCCTGTCTTTCCCGAGGAAGGTTGAGGACGGGATATGCATCACCGAGTTATCCTCATGCTTCAATTTGACCATAAAGGTCCAGGCCCCCGACCAAATGCCAAACTCATCAAGGTTCTTCCGGGGGAAGTCTTTCACTTCCCCATACCTGTTGAGCCAGGTCATAATGTCCATGTAAGAAAGTGACTCGTTACGAGTCAAAACGGTCACTTTCTTAATTGCATCCTGGCGCGACTTCAATGTGTGGGCGGTGTCGCGCCGGGCTCATTCTTTGCCAACTCATAATTACCCCAGAAGGTTTCTAAGCCCCCCGGGGTAATAAAGCTGACATCAAACTCTGAGGAGCCGACCGGGTGAATGAGGGCAAAGATGTCACTCGCCCTAAAGCCCATCCCGAGCAGAAGTTCGACGACCCTCCTCCTCTGAGGACAAGGGCCTACATTCCTCCGGACCGGCCGCTGCCCGGGTGTCGGGAGAGTCCACCTGGTCTCACCCCCCTCATCTCGGAACTTCCCTAGGCCAAAACGTTCAATCCAAAACCTAAGGTCCCTCGATTGACCATCCACTATCATCGTTCTCTGCCCTGCTCGTAAGGCCGCCAGGAGCTGCTGTTGTAATTCACCGTCCCTGGCCCCCAGTGATGGACACGAGGCACCCCCTGGGACCCCCGATGCGACACTGGCATAGGAACGTACCGAGCTTGAGGCCGCAGTCCCAGCCCCCGCAACTCCAGTGCCACCTTCGGGCGCCCCCTGAAGCCCGCTCGGCCCGGCCACCACCGCGGCCACCGGGACACCAGAGACAGGAGCGGTCGTTCCCAGCGTCGCAGGCGTGGACCGGGCAAACACATTTGGCAAAGCTACTTCTGCAGCAGCCATACCTACATTTTCCAAAGTCCTAGGAACCTCCACTACTGCATCTTTAACAACAGGGACAGCAGTAGCAGCAGCAGCAGCAGCAACACAAAGGGTGACAGCCTCCATAGCCCCCCTCCCCTTTCCCTCACAAGGAACATCTAAGTCACTCTCTGGAACCACAGTTTTTTCCCCCTCCTCCGCCCTCCTCTCCTGACGCCTGCTTCTCCTACTCCCCAGTCTGCTCTTACTCACCGCTTTCTTACCCACGCTCACCATTACCTCATTCACACCGGGGCTTGCGGCCTTGGGCGGCTCCACGAGCGGGATTGGCCTATTCCGGGCCTCCGCTTCACTCTCCTCCCGCTTAGCTGGGGCGACTTGTGCCTCTGCCTCGACCTCCGCATCGTCAGCTGTCACGGCGCTCAATGCTTTAGGAACGGACTTGCTCCTAGCGCTGACGGCAGCCTCCACATCACCGGTCTCATTGGCTTCCTCGGCACCTGAAACCGGAAGGGAGGGACAAGTCGCACGCCCCTTCCCCTTACAATGGACCTGGGGAGGGGCCGGCGCTACTTTGACCCTGCCCACAGGGGCAGGCTTCACCGCTTCTCTACCTCCCTTCGTGGGAGGTGCTTTTCCGACCTTGTCCGCTGCAGTTTCGGGCGCCATTTTCAATACTGCACCCAGCTCCCCAGCCACACCACTACTTAGAGAAAGCGGGGTCTGGGAAGTCTGCGCCCCCCTTATCTCACCCGCGGGCAACACCCCAGATTCAGCCTGTGCTAGAGTCAATGAGGGTTGCCCTGCGGGAACAGTTGTATCTGCTGCGACACTCACATATTTCAGGGTGCCGATTTCTTGTGGCTTAGCCTTCTTCTTTTTCCTTTTTTTAGATTCCTCCTCGTTTGCAAGGTCGTCTACGCAAAAAGCCATCTTCTCCATTCTTGCCGGGGATTCTAGCATGCATATTTCGTGGATTAGCCTCCCCGCAGCAGAACCCATATCGTCTTCTGATGTTGCCGGTAATGGCAGTAAATTCTCCGGTAGCTTAGGTAAACTTGCCAATTTCTCTGGGGGCGTATAGGTCGGAATACCTGAACTCACCCTCGTAGGCTTCCGGCTACTGCCGTACTCTGCCATCAGGCTCCCCTCTGAGTCAGTATCTGTCTCGTATTCCGGATCCGAGCTTTCGGAGGACGTGAGGCCTTCGCGCAGCAGCCGCCCCTGCTGCTTGCGGTAAAAATGATCATCATTCAGGAGTTTCTCCCTGAAAGGCCCCGCGCCCTCCAGGATCTCTCGGTATCTTTGGTCAAGCCCTTTAATTTGTTCCTTCAGCTTTTTGACCTGCTTATTCAGTGCCGGTCTCTCATGCCTTGAGGCCCTGTCACTACGGGCACGGACACTCTGAAGCTCCGCACCCATAGCGAACAGGGACCTCCTGGCTTTATCATATTCTTCAAGGGTAGTGTTAATACGCTTACTGTATGCCAGCACATCCTCGCCAGCCTTCCGAATCCCCCAACCTGATGATGGCAAGGAAGGAGGGGGGGGGGTTCACTGGCCTTTTTACTTGTACAGGGCTCAGCCTCCGCCAGGGTTTTCTGACCTAGACGTCCCTTGCTGCGGGCCTGCTGCCTCTCCAATCTTCTCCTGCTGCTGCTGCTACTGCCGTCCATTGAGAGCCTCCTGCCTCCCCGCCAAGCTGGCTTGGGGGGCAGGAGCACCTTGCTCCATGGTGAGAAAACCCCAACCTTGGAGAAGGAAAGGGGTTGGAGCCTCCAACTATGACTGGAAAAACTGCTACTGTTGCACAAAACACCACACACACCAAGCCTCTCTTCTGAGCTGACAAACAGACTATAGCCTCTGGTCTCAGGAGCTCAGACAGGCGTGTCTGATTCCCACAGCTGCCCCGAAGGAATTGGAACTATTTTTATTAGAACAGTAAAAATTCACAAACAGTGTCACATACGAAAATACAATATAAAACCCATAAACAGAAACAATACATAAATCCAAAACATAGCATAAACAACATCAATAAATAAGATACAAGAAACCGGGACAAAAATTAAAGACCAAAAAAAGAAAATCCAGCCGCAAATCAGCCCCCATCCATTCTGCCTTTCACTCCGCCTTTCACTCTCCAGTCTTTCTTCAGTCATCCGCCAGTCAAAACTCTACCTATCTTGGAAACAAAAGAAAATCCAAATAAGTAATATACAATGGAAAACATATAACACTAACAGAAAACTAACAAAAACCCCAACTGAAACTTATTAGAATTTTTTTTATTTTCTTATTTTTTTTTATTATTATTATTATTATTATTATAATTATATATATATATATATATATATATATATATATATATATATATATATTTTTTTTTTTTTCTTCACCACACCCGGCCAGCACCACGCCCCATGTCCTCTCATGTCCGCATAGTCCTGGTGCTGGCACCACCCGCCACCAAGCCCCTGAAACCCCGACCTGGCTCTCCGCCTCATGTCCTCTCATGTCCGCATAGTCCAGAGCCAGGCCGGGCACACGAAAACCTATAAACCAAACCCTCCACCCCCAAAAAGAAACCCCCCTCCCAAACAACCTACCCCCCTAAAAAAACCCTGAACTACTAAAATGGAATTATGAAATGGAATATGGAAAATGAAAATGGGATATGGAAAAAAAAATGGAAATGGAAATGGGAAATGAATATGGGATATGGAAAAATGGAAAATGGGAAAACGGGCACAACACATGACAAACGACAACAACAACAAACAACAAGTACCAGACAAATCAATACCAGACAAGCAACAAAACCCACCATCCAACATAACCCACAATCCTACATAACCTGTTAAGATTACCCTCCCTCCCATGAACCTCCCATGGGCCTAGGGTCGGTTATCCTCAAGCCTCTTACCCTTCCATCTGATTTCCAAAACAAAAATGCCTATGTGGTGACACACCAGCCCTCCACCAGGAAGAGAGCACAGGAGGCCTGTCCCTGTCTACTCGCCCTACCGCTATATCCCTATCTATCATTCTGTCCCTACCCTGTCCCTACCTGTCCCTCCCTATCAGAAAATAATAAACCCCACCCCTCGTGCAAACCTTGCCCTACCTATCCCTATCTGGCCCTAACCTAACTAACCTACTTTAAATCCCTTATCTAACCCTCAGGGAACAGAAAAAAAGTGAACCCCCCTCCAGAGGGTACCAGCCCTTTCTGCGCCCAGCCCCTCGTACTCCTGAGAGTGCACCCTCACCAGGTCCACCACGATGTATTTAACCACCTCCACCTCCGGGAGGATTTTGCCTCTCGTCGATACTAAACACCGTGCTGACCATAGGTGAAACCTGATCACTGCACTAACTACAAAAAGTGTTTGGCAGTCCATGCCCTCCGGGTGTTTGAATGCCCCATAGGCCCACTCGGCGTAGGAAAGGCCAGCCAGCCGCAGCCAACCGGTGGAGGTCCCCACCAATTTGCAAACCCTTATATTGAAGGGGCACTGAAGCAGGAAGTGCTCCATGCTTTCCAGCATGTCGCCACACTCCTCCCGAGGGCAGCCTCGCTCGTCGGAGTTCCGGTACTTCAAGTTCCCCCTCACATATAACTTACCTAGGAGGCAGCGCCAGGTCAGATCCCAAAACTTCCGAGGAAACCTTTTGGAGTTAAGAAAACGCAACCCTCCCTCTAAGGTTTCTCCTGGGCAATCTCTGAGCGCCAGAGGCTTCTGGAAGCGGGTCAACAGGACCTTGTCGTCAAGAAAACGTCTTGACTGAGTCCTGATCTCCCACGCCCCCAGACCCCACCGACGAATCACTTTCAGGACCAGGGAAGCATAGGCCGGGAGATATCCATGGGGTGCACGAAGATCTTTCACTTGCCCTCCTGACTCCCATTTCTGGAAGAAGGGCCGAAACCACCCCTGGCAGAAGGCTACCCACGAAGGAGCCCCCTCGGAGGAGAGGTTTGGTAAATTGATCTTAAGAAAGGTGTTCATTAAGAACACCACGGGGTTAACCATATTTAACCCCCCTAGCCTCCTTGTGCGGTATGTAACCTCCCTCCTGATTAGGTTGAGCCTGTTCCCCCATAACAGTTGGAAGAAGAGGCAACAGATCCTACTCCAACAACACTCTGGCAAGGCACTGACGCTACCTAGATAGATCACCAACGGGAGCAGGAAGGCTTTGGCAAGATGAACCCTTTCTCTCAGGGTCAAAGACCAACCCTTCCAGCAATCAACTCTCTGGGCGACATCCTTAAGCCTACCTTCCCAATTTTGGAGTGGGTAATCACCCTGGCCAAAATGGATGCCTAAGATCTTTACAGACCCCTGGGGTTCTGGGAGGGTGTCCGGGAGAGAAAAACCAGGCTCTCCCCCTCCCAGCCAGAGGCTTCCACATTTATTCCTGTTTACAGCTGATCCGGAAGCCTCCGAGTAACTGTCCACTTCAGACATCACCCATTCAAGCTCCTCCCGTGACGAGACAAGAACGGTGACATCATCCGCGTAGGCTACTGTCCTCAAAGGGGAGCCAGTGCCCTCCAGGTCCATCCTGACTCCCGCCACCGGCCCACCATTAATCCGTCTAATCAGGGGATCAATGGCGAACACATACAGTAGCGGGCTCAAGGGACATCCCTGTCGGACGCCCGACCCCACCTCAAAAGGACGACCAACCCAACCATTCACAAGCGGGAAAGACTCAGCCCCAGCGTATAAGGTCTGCAGCCGCTGAATGAACCCCCCAGGCAGGCCATACCTCGAGAGAGTTGACCACAAATACTCATGATTCACCCTGTCAAAAGCCTTAGCCTGATCTAGGGACAGCAAGTACCCCTTCCACCGACCTGCCCTACTCTGCTCCACAGCCTCCCTGACACTCAGGACCGCACTTAAGGTGCTACGACCGGGAACAGAGCAGTGCTGAGCCGGTGAGAGGAGCCGGGGCGCAAACTGTACCAGCCGGTTGAAAAGTACCTTCGCCAGAATCTTTCGGTCCGTATTGAGAAGTGCTATGGGCCGCCAGTTCTCAATATGGCTCGGATCCTTACCCTTTGACAGAACTATAAGGGCGGACCTCCTCATTGACTTCGGCAGAGTGCCCGAGGATAGACACTCATTAAGCACGTCAGTCAAGAGGGGAGCCAAAGCTCCTTTAAAGGTCCGATAGAACTCAGATGTTAAGCCATCTGGGCCAGGTGACTTCTTGAGGGCAAGACCCTCAATAGCCCTGACGACTTCCTCTTCCCTTATAGGTTCTATCAAAACACCAAGAGAAGGGTCTTCTGCTGACTCAGGAATGGCTTCAGCCAAGAAACCTGAAATCCGATCCCGATTCAGTTCCTTCTTTGCCAAAAGGTTCGAGTAGAAGGACCTGACGATCTCCAAGATCCCTGACCTGGATCTTGTCAGGGATCCTGTACTGTCAATCAGGCCTGTTACTGTCTTACAAGACACTGACATCTTACAGTTCCTGTAGGGGTTGGGCGAGCGGTATTTCCCGAAATCCCTCTCAAGAACCAAAGATGCGTGCCTATCGTACTGACACCTTTTAAGCAAAGCCTTCACACCGGAGATATCCTCCTGGCTACCTCCGGTCGAGACCAGATGTTCAAGTCTCTTCCTCAGTGCACTGTACATGCGGTACATGTCCAGTGACCTGAGGCTTGAGAGCCGGCGGAAAAATCCCGCCACCCTTTTTTTGAACATCTCCCACCACTCTGACCTAGTACCTTCAAAACCCAGTAATAGTACCTGATCCTGAAGAAACTCCTCAAAGGCTTGTCTTACAGCTGCCTCCTCAAGGAGTGACGAATTCAGCCTCCACAAACCTCTTCCTCTCCGGAGGGTCTCTGAAATATTCAAAGAAAACAAAATTAGACAGTGATCGGAGAACTACACCTCCACCACGGACACAGGGGTGGTGACGGAATTCTCCTTCAAAAAAAAACCTATCTATCCTAGACCTAACACTACCTCTCTGAAAGGTGAACCCACGGTGACCTGGGTAATGCCTGATGTGGATATCCTCCAGGCGAGCTTCACTCACTATTCTATTTAACGCGGCGTCATCATAGGGCAGTCTATCTCTGGTACCTCCTCGGTCTTGGGGTCTAGTTATGGTATTAAAATCCCCACCAAAGATGACTTGTTTGCCCGTAAAAAGAAAAGGCTTAATCTTCATAAAGAGGCTTTTACGGTCCCACTTTGTCTGGGGACCGTAGATGTTAATGAGGCGCAGGCTTTGCCCCTTCATGAAGACGTCTAAGACTAGGCACCTTCCCATTTCGAGCTCGATCAGTCGCTGGCATTTCACCTCTGCGGTAAAAAGCACCGCCACTCCACTATACGGCTCAGCCGCAAGAGACCAGTAGGAGGGCCCCCTGCGCCATTCCCTCCTTGCTCTGTTTATCTCTGATAGAGTACAGAGCCTGGTCTCCTGCAAAAACAAAATGTCAGCTTCAACCCGGCCAAGAAAATCAAAGGCTGCAAACCTAGCCGTATCAGACTTAATGCTGGCCACATTAATGGTGGCCAGCGTCAGTGGAGAGGGGACTGCCATTAAGACCGATTGAGCTCAATGACCTTCAGCTTCCCACCCCCTTTCCTCCTATCACCACCACCCCTAGATGAGTCTGAAGAGGACCCGCAACTTCTCCTCGTCTTGCGGGTCCTCTTCTTACATTGGGATTGGTCCATCACCTCCCCCGGTGCGGTTTGGCCAGAGGAGGGATGGACCTCCCCTGCAACTTCTCCCTGAGGAGTTACAGTGGTCGCAGAGACGGTAGCAACTTCGGCCCTGGGTGCATCATCTCCTCCTCCAGGCTCCAGGCCAGCCTCCCCCCCAGAGGGCAGGGGGCCCCTCCCGGAGGGAGACTCAGCAGCCCCTGACGGCTCCACCTCTCCCTCTGAAGCCTCCTCTGAGGCCGACGCATCCTCACAGAGGGATTGGTACCGGTTGGGACCTACCACTAGAGGGCCGTCGAGTCTGCGTTCCTTCGTCGGGGGGGGGGGGCAGATGTTTTTGCCCTCACTTTACTCGGTGACTTTCTCCGCTTGACCGTCTCTCCCTCCCCAGCACTGACGTACTGAGAAGAAGACGACTGGTCAGCCTCTTCCTCCCTCTGCAGTCTCCTCATCTCCTCAACCAGGGTCATGCCCACTGCTGCCTCGGCATCAGGATCCGGCCCAGCAGAGCCAGGGGCAGAAGGAAGGCACATAACTCCCTCCCTCTGCTCCCTCCTCCTCTCGCGCCTCCTTGCCCTTGATGGTGGCTGGGCCTTCTCCCTTTGCCTTGGCAGACTAGTCTCTCCTCCCCCACTCACCCCCTCCGCAGCAGGGACAGCCTCCTCAACTGCTCCCGCTTGCCGAAGGGTGGTGTTGGCGAAAGACCGTGGACACGCCCCGATCGGGTGCCCAAGGACACCACACAGGTGGCAACGCACCCTGACACAGGTCGCCGCGAGATGGCCCACCTCCCCACACATGGCGCACTTCTGCACACGGCAGGAGGCGCTCAAGTGTGAGGGGTCACCGCACCTGTGACAGAGTTTTGGCTGCCCCTGGTAGAAGACAAGGATCCTGTCTTTCCCAAGGAAGGTTGAGGACGGGATATGCATCACCGAGTTATCCTCGTGTCGCAATTTGACCATGAAGGTCCAGGCCCCCGACCATATCCCGAACTCGTCGAGATTTTTCTTTGGGAAGTCCTTGACCTCCCCAAACCTGTTCAGCCAGGTCATGATGTCCATATAAGAAAGTGACTCGTTACGAGTTAAAACGGTCACTTTCTTAATGTTATCCTGGCGTGACACCGCCCACACCATAAAGTCACGCCAGGGGGGCTCGTCCTTCACCAGCCTATAGTTTCCCCAGAAGGTTTCTAAGCCCTCCGGGGTAACAAAGCTGATGTCAAACTACGAGGAGCCAACAGGATGAATCAGGGCAAAGATGTCGCTTGCCCTGAAACCCATCCCGAGTAGGAGTTCCACGACCCCCCTCCTCTGGGGACAAGGGCCGGCTCCCCCCCACACGAGACGGGCCACGTTCCTCCGTGTCGGCCCCCTACGCCCGGGTGTAGGGAGAGTCCATCTGGTCTCACCTCCTTCCTCTCGGAACTTCCCTAGGCCAAAACGTTCGATCTAGAACCTAAGGTCTCTCGACTGCCCATCTATGGTCATTGTGGACTGGCCCGCCTGTAAAGCCTCCAGGAGCTGCCGTTGCAAATCGCCGTCCCTGGAGCCCGGCGGAAGACATGATGCACCCCCAGGGGCCCCAGAAGCGACGCTGGCATAGGAGCGTGGGGGCCCGGAGGCCACAGCAACCTCCGCTGCCGGAGTACCAGCGCCACTCCCAGGGACCCCCGCAGAACTACTTAGCCCAGCCACGGCAACTGGAGCACCAGAGGCGGCAACAGTCCGCCCTGGCATAGCCGCCGCGGACCGGGTCACTCCAACTGCAGCAGAAGGAACAGCGGCAGAGAGGACAACAGGAGCAACAATATCAGGAGCAATGACAGGAGTAACAACAGGAGCAACGACAGCATCAGGAACAGCATCAGGAACAGCAGCAGAAACAACAGCAGGGACAACAGCAGGGACAACAGCAGAAATACCAGAAACAACAGGGGCCACAACAGAAATATTACTAGCAGTAGAAATACTTTTTTTTTAGCAGCAATGGTAATAGCCCCTCCACCCGCAGCCTCCCCGACTACAGGCTCTTGGACCCCCATGCATACTACACCACCTTCTTCAGGAATACTACTAATTACCCCTTTTGTCCCACCCACTTTCCCCTTTACCTTACCTGTCTGCTTAACTAGCTTCTCCACTCGTCCATCATTCACACCTGCAGTCTTCCTTCTTACAGCGGGGCCGGCTGCACCACTCGCTGATGGCTTCCCCGCTTTTACCTCGGCCTCCGCATCCACAGTCACCCCGGCACCTGATGTTGTAGGAGGACACGCCCCCTTAGCCCCGGAAGTGACCTCCGCATCACCGGCTTCATCAGCACTGGAGGAGGATGAGCCACGCCCACATGCCACTCCCCCTTTCCTACACCTTACTCTGGGGGAAGCCATCGATATTTTAAAACCTCCTACCAGGGAGGGAGGTTTCCCTACGCCACTCCCCTCCGCAGGGGGGGCTTCTTTGCCTTTGCCCTTGTCCGCAACTATGAGCGCCTTGTCCGCAACCATGAGCTCCTTGTCCGCCACCACCTGAAAGGTACTATCAGGCGCCATTTTGACTGCTGGTACCCCGCCACTTGGCGTAACCCGAGGTGCCTGCGCCTCCCTTTTCTCTCCTGGAGGCATCGCAACCTGGGCCGAAGTCCCGGCGCGGTGCTCCCCTGGCAACGATCTGACAAATTTAAATGTCTCTATTTCTCTTTTTTTTTTCCCTTTTCACCTTCTTCCTGGTCTTGGTTCCTTTTCCCTCCTCCTCCCCCGTCCAAATCTGACAAGCTGAATGCTAATTGGTCCATTCTGGACGGGGACTCCAATTGGCAGATTTGCCTCATCATCTTCCCGCCTTCTCCCGAGGCTCCACCCTCCTCCTCCTCTGTCTCGGGCAGTGGTTGGTTCTCTGGGAGTGTGGGAGATTGCGTCACTTCCTGTCCTGTCATTCTGACTTCCTGTCTTGTCATTCTGACTTCCAGTTTCACTGCCGGCACTGATGCCTGTGTATATGTGGGTATCAGGCTGCTGCTACTAGGGACGGCTACTCGACTATACTGTACCGCCATGCTGTCATCTGACTCCAGGTCTGACTCACAATAGTCGTCCTCTCCCGAGCTGTCTGAGGACGCGGGGCCATCCTTCAACAACCGCTCCTGCTGTTTGCGGAAGAAGCGGTCATCGTTCAGCAGCTTCTCTCTGAACGGCCCCGCGCCCTCCAGAATCTCCGTGCACCTGGCTTCCAGGGCCTTTATTTGTTTTTTCAGGCTCCTTACCTGCTTACTGAAAACCGGGCGGTCCTTCCTTGAGGCCCTGTCGCTACGGGCGCGAGCACTCTGAAGCTCCCCACTCATTGCGAACAGGGACCTCCGGGCTCGGTCATATTCCTCCAGGACCGCCTCGATCCTCCGGCTGTAAATGGCGACTTCCTCTCCAGCCTTCCTGATGCCCCATCCTGCGGGTGATTGCGGCAGCGATGACGGTAAGCTTGTGTCTTTTCTACTGCTTGCAGGGACCCTTCCAGAGGGAACCGCATATCCTGCGGCCATAGCCCCCTTCGGACCGGCTTCACCCGCCACTGCCGCTGATGTTACCGCCGTGGCTGATGTTGCCGTTTTCACGGATCCACCTGCCGATACTGCTGACACCCCTGTCGCCACCGCTACTCCTGCCGGCATCGCCCGCTCTACGGGCGTCGCTGCTCCCGATGCTGTTCCCGATGCTGCAGCCGCCAATGTCGCTGCTGCTGCTCCTGATGCTGCACCCAATGCTGTTGTCCCGGTCGCCACTCTCATTGAGGCTTGCTGCCTCAGCGACCTCCGCTTGCCCTGCTCTGCTGGTGCTGTGTCGGCAGACATTCTCCTGCCCCCCGCCTGTAAGGTCCGGGGGGCAGGAGCTCCACGCTCCATGATAAGGCTCCCCTCCGCACGGGGAAGGGAGTCGGAGCTACGGTATGTATCACACAAAAGACCGAAAACCACACCCAGTAATCGGTCTCCAAGTATCCAAAAAAGCCTCTTAAGCCTCTGGACTCAGGAGCTCAAACAAGTGTGTCTGACTCCCACAGTTGCCCCGAAGGAATTGGAACTATTTTTATTAGAAAAGTAAAAATTCACAAACAGTGTCATATACGAAAATACAATATAAAACCCATAAACAGAAACAATACATAAATCCAAAACATAGCATAAACAACATCAATAAATAAGATACAAGAAAACGGGACAAAATTAAAGACCAAAAAGAAAATCCAGCCGCAAATCAGCCCCCATCCATTCTGCCTTTCACTCCGCCTTTCACTCTCCAGTCTTTCTTCAGTCATCCGCCAGTCAAAACTCTACCTATCTTGGAAACAAAAGAAAATTCAAATAAGTAATATACAATGGAAAACATATAACACTAACAGAAAACTAACAAAAACCCCAACTGAAACTTATTAGAATTTTTTTTATTTATTTATTTATTTTTTTCCCTTCACCACACCCAGCCAGCACCACGCCCCATGTCCTCCCATGTCCGCATAGTCCTGGTGCTGGCACCACCCGCCACCGAGCCCCTGAAAACCGACCTGGCTCTCCGCCTCATGTCCTCCCATGTCCGCATAGTCCAGAGCCAGGCCGGACACACGAAACCTATATATCAAACCCTCCACCCCCAAAAGAAACCCCCCTCCCAAACAACCTACCCCCCTAAGAAAAAAAAAACCCTTTTAACTACATACAATGGGAAATAGAAAAAAAAATGGAAATGAACAACAAAAAAAATATGTTTAGTGGCAAAAGCAAATAACAAAATACCAGACAAAATACAATAACAAAACCCACAATCTTATATAAACCGTTGACACCCCCTTCCCTCCCATAAACCTCCCACAGGCCTAGGGTCGGTTATCCTCAAGCCTCTTACCCTTTCATCCTATTTCCAAAACAAAATGCCTATGTGGTGACACTCCAGCCCTCCACCAGGAAGAGAGCACAAGAGGCCCGTCCCTACCTACTTGCCCTACCACTATGTCCCTATCTATCAATCTATCCCTACCTGTCCCTCCCTACCAAAAAAAAACAAACCCCACCTCTTGTGCAAAACCTTGCCCTCCCTTTCCCTATCTGGCCCTAACCTAACTACCTTTTAATCCCTTATTCTATCCCTCAGAGAACAGAAAAGGTGAAACCCCTCCAGAGGGTACCAGCCCTTTTTGCGCCCAACCCCTCATACTCCCGAGAGCGCACCCTCACCAGGTCCACCATGATGTTTTTAACCACCTCCACCTCCGGGAGGATTTTGCCTCGCGTCGATACTAGACACCGGGATGACCACAAGTGGAACCTAACCACTGCGCTAACTATAAAAAGTGTCTGGCAGTCCCTGCCCTCCGGGTGTTTGAATGCCCCATAGGCCCACTCGGCGTAGGAAAGGCCAGCCAGCCGCAGCCAACCGGTGGAGGTCCCCACCAATTTGCAAACCCTTATATTGAAGGGGCACTGAAGCAGGAAGTGCTCCATGCTTTCCAGCATGTCGCCACACTCCTCCCGAGGGCAGCCTCGCTCGTCGGAGTTCCGGTACTTCAAGTTCCCCCTCACATATAACTTACCTAGTGTGAACCGAGAGCAAGGCAGGTGGTTTGGACTCCGCAACCAGAAATGAACGCACACGCGGTAGTTCAAGAAAAGAATATATATTTACTATAAGTTAATAAAGGCTATTTGAAGGTAAAATGACAGGGATAAAGACAAGCAAAATATACAATATAGCATGAACAATTTCAAGGCAAATTCTGCAATGGTTTCTACTTTTACTCTGTCCACTTCTGCAGTATGGACACTGAATGAACAATATACTCAAAACTATCCCTAACTGACCCTGACATCACATTTGGGTGCACCCCCTTTTCCCCAGTGGTCCAGGTGGACCGCTTACAGTCCGTAGAAGCGCGCGGTGGGGCCCAAAGTCGTTCCTTTCTTTTATAGTGAAGCGTCCTCTCCTCACTGTTATCAGGATCTTGGGAGAAATGAAGTCCTCTTTAACAGGGAAACCCAATGAATGCAATGTAATCCAACAGCAGATTCCACTCAGCACACTGACAGTCCTGCCGAATCCATACACTGAGCTGGGATGTAAGCCGGGATTTAGCAGGTGCCGTCCAGTACATCAACAGCACTGCGAGTCTCTATCTGTGGTATCCATATACACAGTCACAATGTCAGTCTCACTGATCAGCCACTGAGCACAGTTCCTTTCACATGGACTCACTAGTCCTGTTGTCTCTTTACACTCTGTTTGTCTCTGGACCAAGATACAGCTTAGCTGTACAGAAAAATCTCCACACCAGTTCAATACAACACTTGCCAAGATGGCTGCTGCTCTCTGTCTCGTCACTTCCTGCTTCTCTGCTCACACTCTGTCTGCAGAACAGGCAGGCTGACATAAAAGGGGGGGGGTCTCACTCCAGCATCATGTCACAATTACAATGGCTGCTGTCTTAAAGGAACAGAATCACAGAAATACATTCAACATTAACAGTTTATACAGACAAATGAAGCTTAGGACAACATTGGCTGTCTCTTACATATTCCCCCCCACTTTAAGATTGGCAGTCCCTGCCTATGACTGTATATCCAGAGGGTTGTACTTTTATGCACAGGGTGGTAGTATACCGATGTATGGCAGGCCAAACAAACTCATCCTGCGCATACCGAACAGGGGGAATACCAGCAATTGGCCTAGTGGTCCGTCTGAGGACCGGTGGTATATTATGGGGTGCTGCAGCTATGGGCTGAGAAGGACCAACGGATTCCGCACCTGAGGGGGCACAGGCCGGAGATACAGTAGTCACAGGTGGAACATCCCCAGGAGCAGGGATCGGCCAACAATCATCCTCCTCGTCTGAGGCCCATTCCGCACCTCCATTCTCTGACTGTGGGAGCTCATTCACATTGGCAGGCCCATCATGATTTGTCCCTTCAGAATGACACAGGCGCAACATATTTCGGTGAAGTACTCGAACACAATCAGTTCCTTCTTTCTGGACCTGGTACACTGGCCCATTCGCATACTTGCGGCCAACAACACGATACGGCAAAGCCTCCCATCGGCTTTCCAATTTCCCTTGGGGTTTCTTGACACGAACTAGCACCAGGTCGCCTGGTTGCAATGGTGCTTCTTGCACTGGGGTCTTATCAGGATGGGGATGTTCTTGCAGGCGCTGCCGCACCAATCGATGGATCGTCTCAAGTCTCTGCCGGTGCGCCCGCACCCAAGAGGTTGGATCCCTCGGAGGGAACCCATCCACATCATCCAACTGTAATTCTCCTATACTTCGCCCAGACCGCCCAAAGAGAAGTGTATAAGGAGAGTACCCCGTTGTAGAATGGACCTGATTGTTATAGGCCCACACCATTTCAGACAAGAACTGAGGCCACTGTAACTTCTTGTCTTCCTCCAGAGTCCGCAGCATCTGTAGCAGAGTTCTGTTGAATCTTTCACAGGCCCCATTTCCCTGAGGGTGGTATGGAGTCGTGTGCGACTTCTTTATCCCGTAGATACGTTGAACTTCTTTCCTTACGTGTCCCTCAAAGCAGGCACCCTGGTCGGAGTGGATGCGTTTAGGGCACCCATATACTCGAATGAAATCTTGGCACAGAGCACGAGCTGCTGACTCATCTGTCTGGTCCTTGGTGGCGGTTACCACCGCAAATTTGGTGAAGTGATCCACCATTACGAGGCAATACTGGTGTCCGCTATTGGATGGGCCCACCATTAGATAGTCTATCATGACGATTTCTAAAGGTTCCTGGGTCACGATGGTTTGCAGGGGAGCTCTCTGTTCTATTGCCTTATGGATCTCACAAGTTCGACAGCTGCGGCATACTTCTTCGACCATTTGACGAAGACCAGGGCAGTAAATCAGTCGCTGTAACCAACGAAAGGTCTTCTCATGACCAAAATGTCCATTCTTATTATGAGCCTCAACTGCCAACGAGCGAGCCAGTTCACTAGGCACCACAATTTGGTATCGAATGTCGATCTCAGAAGGTAAATAGACCTTTCGGCATAGCACTCCATTTTTCATCTCCAACTTTTCCCACTGACTCAGAACAGATAATATCTCACGTGTCAGTCGTTCTCTTTCCTCTCTACAGGGCTTCTGGCCTTTCTCAACACACTTGATCATCTGTGCCAGCCCCTCATGGGTCTGTTGTATCTGTGCCCATTCCTGTCGTGAGGGACCAAAGAAAGGAGCCGTTTCAGTCCCCTCCATCTCAAACTGATTAGCGGCGGCCAAGGCCTGTGAAAATCTGCTGAAGTCGGGCACCTCCACATGCTCCAACTCATGATCCACGTCTACTGTGGGGGTCTGGGCGGTTACCCTAGAAAGCCCGTCAGCATTCTGGTTCTCTGTCTTGGACCGATACTTAATGCGGTAATTGAACTTAGTCATTCGGGCTATCCACCTCTGCTCTAACGCCCCGAGCTTGGCATTTTCCAGGTGAGCTAGTGGGTTGTTGTCAGTCAGTACTAAAACTTCAGCACCGGTCAAATATTCAGAGAATTTCTCGGTCATGGCCCATACCAGTGCCAACAGCTCCAACTTAAATGAACTATAATTCTCGGGGTTTCTTTCAGAATCTCTCAAAGACCGGCTGCCGTACGCTATGACCCTCTCCTGGCCATCCTGAAGCTGGGAAAGCACTGCTCCAAGACCATACAGGCTTGCATCCGTATACAGCTGGAACGGCAAGTGGTAATCAGCATATGCCAAGATTGGGGCTGTTGTCAGTGCATCCTTTAATGCCTGGAAGGCTTGTTCCTGTTCAAGTCCCCACTTCACGGACCGGTTCTTTGGACCACCGGATGTGCCTCGTAGGAGAGCATTAAGTGGTGCTGCTACCTTGGCGAAATCCTTAATAAACCGTCGATAGTAACCGGCTACTCCAAGGAACGCCCTCACTTCTCGCAGGGTAGTCGGTATTGGCCAATCTTGAACAGCCGCTATCTTGTCTCTTGATGGTCTCACCCCTTCTCCTGATACGCGGTGACCCAAGTAATCAATTTCAGATTGGAACAACCGACATTTACTGGGTTTCAATTTGAGCCCATGTTCCCGCAATCTTCGAAATACTTGCCCCAACTGGTGGAGATGGTCTTCAAAGGTCGCAGAATACACTATAATGTCATCCAAGTAGATGAGAGTGAACTCAAAGTTGAAGTCACCGAGACATTTCTCCATCAACCGCTGAAACGTTCCGGGTGCATTTGTCAACCCGAAGGGCATCCGGTTAAATTCGTATAGTCCCATGGGCAAGATGAATGCCGTCTTCTCCTTGTCTTTTGTGGCCATCGGCACCTGCCAATACCCACTAGCCAGATCTAGTGAGGAGAAGTACCGGGCTCTCCCCAGCGCTGAGAGGGACTCCTCAATCCGTGGCAAGGGGTAGGAATCTCGTACGGTGCAAGCGTTTAACTTCCGATAGTCTACGCAAAATCGGATGGACCCATCTTTTTTTCTTACTAACACCACAGGAGCTGCCCAGGGACTCTGGCTTTCTTGGATGATCCCACCCTGTAGCATCTTAGCTAACAGTTCTTTTACTTCCTGATACATCTGTGGAGGAATTTGTCGGTAGCGCTCTCTAATTGGAGGGGTGTCTCCTGTGGGAATCTCATGGTAGATCCCTGTGGTACATCCAAAATCTTCAGCATACCGTGCAAAGGTGGCTCGGTTCTCCCACAACAGCTCATCTACCTTCTGCACCCATTCCAGAGAACATGAACTTGCATCCATCTTCATCTGTTCTCGAATTGCACGGCCATTCCATTCAGAGGTGGGTTCCTCATCTTCTCCCATGGACACAGTTACGGTCCACTCATCCCTTTCAGTCGGCTTCAGCTGCATTGGAGTTACTTTCCTTACTTCCTCCGGAGTCACATAGATGTTAGCCAGCTGCCTCCCTGGGGTCAGGTCCACACTCTGGTCCTGAGTGTTTACACATCGAAGTGGTACTCTTCCATTGCGAACTATTGCCAAGGAACGGGCCACTAGCGGATCAACACCTCCTTCGGCTGCCTGCAGTGGTTCTACCAACACAGCTATGCCCTCTAGTTTCCGACAGGTGCCTATGGGCATGGACACTATTGTCTCCCGACTGGGTGGCAGTGTAACTTTTGTATGCAAAGGAACTGAAATTCGAGCCAGAGGACGCTGTGCATCTGAACTTTTCTGTAAGCCACATGTCCGGATCAGCCGCTGGAAAGCTGTTTGAGTAGGCCGATGGGTGGTGGTTTCTTTCCAATAACCGTGACCTTTCTTTTCAAAGAGGATCTGATCTAATTCTTTTAACACATTCATCCCCAAAATGACAGGGACCTTTACTTCATGTGACTCCTGTACCACCACAATGCCTTTCCTACCTAGATCTTGGCCACATACCCGGACATTCATCCAGGCCACTCCCACGACTGGAACTGGTAACTGGTTAGCTGCGACCACTCGTACGAATGTATGGGGATCATATTTCACATGTTGCTGGAAGTACCGTTCATAACAGTCTCTACTCAAGGTCGTTACTTGGGAACCCGTGTCAATCATCCCGGTAACCGGAATACCCTCCATTTCCACCTGTATAACAGGACTTGCAGCGATCAGGTCATCATTAGGGCATTCTCCCCACATAGTCTCCTTGTCAGTCTCCCCTACTACACGCCCTACAGCAGCAGGGGACTTCAGTTTAACGGCGGTCTCTCATAAGTTTGTCGCTGCTCTGGACATCTAGCAGCAACGTGGCCCATCCGTCCACACTCCCAGCAGCGTATCTCCCGTCGTTCTGGCCATCTGTTTGGGCCCCTTCGGTAAGCCCCTTCGATTTCTCCTGAGCACTGCATTAACTGATTTGGACCCCTTCGGTAGGTCCTATCCTCATCCCTCCAGCGGGGTGGTGGGTGATTCTGACTTGCTGGGTGTGGATGGCTCACCCTTTCACCTCCAGTTTTCTGGAAGTCTGCAATTTTCATAGAATGTTCATCACAACGGGTGTGCAAGTGTTCCATTTGCTCTTGCAGTTTCTGCATTACTGTGAGAATTTCTTTAACCGTCCCCTTTTCTACTGTCTCTGAGCCAGAACTAGCCCCCTGTGACAAAGTAACTCCAACTGCGGTCTGGGGCTTCGGGAACATACTATTGGCACGGGAGATGGCCTCTACCTGTACATCATGGAATTTAGCATCAGTCTCTCGTCGTATAAAATCCTGCATAGTCACAGTTAAACTGCCGTCACGTATCCCCAGGACAAACTGGTCACGGAGAGTCCGATCAGGGTTACAGAAGGCTGGCGAGCCCCCTCTTTCCTTCACTTGAATATCTCGGAGCAGTTCTTGTAGGGCATTTGCATATTGGGGAAGGCTTTCATTCTCCTGTTGTACCCTCTGGAAGAACCTAGCCTGCAGAGACCCCAGCAATGCAGTTTCTCCATAAATGGTTTCTAGAATCTGGACTACTTGCTCAAATGTCTGCCTTTGTTCAAATGGCCTCAATATCACCGTGGTCTTAGCATCCCCTTGTAATGTCAATATTGCTAGCTCTACTAGTACTTCTGGTGCGGTCTGGTACATTCGCTGTATCATTCGTATCTGTTCCACCCACATACTCACTGACATATTATTGCCATCAAATTTAGCTAACTGACTTATTATAGCCCCTGCTGGCATTCTTCCTCCAGCACCATTCTCTCTAACGGGTGCATCACCGTCCATTCTGGTAAGCGGATCCTGTTCGTGACGCCAATTTGTGAACCGAGAGCAAGGCAGGTGGTTTGGACTCCGCAACCAGAAATGAACGCACACGCGGTAGTTCAAGAAAAGAATATATATTTACTATAAGTTAATAAAGGCTATTTGAAGGTAAAATGACAGGGATAAAGACAAGCAAAATATACAATATAGCATGAACAATTTCAAGGCAAATTCTGCAATGGTTTCTACTTTTACTCTGTCCACTTCTGCAGTATGGACACTGAATGAACAATATACTCAAAACTATCCCTAACTGACCCTGACATCACATTTGGGTGCACCCCCTTTTCCCCAGTGGTCCAGGTGGACCGCTTACAGTCCGTAGAAGCGCGCGGTGGGGCCCAAAGTCGTTCCTTTCTTTTATAGTGAAGCGTCCTCTCCTCACTGTTATCAGGATCTTGGGAGAAATGAAGTCCTCTTTAACAGGGAAACCCAATGAATGCAATGTAATCCAACAGCAGATTCCACTCAGCACACTGACAGTCCTGCCGAATCCATACACTGAGCTGGGATGTAAGCCGGGATTTAGCAGGTGCCGTCCAGTACATCAACAGCACTGCGAGTCTCTATCTGTGGTATCCATATACACAGTCACAATGTCAGTCTCACTGATCAGCCACTGAGCACAGTTCCTTTCACATGGACTCACTAGTCCTGTTGTCTCTTTACACTCTGTTTGTCTCTGGACCAAGATACAGCTTAGCTGTACAGAAAAATCTCCACACCAGTTCAATACAACACTTGCCAAGATGGCTGCTGCTCTCTGTCTCGTCACTTCCTGCTTCTCTGCTCACACTCTGTCTGCAGAACAGGCAGGCTGACATAAAAGGGGGGGGGGTCTCACTCCAGCATCATGTCACAATTACAATGGCTGCTGTCTTAAAGGAACAGAATCACAGAAATACATTCAACATTAACAGTTTATACAGACAAATGAAGCTTAGGACAACATTGGCTGTCTCTTACACTAGGAGGCAGCGCCAGGTCAGATCCCAAAACTTCCGAGGAAACCTTTTGGAGTTAAGAAAACGCAACCCTCCCTCTAAGGTTTCTCCTGGGCAATCTTTGAGCGCCAGAGGCTTCTGGAAGCGGGTCAACAGGACCTTGTCGTCAAGAAAACGTCTTGACTGAGTCCTGATCTCCCACGCCCCCAGACCCCACCGACGAATCACTTTCAGGACCAGGGAAGCATAGGCCGGGAGATATCCATGGGGTGCACGAAGATCTTTCACTTGCCCTCCTGACTCCCATTTCTGGAAGAAGGGCCGAAACCACCCCTGGCAGGAGGCTACCCACGAAGGAGCCCCCTCGGAGGAGAGGTTTGGTAAATTGATCTTAAGAAAGGTGTTCATTAAGAACACCACAGGGTTAACCATATTTAACCCCCCTAGCCTCCTTGTGCGATATGTAACCTCCCTCCTGATTAGGTTGAGCCTGTTCCCCCATAACAGTTGGAAGAACAGGCAACAGATCCTACTCCAACAAGACTCTGGCAAGGCACAGACGCTACCTAGATAGATCACCAACGGGAGCAGGAAGGCTTTGGCAAGGTGAACCCTTTCTCTCAGGGTCAAAGACCAACCCTTCCAGCAATCAACTCTCTGGGCGACATCCTTAAGCCTACCTTCCCAATTTTGGAGTGGGTAATCACCCTGGCCAAAATGGATGCCTAAGATCTTTACAGACCCCTGGGGTTCTGGGAGGGTGTCCAGGAGAGAAAAAACAGGCTCTCCCCCTCCCAGCCAGAGGCTTCCACACTTATTCCTGTTTACAGCTGATCCGGAAGCCTCCGAGTAACTGTCCACTTCAGACATCACCCATTCAAGCTCCTCCCGTGACGAGACAAGAACGGTGACATCATCCGCGTAGGCTACTGTCCTCAAAGGGTAGCCAGTACCCTCCAGGTCCATCCTGACTCCCGCCACCGGCCCACCATTAATCCGTCTAATCAGGGGATCAATAGCGAACACATACAGTAGCGGGCTCAAGGGACATCCCTGTCGGATGCCCGACCCCACCTCAAAAGGACGACCAACCCAACCATTCACAAGCGGGAAAGACTCAGCCCCAGCGTATAAGGTCTGCAGCCACTGAATGAACCCCCCAGGCAGGCCATACCTCGAGAGAGTTGACCACAAATACTCATGATTCACCCTGTCAAAAGCCTTAGCCTGATCTAGGGACAGCAAGTACCCCTTCCACCGACCTGCCCTACTCTGCTCCACAGCCTCCCTGACACTCAGGACCGCACTTAAGGTGCTACGACCGGGAACAGAGCAGTGCTGAGCCGGCGAGAGGAGCCGGGGCGCAAACTGTACCAGCCGGTTGAAAAGTACCTTCGCCAGAATCTTTCGGTCCGTATTGAGAAGTGCTATGGGCCGCCAGTTCTCAATATGGCTCGGATCCTTACCCTTTGACAGAACTATAAGGGCGGACCTCCTCATTGACTTCGGCAGAGTGCCCGAGGATAGACACTCATTAAGCACGTCAGTCAAGAGGGGAGCCAAAGCTCCTTTAAAGGTCCGATAGAACTCAGATGTTAAGCCATCTGGGCCAGGTGACTTCTTGAGGGCAAGACCCTCAATAGCCCTGACGACTTCCTCTTCCCTTATAGGTTCTATCAAAACACCAAGAGAAGGGTCTTCTGCTGACTCAGGAATGGCTTCAGCCAAGAAACCTGAAATCCGATCCCGATTCAGTTCCTTCTTTGCCAAAAGGTTCGAGTAGAAGGACCTGACGACCTCCAAGATCCCTGACCTGGATCTTGTCAGGGATCCTGTACTGTCAATCAGGCCTGTTACTGTCTTACAAGTCACTGACATCTTACAGTTCCTGTAGGGGTCGGGCGAGCGGTATTTCCCGAAATCCCTCTCAAGAACCAAAGATGCGTGCCTATCATACTGACACCTTTTGAGCAAAGCCTTCACACCGGAGATATCCTCCTGGCTACCTCCGGTCGAGACCAGATGTCCAAGTCTCTTCCTCAGTGCAGTGTACATGCGGTACATGTCCAGTGACCTGAGGCTTGAGAGCCGGCGGAAAAATCCCGCCACCCTTTTTTTGAATATCTCCCACCACTCTGACCTAGTACCTTCAAGACCCAGTAATAGTACCTGATCCTGAAGAAACTCCTCAAAGGCTTGTCTTACAGCTGCCTCCTCAAGGAGTGATGAATTCAGCCTCCACAAACCTCTTCCTCTCCGGAGGGTCTCTGAAATATTCAAAGAAAACAAAATTAGACAGTGATCGGAGAACTCCACCTCCACCACGGACACAGGGGTGGTGACGGAATTCTCCTTCAAAAAAAACCTATCTATCCTAGACCTAACACTACCTCTCTGAAAGGTGAACCCACGGTGACCTGGGGAATGCCTGATGTGGATATCCTCCAGGCGAGCTTCACTCACTATTCTATTTAACGCGGCGCCATCATAGGGCAGTCTATCTCTGGTACCTCCTCGGTCTTGGGGTCTAGTTATGGTATTAAAATCCCCACCAAAGATGACTTGTTTGCCCGTAAAAAGAAAAGGCTTAATCTTCATAAAGAGGCTTTTACGGTCCCACTTTGTCTGGGGACCGTAGATGTTAATGAGGCGCAGGCTTTGCCCCTTCATGAAGACGTCTAAGACTAGGCACCTTCCCATTTCGAGCTCGATCAGTCGCTGGCATTTCACCTCTGCGGTAAAAAGCACCGCCACTCCACTATACGGCTCAGCCGCAAGAGACCAGTAGGAGGGCCCCCTGCGCCACTCCCTCCTTGCTCTGTTTATCTCTGATAGAGTACAGAGCCTGGTCTCCTGCAAAAACAAAATGTCAGCTTCAACCCGGCCAAGAAAATCAAAGGCTGCAAACCTAGCCGTATCAAACTTAATGCTGGCCACATTAATGGTGGCCAGCGTCAGTGGAGAGGGGACTGCCATTAAGACTGATTGAGCTCAATGACCTTCAGCTTCCCACCCCCTTTCCTCCTATCACCACCACCCCTAGATGAGTCTGAAGAGGACCCGCGACTTCTCCTCGTCTTGCGGGTCCTCTTCTTACATTGGGATTGGTCCATCACCTCCCCCGGTGCGGTTTGGCCAGAGGAGGGATGGACCTCCCCCGCAACTTCTCCCTGAGGAGTTACAGTGGTCACAGAGACAGTAGCAACTTCGGCCCTGGGTGCATCATCTCCTCCTCCAGGCCAGCCTCCCCCCCAGAGGGCAGGGGGGCCCCTCCCGGAGGGAGACTCAGCAGCCCCTGATGGCTCCACCTCTCCCTCTGAAGCCTCCCCTGAGGCCGACGCATCCTCACAGAGGGATTGGTACCGGTTGGGACCTACCACTAGAGGGCCGTCGAGTCTGCGTTCCTTCGTCGGGGGGGGGGGGGGGCAGATGTTTTTTCCCCTCACTTTACTCGGTGACTTTCTCCGCTTGACCGTCTCTCCCTCCCCAGCACTGACGTACTGAGAAGAAGACGACTGGTCAGCCTCTTCCTCCCTCTGCAGTCTCTTCATCTCCTCAACCAGGGTCGTGCCCACTGCTGCCTCGGCATCAGGATCTGGCCCAGCAGAGCCAGGGGCAGAAGGAAGGCACATAACTCCCTCCCTCTGCTCCCTCCTCCTCTCGCGCCTCCTTGCCCTTGATGGTGGCTGGGCCTTCTCCCTTTGCCTTGGCAGACTAGTCTCTCCTCCCCCACTCACCCCCTCCGCAGCAGGGACAGCCTCCTCAACTGCTCCCGCTTGCCGAAGGGTGGTGTTGGCGAAAGACCGTGGACACGCCCCGATCGGGTGCCCAAGGACACCACACAGGTGGCAACGCACCCTGCCACAGGTCGCCGCGAGATGACCCACCTCCCCACACATGGCGCACTCCTGCACACGGCAGGAGGCGCTCAAGTGTGAGGGGTCACCGCACCTGTGACAGAGTTTTGGCTGCCCCTGGTAGAAGACAAGGATCCTGTCTTTCCCAAGGAAGGTTGAGGACGGGATATGCATCACCGAGTTATCCTCGTGTCGCAATTTGACCATGAAGGTCCAGGCCCCCGACCATATCCCGAACTCGTCGAGATTTTTCTTTGGGAAGTCCTTGACCTCCCCAAACCTGTTCAGCCAGGTCATGATGTCCATATAAGAAAGTGACTCGTTACGAGTTTAAACGGTCACTTTCTTAATGTTATCCTGGCGTGACACCGCCCACACCATAAAGTCACGCCAGGCGGGCTCGTCCTTCACCAGCCTATAGTTTCCCCAGAAGGTTTCTAAGCCCTCCGGGGTAACAAAGCTGATGTCAAACTCCGAGGAGCCGACAGGATGAATCAGGGCAAAGATGTCGCTTGCCCTGAAACCCATCCCGAGTAGGAGTTCCACGACCCCCCTCCTCTGGGGACAAGGGCCGGCTCCCCCCCACATGAGACGGGCCACGTTCCTCCGTGTCGGCCCCCTACGCCCGGGTGTAGGGAGAGTCCATCTGGTCTCACCTCCTTCCTCTCGGAACTTCCCTAGGCCAAAACGCTCGATCCAGAACCTAAGGTCTCTCGACTGCCCATCTATGGTCATTGTGGACTGGCCCACCCGTAAAGCCTCCAGGAGCTGCCGTTGCAAATCGCCGTCCCTGGAGCCGGGCGGAAGACATGATGCACCCCCAGGGGCCCCAGAAGCGACGCTGGCATAGGAGCGTGGGGGCCCGGAGGCCGCAGCAACCTCCGCTGCCGGAGTACCAGCGCCACTCCCAGGGACCCCCGCAGAACTACTTAGCCCAGCCACGGCAACCGGAGCACCAGAGGCGGCAACAGTCCGCCCTGGCATAGCCGCCGCGGACCGGGTCACTCCAACTGCAGCAGAAGGAACAGCGGCAGAGAGGACAACAGGAGCAACAATATCAGGAGCAATGACAGGAGTAACAACAGGAGCAACGACAGCATCAGGAACAGCATCAGGAACAGCAGCAGAAACAACAGCAGGGACAACAGCAGGGACAACAGCAGGGACAACAGCAGAAATACCAGAAACAACAGGGGCCACAACAGAAATATTACCAGCAGTAGAAACACTTTTTTTAGCAGCAATGGTAATAGCCCCTCCTCCCGCAGCCTCCACGACTACAGGCTCTTGGACCCCCATGCATACTACACCACCTTCTTCAGGAATACTACTAATTACCCCTTTTGTCCCACCCGCTTTCCCCTTTACCTTACCTGTCTGCTTAACTAGCTTCTCCACTCGTCCATCATTCACACCTGCAGTCTTCCTTCTTACAGCGGGGCCGGCTGCACCACTCGCTGATGGCTTCCCCGCTTTTACCTCGGCCTCCGCATCCACAGTCACCCCGGCACCTGATGTTGTAGGAGGACACGCCCCCTTAGCCCCGGAAGTGACCTCCGCATCACCGGCTTCATCAGCACTGGAGGAGGATGAGCCACGCCCACCTGCCACTCCCCCTTTCCTACACCTTACTCTGGGGGAAGCCATCGATATTTTAAAACCTCCTACCAGGGAGGGAGGTTTCCCTACGCCACTCCCCTCCGCAGGGGGGCTTCTTTACCTTTGCCCTTGTCCGCAACTATGAGCTCCTTGTCCGCCACCACCTGAAAGGTACTATTAGGCGCCATTTTGACTGCTGGCACCCCGGGCACCCCGCCACTTGGCGTGACCCGAGGTGCCTGCGCCTCCCTTTTCTCTCCTGGAGGCATCGCAACCTGGGCTGAGGTCCCGGCACGATGCTCCCCAGGCAACGACCAGACAAATTTAAATGTCTCTATTACTCTTTTTTTTTCCTTCCTTGCCTTCTTCCTGGTCTTGGTTCCTTTTCCCTCCTCCTCCCCGTCCAAATCTGGCAAGCTGAATGCTAATTGGTCCATTCTGGACGGGGACTCCAATTGGCAGATTTGCCTCATCAGCTTCCCGCCTTCTCCCGAGGCTCCACCCTCCTCCTCCTCCGTCTCGGGCAGTGGTTGGTTCTCTGGGAGTGTGGGAGACTGTGTCACTTCCTGTCCTGTCATTCTGACTTCCAGTTTCACTGCCGGCGCTGATGCCTGTGTATATGTGGGTATCAGGCTGCTGCTACTAGGGATGGCTACTCGACTATACTGTACCGCCATGCTGTCATCTGACTCCAGGTCTGACTCACAATAGTCGTCCTCTCCCGAGCTGTCTGAGGACGCGGGGCCATCCTTCAACAACCGCTCCTGCTGTTTGCGGAAGAAGCGGTCATCGTTCAGCAGCTTCTCTCTGAACGGCCCCGCGCCCTCCAGAATCTCTGTGCACCTGGCTTCCAGGGCCTTTATTTGTTTTTTCAGGCTCCTTACCTGCTTACTGAAAACCGGGGCGGTCCTTCCTTGAGGCCCTGTCGCTACGGGCGCGAGCACTCTGAAACTCCCCACTCATTGCGAACAGGGACCTCCGGGCTCGGTCATATTCCTCCAGGACCGCCTCGATCCTCCGGCTGTAAATGGCGACTTCCTCTCCAGCCTTCCTGATGCCCCATCCTGCGGGTGATTGCGGCAGCGATGACGGTAAGCTTGTGTCTTTTCTACTGCTTGCAGGGACCCTTCCAGAGGGAACCGCATATCCTGCGGCCATAGACCCCCTTCGGACCGGCTTCACCCGCCACTGCCGCTGATGTTACCGCCGTGGCTGATGTTGCCGTTTTCACGGATCCACCTGCCGATACTGCTGACACCCCTGTCGCCACCGCTACTCCTGCCGGCATCGCCCGCTCTACGGACGTCGCTGCTCCCGATGCTGCTCCTGATGCTGCTCCCAATGCTGTTGTCCCGGTCGCCACTCTCATTGAGGCTTGCTGCCTCAGCGACCTCCGCCTGCCCTGCTCTGCTGGTGCTGTGTCGGCAGACATTCTCCTGCCCCCCCGCCTGTAAGGTCCGGGGGGCAGGAGCTCCACGCTCCATGATAAGGCTCCCTTCCGCACGGGGAAGGGAGTCGGAGCGACGGTATGTAACACACAAAAGACCGAAAACCACACCCAATAATCGGTCTCCAAGTATCCAAAAAGCCTCTTAAGCCTCTGGACTCAGGAGCTCAAACAAATGTGTCTGACTCCCACGGTTGCCCCGAAGGAATTGGAACTATTTTTTTATTAGAAAAGTAAAAATTCACAAACAGTGTCACATACAATATAAAACCCATAAACAGAAACAATACATAAATCCAAAACATAGCATAAACAACATCAATAAATAAGATACAAGAAACCGGGACAAAATTAAAGACCAAAAAGAAAATCCAGCCGCAAATCAGCCCCCATCCATTCTGCCTTTCACTCCGCCTTTCACTCTCCAGTCTTTCTTCAGTCATCCGCCAGTCAAAACTCTACCTATCTTGGAAACAAAAGAAAATCCAAATAAGTAATATACAATGGAAAACATATAACACTAACAGAAAACTAACAAAAAACCCCAACTGAAACTTATTTTTTTTTTTTTTTTTTTTTTTTTTTTTTCCCTTCACCACACCCGGCCAGCACCACGCCCCATGTCCTCCCATGTCCGCATAGTCCTGGTGCTGGCACCACCCGCCACCGAGCCCCTGAAAACTGACCTGGCTCTCCGCCTCATGTCCTCCCATGTCCGCATAGTCCAGAGCCAGGCCGGACACACGAAACCTATATATCAAACCCTCCACCCCCAAAAGAAACCCCCCTCCCAAACAACCTACCCCCCTAAGAAAAAAAAACCCTTTTAACTACATACAATGGGAAATAGAAAAAAATGGAAATGAACAAAAAAATATGTTTAGTGGCAAAAGCAAATAACAAAATACCAGACAAGAAAACCAGACAAAATACAATAACAAAACCCACAATCTTATATAAACCGTTGACACCCCCTTCCCTCCCATAAACCTCCCACAGGCCTAGGGTCGGTTATCCTCAAGCCTCTTACCCTTTCATCCTATTTCCAAAACAAAATGCCTATGTGGTGACACACCAGCCCTCCACCAGGAAGAGAGCACAAGAGGCCCGTCCCTACCTACTTGCCCTACCACTATGTCCCTATCTATCAATCTATCCCTACCCTATCCCTACCTGTCCCTCCCTACCCAAAAAAAAAACAAACAAACCCCACCTCTTGTGCAAAACCTTGCCCTCCCTTTCCCTATCTGGCCCTAACCTAACTACCTTTTAATCCCTTATTCTATCCCTCAGGGAACAGAAAAGGTGAAACCCCTCCAGAGGGTACCAGCCCTTTTTGCGCCCAACCCCTCATACTCCCGAGAGCGCACCCTCACCAGGTCCACCATGATGTTTTTAACCACCTCCACCTCCGGGAGGATTTTGCCTCGCGTCGACACTAGACACCGGGATGACCACAAGTGGAACCTAACCACTGCGCTAACTATAAAAAGTGTCTGGCAGTCCCTGCCCTCCGGGTGTTTGAATGCCCCATAGGCCCACTCGGCGTAGGAAAGGCCAGCCAGCCGCAGCCAACCGGTGGAGGTCCCCACCAATTTGCAAACCCTTATATTGAAGGGGCACTGAAGCAGGAAGTGCTCCATGCTTTCCAGCATGTCGCCACACTCCTCCCGAGGGCAGCCTCGCTCGTCGGAGTTCCGGTACTTCAAGTTCCCCCTCACATATAACTTACCTAGGAGGCAGCGCCAGGTCAGATCCCAAAACTTCCGAGGAAACCTTTTGGAGTTAAGAAAATGCAACCCTCCCTCTAAGGTTTCTCCTGGGCAATCTTTGAGCGCCAGAGGCTTCTGGAAGCGGGTCAACAGGACTTTGTCATCAAGAAAACGTCTTGACTGAGTCCTGATCTCCCACGCCCCCAGACCCCACCGACGAATCACTTTCAAGACCAGGGAAGCATAGGCCGGGAGATATCCATGGGGTGCACGAAGATCTTTCACTTGCCCTCCTGCCTCCCATTTCTGGAAGAAGGGCCGAAACCACCCCTGGCAGGAGGCTACCCACGAAGGAGCCCCCTCGGCGGAGAGGTTTGGTAAATTGATCTTAAGAAAGGTGTTCATTAAGAACACCACGGGGTTAACCATATTTAACCCCCCTAGCCTCCTTGTGCGGTATGTAACCTCCCTCTTGATTAGGTTGAGCCTGTTCCCCCATAACAGTTGGAAGAACAGGCAACAGATCCTACTCCAACAAGACTCTGGCAAGGCACAGACGCTACCTAGATAGATCACCAACGGGAGCAGGAAGGCCTTGGCAAGGTGAACCCTTTCTCTCAGGGTCAAGGACCAACCCTTCCAGCAATCAACTCTCTGGGCGACATCCTTAAGCCTACCTTCCCAATTTTGGAGTGGGTAATCACCCTGGCCAAAATGGATGCCTAAGATCTTTACAGACCCCTGGGGTTCTGGGAGGGTGTCCGGGAGAGAAAAACCAGGCTCTCCCCCTCCCAGCCAGAGGCTTCCACACTTGTTCTTGTTCACAGCTGATCCGGAAGCCTCCGAGTAACTGTCCACTTCAGACATCACCCATTCAATCTCCTCCCGCGACGAGACAAGAGCGGTGACATCATCCGCGTAGGCTACTGTCCTCAAAGGGGAGCCGGTGCCCTCCAGGTCCATCCTGACTCCCGCCACCGGCCCACCATTAATCCGTCTAATCAGGGGATCAATGGCGAACACATACAGTAGCGGGCTCAAGGGACATCCCTGTCGGACGCCCGACCCCACCTCAAAAGGACGACCAACCCAACCATTCACAAGTGGGAAAGACTCAGCCCCAGCGTATAAGGTCTGCAGCCACTGAATGAACCCCCCAGGTAGGCCATACCTCGAGAGAGTTGACCACAAATACTCATGATTCACCCTGTCAAAAGCCTTAGCCTGATCTAGGGACAGCAAGTACCCCTTCCACCGACCTGCCCTACTCTGCTCCACAGCCTCCCTGACACTCAGGACCGCACTTAAGGTGCTACGACCGGGAACAGAGCAGTGCTGAGCCGGCGAGAGGAGCCGGGGCGCAAACTGTACCAGCCGGTTGAAAAGTACCTTCGCCAGAATCTTTCGGTCCGTATTGAGAAGTGCTATGGGCCGCCAGTTCTCAATACGGCTCGGATCCTTACCCTTTGACAGAACTATAAGGGCGGACCTCCTCATTGACTTTGGCAGAGTGCCCGAGGATAGACACTCATTAAGCACGTCAGTCAAGAGGGGAGCCAACGCTCCTTTAAAGGTCCGATAGAACTCAGATGTTAAGCCATCTGGGCCAGGTGACTTCTTGAGGGCAAGACCCTCAATAGCCCTGACGACTTCCTCTTCCCTTATAGGTTCTATCAAAACACCAAGAGAAGGGTCTTCTGCTGACTCAGGAATGGCTTCAGCCAAGAAACCTGAAATCCGATCCCGATTCAGTTCCTTCTTTGCCAAAAGGTTCGAGTAGAAAGACCTGACGACCTCCAAGATCCCTGACCTGGATCTTGTCAGGGATCCTGTACTGTCAATCAGGCCTGTTACTGTCTTACAAGTCACTGACATCTTACAGTTCCTGTAGGGGTCGGGCGAGCGGTATTTCCCGAAATCCCTCTCAAGAACCAAGGATGCGTGCCTATCATACTGACACCCTTTAAGCAAAGCCTTCACACCGGAGATATCCTCCTGGCTACCTCCGGTCGAGACCAGATGTTCAAGTCTCTTCCTCAGTGCACTGTACATGCGGTACATGTCCAGTGACCTGAGGCTTGAGAGCCGGCGGAAAAATCCCGCCACCCTTTTTTTGAATATCTCCCACCACTCTGACCTAGTGCCCTCAAGACCCAGTAATAGTACCTGATCCTGAAGAAACTCCTCAAAGGCTTGTCTTACAGCTGCCTCCTCAAGGAGTGACGAATTCAGCCTCCACAAACCTCTTCCTCTCCGGAGGGTTTCTGAAATATTCAAAGAAAATAAAATTAGGCAGTGATCGGAGAACTCCACCTCCACCACGGACACAGGGGTGGTGACGGAATTCTCCTTCAAAAAAAACCTATCTATCCTGGACCTAACACTTCCTCTCTGAAAGGTGAACCCACGGTGACCTGGGGAATGCCTGATGTGGATATCCTCCAGGCGAGCTTCACTCACTATGCTATTTAACGCGACGCCATCATAGGGCAGTCTATCTCTGGTACCTCCTCGGTCTTGGGGTCTAGTTATGGTATTAAAATCCCCACCAAAGATGACTTGTTTGCCCGTAAAAAGAAAAGGCTTGATCTTCATAAAGAGGCTTTTACGGTCCCACTTTGACTGGGGACCGTAGATGTTAATGAGGCGCAGGCTTTGCCCCTTCATGAGGACGTCTAAGACTAGGCACCTTCCCATTTCGAGTTCGATCAGCCGCTGGCATTTCACCTCTGCGGTAAAAAGCACCGCCACTCCACTATACGGCTCAGCCGCAAGAGACCAGTAGGAGGGCCCCCTGCGCCACTCCCTCCTTGCTCTGTTTATCTCTGATAGAGTACAGAGCCTGGTCTCCTGCAAAAACAAAATGTCAGCTTCAACTCGGCCAAGAAAATCAAAGGCTGCAAACCTAGCCGTATCAGACTTAATGCTGGCCACATTAATGGTGGCCAGCGTCAGTGGAGAGGGGACTGCCATTAAGACCGATTGAGCTCAATGACCTTCAGTTTCCCACCCCCTTTCCTCCTACCACCTCCACCCCTTGATGAGTCAGAAGAGGACCCGCGACTTTTCCTCGTCTTACGGGTCCTCTTCTTACATTGGGATTGGTCCATCACCTCACCTCGTGCGGTTTGGCCAGGCAAGGGATGGACTTCCCCCGTAGTTTCTCCCTGGGGAGTATTGGTAACATTTTTTACTACGGTTTCCAAAACAGCTTGAGGTGCATCGTCTCCATCTCTGGGTACCAGGCCAGCCTCCTCCACTGAAGGCAGGGGGCCCTTCCCTGAGGGAGACTCAGCAGCCCCCGACGGTCCCACCTCCCCCTCTGAAGCCTCCCCTGAGGCTGATGCGTCCTCGCAGAGGGTTTGGTACCGGTTAGGGCTGATCACTGAAAGGTCCTCGAGTCTCCGTTCCTTTGCCGGGGGGGGGGGGCAGATGTTTTTACCCTCGCTTTACTCGGTGACTTTCTCCTCCTGACCGTCTGTTCCTCCCCAGCACTAACGTACTGGGAAGATGAAGACAGGTCAGCCTCTTCCTCCCTCTGCAGTCTTCTCATCTCCTCAATCAGGGCCGTGCCCGTCGCTACTTCAGCATTAGAATCCAACCCAGCGGGATCAGGGGCAGAGGGGAGACACATAATACCTTCCCTCTGCTCCCTTCTCCTATCTCTCCTTCTCGCCCTTGATGGTGGCTGGGTTTTCTCCCTCCGCGTCGGCAACCTGGTCTCTCCACCTCCGACCCCCTCCTCGGTGACAGGGACAGTCTCCTCACCTGCCCCTGCCTGTCGGAGGGTGACATTAGCGAACGACCTCGGACACGCCCCGATTGGGTGACCAAGGTCACCACACAGGTGGCACCGAATCCTATCACAGGTTGCAGCTAGATGACCTAATCCCCCACACATGGCACACTTCTGCACCCTGCAGGAGGCACTCAAGTGCGAGGGATCACCACACCTGTGACAGAGCTTCGGCTGCCCCTGGTAGAAGACAAGAATCCTGTCTTTCCCGAGGAAGGTTGAGGACGGGATATGCATCACCGAGTTATCCTCATGCTTCAATTTGACCATAAATGTCCAGGCCCCCGACCAAATGCCAAACTCATCAAAGGTTCTTCCGGGGGAAGTCTTTCACTTCCCCATACCTGTTGAGCCAGGTCATAATGTCCATGTAAGAAAGCGACTCGTTACGAGTCAAAACGGTCACTTTCTTAATTGCATCCTGGCGCGACACCGCCCACACATTGAAGTCGCGCCAGCCGGGCTCGTTCTTTGCCAACTCATAATTACCCCAGAAGGTTTCTAAGCCCCCCGGGGTAACAAAGCTGACATCAAACTCTGAGGAGCCGACCGGGTGAATGAGGGCAAAGATGTCACTTGCCCTAAAGCCCATCCCGAGCAGAAGTTCGACGACCCTCCTCCTCTGAGGACAAGGGCCTTCTCCCCCCCACCCGAGACGGACTACATTCCTCCGGACCGGCCGCTGCCCGGGTGTCGGGAGAGTCCACCTGGTCTCACCCCCCTCATCTCGGAACTTCCCTAGGCCAAAACGTTCAATCCAAAACCTAAGGTCCCTCGATTGACCATCCACTATCATCGTTCTCTGCCCTGCTCGTAAGGCCGCCAGGAGCTGCTGTTGTAATTCACCGTCCCTGGCCCCCAGTGATGGACACGAGGCACCCCTTGGGACCCCCGAGGCGACACTGGCATAGGAACGTACCAAGCTTGAGGCCGCAGTCCCAGCCCCCGCAACTCCAGTGCCACCTTCGGGCGCCCCCTGAAGCCCGCTCGGCCCGGCCACCACCGCGGCCACCGGGACACCAGAGACAGGAGCGGTCGTTCCCAGCGTCGCAGGCGTGGACCGGGCAAACACATTTGGCAAAGCTACTTCTGCAGCAGCCATGCCTACATTTTCCAAAGTCCTAGGAACCTCCACTACCGCATCTTTAACAAAAGGGACAGCAGTAGCAGCAGCAGCAGCAGCAACACAAGGGGTGACAGCCTCCATAGCCCCCCTCCCCTTTCCCTCACAAGGAACATCTAAGTCACTCTCTGGAACCACAGTTTTTTCCCCCTCCTCCGCCCTCCTCTCCTGACGCCTGCTTTTCCTACTCCCCAGTCTGCTCTTACTCACCGCTTTCTTACCCACGCTCACCATTACCTCATTCACACCGGGGCTTGCGGCCTTGGGCGGCTCCACGAGCGGGATTGGCCTATTCCGGGCCTCCGCTTCACTCTCCTCCCGCTTAGCTGGGGCGACTTGTGCCTCTGCCTCGACCTCCGCATCGTCAGCTGTCGCAGCGCTCAATGCTTTAGGAGCGGACTTGCTCCTAGCGCTGACGGCAGCCTCCGCATCACCGGTCTCATTGGCTTCCTCGGCACCTGAAACCGGAAGGGAGGGACAAGCCGCACGCCCCTTCCCCTTACGATGGACCTGGGGAGGGGCCGGCGCTACTTTGACCCTGCCCACAGGGGCAGGCTTCACCGCTTCTCTACCTCCCTTCGTGGGAGGTGCTTTTCCGACCTTGTCCGCTGCAGTTTCGGGCGCCATTTTCAATACTGCACCCAGCTCCCCAGCCACACCGCTACTTAGAGAAAGCGGGGTCTGGGGAGTCTGCGCCCCCCTTATCTCACCCGCGGGCAACACCCCAGATTCAGCCTGTGCTAGAGTCAATGGGGGTTGCCCTGCGGGAACAGTTATACCTGCTGCGACACTCACATATTTCAGGGTGCCGACTTCTTGCGGCTTAGCCTTCTTCTTTTTCCTTTTTTTTGATTCCTCCTCGTTTGCAAGGTCGTCTACGGAAAAAGCCATCTTCTCCATTCTTGCCGGGGATTCTAGCATGCATATTTCGTGGATTAGCCTCCCCGCAGCAGAACCCATATCGTCTTCTGATGTTGCCGGTAATGGTGGTAAATTCTCCGGTAGCTGGGGTAAACTTGCCAATTTCTCTGGGGGCGTATAGGTCGGAATACCTGAACTCACCCTCGTAGGCTTCCGGCTACTGCCGTACTCTGCCAGCAGGCTCCCCTCTGAGTCAGTATCTGTCTCATATTCCGGATCCGAGCTTTCGGAGGACGCGAGGTCTTCCCGCAGCAGCCGCCCCTGCTGCTTGCGGTAAAAACGGTCATCATTCAGGAGTTTCTCCCTGAAAGGCCCCGCGCCCTCCAGGATCTCTCGGCATCTTTGGTCAAGCCCTTTAATTTGTTCCTTCAGCTTTTTGACCTGCTTACTCAGTGCCGGTCTCTCATGCCTTGAGGCCCTGTCACTACGGGCACGGACACTCTGAAGCTCCGCACCCATAGCGAACAGGGACCTCCTGGCTTTATCATATTCCTCAAGGGTAGTGTTAATACGCTTACTGTATGCAAGCACATCCTCGCCAGCCTTCCGAATCCCCCAACCTGATGATGGCAAGGAAGGAGGAGGGGGCTTCGCTGGCCTTTTTACTTGTACAGGGCTCAGCCTCCGCCGGGGTTTTCTGACCTAGACGTCCCTTGCTGCGGGTTGCCATACCTTTTTCCACTGGAGCCTGCTGCCTCTCCAATCTTCTCCTGCTGCTGCTGCTACTGCCGTCCATTGAGAGCCTCCTGCCCCCCGCCAAGCTGGCTCGGGGGGCAGGAGCACCTTGCTCCATGGTGAAAAAACCCCAACCTTGGAAAAGGAAAGGGGTTGGAGCCTCCAACTATGACTGGAAAAACTGCTGCTGTTGCACAAACACCACACACCAAGCCTCTCTTCTGAGCTGACAAACAGACTAGAGCCTCTGGTCTCAGGAGCTCAGACAGGCGTGTCTGATTCCCACAGCTGCCCCGAAGGAATTGGAACTATTTTTATTAGAAAAGTAAAAATTCACAAACAGTGTCACATACGAAAATACAATATAAAACCCATAAACAGAAACAATACATAAATCCAAAACATAGCATAAACAACATCAATAAATAAGATACAAGAAACCGGGACAAAATTAAAGACCAAAAAGAAAATCCAGCCGCAAATCAGCCCCCATCCATTCTGCCTTTCACTCCGCCTTTCACTC
This sequence comes from Leptodactylus fallax, assembly GCA_947044405.1. Taxonomy (NCBI): domain Eukaryota; kingdom Metazoa; phylum Chordata; class Amphibia; order Anura; family Leptodactylidae; genus Leptodactylus; species Leptodactylus fallax. The sequence goes on from CAMRHE010000143.1 coordinate 1,153,526, forward strand.
TCCAGTCTTTCTTCAGTCATCCGCCAGTCAAAACTCTACCTATCTTGGAAACAAAAGAAAATCCAAATAAGTAATATACAATGGAAAACATATAACACTAACAGAAAACTAACAAAAAAAAACCCCAACTGAAACTTATTTTTTTTTAAGAATTTTTTTTTTTTTTTTTTTTCCCTTCACCACACCCGGCCAGCACCACGCCCCATGTCCTCCCATGTCCGCATAGTCCTGGTGCTGGCACCACCCGCCACCGAGCCCCTGAAAACCGACCTGGCTCTCCGCCTCATGTCCTCCCATGTCCGCATAGTCCAGAGCCAGGCCGGACACACGAAACCTATATATCAAACCCTCCACCCCCAAAAGAAACCCCCCTCCCAAACAACCTACCCCCCTAAGAAAAAAAAACCCTTTTAACTACATACAATGGGAAATAGAAAAAAAATGGAAATGAACAAAAAAAAATATTTTTAGTGGCAAAAGCAAATAACAAAATACCAGACAAGAAAACCAGACAAAATACAATAACAAAACCCACAATCTTATATAAATCGTTGACACCCCCCTTCCCTCCCTATAAACCTCCCACAGGCCTAGGGTCGGTTATCCTCAAGCCTCTTACCCTTTCATCCTATTTCCAAAACAAAATGCCTATGTGGTGACACACCAGCCCTCCACCAGGAAGAGAGCACAAGAGGCCCGTCCCTACCTACTTGCCCTACCACTATGTCCCTATCTATCAATCTATCCCTACCCTATCCCTACCTGTCCCTCCCTACCCAAAAAAAACAAACAAACCCCACCTCTTGTGCAAAACCTTGCCCTCCCTTTCCCTATCTGGCCCTAACCTAACTACCTTTTAATCCCTTATTCTATCCCTCAGGGAACAGAAAAGGTGAAACCCCTCCAGAGGGTACCAGCCCTTTTTGCGCCCAACCCCTCATACTCCCGAGAGCGCACCCTCACCAGGTCCACCATGATGTTTTTAACCACCTCCACCTCCGGGAGGATTTTGCCTCGCGTCGACACTAGACACCGGGATGACCACAAGTGGAACCTAACCACTGCGCTAACTATAAAAAGTGTCTGGCAGTCCCTGCCCTCCGGGTGTTTGAATGCCCCATAGGCCCACTCGGCGTAGGAAAGGCCAGCCAGCCGCAGCCAACCGGTGGAGGTCCCCACCAATTTGCAAACCCTTATATTGAAGGGGCACTGAAGCAGGAAGTGCTCCATGCTTTCCAGCATGTCGCCACACTCCTCCCGAGGGCAGCCTCGCTCGTCGGAGTTCCGGTACTTCAAGTTCCCCCTCACATATAACTTACCTAGGAGGCAGCGCCAGGTCAGATCCCAAAACTTCCGAGGAAACCTTTTGGAGTTAAGAAAATGCAACCCTTCCTCTAAGGTTTCTCCTGGGCAATCTTTGAGCGCCAGAGGCTTCTGGAAGCGGGTCAACAGGACTTTGTCATCAAGAAAACGTCTTGACTGAGTCCTGATCTCCCACGCCCCCAGACCCCACCGACGAATCACTTTCAAGACCAGGGAAGCATAGGCCGGGAGATATCCATGGGGTGCACGAAGATCTTTCACTTGCCCTCCTGACTCCCATTTCTGGAAGAAGGGCCGAAACCACCCCTGGCAGGAGGCTACCCACGAAGGAGCCCCCTCGGCGGAGAGGTTTGGTAAATTGATCTTAAGAAAGGTGTTCATTAAGAACACCACGGGGTTAACCATATTTAACCCCCCTAGCCTCCTTGTGCGGTATGTAACCTCCCTCCTGATTAGGTTGAGCCTGTTCCCCCATAACAGTTGGAAGAACAGGCAACAGATCCTACTCCAACAAGACTCTGGCAAGGCACAGACGCTACCTAGATAGATCACCAACGGGAGCAGGAAGGCTTTGGCAAGGTGAACCCTTTCTCTCAGGGTCAAGGACCAACCCTTCCAGCAATCAACTCTCTGGGCGACATCCTTAAGCCTACCTTCCCAATTTTGGAGTGGGTAATCACCCTGGCCAAAATGGATGCCTAAGATCTTTACAGACCCCTGGGGTTCTGGGAGGGTGTCCGGGAGAGAAAAACCAGGCTCTCCCCCTCCCAGCCAGAGGCTTCCACACTTGTTCTTGTTCACAGCTGATCCGGAAGCCTCCGAGTAACTGTCCACTTCAGACATCACCCATTCAATCTCCTCCCGCGACGAGACAAGAGCGGTGACATCATCCGCGTAGGCTACTGTCCTCAAAGGGGAGCCGGTGCCCTCCAGGTCCATCCTGACTCCCGCCACCGGCCCACCATTAATCCGTCTAATCAGGGGATCAATGGCGAACACATACAGTAGCGGGCTCAAGGGACATCCCTGTCGGACGCCCGACCCCACCTCAAAAGGACGACCAACCCAACCATTCACAAGTGGGAAAGACTCAGCCCCAGCGTATAAGGTCTGCAGCCACTGAATGAACCCCCCAGGTAGGCCATACCTCGAGAGAGTTGACCACAAATACTCATGATTCACCCTGTCAAAAGCCTTAGCCTGATCTAGGGACAGCAAGTACCCCTTCCACCGACCTGCCCTACTCTGCTCCACAGCCTCCCTGACACTCAGGACCGCACTTAAGGTGCTACGACCGGGAACAGAGCAGTGCTGAGCCGGCGAGAGGAGCCGGGGCGCAAACTGTACCAGCCGGTTGAAAAGTACCTTCGCCAGAATCTTTCGGTCCGTATTGAGAAGTGCTATGGGCCGCCAGTTCTCAATACGGCTCGGATCCTTACCCTTTGACAGAACTATAAGGGCGGACCTCCTCATTGACTTAGGCAGAGTGCCCGAGGATAGACACTCATTAAGCACGTCAGTCAAGAGGGGAGCCAACGCTCCTTTAAAGGTCCGATAGAACTCAGATGTTAAGCCATCTGGGCCAGGTGACTTCTTGAGGGCAAGACCCTCAATAGCCCTGACGACTTCCTCTTCCCTTATAGGTTCTATCAAAACACCAAGAGAAGGGTCTTCTGCTGACTCAGGAATGGCTTCAGCCAAGAAACCTGAAATCCGATCCCGATTCAGTTCCTTCTTTGCCAAAAGGTTCGAGTAGAAAGACCTGACGACCTCCAAGATCCCTGACCTGGATCTTGTCAGGGATCCTGTACTGTCAATCAGGCCTGTTACTGTCTTACAAGTCACTGACATCTTACAGTTCCTGTAGGGGTCGGGCGAGCGGTATTTCCCGAAATCCCTCTCAAGAACCAAGGATGCGTGCCTATCATACTGACACCCTTTAAGCAAAGCCTTCACACCGGAGATATCCTCCTGGCTACCTCCGGTCGAGACCAGATGTTCAAGTCTCTTCCTCAGTGCACTGTACATGCGGTACATGTCCAGTGACCTGAGGCTTGAGAGCCGGCGGAAAAATCCCGCCACCCTTTTTTTGAATATCTCCCACCACTCTGACCTAGTGCCCTCAAGACCCAGTAATAGTACCTGATCCTGAAGAAACTCCTCAAAGGCTTGTCTTACAGCTGCCTCCTCAAGGAGTGACGAATTCAGCCTCCACAAACCTCTTCCTCTCCGGAGGGTTTCTGAAATATTCAAAGAAAATAAAATTAGGCAGTGATCGGAGAACTCCACCTCCACCACGGACACAGGGGTGGTGACGGAATTCTCCTTCAAAAAAAAACCTATCTATCCTGGACCTAACACTTCCTCTCTGAAAGGTGAACCCACGGTGACCTGGGGAATGCCTGATGTGGATATCCTCCAGGCGAGCTTCACTCACTATGCTATTTAACGCGACGCCATCATAGGGCAGTCTATCTCTGGTACCTCCTCGGTCTTGGGGTCTAGTTATGGTATTAAAATCCCCACCAAAGATGACTTGTTTGCCCGTAAAAAGAAAAGGCTTGATCTTCATAAAGAGGCTTTTACGGTCCCACTTTGACTGGGGACCGTAGATGTTAATGAGGCGCAGGCTTTGCCCCTTCATGAGGACGTCTAAGACTAGGCACCTTCCCATTTCGAGTTCGATCAGCCGCTGGCATTTCACCTCTGCGGTAAAAAGCACCGCCACTCCACTATACGGCTCAGCCGCAAGAGACCAGTAGGAGGGCCCCCTGCGCCACTCCCTCCTTGCTCTGTTTATCTCTGATAGAGTACAGAGCCTGGTCTCCTGCAAAAACAAAATGTCAGCTTCAACTCGGCCAAGAAAATCAAAGGCTGCAAACCTAGCCGTATCAGACTTAATGCTGGCCACATTAATGGTGGCCAGCGTCAGTGGAGAGGGGACTGCCATTAAGACCGATTGAGCTCAATGACCTTCAGTTTCCCACCCCCTTTCCTCCTACCACCTCCACCCCTTGATGAGTCAGAAGAGGACCCGCGACTTTTCCTCGTCTTACGGGTCCTCTTCTTACATTGGGATTGGTCCATCACCTCACCTCGTGCGGTTTGGCCAGGCAAGGGATGGACTTCCCCCGTAGTTTCTCCCTGGGGAGTATTGGTAACATTTTTTACTACGGTTTCCAAAACAGCTTGAGGTGCATCGTCTCCATCTCTGGGTACCAGGCCAGCCTCCTCCACTGAAGGCAGGGGGCCCTTCCCTGAGGGAGACTCAGCAGCCCCCGACGGTCCCACCTCCCCCTCTGAAGCCTCCCCTGAGGCTGATGCGTCCTCGCAGAGGGTTTGGTACCGGTTAGGGCTGATCACTGAAAGGTCCTCGAGTCTCCGTTCCTTTGCCGGGGGGGGGGGGCAGATGTTTTTACCCTCGCTTTACTCGGTGACTTTCTCCTCCTGACCGTCTGTTCCTCCCCAGCACTAACGTACTGGGAAGATGAAGACAGGTCAGCCTCTTCCTCCCTCTGCAGTCTTCTCATCTCCTCAATCAGGGCCGTGCCCGTCGCTACTTCAGCATTAGAATCCAACCCAGCGGGATCAGGGGCAGAGGGGAGACACATAATACCTTCCCTCTGCTCCCTTCTCCTATCTCTCCTTCTCGCCCTTGATGGTGGCTGGGTTTTCTCCCTCCGCGTCGGCAACCTGGTCTCTCCACCTCCGACCCCCTCCTCGGTGACAGGGACAGTCTCCTCACCTGCCCCTGCCTGTCGGAGGGTGACATTAGCGAACGACCTCGGACACGCCCCGATTGGGTGACCAAGGTCACCACACAGGTGGCACCGAATCCTATCACAGGTTGCAGCTAGATGACCTAATCCCCCACACATGGCACACTTCTGCACCCTGCAGGAGGCACTCAAGTGCGAGGGATCACCACACCTGTGACAGAGCTTCGGCTGCCCCTGGTAGAAGACAAGAATCCTGTCTTTCCCGAGGAAGGTTGAGGACGGGATATGCATCACCGAGTTATCCTCATGCTTCAATTTGACCATAAATGTCCAGGCCCCCGACCAAATGCCAAACTCATCAAGGTTCTTCCGGGGGAAGTCTTTCACTTCCCCATACCTGTTGAGCCAGGTCATAATGTCCATGTAAGAAAGTGACTCGTTACGAGTCAAAACGGTCACTTTCTTAATTGCATCCTGGCGCGACACCGCCCACACATTGAAGTCGCGCCAGCCGGGCTCGTTCTTTGCCAACTCATAATTACCCCAGAAGGTTTCTAAGCCCCCCGGGGTAACAAAGCTGACATCAAACTCTGAGGAGCCGACCGGGTGAATGAGGGCAAAGATGTCACTTGCCCTAAAGCCCATCCCGAGCAGAAGTTCGACGACCCTCCTCCTCTGAGGACAAGGGCCTTCTCCCCCCCACCCGAGACGGACTACATTCCTCCGGACCGGCCGCTGCCCGGGTGTCGGGAGAGTCCACCTGGTCTCACCCCCCTCATCTCGGAACTTCCCTAGGCCAAAACGTTCAATCCAAAACCTAAGGTCCCTCGATTGACCATCCACTATCATCGTTCTCTGCCCTGCTCGTAAGGCCGCCAGGAGCTGCTGTTGTAATTCACCGTCCCTGGCCCCCAGTGATGGACACGAGGCACCCCTTGGGACCCCCGAGGCGACACTGGCATAGGAACGTACCAAGCTTGAGGCCGCAGTCCCAGCCCCCGCAACTCCAGTGCCACCTTCGGGCGCCCCCTGAAGCCCGCTCGGCCCGGCCACCACCGCGGCCACCGGGACACCAGAGACAGGAGCGGTCGTTCCCAGCGTCGCAGGCGTGGACCGGGCAAACACATTTGGCAAAGCTACTTCTGCAGCAGCCATGCCTACATTTTCCAAAGTCCTAGGAACCTCCACTACCGCATCTTTAACAAAAGGGACAGCAGTAGCAGCAGCAGCAGCAGCAACACAAGGGGTGACAGCCTCCATAGCCCCCCTCCCCTTTCCCTCACAAGGAACATCTAAGTCACTCTCTGGAACCACAGTTTTTTCCCCCTCCTCCGCCCTCCTCTCCTGACGCCTGCTTTTCCTACTCCCCAGTCTGCTCTTACTCACCGCTTTCTTACCCACGCTCACCATTACCTCATTCACACCGGGGCTTGCGGCCTTGGGCGGCTCCACGAGCGGGATTGGCCTATTCCGGGCCTCCGCTTCACTCTCCTCCCGCTTAGCTGGGGCGACTTGTGCCTCTGCCTCGACCTCCGCATCGTCAGCTGTCGCAGCGCTCAATGCTTTAGGAGCGGACTTGCTCCTAGCGCTGACGGCAGCCTCCGCATCACCGGTCTCATTGGCTTCCTCGGCACCTGAAACCGGAAGGGAGGGACAAGCCGCATGCCCCTTCCCCTTACGATGGACCTGGGGAGGGGCCGGCGCTACTTTGACCCTGCCCACAGGGGCAGGCTTCACCGCTTCTCTACCTCCCTTCGTGGGAGGTGCTTTTCCGACCTTGTCCGCTGCAGTTTCGGGCGCCATTTTCAATACTGCACCCAGCTCCCCAGCCACACCGCTACTTAGAGAAAGCGGGGTCTGGGGAGTCTGCGCCCCCCTTATCTCACCCGCGGGCAACACCCCAGATTCAGCCTGTGCTAGAGTCAATGGGGGTTGCCCTGCGGGAACAGTTATACCTGCTGCGACACTCACATATTTCAGGGTGCCGACTTCTTGCGGCTTAGCCTTCTTCTTTTTCCTTTTTTTTGATTCCTCCTCGTTTGCAAGGTCGTCTACGGAAAAAGCCATCTTCTCCATTCTTGCCGGGGATTCTAGCATGCATATTTCGTGGATTAGCCTCCCCGCAGCAGAACCCATATCGTCTTCTGATGTTGCCGGTAATGGTGGTAAATTCTCCGGTAGCTGGGGTAAACTTGCCAATTTCTCTGGGGGCGTATAGGTCGGAATACCTGAACTCACCCTCGTAGGCTTCCGGCTACTGCCGTACTCTGCCAGCAGGCTCCCCTCTGAGTCAGTATCTGTCTCATATTCCGGATCCGAGCTTTCGGAGGACGCGAGGTCTTCCCGCAGCAGCCGCCCCTGCTGCTTGCGGTAAAAACGGTCATCATTCAGGAGTTTCTCCCTGAAAGGCCCCGCGCCCTCCAGGATCTCTCGGCATCTTTGGTCAAGCCCTTTAATTTGTTCCTTCAGCTTTTTGACCTGCTTACTCAGTGCCGGTCTCTCATGCCTTGAGGCCCTGTCACTACGGGCACGGACACTCTGAAGCTCCGCACCCATAGCGAACAGGGACCTCCTGGCTTTATCATATTCCTCAAGGGTAGTGTTAATACGCTTACTGTATGCAAGCACATCCTCGCCAGCCTTCCGAATCCCCCAACCTGATGATGGCAAGGAAGGAGAGGGGGCTTCGCTGGCCTTTTTACTTGTACAGGGCTCAGCCTCCGCCGGGGTTTTCTGACCTAGACGTCCCTTGCTGCGGGTTGCCATACCTTTTTCCACTGGAGCCTGCTGCCTCTCCAATCTTCTCCTGCTGCTGCTGCTACTGCCGTCCATTGAGAGCCTCCTGCCCCCCGCCAAGCTGGCTCGGGGGGCAGGAGCACCTTGCTCCATGGTGAAAAAACCCCAACCTTGGAAAAGGAAAGGGGTTGGAGCCTCCAACTATGACTGGAAAAACTGCTGCTGTTGCACAAACACCACACACCAAGCCTCTCTTCTGAGCTGACAAACAGACTAGAGCCTCTGGTCTCAGGAGCTCAGACAGGCGTGTCTGATTCCCACAGCTGCCCCGAAGGAATTGGAACTATTTTTATTAGAAAAGTAAAAATTCACAAACAGTGTCACATACGAAAATACAATATAAAACCCATAAACAGAAACAATACATAAATCCAAAACATAGCATAAACAACATCAATAAATAAGATACAAGAAACCGGGACAAAATTAAAGACCAAAAAGAAAATCCAGCCGCAAATCAGCCCCCATCCATTCTGCCTTTCACTCCGCCTTTCACTCTCCAGTCTTTCTTCAGTCATCCGCCAGTCAAAACTCTACCTATCTTGGAAACAAAAGAAAATCCAAATAAGTAATATACAATGGGAAAACATATAACACTAACAGAAAACTAACAAAAAAAACCCCAACTGAAACTTATTAGAAATTTTTTTTTTTTTTTTTTTTTTTTTTTTCCCTTCACCACACCCGGCCAGCACCACGCCCCATGTCCTCCCATGTCCGCATAGTCCTGGTGCTGGCACCACCCGCCACCGAGCCCCTGAAAACCGACCTGGCTCTCCGCCTCATGTCCTCCCATGTCCGCATAGTCCAGAGCCAGGCCGGACACACGAAACCTATATATCAAACCCTCCACCCCCAAAAGAAACCCCCCTCCCAAACAACCTACCCCCCTAAGAAAAAAAAACCCTTTTAACTACATACAATGGGAAATAGAAAAAAAATGGAAATGAACAAAAAAAATATGTTTAGTGGCAAAAGCAAATAACAAAATACCAGACAAGAAAACCAGACAAAATACAATAACAAAACCCACAATCTTATATAAACCGTTGACACCCCCTTCCCTCCCATAAACCTCCCACAGGCCTAGGGTCGGTTATCCTCAAGCCTCTTACCCTTTCATCCTATTTCCAAAACAAAATGCCTATGTGGTGACACACCAGCCCTCCACCAGGAAGAGAGCACAAGAGGCCCGTCCCTACCTACTTGCCCTACCACTATGTCCCTATCTATCAATCTATCCCTACCCTATCCCTACCTGTCCCTCCCTACCCAAAAAAAACAAACAAACCCCACCTCTTGTGCAAAACCTTGCCCTCCCTTTCCCTATCTGGCCCTAACCTAACTACCTTTTAATCCCTTATTCTATCCCTCAGGGAACAGAAAAGGTGAAACCCCTCCAGAGGGTACCAGCCCTTTTGCGCCCAACCCCTCATACTCCCGAGAGCGCACCCTCACCAGGTCCACCATGATGTTTTTAACCACCTCCACCTCCGGGAGGATTTTGCCTCGCGTCGACACTAGACACCGGGATGACCACAAGTGGAACCTAACCACTGCGCTAACTATAAAAAGTGTCTGGCAGTCCCTGCCCTCCGGGTGTTTGAATGCCCCATAGGCCCACTCGGCGTAGGAAAGGCCAGCCAGCCGCAGCCAACCGGTGGAGGTCCCCACCAATTTGCAAACCCTTATATTGAAGGGGCACTGAAGCAGGAAGTGCTCCATGCTTTCCAGCATGTCGCCACACTCCTCCCGAGGGCAGCCTCGCTCGTCGGAGTTCCGGTACTTCAAGTTCCCCCTCACATATAACTTACCTAGGAGGCAGCGCCAGGTCAGATCCCAAAACTTCCGAGGAAACCTTTTGGAGTTAAGAAAATGCAACCCTCCCTCTAAGGTTTCTCCTGGGCAATCTTTGAGCGCCAGAGGCTTCTGGAAGCGGGTCAACAGGACTTTGTCATCAAGAAAACGTCTTGACTGAGTCCTGATCTCCCACGCCCCCAGACCCCACCGACGAATCACTTTCAAGACCAGGGAAGCATAGGCCGGGAGATATCCATGGGGTGCACGAAGATCTTTCACTTGCCCTCCTGCCTCCCATTTCTGGAAGAAGGGCCGAAACCACCCCTGGCAGGAGGCTACCCACGAAGGAGCCCCCTCGGCGGAGAGGTTTGGTAAATTGATCTTAAGAAAGGTGTTCATTAAGAACACCACGGGGTTAACCATATTTAACCCCCCTAGCCTCCTTGTGCGGTATGTAACCTCCCTCTTGATTAGGTTGAGCCTGTTCCCCCATAACAGTTGGAAGAACAGGCAACAGATCCTACTCCAACAAGACTCTGGCAAGGCACAGACGCTACCTAGATAGATCACCAACGGGAGCAGGAAGGCTTTGGCAAGGTGAACCCTTTCTCTCAGGGTCAAGGACCAACCCTTCCAGCAATCAACTCTCTGGGCGACATCCTTAAGCCTACCTTCCCAATTTTGGAGTGGGTAATCACCCTGGCCAAAATGGATGCCTAAGATCTTTACAGACCCCTGGGGTTCTGGGAGGGTGTCCGGGAGAGAAAAACCAGGCTCTCCCCCTCCCAGCCAGAGGCTTCCACACTTGTTCTTGTTCACAGCTGATCCGGAAGCCTCCGAGTAACTGTCCACTTCAGACATCACCCATTCAATCTCCTCCCGCGACGAGACAAGAGCGGTGACATCATCCGCGTAGGCTACTGTCCTCAAAGGGGAGCCGGTGCCCTCCAGGTCCATCCTGACTCCCGCCACCGGCCCACCATTAATCCGTCTAATCAGGGGATCAATGGCGAACACATACAGTAGCGGGCTCAAGGGACATCCCTGTCGGACGCCCGACCCCACCTCAAAAGGACGACCAACCCAACCATTCACAAGTGGGAAAGACTCAGCCCCAGCGTATAAGGTCTGCAGCCACTGAATGAACCCCCCAGGTAGGCCATACCTCGAGAGAGTTGACCACAAATACTCATGATTCACCCTGTCAAAAGCCTTAGCCTGATCTAGGGACAGCAAGTACCCCTTCCACCGACCTGCCCTACTCTGCTCCACAGCCTCCCTGACACTCAGGACCGCACTTAAGGTGCTACGACCGGGAACAGAGCAGTGCTGAGCCGGCGAGAGGAGCCGGGGCGCAAACTGTACCAGCCGGTTGAAAAGTACCTTCGCCAGAATCTTTCGGTCCGTATTGAGAAGTGCTATGGGCCGCCAGTTCTCAATACGGCTCGGATCCTTACCCTTTGACAGAACTATAAGGGCGGACCTCCTCATTGACTTTGGCAGAGTGCCCGAGGATAGACACTCATTAAGCACGTCAGTCAAGAGGGGAGCCAACGCTCCTTTAAAGGTCCGATAGAACTCAGATGTTAAGCCATCTGGGCCAGGTGACTTCTTGAGGGCAAGACCCTCAATAGCCCTGACGACTTCCTCTTCCCTTATAGGTTCTATCAAAACACCAAGAGAAGGGTCTTCTGCTGACTCAGGAATGGCTTCAGCCAAGAAACCTGAAATCCGATCCCGATTCAGTTCCTTCTTTGCCAAAAGGTTCGAGTAGAAAGACCTGACGACCTCCAAGATCCCTGACCTGGATCTTGTCAGGGATCCTGTACTGTCAATCAGGCCTGTTACTGTCTTACAAGTCACTGACATCTTACAGTTCCTGTAGGGGTCGGGCGAGCGGTATTTCCCGAAATCCCTCTCAAGAACCAAGGATGCGTGCCTATCATACTGACACCCTTTAAGCAAAGCCTTCACACCGGAGATATCCTCCTGGCTACCTCCGGTCGAGACCAGATGTTCAAGTCTCTTCCTCAGTGCACTGTACATGCGGTACATGTCCAGTGACCTGAGGCTTGAGAGCCGGCGGAAAAATCCCGCCACCCTTTTTTTTGAATATCTCCCACCACTCTGACCTAGTGCCCTCAAGACCCAGTAATAGTACCTGATCCTGAAGAAACTCCTCAAAGGCTTGTCTTACAGCTGCCTCCTCAAGGAGTGACGAATTCAGCCTCCACAAACCTCTTCCTCTCCGGAGGGTTTCTGAAATATTCAAAGAAAATAAAATTAGGCAGTGATCGGAGAACTCCACCTCCACCACGGACACAGGGGTGGTGACGGAATTCTCCTTCAAAAAAAAACCTATCTATCCTGGACCTAACACTTCCTCTCTGAAAGGTGAACCCACGGTGACCTGGGGAATGCCTGATGTGGATATCCTCCAGGCGAGCTTCACTCACTATGCTATTTAACGCGACGCCATCATAGGGCAGTCTATCTCTGGTACCTCCTCGGTCTTGGGGTCTAGTTATGGTATTAAAATCCCCACCAAAGATGACTTGTTTGCCCGTAAAAAGAAAAGGCTTGATCTTCATAAAGAGGCTTTTACGGTCCCACTTTGACTGGGGACCGTAGATGTTAATGAGGCGCAGGCTTTGCCCCTTCATGAGGACGTCTAAGACTAGGCACCTTCCCATTTCGAGTTCGATCAGCCGCTGGCATTTCACCTCTGCGGTAAAAAGCACCGCCACTCCACTATACGGCTCAGCCGCAAGAGACCAGTAGGAGGGCCCCCTGCGCCACTCCCTCCTTGCTCTGTTTATCTCTGATAGAGTACAGAGCCTGGTCTCCTGCAAAAACAAAATGTCAGCTTCAACTCGGCCAAGAAAATCAAAGGCTGCAAACCTAGCCGTATCAGACTTAATGCTGGCCACATTAATGGTGGCCAGCGTCAGTGGAGAGGGGACTGCCATTAAGACCGATTGAGCTCAATGACCTTCAGTTTCCCACCCCCTTTCCTCCTACCACCACCACCCCTAGATGAGTCTGAAGAGGACCCGCGACTTTTCCTCGTCTTACGGGTCCTCTTCTTACATTGGGATTGGTCCATCACCTCACCTCGTGCGGTTTGGCCAGGCAAGGGATGGACTTCCCCCGTAGTTTCTCCCTGGGGAGTATTGGTATCATTTTTTTCAACGGTTTCCAAAACAGCTTGAGGTGCATCGTCTCCATCTCTGGGTACCAGGCCAGCCTCCTCCACTGAAGGCAGGGGGCCCTTCCCTGAGGGAGACTCAGCAGCCCCCGACGGTCCCACCTCCCCCTCTGAAGCCTCCCCTGAGGCTGATGCGTCCTCGCAGAGGGTTTGGTACCGGTTAGGGCTGATCACTGAAAGGTCCTCGAGTCTCCGTTCCTTTGCCGGGGGGGGGGCAGATGTTTTTACCCTCGCTTTACTCGGTGACTTTCTCCTCCTGACCGTCTGTTCCTCCCCAGCACTAACGTACTGGGAAGATGAAGACAGGTCAGCCTCTTCCTCCCTCTGCAGTCTTCTCATCTCCTCAATCAGGGCCGTGCCCGTCGCTACTTCAGCATTAGAATCCAACCCAGCGGGATCAGGGGCAGAGGGGAGACACATAATACCCCTCCCTCTGCTCCCTTCTCCTATCTCTCCTTCTCGCCCTAGATGGTGGCTGGGTTTTCTCCCTCCGCGTCGGCAACCTGGTCTCTCCACCTCCGACCCCCTCCTCGGTGACAGGGACAGTCTCCTCACCTGCCCCTGCCCGTCGGAGGGTGACATTAGCGAACGACCTCGGGCACGCCCCGATTGGGTGACCAAGGTCACCACACAGGTGGCACCGAATCCTATCACAGGTTGCAGCTAGATGACCTAATCCCCCACACATGGCACACTTCTGCACCCTGCAGGAGGCACTCAAGTGCGAGGGATCACCACACCTGTGACAGAGCTTCGGCTGCCCCTGGTAGAAGACAAGAATCCTGTCTTTCCCGAGGAAGGTTGAGGACGGGATATGCATCACCGAGTTATCCTCATGCTTCAATTTGACCATAAATGTCCAGGCCCCCGACCAAATGCCAAACTCATCAAGGTTCTTCCGGGGGAAGTCTTTCACTTCCCCATACCTGTTGAGCCAGGTCATAATGTCCATGTAAGAAAGTGACTCGTTACGAGTCAAAACGGTCACTTTCTTAATTGCATCCTGGCGCGACACCGCCCACACATTGAAGTCGCGCCAGCCGGGCTCGTTCTTTGCCAACTCATAATTACCCCAGAAGGTTTCTAAGCCCCCCGGGGTAACAAAGCTGACATCAAACTCTGAGGAGCCGACCGGGTGAATGAGGGCAAAGATGTCACTTGCCCTAAAGCCCATCCCGAGCAGAAGTTCGACGACCCTCCTCCTCTGAGGACAAGGGCCTTCTCCCCCCACCCGAGACGGACTACATTCCTCCGGACTGGCCGCTGCCCGGGTGTCGGGAGAGTCCACCTGGTCTCACCCCCCTCATCTCGGAACTTCCCTAGGCCAAAACGTTCAATCCAAAACCTAAGGTCCCTCGATTGACCATCCACTATCATCGTTCTCTGCCCTGCTCGTAAGGCCGCCAGGAGCTGCTGTTGTAATTCACCGTCCCTGGCCCCCAGTGATGGACACGAGGCACCCCTTGGGACCCCCGAGGCGACACTGGCATAGGAACGTACCAAGCTTGAGGCCGCAGTCCCAGCCCCCGCAACTCCAGTGCCACCTTCGGGCGCCCCCTGAAGCCCGCTCGGCCCGGCCACCACCGCGGCCACCGGGACACCAGAGACAGGAGCGGTCGTTCCCAGCGTCGCAGGCGTGGACCGGGCAAACACATTTGGCAAAGCTACTTCTGCAGCAGCCATGCCTACATTTTCCAAAGTCCTAGGAACCTCCACTACCGCATCTTTAACAAAAGGGACAGCAGTAGCAGCAGCAGCAGCAGCAACACAAGGGGTGACAGCCTCCATAGCCCCCCTCCCCTTTCCCTCACAAGGAACATCTAAGTCACTCTCTGGAACCACAGTTTTTTCCCCCTCCTCCGCCCTCCTCTCCTGACGCCTGCTTTTCCTACTCCCCAGTCTGCTCTTACTCACCGCTTTCTTACCCATGCTCACCATTACCTCATTCACACCGGGGCTTGCGGCCTTGGGCGGCTCCACGAGCGGGATTGGCCTATTCCGGGCCTCCACTTCACTCTCCTCCCGCTTAGCTGGGGCGACTTGTGCCTCTGCCTCGACCTCCGCATCGTCAGCTGTCGCAGCGCTCAATGCTTTAGGAGCGGACTTGCTCCTAGCGCTGACGGCAGCCTCCGCATCACTGGTCTCATTGGCTTCCTCGGCACCTGAAACCGGAAGGGAGGGACAAGCCGCACGCCCCTTCCCCTTACGATGGACCTGGGGAGGGGCCGGCGCTACTTTGACCCTGCCCACAGGGGCAGGCTTCACCGCTTCTCTACCTCCCTTCGTGGGAGGTGCTTTTCCGACCTTGTCCGCTGCAGTTTCGGGCGCCATTTTCAATACTGCACCCAGCTCCCCAGCCACACCGCTACTTAGAGAAAGCGGGGTCTGGGGAGTCTGCGCCCCCTTATCTCACCCGCGGGCAACACCCCAGATTCAGCCTGTGCTAGAGTCAATGGGGGTTGCCCTGCGGGAACAGTTATACCTGCTGCGACACTCACATATTTCAGGGTGCCGACTTCTTGCGGCTTAGCCTTCTTCTTTTTCCTTTTTTTTGATTCCTCCTCGTTTGCAAGGTCGTCTACGGAAAAAGCCATCTTCTCCATTCTTGCCGGGGATTCTAGCATGCATATTTCGTGGATTAGCCTCCCCGCAGCAGAACCCATATCGTCTTCTGATGTTGCCGGTAATGGTGGTAAATTCTCCGGTAGCTGGGGTAAACTTGCCAATTTCTCTGGGGGCGTATAGGTCGGAATACCTGAACTCACCCTCGTAGGCTTCCGGCTACTGCCGTACTCTGCCAGCAGGCTCCCCTCTGAGTCAGTATCTGTCTCATATTCCGGATCCGAGCTTTCGGAGGACGCGAGGTCTTCCCGCAGCAGCCGCCCCTGCTGCTTGCGGTAAAAACGGTCATCATTCAGGAGTTTCTCCCTGAAAGGCCCCGCGCCCTCCAGGATCTCTCGGCATCTTTGGTCAAGCCCTTTAATTTGTTCCTTCAGCTTTTTGACCTGCTTACTCAGTGCCGGTCTCTCATGCCTTGAGGCCCTGTCACTACGGGCACGGACACTCTGAAGCTCCGCACCCATAGCGAACAGGGACCTCCTGGCTTTATCATATTCCTCAAGGGTAGTGTTAATACGCTTACTGTATGCAAGCACATCCTCGCCAGCCTTCCGAATCCCCCAACCTGATGATGGCAAGGAAGGAGAGGGGGCTTCGCTGGCCTTTTTACTTGTACAGGGCTCAGCCTCCGCCAGGGTTTTCTGACCTAGACGTCCCTTGCTGCGGGTTGCCATACCTTTTTCCACTGGAGCCTGCTGCCTCTCCAATCTTCTCCTGCTGCTGCTGCTACTGCCGTCCATTGAGAGCCTCCTGCCCCCCGCCAAGCTGGCTCGGGGGGCAGGAGCACCTTGCTCCATGGTGAAAAAACCCCAACCTTGGAAAAGGAAAGGGGTTGGAGCCTCCAACTATGACTGGAAAAACTGCTGCTGTTGCACAAACACCACACACCAAGCCTCTCTTCTGAGCTGACAAACAGACTAGAGCCTCTGGTCTCAGGAGCTCAGACAGGCGTGTCTGATTCCCACAGCTGCCCCGAAGGAATTGGAACTATTTTTATTAGAAAAGTAAAAATTCACAAACAGTGTCACATACGAAAATACAATATAAAACCCATAAACAGAAACAATACATAAATCCAAAACATAGCATAAACAACATCAATAAATAAGATACAAGAAACCGGGACAAAATTAAAGACCAAAAAGAAAATCCAGCCGCAAATCAGCCCCCATCCATTCTGCCTTTCACTCCGCCTTTCACTCTCCAGTCTTTCTTCAGTCATCCGCCAGTCAAAACTCTACCTATCTTGGAAACAAAAGAAAATCCAAATAAGTAATATACAATGGAAAACATATAACACTAACAGAAAACTAAAAAAAAAAACCCCAACTGAAACTTATTAGAAATTTTTTTTTTTTTTTTTTTTTTTTTTTCCCTTCACCACACCCGGCCAGCACCACGCCCCATGTCCTCCCATGTCCGCATAGTCCTGGTGCTGGCACCACCCGCCACCGAGCCCCTGAAAACCGACCTGGCTCTCCGCCTCATGTCCTCCCATGTCCGCATAGTCCAGAGCCAGGCCGGACACACGAAACCTATATATCAAACCCTCCACCCCCAAAAGAAACCCCCCTCCCAAACAACCTACCCCCCTAAGAAAAAAAAACCCTTTTAACTACATACAATGGGAAATAGAAAAAAAATGGAAATGAACAAAAAAAAATATGTTTAGTGGCAAAAGCAAATAACAAAATACCAGACAAGAAAACCAGACAAAATACAATAACAAAACCCACAATCTTATATAAACCGTTGACACCCCCCTTCCCTCCCTATAAACCTCCCACAGGCCTAGGGTCGGTTATCCTCAAGCCTCTTACCCTTTCATCCTATTTCCAAAACAAAATGCCTATGTGGTGACACACCAGCCCTCCACCAGGAAGAGAGCACAAGAGGCCCGTCCCTACCTACTTGCCCTACCACTATGTCCCTATCTATCAATCTATCCCTACCCCATCCCTACCTGTCCCTCCCTACCCAAAAAAAACAAACAAACCCCACCTCTTGTGCAAAACCTTGCCCTCCCTTTCCCTATCTGGCCCTAACCTAACTACCTTTTAATCCCTTATTCTATCCCTCAGGGAACAGAAAAGGTGAAACCCCTCCAGAGGGTACCAGCCCTTTTGCGCCCAACCCCTCATACTCCCGAGAGCGCACCCTCACCAGGTCCACCATGATGTTTTTAACCACCTCCACCTCCGGGAGGATTTTGCCTCGCGTCGACACTAGACACCGGGATGACCACAAGTGGAACCTAACCACTGCGCTAACTATAAAAAGTGTCTGGCAGTCCCTGCCCTCCGGGTGTTTGAATGCCCCATAGGCCCACTCGGCGTAGGAAAGGCCAGCCAGCCGCAGCCAACCGGTGGAGGTCCCCACCAATTTGCAAACCCTTATATTGAAGGGGCACTGAAGCAGGAAGTGCTCCATGCTTTCCAGCATGTCGCCACACTCCTCCCGAGGGCAGCCTCGCTCGTCGGAGTTCCGGTACTTCAAGTTCCCCCTCACATATAACTTACCTAGGAGGCAGCGCCAGGTCAGATCCCAAAACTTCCGAGGAAACCTTTTGGAGTTAAGAAAATGCAACCCTCCCTCTAAGGTTTCTCCTGGGCAATCTTTGAGCGCCAGAGGCTTCTGGAAGCGGGTCAACAGGACTTTGTCATCAAGAAAACGTCTTGACTGAGTCCTGATCTCCCACGCCCCCAGACCCCACCGACGAATCACTTTCAAGACCAGGGAAGCATAGGCCGGGAGATATCCATGGGGTGCACGAAGATCTTTCACTTGCCCTCCTGCCTCCCATTTCTGGAAGAAGGGCCGAAACCACCCCTGGCAGGAGGCTACCCACGAAGGAGCCCCCTCGGCGGAGAGGTTTGGTAAATTGATCTTAAGAAAGGTGTTCATTAAGAACACCACGGGGTTAACCATATTTAACCCCCCTAGCCTCCTTGTGCGGTATGTAACCTCCCTCTTGATTAGGTTGAGCCTGTTCCCCCATAACAGTTGGAAGAACAGGCAACAGATCCTACTCCAACAAGACTCTGGCAAGGCACAGACGCTACCTAGATAGATCACCAACGGGAGCAGGAAGGCTTTGGCAAGGTGAACCCTTTCTCTCAGGGTCAAGGACCAACCCTTCCAGCAATCAACTCTCTGGGCGACATCCTTAAGCCTACCTTCCCAATTTTGGAGTGGGTAATCACCCTGGCCAAAATGGATGCCTAAGATCTTTACAGACCCCTGGGGTTCTGGGAGGGTGTCCGGGAGAGAAAAACCAGGCTCTCCCCCTCCCAGCCAGAGGCTTCCACACTTGTTCTTGTTCACAGCTGATCCGGAAGCCTCCGAGTAACTGTCCACTTCAGACATCACCCATTCAATCTCCTCCCGCGACGAGACAAGAGCGGTGACATCATCCGCGTAGGCTACTGTCCTCAAAGGGGAGCCGGTGCCCTCCAGGTCCATCCTGACTCCCGCCACCGGCCCACCATTAATCCGTCTAATCAGGGGATCAATGGCGAACACATACAGTAGCGGGCTCAAGGGACATCCCTGTCGGACGCCCGACCCCACCTCAAAAGGACGACCAACCCAACCATTCACAAGTGGGAAAGACTCAGCCCCAGCGTATAAGGTCTGCAGCCACTGAATGAACCCCCCAGGTAGGCCATACCTCGAGAGAGTTGACCACAAATACTCATGATTCACCCTGTCAAAAGCCTTAGCCTGATCTAGGGACAGCAAGTACCCCTTCCACCGACCTGCCCTACTCTGCTCCACAGCCTCCCTGACACTCAGGACCGCACTTAAGGTGCTACGACCGGGAACAGAGCAGTGCTGAGCCGGCGAGAGGAGCCGGGGCGCAAACTGTACCAGCCGGTTGAAAAGTACCTTCGCCAGAATCTTTCGGTCCGTATTGAGAAGTGCTATGGGCCGCCAGTTCTCAATACGGCTCGGATCCTTACCCTTTGACAGAACTATAAGGGCGGACCTCCTCATTGACTTTGGCAGAGTGCCCGAGGATAGACACTCATTAAGCACGTCAGTCAAGAGGGGAGCCAACGCTCCTTTAAAGGTCCGATAGAACTCAGATGTTAAGCCATCTGGGCCAGGTGACTTCTTGAGGGCAAGACCCTCAATAGCCCTGACGACTTCCTCTTCCCTTATAGGTTCTATCAAAACACCAAGAGAAGGGTCTTCTGCTGACTCAGGAATGGCTTCAGCCAAGAAACCTGAAATCCGATCCCGATTCAGTTCCTTCTTTGCCAAAAGGTTCGAGTAGAAAGACCTGACGACCTCCAAGATCCCTGACCTGGATCTTGTCAGGGATCCTGTACTGTCAATCAGGCCTGTTACTGTCTTACAAGTCACTGACATCTTACAGTTCCTGTAGGGGTCGGGCGAGCGGTATTTCCCGAAATCCCTCTCAAGAACCAAGGATGCGTGCCTATCATACTGACACCCTTTAAGCAAAGCCTTCACACCGGAGATATCCTCCTGGCTACCTCCGGTCGAGACCAGATGTTCAAGTCTCTTCCTCAGTGCACTGTACATGCGGTACATGTCCAGTGACCTGAGGCTTGAGAGCCGGCGGAAAAATCCCGCCACCCTTTTTTTGAATATCTCCCACCACTCTGACCTAGTGCCCTCAAGACCCAGTAATAGTACCTGATCCTGAAGAAACTCCTCAAAGGCTTGTCTTACAGCTGCCTCCTCAAGGAGTGACGAATTCAGCCTCCACAAACCTCTTCCTCTCCGGAGGGTTTCTGAAATATTCAAAGAAAATAAAATTAGGCAGTGATCGGAGAACTCCACCTCCACCACGGACACAGGGGTGGTGACGGAATTCTCCTTCAAAAAAAACCTATCTATCCTGGACCTAACACTTCCTCTCTGAAAGGTGAACCCACGGTGACCTGGGGAATGCCTGATGTGGATATCCTCCAGGCGAGCTTCACTCACTATGCTATTTAACGCGACGCCATCATAGGGCAGTCTATCTCTGGTACCTCCTCGGTCTTGGGGTCTAGTTATGGTATTAAAATCCCCACCAAAGATGACTTGTTTGCCCGTAAAAAGAAAAGGCTTGATCTTCATAAAGAGGCTTTTACGGTCCCACTTTGACTGGGGACCGTAGATGTTAATGAGGCGCAGGCTTTGCCCCTTCATGAGGACGTCTAAGACTAGGCACCTTCCCATTTCGAGTTCGATCAGCCGCTGGCATTTCACCTCTGCGGTAAAAAGCACCGCCACTCCACTATACGGCTCAGCCGCAAGAGACCAGTAGGAGGGCCCCCTGCGCCACTCCCTCCTTGCTCTGTTTATCTCTGATAGAGTACAGAGCCTGGTCTCCTGCAAAAACAAAATGTCAGCTTCAACTCGGCCAAGAAAATCAAAGGCTGCAAACCTAGCCGTATCAGACTTAATGCTGGCCACATTAATGGTGGCCAGCGTCAGTGGAGAGGGGACTGCCATTAAGACCGATTGAGCTCAATGACCTTCAGTTTCCCACCCCCTTTCCTCCTACCACCACCACCCCTAGATGAGTCAGAAGAGGACCCGCGACTTTTCCTCGTCTTACGGGTCCTCTTCTTACATTGGGATTGGTCCATCACCTCACCTCGTGCGGTTTGGCCAGGCAAGGGATGGACTTCCCCCGTAGTTTCTCCCTGGGGAGTATTGGTATCATTTTTTACTACGGTTTCCAAAACAGCTTGAGGTGCATCGTCTCCATCTCTGGGTACCAGGCCAGCCTCCTCCACTGAAGGCAGGGGGCCCTTCCCTGAGGGAGACTCAGCAGCCCCCGACGGTCCCACCTCCCCCTCTGAAGCCTCCCCTGAGGCTGATGCGTCCTCGCAGAGGGTTTGGTACCGGTTAGGGCTGATCACTGAAAGGTCCTCGAGTCTCCGTTCCTTTGCCGGGGGGGGGCAGATGTTTTTACCCTCGCTTTACTCGGTGACTTTCTCCTCCTGACCGTCTGTTCCTCCCCAGCACTAACGTACTGGGAAGATGAAGACAGGTCAGCCTCTTCCTCCCTCTGCAGTCTTCTCATCTCCTCAATCAGGGCCGTGCCCGTCGCTACTTCAGCATTAGAATCCAACCCAGCGGGATCAGGGGCAGAGGGGAGACACATAATACCCTCCCTCTGCTCCCTTCTCCTATCTCTCCTTCTCGCCCTAGATGGTGGCTGGGTTTTCTCCCTCCGCGTCGGCAACCTGGTCTCTCCACCTCCGACCCCCTCCTCGGTGACAGGGACAGTCTCCTCACCTGCCCCTGCCCGTCGGAGGGTGACATTAGCGAACGACCTCGGACACGCCCCGATTGGGTGACCAAGGTCACCACACAGGTGGCACCGAATCCTATCACAGGTTGCAGCTAGATGACCTAATCCCCCACACATGGCACACTTCTGCACCCTGCAGGAGGCACTCAAGTGCGAGGGATCACCACACCTGTGACAGAGCTTCGGCTGCCCCTGGTAGAAGACAAGAATCCTGTCTTTCCCGAGGAAGGTTGAGGACGGGATATGCATCACCGAGTTATCCTCATGCTTCAATTTGACCATAAATGTCCAGGCCCCCGACCAAATGCCAAACTCATCAAGGTTCTTCCGGGGGAAGTCTTTCACTTCCCCATACCTGTTGAGCCAGGTCATAATGTCCATGTAAGAAAGTGACTCGTTACGAGTCAAAACGGTCACTTTCTTAATTGCATCCTGGCGCGACACCGCCCACACATTGAAGTCGCGCCAGCCGGGCTCGTTCTTTGCCAACTCATAATTACCCCAGAAGGTTTCTAAGCCCCCCGGGGTAACAAAGCTGACATCAAACTCTGAGGAGCCGACCGGGTGAATGAGGGCAAAGATGTCACTTGCCCTAAAGCCCATCCCGAGCAGAAGTTCGACGACCCTCCTCCTCTGAGGACAAGGGCCTTCTCCCCCCCCACCCGAGACGGACTACATTCCTCCCGGACCGGCCGCTGCCCGGGTGTCGGGAGAGTCCACCTGGTCTCACCCCCCTCATCTCGGAACTTCCCTAGGCCAAAACGTTCAATCCAAAACCTAAGGTCCCTCGATTGACCATCCACTATCATCGTTCTCTGCCCTGCTCGTAAGGCCGCCAGGAGCTGCTGTTGTAATTCACCGTCCCTGGCCCCCAGTGATGGACACGAGGCACCCCTTGGGACCCCCGAGGCGACACTGGCATAGGAACGTACCAAGCTTGAGGCCGCAGTCCCAGCCCCCGCAACTCCAGTGCCACCTTCGGGCGCCCCCTGAAGCCCGCTCGGCCCGGCCACCACCGCGGCCACCGGGACACCAGAGACAGGAGCGGTCGTTCCCAGCGTCGCAGGCGTGGACCGGGCAAACACATTTGGCAAAGCTACTTCTGCAGCAGCCATGCCTACATTTTCCAAAGTCCTAGGAACCTCCACTACCGCATCTTTAACAAAAGGGACAGCAGTAGCAGCAGCAGCAGCAGCAACACAAGGGGTGACAGCCTCCATAGCCCCCCCTCCCCTTTCCCTCACAAGGAACATCTAAGTCACTCTCTGGAACCACAGTTTTTTCCCCCTCCTCCGCCCTCCTCTCCTGACGCCTGCTTTTCCTACTCCCCAGTCTGCTCTTACTCACCGCTTTCTTACCCACGCTCACCATTACCTCATTCACACCGGGGCTTGCGGCCTTGGGCGGCTCCACGAGCGGGATTGGCCTATTCCGGGCCTCCGCTTCACTCTCCTCCCGCTTAGCTGGGGCGACTTGTGCCTCTGCCTCGACCTCCGCATCGTCAGCTGTCGCAGCGCTCAATGCTTTAGGAGCGGACTTGCTCCTAGCGCTGACGGCAGCCTCCGCATCACCGGTCTCATTGGCTTCCTCGGCACCTGAAACCGGAAGGGAGGGACAAGCCGCATGCCCCTTCCCCTTACGATGGACCTGGGGAGGGGCCGGCGCTACTTTGACCCTGCCCACAGGGGCAGGCTTCACCGCTTCTCTACCTCCCTTCGTGGGAGGTGCTTTTCCGACCTTGTCCGCTGCAGTTTCGGGCGCCATTTTCAATACTGCACCCAGCTCCCCAGCCACACCGCTACTTAGAGAAAGCGGGGTCTGGGGAGTCTGCGCCCCCTTATCTCACCCGCGGGCAACACCCCAGATTCAGCCTGTGCTAGAGTCAATGGGGGTTGCCCTGCGGGAACAGTTATACCTGCTGCGACACTCACATATTTCAGGGTGCCGACTTCTTGCGGCTTAGCCTTCTTCTTTTTCCTTTTTTTTGATTCCTCCTCGTTTGCAAGGTCGTCTACGGAAAAAGCCATCTTCTCCATTCTTGCCGGGGATTCTAGCATGCATATTTCGTGGATTAGCCTCCCCGCAGCAGAACCCATATCGTCTTCTGATGTTGCCGGTAATGGTGGTAAATTCTCCGGTAGCTGGGGTAAACTTGCCAATTTCTCTGGGGGCGTATAGGTCGGAATACCTGAACTCACCCTCGTAGGCTTCCGGCTACTGCCGTACTCTGCCAGCAGGCTCCCCTCTGAGTCAGTATCTGTCTCATATTCCGGATCCGAGCTTTCGGAGGACGCGAGGTCTTCCCGCAGCAGCCGCCCCTGCTGCTTGCGGTAAAAACGGTCATCATTCAGGAGTTTCTCCCTGAAAGGCCCCGCGCCCTCCAGGATCTCTCGGCATCTTTGGTCAAGCCCTTTAATTTGTTCCTTCAGCTTTTTGACCTGCTTACTCAGTGCCGGTCTCTCATGCCTTGAGGCCCTGTCACTACGGGCACGGACACTCTGAAGCTCCGCACCCATAGCGAACAGGGACCTCCTGGCTTTATCATATTCCTCAAGGGTAGTGTTAATACGCTTACTGTATGCAAGCACATCCTCGCCAGCCTTCCGAATCCCCCAACCTGATGATGGCAAGGAAGGAGGGGGGCTTCGCTGGCCTTTTTACTTGTACAGGGCTCAGCCTCCGCCGGGGTTTTCTGACCTAGACGTCCCTTGCTGCGGGTTGCCATACCTTTTTCCACTGGAGCCTGCTGCCTCTCCAATCTTCTCCTGCTGCTGCTGCTACTGCCGTCCATTGAGAGCCTCCTGCCCCCCGCCAAGCTGGCTCGGGGGGCAGGAGCACCTTGCTCCATGGTGAAAAAACCCCAACCTTGGAAAAGGAAAGGGGTTGGAGCCTCCAACTATGACTGGAAAAACTGCTGCTGTTGCACAAACACCACACACCAAGCCTCTCTTCTGAGCTGACAAACAGACTAGAGCCTCTGGTCTCAGGAGCTCAGACAGGCGTGTCTGATTCCCACAGCTGCCCCGAAGGAATTGGAGCAACCCAAGTGGCTGGCAGGAGGTGTAAAGTAAAAAATAAATAGATTAAAAGCATACTCACCTGTCCCTGGTGCTCCGTTGTCCGCTGCCAGTGTCCATTCAGTCTCATGCCGGCGACTCCTTGCTGGGAGTCCTGCACCTCATGTGACCGCTAAGACCAATTAGGTACAGGATTTACAGAAATGATGCGCCTCCATGACACCGAACAGACACAGGCAGGAGACAATGGGGTGCTGGGGACAGGTGAGTATGCTTTTTTTTTTATTTTCTTATTTTTACACCTCCCTGGCGGTCACCACAGTGGTCGCTCCAGTTTATGGTCAACCTCTTTTAAGGGGTTGTCTAGGCCAAATTTTTTTATAGCCACTTCACTGGTTTCCCCATAAAGTGGCCTCTTCACTGGTCCCCCATACTGTATGGGGAACAGTGATGGGGTCATTATAGTGTGTGGGAGCAGTGATGGGGTCTAACATCCTGTGGGGGGGACATTAAACTGTGTGGGGCATATTAAAGGGGTTGTCCAGGGTTAATCTTTTTTTATGGCCTATGCTCAGGATAGGCCATAAATACCTGTTCATTAGGGGGCTGACACATGGCCCCATCAGCTGTTCGGAGCCACTTCCAGCGCCTGTTCTGTACACAACACAGGGCCGGAAGCAGAAAGCTCCATCCGCTGTACAGCAGCCCGGTGCCTTCACTGCAGCTCGGCTCCCACTGACTTCAATAAGTGCTGAGATGCAGTGAAGGTACCCGGCTAATATACAGTGGACAGAGCTTTCTGCTTCTGGCCCTGTATTGTGTACAGGACGGGCACTAGAAGTGGCTACGTACAGGTCGGCCCCCAACAGATCAGGTATTTAACCCCTTCAGGTCTGAGCCCAAAAGTGCGTTAAAGACCAGGCCTCATTTTTCAAAACTGACATATGTCACTTTATATGGCAATAACTTTAAGACGCTTTAACTTGCACAAGTGATTTTGAGAATGTTTTTTCGTGAGACATTGTACTTCATGTTTGTGGTAAACATTGATCAATATTTTTGTATTTATTTATAAAAAAATAGGAAATTTGATGGAAATTTGGAAAAAAAATCGCAATTTTCAAAATGTGAAATGCTCTGCTTTTCAAACAGATAGTCATACCACCCAAATAAGTTAATAAATATTATATTTTTTTTATATGTCCCACTAGGACACCTGAATCGCTGATTCAGCACTATAGACTGCAATACACGTGTATTGCAGTCTATACAGGAATTCAGCCTATGTAGACATAGGCTGATTTCCAGAGGTCCCGGCAGGATCAACCAGGTAGTGGGGACTTCAGGCAGCCTGGGGTCACTGGCCAGACCCCGGGCTGCATATTATAGATATCGGCACCCCCCCGATCTCGCCGCGGGGGGGTGCCGGGGGCGGCAACATGGCGGAACTCCTTGGATGCCGCGGTCATGTTTGACCACGGCATCCAAGGGGTTAAAAACCCTGATCGGCGTTGAACGCCAATTGGAGGTTAAGGAGCAGGGTGTTAGCTGTCAGTTACAGCTGACACCCTCTCCCGATGCCGTCCGCGGCAGTCGGTGCCGCTAGCAAACACTTAAAATGCTGTGGTCGCTATTGACTGCGGCATCTTAAGGGTTAAACAGCGGGGATCGATGTTATCACTGGTCCCCACTGTTTCAGCCAGGCTCCCACGGTGATCGCACGGGCTCTGCTTCTGAGCCCGCTCGATCACCGTCACGTACCTGTACGTGGGGATGCGGTAACTAACCACATTCTCCCACGTACATGTACGTGAGAATGCGTGAAGTGGTTAAAGCCTATCCTGAGGATAAACCACAACAAATTATGCCTTTGTTTTTATAATTAGTCCAAGGGAGGTCAACCCCCCCCCCCCCCCAAAAAAAAAAAAACATAGTAACCAAAGCCAGTCCTCACTGGCTGTAACGTCCCAGGTCCCTTCCCTTAGGCCGCTGATTGGCCTCAAGGGTCACGTGCTGGGAGACACTGGGGACAAGAGAGAAAGTTTGGGGGTTTTTTGTGTTTTGTTTTTTTTTCGCCTGCCCTGGCATAATTAAAAAAAAAAAAAAAATGTTATCCTTCACAACCCCTTTAATGTACCCCAGGCTATTTGCATCCATCAATGCCCCGCCCCACAATATAATGGCCCCATCAATGGTCCCCATACAGTATAAGGTACCAGTGAAGGGGCCACTGTATGCCCATACATGTACCAGTGAAGGGGCCACTGAGGGGGGGGATTACAACTCTCAACAGACCCAGAGAATCTGGAGCTTCTGGGGGTTGTAGTTATCAGAGTGGTCAGTGAAACTGAAAGACTTGGGGGCCAGTATTATATGCTCCCCACAGTGGGCCCCACCCAGTATTATATGCTCCACAGTGGCCCCCACCCAGTATTATATGCTCCACAGTGGCCCCCACCCAGTATTATATGCTCTACAGTGGCCCACACCCAGTATTATATGTTCCACAGTGGCCCCCACCCAGTATTAAATGCTCCACAGTGGCCCCCACAAAGGAGTATATGCTCTACAGTGGCCCCCACCCAGTAGTATATACTCTACAGTGGCCCCCACACAGTATTATAAGCTCCCAACAGTTCCCATCCGATTCGGTGCTATTATTATACTTTGTGGTCTGTGTGGTAACTATGGTTACTGTGTGGTAACAATTTTCAAAAAAATATTTGTTCCCAGTTGTTAACTGTGTTTTCCTGATTGTTTGTACCTTAAATGAATAGAAAAAAGTTATTATTCCCTGTAAACTTTGCTTTTGTGGTCAGCACAATGATATTTTGAAATTGATCTATTTTTAAGGATATTCGCAATATTTCAAGATACTTAAGAAGCTTCTGGAATTGTGAGAACTATCAAGAAGTTTCTAGAACTGCCCAGAATTATCTAGAACTTTCTGGGACTGTACAGAATTGTAGGTAGCTGTATAACTACAGTTATATAGGGCCACTATAGCCTTTCCTGAGAGATGGAGAGACAGGATCTAATTGATTGGGATTGCATAGTAAGTGTGCAATGGCCATCACAGACAAAGGGGAATTGACCTAGACAGACAGGTGTGAATTCAATATCTATTCAGATTCTGATAACGACAGTATTCACACTTCACCCCACATCCATTACAGGAGGAGCTTAGGAATGTAAATGTATATATTGTGTGTTACTTTGGTACTGGGTAATCAATCTTGCTCTGCTGAATCCTCAGTACACTCTTGAACTTTAATACTTCATGGATTAAAGACCATTTTTATCAATTTGGAGAGACATCCTTTTTCCTTACAGTTCACAGCAACTTAGTCAATTTAGATGGCATCAAGAGGTTGCATACATCCAGCAGATGCATTTTGCTACGTATGTGGCCAGTTTATAAAGACAAGAGCGAAAAAGTACTCTGTGGAAGCATCTGCTAAGATGTGTGAGGCCTACAAAGCATACTTCGGCATACCTGTTGGTGACCAAGACAAACCATGGGCTCCTCATTTCACATGTGAGCACTGCAAGAAAACTCTTGAAGGTAAGTGAATAAATGCTACTCTCTTAAATAGCAGATTAACTGTGTTAATATTGTAAATATCACTAGTCATTAGTGTGAAATAGGCCTAAATCAAATTCTCAATCCAAATATTATTCTGACTGTATAAATGAGAAGATGCAAAATCGTCTGTTTCTATAGTAAAAATGCATAATTTTCATTGCCATGGTCACAAAATTGAAGTTTATGATGAATGTAAGCAATTTTTAATTTGTTTTAGACATAAGCAATTGGAATATAACATTTAAAAGCTGGGAACAAAATTTGTGTTACATAGTCGGAGGCCCAGGGAAGGTGATTAAAATTAACAAACATTCATACTCACCTTGCCTTACCTTTACTTGGCATCCTCGCTCCATCCTGGCGTCTTCAGTTTCTTCAGGCCCTCTTCCAACGTCGCTGCTGAGGCCTGTGATTGGGCCTCAGTGGCCACGTGGGGGCGCACTGAAGTCATTACGCGGCCGCGCGCCCTATGTGACCATTGGTTCCTAATCACAGGCCTCAGTCATGACAGAAGAGCGCCGGAGAGAAAGCTGTGCCCAGGAGAGGTGAGAATATGTGTTTATTATTTTCAGTCACCTCCCCTGGGCTGCCATCTATTGGAAAGGGGCCTGCAATATGCCAGGGTCCCTTTCCAATAACAGTATGTATAGCGGTCGCGGAACCAGGCTTTCCCCAACTGCTATCATAGTGGTTCGGGGCCCTGGCCATCTCCAGCTGGCCACGGGCCCCGTACCCCGCTGGGTCCGGTCATGGTCGCACTCCCTGCGACAGCGATCGTTACGCCACTGCTCAGGGGCCCGATCGGGATGGTCAGGATCCTGATCGGGCCCCTGACCAATGCATCTGCATTGGCAACTTGAGAACTAATAGTCGGGGTTCAGGGCCCACCGGTGGATTTATCGGTTCCCTGGTGGGCCAGTCCGACTCTGGATGGGATTCTGATTAATCCTATGCACACATCGCAGAAAAAAATCTGCAGCAGAACAGCATGTCAATTACACCTACGGAAATGCTGGCATTTTTGGTGAAGTTATAACAGGGACAGAAAGTCCGTAGAGGAAAACTGCAAAGAAAAGTGCTGCATTTTTTTCTGCAGCTTATTTTTGCAGCGATTCGCTACATGGGGCCTTATCCTAAAGATTGCTTTTGTTTTTGTGAATTCCAGTGTACAGTATTTGACAAGTCATAGTATAACGCATGGACTGTTATCTCTCCAACCATGAAGGTTTCATACAAAGGAAGAATGCTGCAATAGCGATTTAGAGCACACAACTGGGATAATGCTTTGTATAGACATTGAATTATCCAGTTTTCCCCATATTTGATCAAACACAATATTTCAGTCTGAAATATCTAACCAAATTTAAGCATGGCAGGACCATAGATGATGCCTACAAGAGAGATATGCCAGCGAGTGTCCAAGCAGTCAGCAGAGTCACTTGGAGTTGGACCTAGAAGGATGAGCAGCTGTACCTCATTTACACGTCGTCTTTTATATCCTGATTACTTATTTATATTACATAGCAGCAGACTATGAAATACGGTTAATCTTCTTATTTATTTACTGTTTTTTTTCTTCTTTTTTTTTTTTTTTTTTGCCTTTTTCCACTCTAGATCCCTCAAGGCTTCATCTGACCATGGAGAAACATCCAATTACTCAGACATTTTCTTTGGTTTGGCAGAACACACTATAATGCCATACATCTGTAGTTTGCTAAGGATCCTCCTTTCTTCTCCCTTCTACTCTGTAACGTGGAGACGCAGCCAAATAACACTGAGCAAAGTTCATAAAACGGGAAAGAAATAACAAAAAACACCTAAGAAAATAATCAGACCACTCTTTGCTTTCTGAAGGTTTAATGCTTGTTTAGTGAGAATGAATGCAATTTTCATATTTATTTGCATAAAATCATACCACATCTACAAACTTCATTTATTTTCTGCAGGCGGTAAGATATCACATTACACATGGCTGCTTCACAGGCATTTAACTGCTTCAGGGCCAGAAGATGGGGGGAAGATGACTGGCTGGGTTGTTGAGAAATCCTAAAACACAATGAAATTTTGTGTAAAGTTTCTGGTTTAATGTGAGAAAGGTAAGGATCTCATTTACACTAACACTGCCCCCTTTCAACCATCACAGCTACTCCTACTACTACTAGGAAGACCATCACACCTCTAACAATATTATTACTACAACCACTACCATTAAAACCACCACTATATGTATGACCACTATCACTACCCCACTACTACTACTTCAACTACCATCATCTCTACCAACACTATCATTACCATCACTCCAACCACCTCTATCACCACTACTACCTGTAAAGCACCATCACTACCACCACCATCATTAGCATCACCTTTTCCACAACCATTACTACTAGAACCACTCCCCCTTTATTACTACTATGATCATAACCACCACTACGATCATTATCTCTGTCATCACTAGTACTGAAGCCACCATTACCAACATCACTACCACTCAGGGAATAATTAGCAAAGACTGGGCCACAAAGCTAACTTTTGACTGGGTTCTATCCCGCCCTCACAGGGTATAGTACCTCCATTCCTGTCACCACCCTCACAGGGTATAGTACCTCCTTTTCTGGCCTTCACATGGTATAACGTCACTTTCCTGCCCCCATATGGCATAACGCCCCATTTACTGGATCCCGCATAGTATAATGCCCCTTTTACTGGCCCCCACATGGTATAACACTCCCATTACTGGCCCCCGCATGGTATAACGTTCCCTTTACTGGGCCCACACATGGTAGAATTATGAGTAAAAAGGTAACAATGTTTTGTACTTTTGACTTTCACTATTAGATTTTTAGGAGCAAAGCAGTAACAATGCAGGTATATGACAAGAATCTGCATAACTAATCATATCCTAAATAGTTTCATGTCAAAGTTATGTATGAGATAGCCAAGATGACTGTCTATAAAATAACAGCAGTCTCATGTTGAAGCTGTAGTGGATGGTGAGATATGAAAGTCAAAAGTTCACAACATTGTTACCCTTTGGCTTGTCAATGTATAACATTATAACATTCCCTTTTCTGGACCTACACAGTATAAAGTCTCCCACACTGTATATTGCCTCATTATTGGCCCCATACAATTTGCTGCCTCCTTCACTGGCCTCCACACAGTAAAAGCTCCCTTTACTGGATATTGGACAAACTCTGGATTGGCCTGGGGCAGCTGGTGGCCTAAAGTCACTAGCACTTACTATGTTTCTCTGAAAATAAGAAAGGGTCTTATATTATTTTTTTCTCTGAAAAAAGGGATTATTTTCAGGGTAGGACTTAATTTTTTCCAAGAACAACAATCATACATTTGATCACGTTTTTTTCAAATTCTTATCAGAGACGAAACAGCGAAAAAGTGGTGGTTCGGCACTTTAGATTTTTTTTTTTTCTCGCTACGGCATTCACAGTACAGGAAAAATGTTAATACGTTTGTAGACTGGGTATTTTTGGACAAAGGAATACCTAATGTGTATGTGTTTCACAGTAATTTTTTACTTTTATAGGTATGCTAGGGAAACGGGGGTGATTTGAACTTTTATTTTTTTGGGTTTTATTATAACTTTTTAAAAAAAATAAAAATTTGGCAATATTCCTATGACTTTATTTATTATGCTTACTTATATAGCTCCATCATATTCCACAGTGCTTTACAGACATTGACAGTCACTGTCCTACATAGGGCTCACAATCTACATTCCCTATCAGTATGTCTTTGGAGTGTGGGAGGAAACCAGAATACCCGAGGGAAACCCACGCAAACTCGGGGAGAACATACAAACTCCTTGCAGATGTTGTCCTTGGCAGGATTACAAACCCAGGACTCCAGCGCTACAAGGCTGCAGTGCTAACCACTGAGCCACTTTGCTGCCACAGGCCTGGGAGTCTTCATAATGCTCCCAGCTGTCAAAGGAGCAGGTCTTCTCCCGCAATCTCACTGCGCTGGAGCCGGCCTGCAACGAAAATGGTATGGGGCCATTGGAGACCGGCCCCGGGGGCAGTTGTAATAATTTATGGGGGTCACACTCAGCAATGCCCACGATCAGAGTGAACACTGATCGTGGACATTAGCTCCTGGTCTCTGCTGTACATTACAGCAGAGACCTGGTGTAACAGGCCAGAGTATACCCTCAGTCCAGATTATACCTGGGGTTAAAGTGGCCTAGGCTTATACCCCTCAGGCCATATTATACCCCCATCAGTAGCATTGAGTGATATACACAAAAATTACTTAATTTTTCAACATTTTATTGGGGATTTAGCTTTGTCTGGTAAGTTAAGTGAGAAAGCTAACTGACTAAAGTCTTAAAACTGTAATCACATAGACTTTTATTACTTCAAACAGTATAACTTGACTGTTCACAATATAATAAAAGTCATAATGTCTTGAAACTTCAACTTATAAAGGTGGCTTTACATGGGGCGATTATCGGCTGAATGTTTATGGGTCACCTGATCAGCGCATGACGTGTCATACACTGATCAGGTGACCCGGAGGACCCGCAGTGATAGGAGACAGCACGAAAAAAAGCTGCAAAAGCTGCAGTCAGAGAAGCAAGAAATGGCAGCTGGCGGAGACATGGAGGTGGGACGGAGGAGGGTCAGGACATGCTGGGCAGTGAGTATGTAAATTTATTTATTTTTTCTCATTAGCGATAAGTCACTTATCACTCAATACAAGGGACAACTTTCCAGGACAACAAATCGCACAACAGTTGTCCCGTGTATTGGGACCTTTACAAGTTCTTTCTACAATATAAACGTTTAAAGGTACATACTGATAACAACATTAAAATGATCAGGATTATTTTCCAGATAAAGTGCGTGTTCTGTTGTTGACTGCAGACTGAAGCTTGCAGGATTTCTCAACCAATCCATGGAGTTACTGACGTTCATGTAGATGATGATATCGCAACTCAACAGATTAGCTGTGGTCATGATCTCTGCATCAGTTGCCCAGAAGTTCACATATTCATTCACATTTTGGTTCAAGTAGTCCTGTAGTATTTTTGTCAAGTCAGTTATCATGTGGTGGATGACTTTATCTCTAAGAAGAGAGTGGTTGTCCTCTGTTCCTGTCAGGATGTAGCTGATGGCCCGGAAGTAGCAGTTCCCATCACCTTTGGTTTTGTGTATGCCGTGGTTGTCCAAGATCCCTTATGCAGCCATAGTGTACAACCCTACCAAACGTAAGGCCAAGATTGGTGCTAAGATACTTCCTTCCTGAACTTGGTAGTGGGTTGAAAGTCTTAGTTTGCTTGTGTTTCTGTGTGGCAGAGTCACTGGGACAATTATCATGGGACTGGGGTGGTGGAGAAGTCTCTTCATCCTGGTAAATCTTAAGGTTGCTGGTGTGATACAGTGCTGGCCAAAAGTATTGGCATCCCTGCAATTCTGTCAGATAATACTCAATTTCTTCCAGAAAATGATTGCAATCACAAATACTTTGGTAATAATATCTTCATTTAATTTGTCTTCAATGGAAAACCACAAAAGAATTGTCAAAAAGCCAAATTGGATATAATTCCACACCAAACATAAAAAAGGGGGTGGACAAAAGTATTGGCACCCTTTGAAAAATCATATGATGCTTCTCTAATTTGTGTAATTAACAGCACCTGTTACTTACCTGTGGCACATAACAGGTGGTGGCAATAACTAAATCACACTTGCAGCCAGTTGAAATGGATTAAAGTTGACTCAACCTCTGTCCTGTGTCCTTGTGTGTACCACATTGAGCATGGAGAAAAGAAAGAAGATCAAAGAACTGTCTGAGGACTTGAGAAGCAAAATTGTGAGGAAGCATGAGCAATCTCAAGGCTACAAGTCCATCTCCAAAGACCTGAATGTTCCTGTGTCTACCGTGCGCAGTGTCATCAAGAAGTTTAAAGCCCATGGCACTGTGGCTAATCTCCCTAGATGTGGACGGAAAAGAAAAATTGACGAGAGATTTCAACGAAAGATTGTGCGGATGGTGGCTAAAGAACCTCGACTAACATCCAAACAAGTTCTAGCTGCCCTGCAGTCCGAGGGTACAACAGTGTCAACCCGTACTATCCGTCGGCGTCTGAATGAAAGGGACTTTATGGTAGGATACCCAGGAAGACCCCACTTCTGACCCAGAGACATAAAAAAGCCAGGCTGGAGTTTGCCAAAACTTACCCGAGAAAGCCAAAAACTTTTTGGAAGAATGTTCTCTGGTCAGATGAGACAAAAGTAGAGCTTTTTGGGAAAAGGCATCAACATAGAGTTTACAGGAAAAAAAAAGAGGCCTTCAAAGAAAAGAACACGGTCCCTACAGTCAAACATGGCGGAGGTTCCCTGATGTTTTGGGGTTGCTTTGCTGCCTCTGGCACTGGACTGCTTGACCGTGTGCATGGCATTATGAAGTCTGAAGACTACCAACAAATTTTGCAGCATAATGTAGGGCCCAGTATGAGAAAGCTGGGTCTCCCTCAGAGGTCATGGGTCTTCCAGCAGGACAATGACCCAAAACACACTTCAAAAAGCACTAGAAAATGGTTTGAGAGAAAGCACTGGAGACTTCTAAAGTGGCCAGCAATGAGTCCAGACCTGAATCCCATAGAACACCTGTGGAGAGATCTCAAAATGGCAGTTTGGAGAAGGCACCCTTCAAATCTCAGGGACCTGGAGAAATTTGCCAAAGAAGAATGGTCTAAAATTCCAGCAGAGCATTGTAAGAAACTCATTGATGGTTACCGGAAGCGGTTGTTCGCAGTTATTTTGTCTAAAGGTTGTGCTACCAAGTATTAGGCTGAGGGTGCCAACACTTTTGTCCGGCCCATTTTTGGAGTTTTGTGTAAAATGATCAATGATTTGACTTTTTTTTTCATTCTCTTTTGTGTTTTTTCATTGCAAGCAAAATAAATGAAGATATTATTACCAAAGCATTTGTGGTTGCAATCATTTTCTGGAAGAAATTGAGTATTATCTGACAGAACTGCAGGGGTGCCAATACTTTTGGCCAGCACTGTAGGTGTTGCTCAGTATCTTGCCAGTCTTATTGTTCTTAAGTTTTACTCTTCCCTTGGTCAAGGATTCCACAACTAAGTAGGGTCTAATCCAGCGTGGTTCCATCTTTGAACCCATCTGATAAATGCGGCGCTGATTCTTGATATAAACTATGGTACCAGCAGTGATTTCTTTGCTGCTGTTGTGTCGGTGATCAAAATTATTATTATTATTATTCTTTATTTATATAGCACCATTAATTCCATGGTGCTTTACATTTGCGGATTTACATACGGTACACCAGATATACAAAACAGATAATGCTAACAGAGACTAACTGGTACAGTGGGATAGAGGGCCCTGCCCGCAAGGGCTTACAATCTATGAGGGAAGAGGGATAGAGACAGAAGGTGGGGGTAGAGGCTGCTCAGGTGGTGGTGTGACAGTAGTGTTATTGGAGGTTGTAGGCCTTCCTGAATAGGTGAGTCTTCAGGGCCTTCTTGAAACTTGTGACTGTGGGGGACAGTCTTATGTGTCTTGGTAATGAGTTCCAGAGTATGGGGGATGCCCGGGAGAAGTCTTGGAGTCGATTGTGTGAAGAGCGGATAAGAGCAGAGCAGAGTAGGAGGTCTTTGGAGGATCAGAGGTTACGTGTGGGCAGGTAGCGGGAGATTAGGTTGGGGATATATGGAGGGGACAGGTTGTGAATGACTTTGTATGTCAGCGTTAGTAATTTGAACTCTATTAACTGGGCAACGGGGAGCCAGTGAAGGGATTGACAGAGGGGAGCGGCCGATGAAGAACGGGGGGAGAG
Organism: Leptodactylus fallax; assembly: GCA_947044405.1. Classification (NCBI taxonomy): domain Eukaryota; kingdom Metazoa; phylum Chordata; class Amphibia; order Anura; family Leptodactylidae; genus Leptodactylus; species Leptodactylus fallax. The sequence continues at coordinate 1,189,704 of CAMRHE010000143.1, forward strand.
GTGTATTAGGCGAGCAGCACAGTTTAAAGTGGACTGGAGGGGGGCGAGGGTGTTAGCTGGGAGGCCATAGAGAAGGGTGTTACAGTAGTCTAGGCGGGAGATTATGAGGGCGTGGACTAGAATCTTTGTAGTTTCAGGGGTGAGGAAAGAGCGGATTCGGTGGATGTTCTTGAGTTGGAGGCAGCAGGAGGTGTTGAGGGTTTGAATATACGACTTGAAGGATAGGTCAGAGTCTAGGGTTATCCCAAGGCAGCGGGCCTGTGGGACTGGGGTGAGAGTGGTTCCATTAATTTTGATAGATGGGTCAGGTAGGGGGGCCGTGCGAGGAGGGGTGAAGATTATGAATTCCGTTTTCTCCATGTTGAGTTTGAGAAAGCGGGAGGAAAGAAAGGAGGCTATGGCTGCTAGACATTCTGGGACTCTAGACAACAGGGAGGTAATGTCTGGTCCAGAGAGATATATTTGGGTGTCGTCAGCATAGCAATGGTAATGGAAACCATGGGATTCTATGAGTTGGCCAAGGCCTAGGGTGTAGATTGAGAACAGGAGGGGTCCTAGGACGGAGCCTTGGGAGCTCGCTTCTGGTGTTCCTGGGCAGATTGGATGTTGGTACTGACGGTTAGGTGGAGCTTTTTAAGAATGGCAGTCAATGTATTTAGCACATCTGGGTTGGCATCATCTGAAATGGGCATGGGTTCCACAGTGTCATTTTCTTAGGGATTGAGGTCCATAGGAAGCTTGGCCTTTCGTCCATACATGACCTTAAATGAAGTGCACTTGGTTGAGGCATGCAGAGATGTGTGATAGGCAAACAGAAATCCAGGGATGAACTGATCCAAATTGTTTCCTTGGTCATTGACAAGCTTACGAAGAGATTCTTTGAGTGTTCAACTGTCACGTTCCCACAGGCCATATTTTTGTGGGTGGTAGGCAAATGAAATGCAGTTATCTGTTTGAAAATGCTTTCAGCCCTGGTCACTAATAAGAGTGACCATACAGCCAAGGCGGCAAATATGGAGTACAAAAAAATTGCTACTGACTTGGCACTCTTATCTGGGATAGCTGTTGCTTCGGTCCACTTGGAGAAATGATCACTATATATTTGTTGCCATTTGATGTTTCCTGAAGAAGACTGATCATATCAATCCCGACTAAGCTCCATACTTTTCCATTGACTGGTATACTGTTGAGTGGTGGAGCTTCCTTGCTGATTTTGGGACTTATGACAGAACATTTTTGACAGGCTTTGACATGTTGGTGAATGTCGTTCTTCATTCCCTTCCAGTAATAACAGTTAGAGATTTTGGCTAATGTTTTATCTTTGACAAAATGGCCATGGTAGTCATGACAGGCTTTCAGGATAGTCGGCTTTTAGTGAGAACCTCCTTTTCCCCATGGTAAAGAATCCCTTCGTCTACTCGATATGGCTTAACTGTTTGTCTGAACTGGGACTTGGCATTTACACAGTTCTCTGGAGGTAGATCGTAGATCCACTGGGGGCACTTTTGTAGTGTTGCAATGTAGAATCTCAAATGCTGGACATAGAGTTGGTCTTCCATGGTTGTCAAAATTGGAAAAACTTTGGTGTCATAGAGAGAAGAGAGAAACATACATAAAAAGTTACTTTGCACTGATGGGACCATGCCATATATTCAGCTCATCAGCTCAATGTAAACACTGTACTGTATTTTCCAATAAAAGGAAACAGCTGTGTGTCTGATATGATAAAAAAGATCTGCACACTTTTCAAGAAATTAGAGACAGGGTGAGAAAACCAGTGAAGTGATGACATTATGGCCTGGAGGGATATAGTCTGGCCTAGGCTATTTTAAGCCCCCAGGTATAAAGTTTATCCCTGGGGTATATTGTGGCCTGAGCCAGACTATACCTGGGTTCCATGTTAGAGGGGTATATTCTGGTCTGGAGGGGTATAGTTTGGCCTAGGCTATTTTATACCCAGGGTATAGTTTGGCCTAGGATATTTTACACCTTGGGGTATAGTTTGGTCTAGGACAGTTAATCCCCGGGGTATAATCTGGCCTGGGCCAAACTATACCCTGGCTTAATCTGGGAGGGGGTTAATTTGGCCTGCTACACCGGTATGGTAGCTATGGCGGTTGCTCTGCAGCAGAACGACCACAATCTCTAAGGACCCGGCATCCGCCGTAACCGTACAGAAGGTGTTAAACCTAAATGTAACTAGGGTTTATTTTTGGAGTAGGCTTAAATTTTTAGCCTACTACAAAAAACCCGGAAAATCTAGCTAGGCTTATTTTTGGGGCAGGGCTTATTTTTGGAGAAACATGGTAATATATGGGTGTTTGTAAAGGGGGCACTTACTGCATAGGGGGAAATAAAAGGTAAGTGTACTGTGTGGGGGATACAGTATACTTCCCCTTTATTGCCCCCATCCAGTAAGTGGCCCCTTTACAGGCACCCATATAGTAAGTACTAGTGGCTTTAGGCCGCCAGCTGCTGTAGATCGCTTCTCCAATTCATGGACATCCCCTTTAATAATAATGTTCCATAGTTCATAGTATAATGCTCCATAGTGGCCACTTCACACAGTATAATGTCCCAAGGAGGAAGCCCACCACATAGCATAATGTCCCAAGGTGGCCCCTTCACACAGTATAATGTCCCACAATGGCCTCCATACAGTATATTGTCCAAAATTTCATGTTCAGCCGAACCTGAATTTTTGGGGGTTTGCCACCCACTAACTATTATTATGTTCTGGGGTCTGTTCAGTCCGAATGAAAACGTAGGTTACGACCTATTAAAAAAAAAAAAAAAAAAAAAAAAAGCAGCAGCGGCTGACCTGGCCCCCTAAGGTAGTAGGCCCCACTGGCCGCAGGCCACTCCTACCACTACTACTAGAACCACTGTGACCTCTACCACTATCACTGAGAGCAGTACTACTACAATTACTGCTAACACTTATTCAACAACCACCACATCTACTGCCACCATTACCATCACCAATGCTACAACAACCACTTTACCTCTATCACCACTAACACAACCCCCACCACTACGATCAATACCTACAACACTTCTACTTAAATAACCTACACCACTATCACCACCCATAGCCAACCCATGTGTTCACACAGGATGCCAGATTGTAAGAGGGGCATCTCCAAGCTCATCCTCCTTCTTTGAAATCAATTCTATTTGTGTCCTTATCCCTTTAATGATGAAGGGCAGTTTGGGCATTAACCCTTAGGAGACGCAGACATTTTTAATTTTTGTGTTTTCATTTTTTACTCCTTACATTCCAAAAGCCATAACCTTCTCATTTTTCTGTTTACGTAGTCATATGAGGGCTTGATTTTTGCGTGACAAGTTTACTTCAAAGTGGTACCATTTATTATTTTGTACAGTGTACTGGGAAGCAGGAAAAAAATTCAGAATGAGGTGGAATTGAGAAAAAAAACGCAGTGCCACCGTTTTCTTGTCTTTTTTTTTTTTTACGGCTTCCACTCTGCGGTAAAAATGCTATGTTCGTTTTATTCTGCAGGTCAGTACAATCATGGTGATACCAAATTTATATAGTTTTTTTCATGTTTTAATAACATTACAAAAATTCTAAATTTTGAAGAAAAAAAAAATTATTTGAATCACCAAATTCTGACCCCTGTAACTTTTTTATGTTTCAGCATACGGATCTGTGTAAGGTGTCTTTTTTTGCGGGACGATATGTAGTTTTTATTGATACCATGCTGGGGGATATAAGATGTTTTGATCACTTTTTATTCCATTTTATTAGGGATGTAATTTGGCGAAATTTTGATTTTTTTTTTTCCTGCTACGGCGTTTACCGTATGGGACAAATGTTTTTATATTTTAATAGTTTGGGCATTTTCGGACTTGTGGATACCTAATGTGTTTATGTTTACTTTTATTTATTTATATTTATATGTGATCTAGGGAAAGGGGGGTGATTTAAACTTTTAGGTTTTTTTTTTAATTTTCTTATATTTTTAAAAACTTTTTTCTTTTATTTTTAACTTTTTTTTTAGCCCCCCTAGGGGGCTTGAATATGTGATCTTTAGATCACCTGTGCCATAGACTGCAATACTACTGTATTGCAGTCTATGGCAGATATGCTATGTAACTATTGAAGCCTGCTGCATGCAGGCTTCAGTAGTTACAATACAATGGCAGGGCTGGAAGCCTTCAGAAGACTCCTGGCTGCAATGGTAACGGACGCCTCCCATGATCGCGCCATGGGGGGGGCCGTCCCGTTACCGAGAAGCAAATAGAAAGTGAAAGTAACCACTCAGACGCACTTGACCATAGCATCTGAGTGGTTAAATGCCCATGATCAGAGTCATCTCTGATCACGGGCAATGCTGCCGGGTCCCTGCTGTATGAAACAGCTCAGACCCGGCAGCTAGTGCAGCCGCCGCCATGTTTAGTCACGTGCACCAGGACATAACTGTACATCCTGGTGCACCTAAGGGTTAATGGTCAGTGACTTATATATTTTCCATCTCTACCTTTCAAAATTCATAACTTCTGTCAACATAGCCATGGGCTTATTACACAAGTCTACAAGTTTTCAAAAGTTGTTTGGTTCATAAATAAAATGAGCCATTTCTTAATGATTTTCATGTGCTGAATTCAAATATCACAAGGAAAACTGTCAATTGGCTCTAGTTTCTATGATATCGAAGAATTCTTGTTTTACTGTTATGTAAATTGTATAGATTATAATATATAATTGTGACTTCTGCAATCATATAGGTGCAAGTTTATTGTTCATAAAATTTTGAAATATATTCTGAGGAAGCTGTATTTAACATCAACTATAATTTACAGACATGTCTAAGCACTTTTACAAATTATAATTATATTTAGGCTAATATGTTATTGAACTCTGCAACGTAGGTCCTCATTCATTGGCTACTCGGCTCTTTTTCACACGTCTCTTGTATTCAGGCATCGGACTGTCTCTGGTAACTGTCCAGCAGTAGTCTGCAAGCATTGATGGGTTTAATTTACCCTGTTATCTTTTTTCCATAGTCGCGATTTCCTGGTGAAATCGCTCACCATGTTCATCGCTCACCGCTCCACAGTTTGGTGCAAAGAAATCTGGATGAAAGTGCAAAAAATGAATCTTTAAAGACATGTTACATCCCAGGTTTTTATATGCCTTGAGGAGATTTTCCACCAACTCTTCATAGTTATCTGCCTTGGTGTTTCCCAGGAAATTTGTTACTACTAACCGGAATGCTTCCCATGCAGTCTTTTCCTTGCCACGCAGCAAACGGTGAAACTCATCATCTTGAAGAAGCGCACAAATCTGAGGACCAATAAAGACTCCTTCCTTTATCTTTGCTTCACTCAACCTTGGTTACTTACATAGGAGATACTTGAATGCCTCTTCAATTTTATCCATCACCTTTATGAAGTTCTTCATAAGACCCAGCTTGATATGCAATGGAAGTAGCAGAATCTTTGTTGGTTCAACGAGCGCTGGATGCATAACATTTTTAGTCCCTGGCTGCAGTGATTGTCGGAGTGGCCAATCTCTTTTCTTGTAGTGGTCTGATCTTGCACGACTGTCCCATTCACACAGGAAGCAGCAGTACTTTGTGTATCCACCCTGGAGACCAAGCACTAGCGCAACCACCTTCAGGTCACCACAGAGGCACCACAGATGTTGATCACAGTTTATACATCTCAAAAGCTGTTTCATGTTGTTATACAGGTGCATCTCAATAAATTAGAATATCTTTAAAACATTTATTTATTTCAGTAATTAAAATAAAAAAGTGACCTCCTATATTTTCTAGATTCTTTACACACAGAGTGTTCTATTTCAAGTGTTTTATTTCTGTAAATGTTGATTATGGATTACAGGTAATGAAAACCAAAATCTAAGAAAATTAGAATATTGTGAAAAAGTTCAGTATTGTAAATTCAGTGTGTCACCTGCCAAGGTTTCCTAAGCCTTTAAATGGTCCCTCAGTCTGGTTCAGTAGGACACGCAATCATGGAAGACGCTGATTATCAATTGAATTACTGAATTAGTGAAATGAACGAACGTTTCAAAGATATTCTAATTTATTGAGATGCACCTGTATGTTTCCTTCATGTGAACTGCATAACCAATTGAAACTGATGGTAGTGCATTGCCAATGTGCAATAAGACAGCTTTAAGACTCAGCTTGGATGAATCGATAAATAGACTCCACTCATCTGGGTTATAGCTGATGTTGAGAGCTTCCCTTAAACTGCAGAGGTTATTGCATGCAACAAGATCACCATCCTTGAAGAAGAATTGGGCAAAATGCTTTTGTTGGTCCCAGAACAAAGAAATCCGAACATCATCTGGTAGCAGATACCACTGTTGAAGTCTGGAACCTAAGAGCTCTGCCTTACTCTTGGGCAGATCTAGATCTTTAACAAGATCGTTCAGTTCACTTTGCAATATAAGGTGTGGTTTGGTGGAGATTGATGAAAGAAAATCTTGATCGTGCGAGGTAGATGGTTCATGACCACATGCTTCTTCTTTTTCTTCCTCAGTGGAATCGAGTGAGATTGTTTCTGGTGCTTTTGGAACTGGCAATTCTTCTGAATGAGCTACTGGACATATCACAGATGGAATATTTGGATACTGTAAAGTCCATTTCTTTTTATTCGAAATTCCTTTCCCAGTTGGAGGCACCATGCAGAAGTAGCAATTGGCAGTATGGTCAGTTGGTTCTCTCCAGACCATTGGCACTGCAAAAGGCATAGATTGTCTTTTCCCGTTCAACCACTGTGTGAGTTTGATGAACATCTATTACAGCATGTGTGTGGAGTTCAACTCTTGTCCTGATCTCCTATTTTGCAGCTGAAATACTGGTGGTAGGCTTTCCTAACCATGGAAGTCAAACTTCGCTTTTTGACGCAAAAGTCACTTCTCCACATATATAGCAGAAATTATCTGCTTTATTAATGCAAGTCCGAGGCATCGCTGAACGTATATAGACTGAACAATGTAAACCGAACTGTAACAAATACTGGATGGCCGATAGAGGGAGAATATATAAAGTTGTGTGATGCAAGTTTAATTAGGATTGCATCACCTGGCCTTTATTGGCATCTTTCTATTGGTCATTCTGAAATGATGCAATTCTAGTAGATGATGCAATACTGATGATGCAAACTTTTCCCAGTATTGTATTAAAGGCTGTGAGAAACATCAAAAGCACCTCTGTATCATGAAAATTAGAGCCAATTTCAAAAATTGAGCATCTCAGCACCCCAAAATTAGTTAATATCAACTGTTTTCATGTCTGAATCAATTTGGCTGTAGACCATTTGCATGACATACATTTTGGGCGATACCGTATATATATATATATATATATATATATATATATGTTATATTATTTGTGTTATGTATATACACACATGGACAAAATTGTTGGTGCCCCTCGTTTAATGAAAGAAAAACCCACAATGGTCACAGAAATAACTTGAATCTGACAAAAGTAATAATATATAAAAATTCTATGAAAATGAACAAATGAAAGTCAGACATTGCTTTTCAACCATGCTTCAACAGAATTTTTTTAGGAAGAAAACTCATGAAACAGGCCTAGACAGAAATGATGGTACCCTTAACTTAATATTTTGTTGCACAACCTTTTGAGGCAATCACTGCAATCAAACGATTCCTGTAACTGTCAATGAGACTTCTGCACCTCTCAATAGGTATTTTGGCCCACTCCTCATGAGCAAACTGCTCCAGTTGTCTCAGGTTTGAGGGGTGCCTTTTCCAGACGGCATGTTTCAGCTCCTTCCAAAGATGCTCAATAGGATTTAGGTCAGGGCTCATAGAAGGCCACTTCAGAATAGTCCAATGTTTTCCTCTTAGCCATTCTTGAGTGTTTTTAGCTGTGTGTTTTGAGTCATTATCCTGTTGCATGACCCATGACCTGCGACTGAGACCAAGCTTTCTGACACTGGGCAGCACATTTCTCTCTAGAATCCCTTGATAGTGTTGAGATTTCATTGTACCCTGCACAGATTCAAGACACCCTGTGCCAGATGCAGCAAAGCAGCCTCAGAACATAACAGAGCCTCCTCCATGTTTCACAGTAGAGACAGTGTTCTTTTCAAGATAAACTTCATTTTTCTGTCTGTGAACAAAGAGTTGATGTGCCTTGCCCAAAATTTTCATCTCATCTCATCCATAAGACATTCTCCCAGAAGCTTTGTGGCTTGTCAACATGTAGTTTGGCAAATTACTTTTGTCAGATTCAAGTTATTTCAGTGACCATTAAGGGTTTTTTCTTTCAATAAACGAGGGGTACCAACAATTTTGTCCACGTGTGTACCTATAGGGAAACCGCTGGCGTTTCCATAAGTATAGTTGACATGCTGCGATTTTCAAAACTGCAGCGTTTTTGGAAATTGCAGTGTGTCCGCTCTGTATATTTAAATGAGGGGTACCAACAATTTTGTCTACGTGTGTATGTTTGTTATTTATTGTTTATTATGTTGATTAGTATTTAATATTTTTATGGGGGGTTGTGTGAAAAAATCTATCATTATTTTTTGCATTTTGTTTTTTACAGCATTCACTAAAATGACACAGGGTCATTATGATTACAGCAATACCATATTTATGTTGATTTTATTATGCTTTAATGCTTTTACTAAATGAAACACCATTTTTTGGAAATAAACATTTTGTCAGGGTTTTGATGTCTAGAGCTTTTTTTTTTACAGTTTTGTTGAAAGGGCTATGTGAGGGCTCCTTTTTGTGAGGCAAGCTATAGTTTTTAATGGTACCAAGTTTTGATATGTACAACTTTTTGATCACTTTTTATTGCTATTTTTGACAGAGGGGAGGTGACTGAAACACATTAATTTGCAAATTGCAGTATATATATATATATATATATATATATGAGGGGCGTTCGTTAAAGATTTCCCCTGACCCACTTCTATTTATCACAGGATGCTGAAACTGGACATGTGTAATTATATAAGTCTTTATAGGTTACGTGCCAATTTGCAACTCAGAACTGATAACGGTCTTGATTTTACAGGTGCTGAAGTGGTGTGAGGTTTGATAATGGATCCAGTGGAATACAGAGCAGTCATCAAGTTCCTTTACTTGAAAGGCTGCACACCAAAGGAGACGTTCGATGAGATAAAAAAGGGGAATATATATGGTGATGATTCCCCATCATAAGATGTAGTCAAGAACTGGCATCGTCAATTCAAATGTGGTCGGAAACAGCTTTGGTGGAAACAGCTCCAATTCCAGGGCGAACCAAACTCTGTTGTTGATGAACACACCATCCAGCAAGTGGAGGTCGCCAGTTTGGAAAATCGCCTCGTAACCATTCGCCACCTAGCCCAAAATGTCAAGATTAGTGTGGGGTCCGTGGAAAATATCATCCAAGACCATCTTCACATGCATAAGGTATCCGCTTGGTGGGTTCCCCGGCTGCTCACACCTTTCCAGAAGCAGGAAGGAGTTGAATGCTCTCAGGCTCTATTGACAATGTGCCATGGAAACCAGGAGGACTTTTTCAACAGACTGATCACACAGGATGAAAGTGGGTCCATCACTATGATCCTGAGATTAAAGTCCAGTCGATGCAATGGAAGCATCATGACTCACCGCCTCCAAAGAAGGCATGTGCCCAACCCTCGGCAGGCAAGATCATGCTCACAGTATTTTGGGACCGGCACAGAGTAGTATTGATGGATTTCCAAGCAAAGGGTACCATGATCACTGGGGCATACTATGCTTCACTGCTGCAGAAATTGCAGGAGGCAAAACCTCAGACTCCAGAGTATAATAATCAAAGGCCCAGGGGAAGTGATTAAAAATAACAAACACTTATACTCACGTTACCTCTCCTGGGAACCCAACTGTTTTTGTCCTCCTCGTTCCTCTTCTTCTTTGCGACTGAGGTCCTGCTCCCCAGACGTCACTGCTGTAGCCTGTGATTGGGCCTCAGTTGTCACGTGGAAGTGCGATGATGTCCTTTCGCCTGGGAAGCAGGACCTCAGTCACCAGCTGGAAGAGTGAGTATCAGTAGGACAGGAGAGGTGAGTATCAGTATTTTTTATTTTTAATCACCGCGAGGGTTGCTGAGGGGGACATGTAGCATGGCGGAACCCCTTGGATGCCGCAGTCATGTTTGACCGCGGCATCCAAGGGGTTAAAACCCCCAATCGGAGCTGTGCGATTCGTTACCACGAAGTGTGAGGAAATCCGGATTCGATGCAAATCGAATATTTCCTGAAATTCGGATTGAATTCCACTTCACCAGCT